>AP025041.1:18075088-18329123 GCA_036186865.1 Eustoma russellianum | reverse complement strand
ACCCAATAAGGATCCGAATCTTGCTTGACCCGGTTTGACCGAGTTCAACCAAGTTAATTCGATGGGCTAAGTTGACTGAATTAACCAGTACTTATCAATCAATGCGGTTTATACTCGTGATAGATGACTCATTGAGTTGTGATAAAAACACCGTACACATAGTTTTGTCTAAGAAAGCCGGTACTTAAGCGAGACCATTGTGACTCCACCGGTGGCCTGAAAATTATGTGGAATGGTAATACACCCTTATGGCAAGTGGGTATTGCTCAATCGGTTCTCTTCACACTCAATGTGACCCATCATAAGGTTATATCACTTGTTATATTGATTGATAAAGATATTGTTTCTTAAACCGTAAGGAGAATCGAGCTTGGTTCAAGGTGGTTCTTATTTGAGCCGTAAAGGGAATCAAGCTGGTTCGAATTGGTTTAAGTAAAACAAAACGGATGTTGGGGTTAAGTATGCACGGTACGTGCAAAAGGGTCAGTCAGGAAACTGCGGATCATTTAGAACCATAAAGTTACGCGACTTAGCAAATGTACGGCTTTAATACGATCCCCTTAAAGTGCGGCAATCATATCATTTCCACTATATTTTTTATGATCGTGAAGGGCATGTATGTGTTGGAGGCAATCATTGACCGGCCCAAAGGAAGGTGTGATTGTCGAAAACACATATGAGCATGGTAGTGGACCCAAATAGGGCCGGCGGCGAAGCTTTAAAAGCGTAGGTTAACTCATCAGCCCAAAGGAAGTTGGTTAACCTGTGCTTGGAGAGCCGTCATATTGACCACTACACCCAATTGTTGGAAGGTATTGGGATGACTCCAAAGAGCCCTAATATTGAAAGACAATTGGTAGATGGAATCGGAGTTCTATTTTGATATTTGTTTTTATGCAGTTTAAAGATTACACGTGTTGTGTATTTAAGTCCGTTTCTTGTTTGCTTTTCAGCAATAATGTCTAACATTAAGGATATTCCTACAATGAACAGTTCAAACTATAAGCAATGGAAAGATCAATTTGAGATCTTTCTGGGGATTGCTGATCTAGACAATGTGCTACAGATAGATCGTCCAGCTGTGCTAACAGACGAAAGTACCAGTGAGGAAAAATCTCACATGGCACGCTGGCTACGATCAAATCGCATGTGTCTTATGATCATGCAAAAGACTATCCCCAAATGCTTCAGAGGACACGTTTCTGAGTCCACGACAGCTAAGGAATTTTTAGCCGATCTCGAGCAAAGATATGTAAAGAATGAGAAAGCCGAGGCAGGCAATCTCTTAAAGAAACTTTGCTCGAAACAATACCGTGGAATCGACAGCATAAGGGTGCATAAAGTTATGAATGCTGTCGCCACCAAGTTCGGTGGTAAGAAACGCAAAGCTGCGGAAATGGTTACTGTGCAAAAGGCAAGTCAAAAAGAAAAGGGGGTGCCTACTACTGACACACCCAGAAGCATGACTTGTTTTTTTTTGCAATAAAGAAGGAAATTTAAGGAAGAATTGTACCGGTTATATATCTTGTCTCAAGAAAAAGGGTACATTCTTAGTTTGTTCTGAAGTTAATTTTGTTTCGGATATAGCCACTTGGTGGGTCGATAGGGGAGCCACGACTCACTTATCTGTGACTATGCAAGGTTGCCTAAGCCATAGAAAACCAAGAGACGATGAAAGATACGTCTATTGAGGAAATGGCAGCGGCATAAAGGTTGAAGCCATTGGGCATTTCAGATTGCTGTTGACATCCGGTTTCTATCTAGATTTGCATGACACTTTTGTAGTACCATCGTTTAAACGAAATCTTATTTCGTTTTATCGATTGGATAAAAGTGGATATTACGGTTATTTTGGAAATGGAAATTTCCAACTTTATCATGTTTCTAGATTGATTGGTCACGGTATAATGTCCGAAATTTATAAACTTTATTCAATAAATGTTGCTTCACACCAGGAAACCTTGCATGTTGTAACGCGAAACGTTAAAGCAAAATTAACTCATGAGAATTCAGGATCACTTTGGCATCGACGTTTAGGACACGTATCCAAAAACAGAATAGAACGTCTTGTCAAAACAGAAATTCTCAATCCTTTAGACTTAACCGACTTAGAGTCGTGTGTATTTTATGCTAAAGTAAAACAAACTAAAGTCCGAAGATATGAAGCAAATCGTACAAATAGTCCATTAGAGTTGATTCATACCGATATTAGTGGCCCATTTCATCCGGTTACTCGAAATGGTCACTCTTATTTTATCACCTTTATTGACGACTATTCGCGATATGGCTATGTATTCTTGATTAAAGAAAAAGCGCAAGCAATAGACATGTTCAAATCCTTTAAAGCTGAAGTTGAGTTACAACTCAACAAAAGGATTAAAGCCGTCAGATCGGACCGTGGGGATGAATACTACGGTCGATATGATGGATCAGGAGAACAGTGTCCAGGACCATTTGCTAAATACCTAGAGGAAAACGGAATCGTCTCTCAGTACACCATGCCTGGGTCACCAAGCATGAATGGTGTAGCTGAAAGACAAAACCATACACTTATGGATATGGTGCGTAGTATGATGAGCCAAACTACACTACCATTATTCCTCTGGGGAGAAGCGCTTAAAACCGCAGCTTACATCCTCAACCGAGTACCAACTAAAGCAACAATAAGGACCCCTTATGAGTTATGAACTAAGCGTAAGCCTATCCTTAACCACATAAGGGTTTGGGACTGTCCAGCAAAGGCGAAGCCTTACAGACCAAATGAAAGAAAGCTGGACACCAAAACAGTTAGTTGCTATTTCGTTGGTTACTCGGAAAGGTCACGATGGTATAAATTCTATGATCCCACAAGTAAAGTGTTTTTCGAGACAAATTCGGTAAAGTTCTTTGAGGATACTTTGGTTCCGGGGGGAATGATTTGCATCAGCAGATCATCGAGTTAGATGAGGCACACTCAGATGTGACAGAAATGCGAATCGAACCATCTTTTGGGGAGATAGCATCAGCGATACCCGCACCTGAGGTACCTCATCCCAGTAGTGACGCTCCACAGGAACAAATTCATGTTCCTGAGGAAGTTACTGAAGAACCCGATGAATTGCCGGCTGATGCAGTTCAGGAACCTACAGTATCTCAAGAACAAGTGCCCCTAAGGAGATCCACTCGTGAACGGAGAAACCCCATACCTAGTGACTATGTGGTGTATCTCCAAGAACACGAATTCGATATTGGTATGTTGGACGATGATCCTGAAAACGTCCAGCAAGCATTGCAATGTCGAAATTTAGAAAAGTGGATAAAGGCCATGGAAGAAGAAATAAAGTCTATGCACGACAACAAGGTATGGGATGTCGTCTCGTTGCCTAAAGGTTCGAAACCCGTTGGTTACAAATGGATATTTAAAACCAAACGGGATTCAAAAGGCAACGTAGAACGATATAAGGCTCGACTTGTTGCTAAAGGGTTTACCCAAAAGGAGGGCATAGACTATACGGAAACCTTCTCTCCAGTATCTACGAAGGATTCCTTCCGGATAATCATGGCTTTAGTGGCACACTTAGATCTTGAGCTACATCAGATGGATGTTAAGACTGCGTTTTTAAATGGAGAACTCGACGAGACCATTTACATGGTTCAACCGCTTCGATTCGAGGTGGGAGATCCAAAAGGCATGGTTTGTCGACTAAAGAAATCCATCTATGGGCTCAAGCAAGCGTCTCGACAGTGGTACTTCAAATTCGCCAAAGTGGTTGCCTCCTTCGGTTTTGAGGCAAACCAAATTGACGAATATGTGTATCACAAGTTTAGTGGGAGCAAGTTCATATTTATGATCTTGTACGTAGATGATATACTGCTTGCAACAAACGATGTAAACATATTGAGCGACACCAAAGCCTTTCTGAGAAAACATTTCGAGATGAAAGACCTTGGTGAAGCCTCATATGTGTTGGGACTTGAGATACGGAGGAATCGTACCCAAGGTATCTTAGGTCTCTCACAACAGGCATACATCGAAAAGGTGTTGAAGCGGTATAGCATGGATAAGTGTAAACCACTTAATACTCCTGTGGCAAGAGGAGACAAGTTTAGTCTGAAACAATGTCCCCAGACTGAGTTTGAACGTTCGGAAATGAGGAATACTCCCTATGCTTCGGTAGTAGGAAGTATAATGTATGCCCAAGTATGTACACGACCAGACTTGACATTCATTACGGGAATGTTAGGCATATACCTCTCTGATCCGGGCAAGGATCATTGGACCGCGGCAAAGAGGGTGCTAAGATATTTACAAGGAACGATGCAACACGTACTGACATATCGGAGATCTGATGAGTTAGAGATCACTGGATATACAGATTCCGATTTTGCTGGATGCCAGGATAGCATGAAATCGACCTCGAGCTATGTGTTTACTTTAGCCGGAGGTGCGATCTCATGGAAAAACGCGAAACAGACCTTATTGGCGTCTTCCACTATGGAGGCGGAATTCGTTGCATCATTCCACGCATCCAATCAGGCAATATGGCTTCGCAATTTTGTCACAGGGCTGCGGGTATTGGAGACTATCTCATCTCCAATGAGGATTTACTGTGACAGTAAAGCTGCGGAGCTATATTCAAATAACAACCGGAGTTCATCTAAAGCGAAATACATAGAGATGAAGTATCTGGCTGTTAAAGAAAGAATTCAGAGTGGTCTGATCAGTATTGAGCATATCAGTACAGACTCTATGGTGGCCGACTCTTTGACTAAGGCCGTGGAACCGAGTGTGTTTCACAAGCATGTTAGCCGTATGGATCTTAGTCAAGTTGAGGATGTTTTATCCTAGTGGGAGTCTGTGAGGTTTTTCTTGTGCTCAATAAAGTTGTTTATTTCAGACTAACAGTATAATGTACATTCCGGTTATATTAAAGTTTTTCTGCAGAAATAATGTACATTAAGCAGTTGCGGCATACATTCTGAATTCTATTGATCTCGCTAAAGAGGGCCAAGTTGGAATTAGATATGTATGATCACCTAGCATATTAATTCCACACTACATATCCATATCAGTATCCATGTCATTCAGTAGAATGTTAGTATCATGATTTAAGAGAGACTAGCCACTAATTCAATGTGGGGACGTGCGGCTTAAGTCTTTTGCTAACGTTTGCTGATGGACCGGAAAAGAAAAGGCACATTAAGGGACATACGGTATATGAGCTCAAAAGGGTGACATATAATCTTTAAGATACATACATAGTCCAAGTGGGAGATTGTTGGGATTAATTCGAGATACGTGTGATGCGCAGCACATTGATAAGGTTTATACGAATTAATCATAAAGGTGGACGTTATGTATGATAATATTATATGTCACATATGTCACGTAATAATATTAATTATTACGTAAAACATCCACACGTTAAGTGATCATCGGGTATGTTCATGGATGTATAGTGTGGTCTAAATAGAAACCCCGAATATGTAGACAGTCATATGGTCAGAGACCGCAATGGATGGGCTCAAAGTGCAGCGACCATAAAGTGACGACATCTGGTCCCCGAGGGGCGACAACCCACGTGTGGCTTGTAGATAATTATTGGTACAATAATTAAATATTGGATAATATTTAATAGGAAGATAAGGTTGAGTTTTAAATTTAGATTTAAATTTAAATTTAAATTTAAAACCTAACCTATCAGATCCTTCCATCCCCCTCTATATAAAGGAGGAGGTTTCACCTCCTCAAATCATAAAAATAAGACGCACGTTCAGTAGCATATCAGCGGCCATATACAGTTGAGAGGGAAGGTGTGCCAACTTTGCTATAAAGCCCACACTGCCTAGCCTCTCCATCGGGTAAAGCAGTGAATTGTTGATTCCGTTCAAGGGGCATATCAGCAATTGGTGGGAGGTCGTGAATCCTTGGATCACGCCAGATTCTTCATTAGCCGGAGCAGTTGCAGTGTACGTGTTCAGATTAACAACAGCAATGGAGCAAGATATATTTTCCGCATTTTGTTACTTTGTCCATTGATTCGATTAAACGGTCCTATTCAGGGGTTTATTAAATTAAATCCAACAGCGCGTGCCTTTAAGCAACGGGTAAGGTTGTTGCTTTGTAACTTTAGGGTCACGAATTCGAGTCGCGGAAATAGTCTCTTGCACAAAGTATAGGCAAAACTGCGTATATCAAATCGCGAAACGATCCAACTTATCTCCAAACCGTATGCAAATACGGAAACTTAGTGCACCGAAAACGTCTTTTTTATAAATCTAGGTTTATCACGAGCAATTTCGTACGAGCAGGGCTGTGAGCTAGTATATATAGACTATTTCTTCGTTTACTTTGACTCGTGAAAAACTCGTCATATGATCAATTGACAATAGACTTTGAACGATTACACCAATAAAATTCTGCTGGGATGGCAGTGTTTTATAATTTATAAACTATTTCCTATTGTTTTATTCTTGTGAATCTCGAAACCTTCAAATCAGGTTTGCTCTGAATTTACCAACTTAGATTAGTATCAACTAGTTTTACATCACCTACTTTACTTTCTTAACTCTTTTGTGAAAAAAAAAAAAATCAAATCTCAATACTACTCCAACGCGTCCGGACATAATAGGTAGGGTAAATTTCGTCCCTCTACATTTTATCAGATCGAATTTGCTTCGGATTTGGGCGTTGAAATTTATTTGCAATGCGCTATAATATTTTACCTTTTTTCGAAAATACCATGAATCACGAATACGACAAAGTTATCTGTGGTTCACCCAGGACACCCACACGGTAAGCACGATGTAATAATGTTTGAGCCATATACAGTCATGATGATTTTATTGGGTTTGGTGGAACTGAAGTCTGCCGAGCTGAAGAGGCCGAGCTCAAGGACTTAGAGTTGTGAAGCAGTGCCGAGCAGAGCTGCAGCCTCGGCAATGTACAAGAGAATCGCGGGATTGGATATCTCTTGGTTAATGACTTGATTGATACGAATCTTGTTTAGATGGAAACTTCTATGTTTATCTTTTTATATAAGGAACATCCATTAGAATCCTATTCGTGGTATGATTGCGGTGAATAAGGAATATCCCTTACATGGTGCCGGTCTCTTTTCCATAAATCCCCTAGTAAGGCGCATTAAACTATAACCGAAATTGAGTTGGTGATAGTGAATTTCTTGGCTTGCCGCTGCCGTGGGTTTTTCTTCCCCTTGAGGGTTTTCCCACGTTAAATCTTGTGTTCTTCGTATATTGTCTTTCTTTGTTCATTATTAATTACTTTCATGCGTTCTTGCGATTGTCGTTGTGGTTGTTCTTCACAGATTCCGCAATCGTTCTCCAACAACTGGTATCAGAGCCGAGAGTTCTCTGTTCGAGTGGGAGCAATGGTCGACGACATCAAATCAAGAATTGAGAGATTTGATGGATCAAACTTTGGTTTCTGGATGATGCATGTTGAAGATTATCTATACCAAAGAGATCTACATCTGCCTCTTGAAGGGAAAGAGGTGAAGCCTACTGACATGACGGATCGAGAATGGAAGATTCTTGATCGCAAAGCACTCGGTGCCATTAGGCTGTCTCTAACCCAAATCGTTGCGTTCAATATCTCAAAAGGAAAGATCATAAAAGATGTGATGAATGCATTGACAAGGATGTATGAGAACCCATCTGCCTCTAAAAAGGTGCATCTGATGAAAAGGCCCTTCAACATAAAAAAGATGGAAACTAAAACGATACAGGAACACTTGGGTGAATTCAACAGGATCACTAGTCAACTTGATTCGGTTGGGATCAACTTCAATGATGAAGTTCTGGCCTTGGTGATACTGTCAAGTCTGCCTGACAGTTGGGAAGGAGTTGTTATGGCTGTGATTCAACTCATCAGAAGAAGGTACGTTGAAGTTTGACAACGTGGTAGATGTGCTACTTGATGAAGATTCAAGGAAGAGAAATAGTGGCACTCCTGAGAGTTCTGGAGTCGTGTTGAACACAGAAGAGCGCAGTAGATCTGCCAAGAGAGGTAATGACAGAGGTGGGAGATCACAGTCCAGGAAGAGCAAGTCAAATGGCTCAAATATGACCTGCTGGAATTGCAAGAAGAAGGGTCACCTTAAACGCGATTGCAGAGTCAAAAAGAAGGCTGATCAAACGAACAAGTATGGGGATGAGATCCATGTCTCTCAAGCATCCGGGTCTAATAGTGATGAGCTGATTCTAAGCTGTGAGAGCTGCGCAGACGCTCTCTGGATTTTCAATACTGGGGCCTCTTTTCATGTCACATCCGATAGAGGATACTTTACAAACTACAAAAGTGGAAACTTTGGGAAAGTATATCTCGGGGATGATGACTCCTGTGATATTATTGGCAAGGGGGATATTATACTAACTTTACCAGATAGAAGGCAGCTGAAGCTGCTTCAAGCAAGAAATGTACCTCGGCTGACCAAAAACTTGATTTCAATAACGCAGCTGGCTGATGATTTTGACTTCGAAGGAAGATTCAGCAAAACACAATGGATGTTGGTCAAAGGGTCCTTAATTATAGCACAGGGTTTGAGAGAAGGAACCCTCTATAAGTTCTCAAAAAAAAGCTCGGCAAACATGGTCAGCTCGGCAAGTAATGCCGAACTGTGGCATCAGAGGCTTGGACATATGAGTGTCAAAGGAATGAAGGTAATGGTGTCCAAAGGGAAGCTGACAATAGTTTGAGCAATAGTTTGAGGACTATTGTGCTGACAATGGAATCAGAAGAGAAAGAACAGGGCCAAAGACACCTCAACATAACGGTGTCGCTGAAAGGATGAACAGAACGATCTGTGAAAGGGAAAGGAATATGAGGATACATGTCGATCTGCTGAAATCCTTCTAGGCCGAAGGGGTGAACACCGCTGTCTATCTGATCAACGGAGGACCATCTACTGCCATTGATAGTAAACTTCCTAAAGAAGAGTGGACTGGCAGGAAGATTTTACTTGCCCATGTCAGAATATTTGGTTGCACTGCCTATGTACTGCTGAAGCCGGATGAAAGGTCAAGACCTGACTCTAAGTCCAAGGTATGTTCTCTAATTGGCTATGGAGGAGATAGTTTTGGATATAGACTGTGGGATCATATAGGGAGGAAGGCAATCAGGAGTAAAGATATGATTTTCAATGAAAACATACTTTACAAAGACAGAGTAAAGAAGGAGAAGCAGCCTGTGGAGCCTAAGTATTTTGAGCAAAGTGACGGTGTACATGTCGAGCCAAGCAGACCTGCTGACCAGACTGTCGAGGTGCCGACCTCGGAACATGAACCTCATGAAGAGCAAGTCACACCATCCATTGCTATTTGGAGAGAGAGGAGAACCATCACTGCACCTGCCAGGTTCTCACCTTCACTTTATTATTTGGTTTTTACTGATTGTGATGAGCCGAGTTGCTATGAAGAAGCAATGAGTTCTGACAAAAGTGAAGAATGGAGGTCAGCCATGGAGGATGAGATGAACTATTTGCAAAACAACTTCAGACTGAGATCCTGTAAAGAAGCCACCAGGGAAGACATCTATTCAGAACAAATGGGTGTATAGGTTGAAGCAAGAAGCTGACGGCACTCAGAAGTATAAGGCAAGGCTTGTTGTGAAAGGGTTCCAATAGAAAGCTGAGGTTGACTTCACCGAGATCTTTTCACCTGTGGTTAAGCTATCAACTATCAGAACAATTCTGATCATTACAGCTATAGAAGATCTGCACTTAGAACAGTTTGACGTGAAAACTGTCTTTCTTCACGGAGATCTAGAAGAAGATATATACATGATGCAGCCACAGGACTATGAGATACCTGGTAAAGAAGACCTGGTATGCAAGTTACAAAAGAGCTTGTACGGAATGAAGCATGCTCCGAGGCAGTGGTATAAGAAGTTTGACAACTTTATGGCAAAGGTCGGCTACAAGCGCTGCCATGGGGATCACTAATGTTACTTCAAGAGATTTGACGGTTCTTATATCATCCTCTTACTTTATGTTGATGACATGTTAATAGCAGGAGGAAGCACTGACGAGATCAAAAAGCTGAAGGAACAGTTGGCTAAGAAGTTCTCCATGAAGAATCTCGGCTCGGAAAAGAAGATACTGGGACTCAGTATTGAAAGAGACAGGAAGAATCAAGTACTGAGGCTGAGCCAAAGAGATTACATTTCCAAAGTACTGAAAAGATTCAATAGAAGAATGCAAAACCGGTGTCTACACCTTTAGCAGGACAGTTCAAGAATTTATCAAAGAAGCAATGTCCCAAGACGAAGGATGAACTTGAACGAAAGAAGAAGGTACCCTATGCCTCAGCCGTGGGGAGTTTGATGTATGCTATGGTGTGCACCAGACCAGACATCGCCCATGCAGTGGGAGTTATGAGAATATTCATGTCAAATCCTGGTCCTGATCATTGGGCTGCAGTGAAGTGGATACTAAGGTACTTAGTGGGAACGCAAGACTTAACACTACAGTTCGGCAGCGATGATCTGAACCTGCTCGGCTTTATAGACTCTGATATGGCTGGAGACGCTGATGAACGCAAGAGTACTACAGGGTATATTTTCAAGCTTGGCAGTGCTGCAATTACTTGTGTATCAAGATTGCAGAAGATTGTGGCATTGTCAACAACTGAAGCTGAGTATGTGGCAGCAGTTGAAGCTACCAAGGAACTGGTATGGCTGAAGAGTTTGTTGAATGAGCTGAAGCACTCTCAGGTCGGCTACAAACTATTCAGTGATAGTTAGAGTGTGATACACTTGGCTAGAAACGCTGATTATCATGCAAGGATGAAGCATATTGACATCAGATATCATTATATAAGAGATATGCTAGAGGCAAAACAGTTCGACTTGGAGAAGATTCATACAAGCAGAATCCAGCAGACATGATGACGAAGATTGTTCTGAAAGAGAAGCTTGAGCTCTGCAAAACTTCTCTTGGTCTTGTTACTTGATGAAAGTGCAGAAGTGGCGGCTGTCCAGAGAAGGACAAATTCATAATGCGTTTAAGCTAAAGTCAGTTCCAAGTGGGAGATTTTGTTGGGTTTGGTGGAACTAAAGTCTGCCGAGCTGAAGAGGCCGAGCTCAAGTCAGCCGAGCATAAGAGGCCAAGCTCAAGGACTTAGAGTTGTGAAGCAGTGCCGAGCAGAGCTGCAGCTTCGGCAATGTACCAGAGAATCGCGAGATTGGATATCTTTTGGTTAATGACTTGATTGATACGAATCTTGTTTAGATGGAAACTTCCATATTTAACTTTTTATACAAGGAATATCCATTAGAATCCTATTCATGGTATGATTGTGGTGAATAAGGAATATCCCTTAAATGGTGCCGATCTCTTTCCCATAAATCCCCTAGTAAGGTGTAGTAAACTGTAATCGAAATTGAGTTGGTGATAGTGAATTTCTTGGCTTGCCGCCGCTGTGGGTTTTTCTTCTCCTTGAGGGTTTTCCCACGTTAAATCTTGTGTTCTTCGTATATTGTCATTCTTTGTTCATTATTCATTACTTTTGTGCATTCTTGTGATTGTCGTTGTGGTTGTTCTTCAGTGATTCCGCAATCGTTTCCCAACAGATTTGTTATACATCAGGCCCAGAATGATCACTGTGAGTAAGGCAGTCTTGATGAAGACAATTAGTAGCATTGTGTTGTTTTATAGTGATAATGAGGTACCCTACGATCATGATGTTCTTTTATGGATACACCACAATTACGATGTTTTTTATGGATACACCACGATCACGATTTTGAGCACCGTGCTCAAGGTGTTTACGGAGTTTGAGATGTTTGAGGGATGTCCTATGAGGAGTTCTATGGATAGCCTTGATGGGAGTAATACTTGAAGTGGAGTTCTTTGAGAGCTATCAGAGAATACAGTTGAAGGTCGTGCTTTGGACCTCAGAGAACAGCTGAGGTTAGAGTCATGCCAAGGGCCATCGGGAAAACCTTAAGAATCACTTAAGAATCATTCTTTGGACAGTCATGTTATGGGTCATTTGCACCATAGCTTTATATTCGTCACTGTCATTATGGTGGAGGATACAGCATCATCATGGTAGATTATACAATGTTATCAAGGTATATGATCGATATCCGTACTTTGAATTCGCAAAAAAATTCATCAAATGACTATGTACTCATCATTGTCATTAAGATGGATCGAGTATACGCTATCATCACTGCATATGAGTAATACCATCATTTTTAATTTTTGAAGGATTATGCACTATGCGTTATAAATTCTAGCCGTAATTACGGTGTCAAATACATCTTTGTCATGGTGCATGAATGAAGTTACAAGTTTGAATTTTCATAAATCTAGTGGAACATGTTCTTTTTCATTAATATTTAACTCACTATTGTTTATAAAAAAGAAATTTCAAAGGAACTGTGCACCAGGGCACATCAAACCCAGTGTTAGAGCGATAACGATAAATGAAAATCAAAAATTGGCGAGTAATTACAAAACGTGCTCTGTGCTATAAGGGTATGATTGTGTTTTTACTTACTGGTGGGGGCGAAGAAAACTCGACTCAGAAAATGCAACGGCCAACGTCTGCCCCTATTAAGTAACCAAGTAACACCAGAATTGACACATAATTGACTAAAGGACGTAATCATAGTTTTGTTGGAACATGAATGTTTTGATGAAGTTTAAAAGACATTTGCAAAGGGATTGAAACGATATTTTCTACTTTGGAAAGAACAAAGTCTTGAACAGATAAGGAAGTGACATCAATCTCTAAATCAGATATCAATGTGTACGTCAATATCTAAATGGATTGATCTATATATACATAGATATCTTAGAATTGACGCCGATCGATTGATGTACAAAACATGCAACTTTGGAATTACACTGTCCAACGTCGATCTCTCAAATCGAATCACATCGATTGATTGATGTATACATCAGTGTCTAAAATGAGATGTCAATCGACTGATGTATGGAAGATGCACAATTGAAATCACACTGTCTAACATCGACCTCTCAACTTGAAGAATATCCATTTATCAATGTATATATTAGTATCTAAGCAAGAGACATAGATCGATCGACGTCATCCTGAATTCAAATTTTTATAGCTGTTACAAAGAGATCTACTACAAATTGAAATTGTTTTCTCCCTCCAATCTTTCCCAAATTGAGTGTGTCTTTTTTCCAAATTCCTCAAAGCTATCTTGACTATTGTACACCTATCCAAGCTTTTCTAGGATGGCTATGAATCATCAAATGGAAGAATTAAGGTGGTAGAAGACAAGTTTGACTTCTCCAAAACAATTAATGAAGTGTGAGACTTCTACAGAGGTTGCAAAACGAGATTCACATATTTATATCAGAGAAGCTCATATGAGACGCCTACACACTCTCACCCTCTTCAAGCTTATCATTGATATCAAAAGATCTCAAAACGGAGAAGTGTTTAAAGCTCATTAACCTCCTGTTGCTTGTTTTTATTGTTGTATTATGATAGTATTGAAGCCTAACACAAGAGGAACTAAACATATCTCATCTCTTTCTTGTAATTTAGATTTATCTGAATGTGTCATTCCACTTCTTCTCTAAAATCCATTTGGTGAAAAATTTTCCGTAGAACTTTATTGAAGTTGTGAAGCAGCAAGCGAAAAGCTTCATGCCTCTTACTTGTAGTTGTTGTAGTAGTTGATGTTGCACAAGTTGTTGGTGCAATAGTTGTTATTGTTGTAGTTTTTGTTGCACTAAGTTTTTGGTGCAATTTGTTGTTGTTGTTGTTGTTGTTGTAGTTCTTGTTCCTTGTTGAAAGTGAAAATTGTTATTGGAAATCCACTTTGGAAACAAAGTGATATAGGAGTAGAATCAAGAAGATTCGAACCAGTTATCTTGTGTCTCCATTCATTATTTGTCATCTTGTTCTTTCATATTTTGGAGAGTACTTGAGTTGGTTTGAGCAAAATCAAGGAAAACACAAACAATAGCCTTGATTGCTTGGCCAATTTTTACAAGTAATCATTGAAAAATATGCAATGACAACCTGCGCCACTTTTAGCCAAACTCTAAGACCATCCATTATATTCTCAGCACCAAATATTAAAGTTCTTATGTTTAATGGTCAAAACTATTCTTTGGGGAAGTTTAGAATGACGTGTCATTTGAAAAGTTGTGGCTTTAATATATGAGGAGCTGTTGTGAAAATTATCAAAGTCCCAATGATTATGAACTCAAAAGGTGAAAGTATCTCCAAGGATGAAGATGATTACGCTGATGAGGAAAAGCACAAATTTGCCATCAACAGAAAGGCATTTGATATTCTCTCAAGTGCTATAACCAATACCGAGCTCATTATACTTCAAGGTCTTGGAACGACTCATGAGTCATGAAAGAGATTGGAGATTCTCCACCAAGGAATTGAGCAAGTGAGAATGACCAAAAAGCTTATGCTGATGAAGAAGTATGAAATGATTGGTATAAAGAGCGGTGAAAAAATTGAGGAAACTACTGACCATTTCACCAAAATTGTAAATCAATTCTCCATACTTGACAAAAAATTATCAAATGAAGATCTTGTCTCAAAATTTCTTATCTCTTTGCCAAGAGAGTGGACACCCAAAGTGGCGGCCATCACTTAGTTTAAGAATCACAAGGCTCTTTCTCTTGATGGAATATCCAGAAACCTTTTGACTCATGAGATCTTGATTGATGAGCAAAATAGGTTAGATCCTATTAAGCCTACACATTTGTCACACAAAGGATTGATGGTAGAGTCTGAAAATTC
Organism: Eustoma russellianum; assembly: GCA_036186865.1. Lineage (NCBI taxonomy): Eukaryota > Viridiplantae > Streptophyta > Magnoliopsida > Gentianales > Gentianaceae > Eustoma > Eustoma russellianum. The sequence goes on along the minus strand of AP025041.1, from coordinate 18,314,375 downwards.
GGATGAAGAGGTTGCAATTCTAGTTTGGAAGTTTAGAAAGGTAGTAACTAGAAACAAATCTCAAATGAATAAATCTTTCAATAGTTCACCAAAGATAAAGAAAAGGATAAAAATGTTACAGGTGTGATTGATTGAGTCACTTCATTTCACATTGCTACATCAAAAAGCTGCAAAAGAAAGATAAAAAAGTCTTCTCTCAAAAGAAGAAAGCCTTGAATGCGGAAGTGACTACTTGGGATCATCTTTCCGAATTGGAAGGTAAAGATGATGAAGACAGAGACGTTGTACTTGTTGCTTTAGTTGACAATCAAGAAGAGCAACACACTTGCTTCATAGAAATTAAAGATGATCTTAAGGTGCATTCTACATCTTCTAATATTGATTTGCAATATGAAATAAGAGTAGGAGATGATTTTGAAAAACTAAAATTTGAAATATAAACATTTAATATAGAAAATGAATATTAGAAAACAAAAGGTTGCATCAAAAAAACATTTTAATTTACCAAAAACATCATATCATACTCACTATTCATACAACTGTATCACTAGCGAATATGAAAACTAGGGTGGAATGTTATAGTTTAAGGTTATATTTACAAAGATTAACTAATTGTAAAGATAATCTTGACAAGTTACTTAAAAAGCAAAAATTCGAAGATAACAAAGCCGACATAAGATTTTAGGCTTCTCAATCAAAGGTTGAAACCGTAAAGAACATTTTCAATGTTGAAACTAGTCCATTACCATCAAATAAAAATATAATGAAGAGCTCAAGAATTGAAAGAGTTCAAAAAGCTTCACTATCTCGTAAGCTCAAGGACACAAGCGAAGGATGTATATGTGTTTTTCTATTAGAACAAGAAAACTCATATAATAGGCATGTGTAGAGCAAGATATGTTAGTATGTATGGTTAGAAGCCTATGGATTGAAGATCTAACCCTGAAAAACCCCGGTCAATAAAGGATACCAAAGTATAAACCTATTGGTGTTGTAGGTGCTTAAGCTAAGTGGAATAGCCAATGAAAGGCAACCAAATGGCTTATAGATAGTAGATGTTCCACTCATATGACGGGAGACAAAAATCTATTCATCAAGCTCAAATTCTAAGACGGTGGAACGATGCACTTTGGGAATGGAAGTGCGAAAATCTTTGGACATGGATAAATTGGCAACTCTGCTTTTATTATTAGTAATGTACTACATGTAAAAGGGCTTAAGTACAATTTGATAAGAGTTAGCCAATTATGTGATGCTAATTTTCAAGTTGAATTTGCTAAACGAAAATGTACTGTGAAAAAGAATGGTGTAATAGTTTTTGAGGCTTTGAGGAAAAATGATGTTTATAAATTTAGCTTACATGATTTGATTTCTCAAAATGTTTCATGTCTAGCTGCTAAAAATGATTTGACTCAACTATGGTATAGAGGACTTAGACGTATGAGTTTCAAAACTTTCAAGAAGATTCGTAGAACAGAAAAAGTCCAAGGTCTTTCAAAATTGAGTTTCAAAAACCACATCTTATGCAATACTTGTCCAAAAAACAAAGCTTATTAAGTCAGGCTTCAAGCCAAAAAGTAAAATCTCCACTACCTAACCTTTACAATAACTTCACATGGATTTGTATCGGCATATTGGTACGGCAAGCCTTAGTGGAAAACATTACACCTTTATAGTGATAGATGACTTTTCTAGGTTTACTTGAGTTATATTTTTAGCAAAAAAGAACGATGAATGTTTTGTCACATATTAGAAAACTTAAAAGAATATACTATCAAGGAAATTAGGAGTAATAGACGTGGGAGAGTTTGATGGTGAATTCTAAGAATTTTGTGTATCGAAAGGGTATGGAAACAACTTCTTGGCTCCTATAACTCCTCAGCGGAATTAGGTAGCGAAAAGAAAAATACAGCTCTTGAAGAAATAAGTAAAGCCATGCTAAATAAGTTTGCCTTGCCTAAGTATTTTAGGACCAAAGCAATCAATACCACTTGCTACATTATGAATAGAGTTTACTTAAGACCATCTCTCAAAAACACTCCTTATAAACTTTGGAAGGAAAGAGTGCCCAATAGTGGTGAAGAGCCCATTCATATAAAGTTTAGTGAATTGATTGTTGATGAACCAAAACTTAATAAGGCTGAGACAACAAATTAATTGAAAAAATCCTATAGAAAATATCAGTAATACTCCTAAGGGGATTTTTGTGTTGATCCTAGAATCGAGTTGCTTAAAAATTTACATTCCTCTACGATAAAGGAGGAAGTATAAGTTAAAGATGACACTTCAAAGTTTCCGGACTCATTTAAATATAGAAAAGATTACCCTAAAGAATTAATATTATGTGAAACAAGCTAACACATGTTGACAAGGATAAATTTTCTTGAACATGCATTTATTTCACAAATTGAGTCTAAAAACATAAAAGAAGCCATAATTGATAAAGATTGAGTAATAGCTATGTAAGAAGAGCTAAATCCATTTGAATAAGTGATGTTTGAAAATTAGTTACTATTCCTACTATTGGAATAAAATGGGCATTCAGAAACAAAACTGATGATCAAAGAAAAATAAAAAGGAATAAAGTTAGGTTAGTAGCACAAGCATTCAACCTATGCATGCTTTTGAGATTTTAAACTATATCAAATGGATGTGAAATCAGTCTTTTTGAATAATATTATTCAAAAAGAGGTTTTTTAGCTCAATCCTCAGGCTTTGAAGATCATGATTATCTATATCATGTCTTCCAACTTGAAAAGGCTCTCTATGGACTCAAACAAGCTCCTAAAGCTGGACATGATAGATTAAAGAACTTCCTTCCCAAAAATGGTTTCTCAAGAGGCAAAGTTGACACTAATTTATTCATCAAAGGACAAAGAAGTGATCATTTGCTTGTTCAAACATATGTTGATGATATTATTTTTGGTGCTGCGGATGATTTTCTATGTGAGCATTAAGTTAATGGAAGGAGAATTTGAGATAAGCATGATGGAAGAACTCAACAACTTTCTTCTGTTTTATATGAAGAAAACTAAAGAGGGACTGCATATTTCTCAAACAATGTACACTAAAGATCTTCTCAAAAGCTCAAACTTGAGACTGGAGGGAGCGTAAACATACCAATGAGCACAAGTGCAAAACTTGATAAAGATGAAGAAGGAAATTCGGTATAACGTAACAAAGTACAAGGACATGATTGGTAGCTTACTCTATTTGATGGTTAGTCAACATGATATATTACATGTTTTGTGTTTCAGTGCTAGATTTCAAAGTATGCTAAAGAATCGCATCTAGTTGGTATATTGTGTATCTTTAGATATTTGAAATGTACATTAAACTTAGGGTTATTCCTAAGAATGGATATTTTTATTTAACAGGACATAGCAATTTGGATTATGCTAGAAATCTCGTTGATAGGAAAAGCATATCTAGAACTTGTCAATTTTTCAGACATTGCTTGGTTTCATGGTACTCCAAAAAACAAAATAGTGTGTCACTTTCTACGGCGGAATTCGAATATGTATCGATAGTCCCGTGTTCTGCACAATTTCTTTGGATGAGACACGCATTAAATGATGACAATATTAAGTTTGGCAACATATCTATTTTATGTGATAATACCTCAGATATAATTATAGCATAAAATCTGGTTCATTATAGTAAAACCAAGAACATTGTGGTTCGACATCGAATCATAAGAGATTGTGTGTAAAAAGGGTTAGTTTGTGTTGAATTTGTTCCAATTAATGATCAATAAGCAAACATATTCACAAAACCACTTAGCACCGTGACATTTGAATCAATTAGAACAAGATTAGGCATGATAAACAATGAGTAAAAAGCCAAAATCTAGAAAAGCTAAAAAATGAGGACGTCAATCAATCGACGCCATTGATTGAGACATTGATGTGTAAACTGATCTCTACATCAATCGATCAACATATAAGCATCAGTCTCTATGTCAATCGATCGCTGTCATTGGGGTCAATAGCTATAAAAGCTGTCAAAAACTCAAAGAATATCATTTTTCGATTCATTATTTCGATCCATTGTAGTCCTAGCCCAGGCAAAATTTTTCTTAAAAATGTCTCTACTTTCAAATTTCAAGCAACAATCTCTGATTCCTCGTCATCAATCTCCGATTTCACCTCATCAACTTCATCTGCTTCATCTTCCTCAACGTTTTCTCTCCTCAAAACCTAAAACTTCAAATTTAAGCAAAAATTCAAAATGAGGACAATAGCACCACAAAGAGACCAATGACCTCTCAAAGTGGTAAAAGAGGATCAAGCAACCCTCTCCATAGCAAAGGTACAAAACCTTAAGTACCTACGGCTCTAAGAACAGAGACAAAAAGGCCAAAAGGCACGAACTGTTATGTCCATAACAATAACTCTGGAGGGAGGGGGTGAATAGATTTTTGGCAATTTTTAGAGTTTTCTTGGTTTAGCTCATAGAAACTCAAATGCTCTCTAAATAAGAAAGAGGGAAATGAGAAAAAATAATAAGGACACACGATTTAGAGTAGTCCGAATCTATTTGATTCTATGCTACTACCATTTTGTTTCCGAAGTGGATTTTGAATAACAATTTTTCTTATTACATTCAACAAGAAACAAGAATAACAATATCAATACTTGCACAAACAACTGGCATAAGCAACAACTATAGCAACACTTGCTCTAACAATTACTGCATGCAACAACTACAACAACATCAACTTATTGCACTAACAGTTTGTGCAACATCAAGTACTACAACGGCTACAAGCAAGAACCTCTTCTTGCTTCTTCACAACTTTAACAAATTTCTTCTAAAGAACTTTCACAAAATGAGTTTTGAAGAAGATGTAAGACTATAGTTTCAAGCAACTCTAAATCACAAGCAAATGATTAGATATGTATAGTTCTTCTTGTGTTACTCTCACAGTATAATAATGAAAACAAAGCAACAACAGCTTCATAAGCTATAAGCATTGTTGCCTATGTGAGAGCTTTTTACAATAATGTGGGATGATGCTTGAAGAGGATCAAAGTGTTTAAATGCCTGAGATGAGTTTCTTCAGTATATAAAAGCGTGAATCTCATTTTTAAAGCCTCCATGGAAGTCTTCCAATACATAAATTGCTTTAGAGAAGTCCAACATATGTTCAACCATCCTATACTTAAATGTAATGACCAATATCCACCCTAGAGATGTTTAGATAGGTGTAAAATCACTCTAGAGGAGGGTGGAGATGGGCAAATAGAGTGTTGGCAACTTTTAGAAATTTCTCATTTAGCTCACACAAACTCAAATGCTCTCCAAAATAAGAAAGAAAAAGATTAGAAACAAGAGAGACGCAATTTGGAGTGATTCGAATCTCTTTGATTCTACTCTACTACAAATTTTTTTTCCAAAGTAGATATTCAGTAGCAATTTTTTATTATCTTCAATAAGGAACAAGGACAATGGCAGCAGCTCTTGCGCTAACAACTAGAGCAAACAACTAGAGCAACATTTGTGCTAACAAAACTCATACAAGCAACAACTACGTCAAGAGCAACTTATTGTAGAAACAGTTTGTGGAACATCATCTTCTACAACAGCTACTAGTAATAACCTCTATTTGCTTATTCACAACTTCAACCAAAATCTCTAAAGAACTTTCACCTATTGTGTTTTGGGGAACAAGTGATATTACAAATTTAAATAAGTCTAAATCACAAGAAATAGATCAAATATGTGTAGTTCCAGTGTTGTGTTAGACTAAACTTTCACAATATCTCAATGAAAACAAAGCAAAAAGAGATTTTTAAATCAATGTGCTTAAAACACAACACTAGAGCTTTTTAAATCAATGTGCTTAAGCACTTGAAGAGAGAAAACGCTTAAAATCTTCTTTTGATTTGTGTGCAATGGCAAAAAAAATTTGAATTCAGGATGACATCAGCCAATCTATGTGAGGATCAGATTTTGAACAGTGAATTTTTAATTTGAATTTAAGATGACATCGATCAATCTATATGAGAGTATGATGCACATCGATAAATCCATGTTGAGAGTCTGATGTATACATTTATCTCTGTTCAAAGATCTATGTCCAGATATTATGTGTACGTTGATATCTGTTTAAGGATCTATATCAAGGTATAACATTACTTTCTTATTTGTTTAATCCTTTGTTATTTCTAAAGTATAAAATAACTTTTCAATCCTTTTTCAAACATCTTTTAAACTCCATCAAAGCATCCATATTCCAACAATCTTTCCTTTCTTAATTTTTGTAAAACCATACACTTTTAAAAGACATTTTGTTTGAAAAATGAGACTTATATGATTGCAGGCTCTCAAACATAGTTTTTGTGAAAAATAGTATGTCTCCTTATTAGATATTGCATATATTGAACCAAAATAGACATCAATTTCACCTCACATACTTCACACTCTCTCTTAATAAATTCATGTTCCCTTCAACCTATGCATTCTTATGTACTTCAATACCAACATCATATGTATTTTTTACACATATACCATATTCACCTATCAAAATCATGTGCTAAATATGCAAATGGTCACCTCATTAGCCTCATCTACCATTTTGTATCAAATGCCACATATCAACATATCATCAGCAACCACATATATAACAACCACATCAAACATTGTATTCATTAGCCACATATACACGCAACATACTCAACCAAATACCACAAATATTACATCATTATTATTCTCTCCTTTTTGTAATCATCAGTAACAAAATAAGATGAAGCAAAAGATATCACATTTCCTCTTATTCAAAGTATTCATGACTCCGCTAACATATGTCATACTCATATTTGCCACACGTATCTCAAATACACATAGCAACACACATCTCACTCATATCTCATACTCTTGTTTGGTCAAGTCCATTAACCTCGACATACATATCACCTTATCTTAACCTGATATTGCATTACATGCCACATATACACACGCTTTATTACATAATTCATATATTTTTATAGTTTTCTCCTTTTTTTGTAATCATCAAAGGACAATAATAAAGGATTGCATAGAGGACATGGAAAAAAATGCAATCCTGCAAGTGTCTAAAGGACAAAATTAAAGAAAAAAATTGAATACTAAACTAGAATCTAGCTAGGAAAGGGCAATGTTTTTCTATAGAACATGCTTTTTCTTTTTCTAGCCATGAGGATATGTTTGATGTTAGTATTATCATAAATACTTTATTGAGTAACAATATCAAAATCATTTTCATCTATCTCTTTGTCCAACTTCTTTAACATAGAGTATATGAGATTGCAATGTGGGATGACTTTATTTGATTTAATGACTGCTTCTATCATATTTGCCATAAATAACTTCCCAATGTGTAAAAGTTCCATGTTGGCAAAGTGATAAGCTATATATCAGTCATGGTTGATAGGGAGCTTAGAGGAATCCTCATTGACACAGAATGTGACTATCAGAGTCAACATTCAATATCTAATGGTATATCCTTTTTATTATTGGTAGGATGGAAGCGTAAGAAGCTTTTTTGCTTGGTACTCACTAGCCTTTCATCAAGTCTCATTCCACTTCCATACATCAAATTCATGTAACCTTCATGATAAACGCAAAGCAAATTATTTATACTCTCAACACCCTTCATGCCTCTATACTTTTCATGTAACCCTTCATGCCCATATACTTTTAACCCTAACTAGCTTTCATGTTTCATCATTATCGAGATTTGCACTTGCGCTCATTGGTGTGCTTATGCTTCTCCTATCCTCAAGTTTGTATTTTTTGAGGAGATTCTTTGTGTGCTTTGTTTGAAAAATAAACACTCGTTTCGTTGTGTTTTTTATTTGAAGTCCAAGAAAGTAGTTGAGCTCATCCGCCATGCTCATCTTAAACTTAGATCACATTCTATAACCTTAGTAAAATGCTTACACAGAGAATCATTAGTGGCACCAAAGATGATATTAGTAACATAATTTGTACAATTAAACGATCACTTCTTTATTGAACTAGGTTGCATCAATTTTCCTCTTGAAGAACCATTTTAAGTAGGTAGTTGCCTAATATCCTATACCAAGCACTAGGAACTTGCTTAAGATCATAAAGAGCCTTTTATGTTTGGATATGCTTTGAATAATCATGATTTATGAAGCCCAGTGGTTGAGCTACATATACTTCCTTCAGAATAATGTCATTTAGGAAAGTCGTTTTTACATTCCTTTGATATCACCTTTTTCATCTTTATCAAGTTTTGTATTAGCGCTTATAATCATATTCAAACATTTTCTAACTTGCCATGTTAGGAAGTGTTTTGCACTAAGTTTGGGTCAAATGTACTTCTTAGTTTACATAATATGAAACTCAAGAAAGTAGTTGAGTGTTTCTTATAATTCTCATATCAAACTTATTAAGCATTGCTTATGCAACTCATTCACACAACATTCATATACTAGACTCAAATACAATGTCATCATGGATGTTAACTAAGGGATAATCATTAGCGTTTATTTGACTCATCAAGGTATTCAATATTGAAATATTAAGCTCCATAAATTCATCTTGAATATATTTATCCATAATGGTCAACTTGACATACAGTTGGTATACTTGAATATTTATACACCATATATAGCCTCAAAGGCTTCTTAGAACTTTGAACCTTGCAAGGTGAAACATACGTTTCATCCATATCTTGATATTAGTCTTGAGCTATGATTCAAGATTTGTCTCTTATTTGGTTTCATTATCCAATCTTATTTAAACAAAATCTTGGATGATCCACCAAATTCTATCTTTCAAATTTTCTAGAAAGAACTCATACAACTTAGTTTTTTTCTCTTTTCTTTTAATCATCATGAATGTTTAAATAATCTTCATCAACTAAAAATTTGAATACTTCTATATGGAAATCCTCCTAAAGTGAAATATTCAAGTTATTGAGAGAATTGTTCTACTGTATACTCTTATTGACATATTCATCATCAATTGGATATCAAGTCTTTCTAAAATATTTGCAGTGATAATTTTGATAATCTTGCATAGAAAAATCATAGATATCTTAGAGTGGGGATTCTATAATTCCAAAGCTTGTAGGATGTTATATTAAGACTATTTCCTAAGTACACCCTATTAATAATCAACCAACATTTAAATATTCCACTTAAAAGTGTTTGAAAAAAGAAATCTAAAGAAGAACTTATCTTTAGAAGCATTCTAATTCTACTTTTCTCTATGTAATTTTATTTATAAGTTTAGATATCATGACGTGGTGAGAAACATTCTTTCATTTCACAAATATCCTGGCATTTCCTTCAAACTTCCAAATTCTGTTTATCTTAAAAGATTTATCAATCTTATGGGCATTTTCATTCTAAATCCTTTTTAGAGAATCATAATCATGTATTATAATTTGTAGCAAGAAACATACGCAAGAAAATGAAAAGAAACAAATAGTTTCAAGGACTCAGACCACATAAGTCAATCAAGTTGCAAATGAACCATCTACTACCACAAGTATGCTAATGCTCCCTTCAAGAAAAAAAATGAAACATTTATATTCTTGAGAACATACATTATAACACAAGACTTTAATCCCTACTTATCAAAGATTTCAGACAATTTATAAGTATCAATATGCTGTCATGATTTGTAAATATTTTGATAGCTTGACACTTTCAAAAGCTTCTAAAAATATATAACTAACATGTCCATGTCATTTATTCCACTTGATCAATGAACTTCAAAAACTTGGCATAAGAGGTTTCACAAAAAACCTTGTAAGTTAAACATATATTTTCTTTTTAAAAATCTCAAAGACGTCAAAGTACTATCTTTCTTTTTTTATATATTTTATCACTTTCAAAAAATTTGAAGCATTATCATCACACCAGTGGATAAAACCGATCATATTAGCTCATGTCTCTTCTATACGTATTATAAAACTAAAAAGAAAGAAGATTTACAATGAGCTATTTGGTTTCTTTCGCTTTGCCTTCTCCGTAGATTCCAAGCTCCTACATAGGACAAATCTTTATACACGGACACCTTTTTGTTCTTAGGTCTATTTTTTGTTAGTTCATATGACTTTAAGTCTCTAATAACAATTACAGCTTTTCTTAGCTCAATACACACTAACTACATGAACTCTTTTATTACAAAAGAAACAAGTAGGTACATGATACGATTGTGTTTTTTCGGGCTATTTACCGCCATAGGCTTAGAAATCTTGTTGACCTTTTTAAGCACATATATTTAAAGTAGAGAGATATGAGTCATATAGAGATGCCTCGTTTATCTTGGGCATTTTCATCTTGATGGAAAAGAAAAAGCTTTTAAGTCCTAATTCTGATTTTCTATTAACTATTTTTTGCTTACAAGAGGTTTTTCATAAATAACTTTCTCACATGCCATCTTATGGATTTATTTAAGATCAACCCATTTATTGTTAATCTCTATGTTTTCTAAATCTAATGACATCATGCTCTAGATGAAACAAATCAAAAGAGTCATGCAAATTTTCTTTCTATAATTTGCATATAATTTTCTTTTTAGCATGCTTGTATTTTAGAAGTTTTTTTTTTCAAAATTTTCAAGTAAAGAAATGTATTCATCTTTTAATTTATCAAATGAGAAAGTAGAAAGAAATACCTATTGGCAATCTTGAATAGCTGTGAGGCGCATTGATTTTCTAATATTATGACCATCTTCAACTATGTTTGATTGATGACCATCACTTACTAAATACTCAAGTTTTTTCCATGTCTCACGCGGAGAGAAGATGCCTTGAATCTTTATTACCTCCCTGTGTGAGAGAGAAAGATGAAAGATTTCAAGAGTTTTTTTCTGCTAGTTCAAAATTCTTCTTATTTTCATCTTGAATCTATATATTTCTTTTTCCACCAGCTCAGTATTCAGGGGTAGCCAACCAGTGAATCACGAGACTGGTTGACCAACTTAAGCTACTTAGAGAATGTTCTACGAGAGTAAATAGATAAGACACTGATTTTGCCTCTAAAAACGTAGGTGGGGTGAACAATTCAGTTCCACCACCTTGACAGCCTCCTCCGACAGATGTCGGACAAGTGGTAAGTGACTTACACTCCAGTGAAAGTTCGTATGATAACACTATGGCTTGTGCTATTAATACTGACGGTACAGATAAACAGCAGGTGTTTCTCTTATTGCAAAGGAAGATTAGGTGAGTATCTCTAGAGCGATACTCACCAAAGCATGTGACACATAACTTAAGTACAATGCACACAGACAAAGGAAGAATTGCAGATGTTGCACGAGTATTCTCAGCCTCTCTTTTATTAGAATCTATTCTCCGGACAATGCATGAAGCGAGTATGAGACCAGCATAGTGAAGGTGATGAATGCAGAGATAGAAGCTCGATAAAAAAAATGTAATGTGGCAGAAGTGTTTACTACCAAGAGGTAAAAGACTTGTTGGTTGTCGGTGGGTTTTCAATATTAGTATTATTTAGCTATACTGTAGCGACCCGTTCCGAGCCCTGTTACTCGAAACGACTCTCCTGCTGTATTTCGCTAAGGAAAATACAAGGCGTCAAAGTCAAAACGTATACACGTCATCGGAAGTCAAAATAAAAAAATCCTCGAAATCATCAATAATATAAATGAATGCCAACAGTCTAGGTCAAATCTAATACAATGTCGAAATAATCAAAATGAATAAATGACTAAGTCTCAATTGTCTAAAACTAAACAGAAAATCCAATGGACTCTAACTCCTTCTCAGAAAATCCTCAATAGTCACGATCTATCAACTCTCTTGCTCCGGATCATCCTCTACGTAAACCCACTCAAGCTCCTGATCATCTGAAAAAAATTAGGGAGGGAGTGGTATGAGCGACAAGTCGTCCAGTAAATAGCCTTACTGTACTTACCATGGGATCATACACGGAGAAGCAAGTGTGATAAAAATATATAACAATATAAAATAATAGCATGTTTCTCTTCGCAAGTAGATTTACAATTCTGCCCCTAACATCCAAAATCAAATAGAGCAAATAGACCCAACAAAGTACAAAACAAAGTCCACCTAAGTATGTAACAAAGTCCAATTAGGGGGTTAGTCCAAATCCAAAATGGATGATGCAATTTTCCAAAATATGCGATGTCAAAATGTCCAAAGTCAAAGGCCTAAAATTCCAAATGTGCAAAATTCCAAAGTTCCAAATTTTCCAATCCAAAGTCCAAAATCCAAATCCGAGTACAACTCGGTCCAAATCCAAATATCAAAATGTCCAAAATCAAAAACCCAGCTAAAACGGTCCAGATTGGCTACACCAACAACTTTTATTTACACATGGCAGTACCAAAAAAGTTCCAAACTTTAGATTCTCATGACACTCATCAACTTAACACACTGGACGAGCCTTCTCCCCCACATTCTCACAAATATATCTCGGCCATTAATAATAAAAGTTCACAACTTAAGATCTATACACACACACACATATATATACGGCCATAAACACGTGTATGTTCAACAATTTATTCAACCACATATACTTATGTATGATCCAAGATTTGATACAAATTTCACAAATTCATAATAAGTACAGAGAAGGTACTTACATCGGTCTGTTTATACTATACCGCTACCCGATTCGAGTCTCGTTCAACAAAGTTCTATTTCTTCGCCTACAGCAAGGCTGGCTGAATAGGTTAGAAGGGAAAATAATGGTTTCCGTCGCTATTTCATGTGGTGTAGGGTTTGGGTTTCATGTGTATACATATAAATATCAATATATAATTATATATGTATAAACAATTTGGGTTTTGTTTTTCTTCCTTGGAGTCTGCCGCTGTCCTCCACTTGCAGGGCCACTTTTCTTTTTCTTTTCTTGCATGTTGCTGGTGGCAACAATATTTGGGGTGGGAAATAATTGCAATACACCAAAATCTTCCAAACAATTTGAGGGGTTGCTGCTGATTAAGGGAGAGTGCTGCCGCCAATTTGATGTAGCTGGGTGGGGGAGATCGGCTGGAGGGAAAAATAGGGTTAGGGTATTTTCTTTTAACCTTTCGTTATATATATATATATGTAGATAGATAAGCCTAGTGAGGTATTTTCTTATTAAGTTTAGGAATTATAATGTTAATCTTCTTAGAGTTTAAATCCATCTTATCTTTTCCTATTTCATCCAAACACTAATGGTAATGTTTATCCCTATCTAGCATTTATATTATATTTTTTTCTTTTCTTTTGACTCTGGGACGTAACAGACATCCCCCCTTACAATAAGTTTCGTCCTCGAAACTTGCGTATTAGGTAATTGACAACTTAGTATAGTTTTACCTAATCTATTTACCTAGTACACGTTGCGAATATCATCATATGAACTCCACTTTTAGGTTGTTAAACTTTCAATTCCATTTTACCACTTAATGTGTATCATTCAACTTATGTAATTGTACTTTATAATCCCAAATCCTTAAAACTAATCATGTATGGTCAATTACCAAGATAATTAACCAAAATAAATATCCATCGAGTACTCCATACGCTAATCATTACACTTTACGGCATAGAACCAAGCCTTCAAAATCAATTCTTATACACTTACGAACTAACTTTATGATCTTTCCTTACTTCTTTGGAGATATCATCAACAACCTAGTATACGAAATATGTGTATGAACATATTTTTCTTTACGTTGCACACAAAAAGAAAAGAAGTTTATGTAGCTCTACTTGGTTGAAAGTATATCTTTTCTATTTTAACAATATGAGAATCAAAGTAGTATATGCTTTTTTTATAAAAAAAAAGAGTTTCAAGTGACCTCACGTAAAGATAATGGTATAACGTGTTTTCCCAAAGCAGTATCTCAAGTAACCTCTTATAAAACAATGATATAGCTTGTTCGCAAAAGGTATCACGCTGAAATCACATTAAGATGTTAAATCTCAACAATATTATGTTGTATAAAATGAGTTGAATACGATATCTCTCTTGTTCTAAAAAAAGTATGTATATTTTGAAACTACTTATAAAAAAAATGGTATACTTGTTTGTAAAAGTATTACGAGTAAACTAATTTAAAGAAATTGAAACACACCGATCGTAAGAATTTCATTTTATGAAACAATTTGAACACAATGTCTTTTCTTTCCAAAAGAATATTTTTTTGAAAGCTATGTTTTGTTTCGCAAAATTAAGTGATTTCATGGCAAGCGGTAAATAACATCAAAAACATTTAATGGATAAATGCTTGCAACATCGATAGTCGATAAATAGAATTTATTTTGACAAAATTTTTGTAACCAAAACAAAATTTTTAAATATTGTGTAAGAAATGTATAAAAATATATCATTCTTAGAAAATATCGTCATCTTAATAATATATTTTTCAGAGTTGTAAAAAAAAATAGTTGGAACTTCATCACGTTAATATACAAAATCCAGAAAGAAAATAGTTGTTTAAACCTTATAGCCCGTAAAACAAAGCTGGAAGAAGTGCTTAGAAGCAAAATTTTGAAGTACCTTTAAAATATAGGTGTATCGTGAGGTACATGCTTATATGAAAATATATAACCACTTGACAATTGATAGTCCGATACTTCGTATAATCTTTCTAAGTCATCCTTACGGTTAAATGAAAATCACCTATGTACCATTTCTTACAAGTTTATCCTTTGTTTATTATGATAAACTCCTTAAGATAAATTGTCCAATCCTAGCATGTCACACTAAATATTAATCGACTTAAGGTGTTCTAATTCACCATGCTTCCGCGTGCCACACTGATCTATCGTACTTCTTTACTTGGTTATTTCAACTGCTAACTTTAACCTGGTTAAATCTCACACGAAAAGCAACAACTACTTGTTCATGCTTACTCTATTTTATTTCAAGCTTAACAGATTCAAGCCAAGTAACTCGATGTTTCTATACATCAACACTTAACTAAGAAGTTTGTGACTTTTCATCATTCCAATGTACTTGTTATAGCCGATTCACACCTATAATAACTCTAATATCTCTAATGAGACTAATATCGTCGTCCTATTTAATAACTCTAAATTTTAACATCTTAATTATAACCGTGAACCCATTCAAAAAATATTCTTCACTAAATTCTACTGATCATAATGCTTATAAATCGTTACTTAGTTTCTATCTCTCTACTATAATTCATTTCTTAGTAGCTACGATCTCGGCTTAGACCTAGTTGCGTTCCAGCACTACTGTCAAAGTAGAGGCATGACCCGCTTGAGTTACCCCAATGATGCCGGTCTTATGCCGCTGCTACGGAGAAGTAGCCTTAGTAACTGCCGGGCCCATCTAAATTTATGCGTTAACCAGCGCCTGTCGTAAGTCATGATGATTAATATTACAACTTATGTAGATCATGCTTAGAATATAATCATCGTTTACGACTAAAATCAGTACATATGTTCAAATCATCGTCTAAGGTTCAGATCAACTCTTAATCAGAATCGTCACTTATGTCTAAGATCGTGGCTTAGGGGCAAAATCGTAACTTAATTTCTAAGATCATGGCCTAAATCTACGATTCCGCCGTGGATCGAGCCATGCTCTGATACCACCTGTAGCGACCCGTTCCGAGCCCTGATACTCGAAACGACTCACCAGTCGTATTTTGCTAAGGAAACTACTAGGCGTCAAAGTCAAAATGTATACACGTCATCGGAAGTCAAAATAAAAAATTCTCGAAATCATCAATAACATAAATGAATGCCAACAGTCTAGGTCAAATCTAACACAATGTCGAAATAATCAAAATGAATAAATGACTAAGTCTCAACTGTCTAAAACCAAACAGGAAATCCAAATGACTCTATTAACTATTTTTTATTAAAGTAGAGAGATATGAGTCATATAAAGATGCCTCGTTTATCTTGGGCAATTTCATCTTGATGGAAAAGAAAAAGCTTTAAGTCCTAATTCGTATTTTCTATTAACTATTTTTTGCTTACAAGAGGTTTTTCATAAATAACTTTCTCACATGCCATCTTATGGATTTATTTAAGCTCAACCCATTTATTGTTAATCTCTATGTTTTCTAAATCTAATGACATCATGCTCTAGATGAAACAAATCAAAAGAGTCATGCAAATTTTCTTTCTATAATTTGCATATAATTTTCTTTTTAGCATGCTTGTATTTTAGAAGTTTTTTTTCAAAATTTTCAAGTAAAACAATGTATTCATCTTTTAATTTATCAAATGAGAAAGTAGAAAGAAATACCTATTGGCAATCTTGAATAGCTGTGAGGCGCATTGATTTTCTAATATTATGACCATCTTCAACTACGTTTGATTGATGACCATTACTTACTAAATACTCAAGTTTTTTCCATGTCTCACGCGGAGAGAAGATGCCTTGAACCTTTATTACCTCTCTGTGTGAGAGAGAAAGATGTAGGATTTCAAGAGTTTTTTCTGCTAGTTCAAAATTCTTCTTATTTTCATCTTGAATCTATATATTTCTTTTTCCACCGGCTCAGTATTCAGGGGTAGCCAACCAGTGAATCACGAGATTGGTTGACCAACTTAAGCTACTTAGAGAATGTTCTACGAGAGTAAATAGATAAGACACTGATTCTGCCTCTAAAAACGTAGGTGGGGTGAACAATTCAGTTCCACCACCTTGACAGCCTCCTCCGACAGATGTCGGACAAGTGGTAAGTGACTTACACTCTAGTGAAAGTTCATATGATATCACTACGGCTTGTGCTATTAATACTGACGGTACAGATAAACAGCAGGTGTTTCTCTTATTGCAAAGGAAGATTAGGTGAGTATCTCCAGAGCGATACTCACCAAAGCATGTGACACATAACTTAAGTCCTATGCATACAGACAAAGGAAGAATTGCAGATGTTGCACGAGTATTCTCAGCCTCTCTTTTGTTAGAATCTATTCTCCGGACAATGCATGAAGCGAGTATGAGACCAGCATAGTGAAGGTGATGAATACAGAGATAGAAGCTTGATAAAAAAATGTAATGTGGCAGAAGTGTTTACTACCAAGAGGTAAAAGACTTGTTGGTTGTCGGTGGGTTTTCAATATTAGTATTATTTAGCTATACTGTAGCGACCCATTCCGAGCCCTGGTACTCGAAACGACTCTCCTGCTGTATTTCGCTAAGGAAAATACAGGGCGTCAAAGTCAAAACGTATACACGTCATCGGAAGTCAAAATAAAAAAAATCCTCGAAATCATCAATAATATAAATGAATGCCAACAGTCTAGGTCAAATCTAATACAATGTCGAAATAATCAAAATGAATAAATGACTAAGTCTCAATTGTCTAAAACTAAACAGAAAATCCAATGGACTCTAACTCCTTCTCAGAAAATCCTCAATAGTCACGATCTATCAACTCTCTTGCTCCGGATCATCCTCTACGTAAACCCACTCAAGCTCCTGATCATCTGAAAAAAATTAGGGAGGGAGTGGTATGAGCGACAAGTCGTCCAGTAAATAGCCTTACTGTACTTACCATGGGATCATACACGGAGAAGCAAGTGTGATAAAAATATATAACAATATAAAATAATAGCATGTTTCTCTTCGCAAGTAGATTTACAATTCTGCCCCTAACATCCAAAATCAAATAGAGCAAATAGACCCAACAAAGTACAAAACAAAGTCCACCTAAGTATGTAACAAAGTCCAATTAGGGGTTAGTCCAAATCCAAAATGGATGATGCAATTTTCCAAAATATGCGATGTCAAAATGTCCAAAGTCAAAGGCCTAAAATTCCAAATGTCCAAAATTCCAAAGTTCCAAATTTTCCAATCCAAAGTCCAAAATCCAAATCCGAGTACAACTCGGTCCAAATCCAAATATCAAAATGTCCAAAATCAAAAACCCAGCTAAAACGGTCCAGATTGGCTACACCAACAACTTTTATTTACACATGGCAGTACCAAAAAAGTTCCAAACTTTAGATTCTCATGACACTCATCAACTTAACACACTGGACGAGCCTTCTCCCCCACATTCTCACAAATAAATATCAGCCATTAATAATAAAAGTTCACAACTTAAGATCTATACACACACACACACACATATATATATATATACACACACACGGCCATAAACACGTGTATGTTCAACAATTTATTCAACCACATATACTTATGTATGATCTAAGATTTGATACAAATTTTATAAATTCATAATAAGTACAGAGAAGGTACTTACATCGGTCTGTTTATACTATACCGTTACTCGATTCGAGTCTCGTTCAACAAAGTTCTATTTCTTCGCCTACAGCAAGGCTGGCTGAATAGGTTAGAAGGGAAAATAAGGGTTTCCGTCGCTATTTCATGTGGTGTAGGGTTTGGGTTGCATGTATATACATATAAATATCAATATATAATTATATATGTATAAACAATTTGGGTTTTGTTTTTCTTCCTTGGAGTCTGCCGCTGTCCTCCACCTGCAGGGCCACTTTTCTTTTTCTTTTCTTGCATGTTGCTGGTGGCAACAATATTTGGGGTGGGAAATAATTGCAATACACCAAATCTTCCAAACAATTTGAGGGGTTGCTGCTGATTAAGGGAGAGTGCTGCCGCCAATTTGATGTAGCTGGGTGGGGGAGATCGGCTGGAGGGAAAAATAGGGTTAGGTTATTTTCTTTTAACCTTTCGTTATATATATATGTGTAGATAGATAAGCCTAGTGAGGTATTTTCTCATTAAGTTTAGGAATTATAATGTTAATCTTCTTAGAGTTTAAATCCATCTTATTTTTTCCTATTTCATCCAAACACTAATGGTAATGTTTATCCCTATCTAACATTTATATTATATTTTTTTCTTTTCTTTTGACTCGGGACGTAACAGACATCCCCTCTTACAATAAGTTTCGTCCTCGAAACTTGCGTATTAGGTAATTGACAACTCAGTATAGTTTTATCTAATCTATTTACCTAGTACACGTTGCGAATATCATCATATGAACTCCACTTTTAGGTTGCTAAACTTTCAATTCCATTTGTACCACTTAATGTGTATCATTCAACTTATGTAATTGTACTTTATAATCCCAAATCCTTAAAACTAATCATGTATGGTCAATTACCAAGATAATTAACCAAAATAAATATCCATCGAGTACTCCATACGCTAATCATTACACTTTACGGCATAGAACCAAGCCTTCAAAATCAATTCTTATACACTTACGAACTAACTTTATGATCATGTCCTTACTTCTTTGGAGATATCATCAACAACCTAGTATACGAAATATGTGTATGAACATGTTTTTCTTTAAGTTGCACACAGAAAGAAAAGAAGTTTATGTAGCTCTACTTGGTTGAAAGTATATCTTTTCTATTTTAACAATATGAGAATCAAAGTAGTATATGCTTGTTTTATAAAAAAAGAGTTTCAAGTGACCTCACGTAAAGATAATGGTATAACGTGTTTTCCCAAAGCAGTATCTCAAGTAACCTCTTATAAAACAATGATATAGCTTGTTCGCAAAAGGTATCACGCTGAAATCACATTAAGATGTTAAATCTCAACAATATTATGTTGTATAAAATGAGTTGAATACGATATCTCTCTTGTTCTAAAAAAAGTATGTATATTTTGAAACTACTTATAAAAAAATGGTATACTTGTTTGTAAAAGTATTACGAGTAAACTAATTTAAAGAAATTGAAACACACCGATCGTAAGAATTTCATTTTATGAAACAATTTGAACACAATGTCTTTTCTTTCCAAAAGAATATTTTTTTGAAAGCTATGTTTTGTTTCGCAAAATTAAGTGATTTCATGGCAAGCGGTAAATAACATCAAAAACATTTAATGGATAAATGCTTGCAACATCGATAGTCGATAAATAGAATTTATTTTGACAAAATTTTTGTAACCAAAACAAAATTTTTAAATATTGTGTAAGAAATGTATAAAAATATATCATTCTTAGAAAATATCGTCATCTTAATAATATATTTTTCAGAGTTGTAAAAAAAATAGTTGGAACTTCATCACGTTAATATACAAAATCCAGAAAGAAAGTAGTTGTTTAAACCTTATAGCCCGTAAAACAAAGCTGGAAGAAGTGCTTAGAAGCAAAATTTTGAAGTACCTTTAAAATATAGGTGTATCGTGAGGTACATGCTTATATGAAAATATATAACCACTTGACAAATGATAGTCCGATACTTCGTATAATCTTTCTAAGTCATCCTTACGGTTAAATGAAAATCACCTATGTACCATTTCTTACAAGTTTATCCTTTGTTTATTATGATAAACTCCTTAAGATAAATTGTCCAATCCTAGCATGTCACACTAAATATTAATCGACTTAAGGTGTTCTAATTCACCATGCTTCCGCGTGCCACACTGATCTATCGTACTTCTTTACTTGGTTATTTCAACTGCTAACTTTAACCTGGTTAAATCTCACACGAAAAGCAACAACTACTTGTTCATGCTTACTCTATTTTATTTCAAGCTTAACAGATTCAAGCCAAGTAACTCGATGTTTCTATACATCAACACTTAACTAAGAAGTTTGTGACTTTTCATCATTCCAATGTACTTGTTATAGCCGATTCACACCTATAATAACTCTAATATCTCTAATGAGACTAATATCGTCGTCGTATTTAATAACTCTAAATTTTAACATCTTATTAACCATGAACCCATTCAAAAAATATTCTTCACTAAATTCTACTGATCATAATGCTTATAAATCGTTACTTAGTTTCTATCTCTCTACTATAATTCATTTCTTAGTAGCTACGATCTCGGCTTAGACCTAGTTGCGTTCCAGCACTACTGTCAAAGTAGAGGCATGACCCGCTTGAGTTACCCTCATGATGCCGGCCTTATGCCGCTGCTACGGAGAAGTAGCCTTAGTAACTGTCGGGTCCATATAAATTTATGCGTCAACCAGCGCCTGTGGTAAGGCACGATGATTAATATTACAACTTATGTAGATCATGCTTAGAATATAATCATCGTTTACGACTAAAATCAGTACATATGTTCAAATCATCGTCTAAGGTTCAGATCAACTCTTAATCAAAATCGTCACTTATGTCTAAGATCGTAGCTTAGGGGCAAAATCGTAACTTAATTTCTAAGATCATGGCCTAAATCTACGATTCCGCCGTGGATCTAGAGCCATGCTCTGATACCACCTGTAGCGATCCGTTCCGAGCCCTGATACTCGAAACGACTCACCAGTCGTATTTCTCTAAGGAAACTACTAGGCGTCAAAGTCAAAATGTATACACGTCATCGGAAGTCAAAATAAAAAATTCTCGAAATCATCAATAACATAAATGAATGCCAACAGTCTAGGTCAAATCTAACACAATGTCGAAATAATCAAAATGAATAAATGACTAAGTCTCAACTGTCTAAAACCAAACAGGAAATCCAATTGACTCTAACTCCTTCTCAGAAAATCCGCAATAGTCACGATCAATCAACTCTCTTGCTCCGGATCATCCTCTACGTAAACCCACTCGAGCTCCTGATCATCTGAAAAAAGGGAGAGAGGGAGTGGTATGAGTGACAAGTCGTCCAGTAAATAGCCTCACTGTACTTACCATGGGATCATACACGAAGAAGAAAGTGTGATAAAAATATATAACAATATAAAATAATAGCATGCTTCACTTCGTAAGTAGATTTACAAGTCTGCCCCTAACATCCAAAAGCAAATAGAGCAAATAGACCCAACAAAGTACAAAATAAAGTCCAATTAAGTATGTAACAAAGTCCAATTAAGGGTTAGTCCAAATCCAAAATCGATGATGTAATTTTCCAAAATATGCGATGTCAGAATGTCCAAAGTCAAAGGCCCAAAATTCCAAAGTTCCAAATTTTCCAAACCCAATTTAGCCGGTCTAAAGTCCAAAGTCCAAAATCCAAATCCGAGTAT
Source organism: Eustoma russellianum (assembly GCA_036186865.1). NCBI lineage: Eukaryota > Viridiplantae > Streptophyta > Magnoliopsida > Gentianales > Gentianaceae > Eustoma > Eustoma russellianum. The sequence continues at coordinate 18,292,458 of AP025041.1, read as the reverse complement.
AACTCACTCCAAATCCAAATATCAAAATGTCCAAAATCCAAAACCCGGCTAACACGGTCCAAAATAATACAATGGCTATAGCACTTTCCCTATAAATGACTTATACCGTAATACTTATGAATTCGTCCTCCAATAGTCAATATGCCATAGACTCCCTGAACATTCTAGTTAGTTACGTCTATGGCCCCTAATGGCGGCCAATATGTTCGTGCTCCCTGAACATTCTAGGTAGTTACGCCCGAATGCTCCGTTTGTTTGGAACCAACTCGGCTTACCAATATATTTCAAGTGTAGGGGTGAATTTCCAAACAAATATGCAAATGCAACTTTCAAAATCATTTTCCAAGTACTAAAGTTAGTCCAAAATTCCAAAATGGGCCAAAATGTCAAAATTACCAAATTGCCATCCAAATACCAAATACCAAATAATTTAAAAAAAAATAATCCAAATAGACCAAAAATCCCAAATGCCAAAACCATCACCATCTCAGTCGTGTATATATACACGTATATATGCCCATGCCCATACATGCACATATACACGTATATACGCACACATGACTCCCTTTGTCCACTTTTCCCCCCAAAATCGCTCTCGATACGTCAATTTAACCCCCATAAAATCATATGAATTCATCCATATCCTTATACTATTTTCATCACCTCTTATGCCAAATTTCAACCCCTTGGTCGAATACATGTAAGACAAACTCATACAAATGCCTATATATATATATAAGTATATATTTGCATATAATATATATTTAAAACTTATACTTTAATCCCTGCCTCGAAACTATATACTCTGTTACGTTCTTGACCAAATTGCAAGATTCACATAATTGTTTTCAGAACTTCATATATATATATATATATATATATATATATTACAAAATCTAAATCCATGCACCAGGTTGGCTACACCAACCACTTTTATTTACACACGGCAGCACCAAAAAGTTCCAAACTTTAGATTCTCATGACACTCATCAACTTAACACACTTGACGAGCCTTCTCCCCCACATTCTCACAAATATATCTCGGCCATTAGCAATAAAAATTCACAACTTAAGATCTATACACACACATATATATACGGCCATAAACACATGTATGTTCAACAATTTATTCAACCACATATACTTATGTATGATCCAAGATTTGATACAAAATAATAAGTACAGAGAATGTACTTACATCGGTCTGTTTATACTATACCGTTACCCGATTCGAGTCTCGTTCAACAAAGTTCTTTTTCTTCGCCTACAGCAAGGCTGGCTGAATAGGTTAGAAGGGAAAATAAGGGTTGCCGTCGCTATTTCATGTGGTGTAGGGTTTGGGTTGCATGTATATACATATAAATATCAATATATAATTATATATGTATAAACAATTTGGGTTTTGTTTTTCTTCCTTGGAGTCTGCCGCTGTCCTCCACCTGCTGGGCCATTTTTCTTTTTCTTTTCTTGCATGTTGCTGGTGGCAACAACATTTGGGGAGGAAAATAATTGCAATACACCAAAATCTTCCAAACAATTTGAGTGGGTGCTGCTGATTAAGGGAGAGTGCTGCCGCCAATTTGATGTAGCTGGGTGGGGTAGATCGGCTGGAGGAAAAAATAGGGTTAGGGTATTTTCTTTTAACCTTTGGTTTTATATATATGTATGTGTTGATAGATAATCCTAGTGAGGTATTTTCCTATTAAGTTTAGGAATTATAATGTTAATCTTCTTAGAGTTTAAATCCATCTTATCTTTTCCTATTTCATCCAAACACTAATGGTAATGTTTATCCCTATCTAACATTTATATTATAGTTTTATTCTTTTCTTTTGACTCCGGGACGTAACATATACAGTTGGGCGCTAAGGGTTATACTCAGACGTATGGTATTGATTATTTGGAGACCTTCTATGTCGTTTCAGAGATAGATATATCAAGTTACTTTTCTCGATTGATACAAATACAGACTGCTCACTTCATCAGTTCGATGTAAAGAATGCTTTCTTACATGCCGAGTCAAAGGAAGAATAGTATACAGAAACATCACGAGATGTTTCCGTGGAGTTCAAACAAAATGAAGTATATATACTCAAAAAGGCTGTCTATGGACTCAAGCAATCCCTACGTGCCTAGTTTGGGTGGTTCACAATGGCAGATCATATGTTGTTCTTTAACAGACGAGGAGAGTTGGTGACCTGTGTGATAATTTTTGTAGATGATATAATTCGAAATGGGAATGACGAGACGGAGATGGTCCAACTTTGAGAAAATCTATTTGTGGAATTCAAGATGAATGACTTAGGTGGCTTGAAGTATTTTCTACAGATTGCAGTTCTCTGCTCAAAAAGGGATTCTATATATCTCAAGAAAGTACATATTGGATTTACCACCTAAGGTCGGGATGATAGACTACAAGCCTAGTGTGCTCTAACGGTGGCGAATCATCTACTCTAGATAGTAGAGGGGGGTACACCAAAGATAGAGAACAATACCAAAGACTAGTGAGAAGGTTGATATACTTGTCCCACATGAGACCAGATATCACTTATGCTACTGGAGTTGTGAGTCAGATTATGTATCGATCCCAGAGATAACACATGGAGATAGCCAGGAAGATAATAAGGTACTTAAAGGTCATGCCATGTAGGGGCATTATATATTGAAGGAATAGACATCTAGATATTGGGGTATTTAATGATGCTGATTGGGTGGGAAAAACCCAAAATGATAAACGATTTCTTTAGGGTGCATTGCCTTGATGGGGGAAATATGGTGACATGGAGGAGCAAGAAGCATAAGGTGGTAGCTCTGCTGAGTGCTACGGTAGAATTTAGATGTATTGCTAAAGGAATAATAGAGGTTCTATGATACAAAAGGTGATGACTGAGATTGGATTTCGGCCTACACTTTCTACTCAGTTGATGCGTGACAATAAAACAGTCATTAATATCACTGAGAACTCACTACAAGATGATCGAACAAAGCATGTGGACTCGACAAATGCTTTATGATGAGGTCAAATGAGCTAAATTGCATGAAGAGGATGTATAGTGGAATGGAGTGAGAGGAAGCACTTCTGTGGCGTTTTGATGATCTGATCGTTGTCTATTTGGCTAGTAAATATTGTACACTTTGTTTAATATGTTTTGGAGTGATTTTAGAAGTTTTTAGAATGTTTAGCTGCTTAAAACTGCGTTTTAGGAGCTTAAAAGGTAGATTTTTCAATTATGGAACACGCCTAAATTTAGGGATTTTTCAGGATGACCTCTCAGGGGTATTTTCATTATAGCTCACTCGTTATATGTTTGATTGACTTGATTTTAAATGCTATAGATAGCTTCCATCCTTATCTACAACTCTTAAGAAGACATCAATACAGAAATCGGCTTATAGAATACCATAATGCGCATGAAAAGTAAGGCAGTTCCAAGAATCCTAGTTTGAGGAGTCCTATATACACTTTGACCAGCTGACAGTTATTGGGCCATACCTCAAGCTAGCAGTCTCAGATTGACATGATTCAAATTGGGTTAGAATAATTACATATGTGGCTACAAATGTCAAGAGTCAATTTTCATCATAATAAGCTTCTAGAAGGGTCAAAAACATGTCAAGAAGTCATTGTAAATTACAGAGTCATAGTTTAAGTAGGATTCTTATAGTTTTCCTAGCTAGTTTAGGTTTTTCTAGGCTTTATCTTCTATTTAAACTTTGTACCAGCCTTTTGTTACTCAGGTGTGAATAAAATAAATTGAGTTTTGCGGCCTAAAGGCAGATTGCAAGTTCTCAACTTGTACTTTGATCTTTGATAAAAGTTAGATGTTATATCAACTTCTTAAGCAAATGTTTTAGGGAAATCGAATCTTTGAAACTTGAAGACACGCTTCAAGGGTGAGAAATCATTCTTGACAAACCTACACACTTCATGATTGGAGGATCTTGCTCATTCCAAATCAAATAGCAGCAAAGGATGGAGAATTCCACTCATGAAGACTGAACAAGGTTACTTGAGGAGGAAACAATTAAAACAAGGAAAAGATTATATCTGCACCACTTTATCAAGAAAAAAAATTGAAGAAGGCACCATTGAGCTTTCATTCATTACCGAAAGGGTCTTTGGTTCCACCCTATATAAGTTAAATATTGGTGATCATTATTTAAGTCGAGAAGGAGTGATGGAAGATATGATTAATTTTGATTACGTAAACTATAGATATGGTACGTCCCAATTTGACACCAAGCCATCTTCAACGTGAATCTGCCTGAACAATATGCCTTCCACAAGGCTTGGTCACCTTCATCCTCAAAAATAGGAGTGCATATAATTGGATTGGGCAAAATTTCCGGCAACCTCTCCATCGAAGAATCACTGCGCCAAGTATCATGGAGATAAAAAAAACTCATAGCACACGAGAAATCCAGAAGACGATGATCACCAAACCCGAGGTCAAATTTAAATGAAATGTTCCCGCGACCAATAAGCCAAAAAATTTGCTCCTCTACATCATCCCCTAAACCTGTTGAGACAGGTGAGGCATTGGGTTCAAGAAGAAACCACCAACTTGAAGTGAGAAGTGATGATCCGTGTCAACAAGGGTATGATTTTGGCGGAAGTTGATGAACATCGTCAGATGGAGCTGAAATCCACGACTCCCATGAGTTAATTGGCAAAGAAACACAGGAGGCAGTTAATTGAAGGAGATGTCACGGCGAACGAGGAACTGGCAGTTAAATGACCATAATACCCTCATTTGTAAATAGAGTACATTTAGTTAGTAAGGGTAGTTATGTGATTTCTCATGTTAGATTTTTTTGTTTCTTCTTGGTTGCTTCTACAAAAACTGTTCGACGATTTGCTCCTAGAAATGATCAAGAGATTTTTGAGCTCCTAATTCTCGTTCTTGACAATTATTTTTTCGCTCTTCCAAGTTGTCTTCATTTCTTCTTGGTTTGATTGATCTTATTAATTCAATTTGGTTGTTTGTTTCAAGTTTTTGACAAAACCCAACAAACATCGCCATTCAAAGCCCACTTCATTTTAGCAATAACGCATAGGATCATTTTTGCGACATTTTAACCTTCTTTAATTACTCAATTACGTAATGCACCTCATTGGTATCTAATCCTCCCAGTTCCTTTATTCTCCCTTCCTTTTAAGTTGGGAGTCAGCAGTTACTTTACAACATATGAAGGGAGAATCCTTTAATTTGTTATCTGATTATTAAAATTGCAAGAGATTTTCAATTTCTTCCTTTGATGTAGTATTGGTTACCATTCCACGTGTTATCTGTTTTTAGAGTTAATAAAGAATCTTGAAGACCGTGCAACTTATTAGCATTGGAACGAAAAGTAGATTAGTTTTAACATCATCTTAACAAGGAAAAGTAATTCCCGTTACGTGGGTGACCTGTGATTAGTAGCCTTGGAAAGTGGACAAGACAAAAAGTAAGACGATAGTGGGTGCAGTTTGTCTGATCTGCCAAAACCCATAGTAATGGTGGGGAAAAGATTTAAGTCAATAAACAACTTTGTATGAAGAACAAAGGTCGCAGAAGATGTGAAAAATTCTAGAAATGTGTTGGGATTAATTCGAGATACGTGTGATGCGCAGCATGTTGATAAAGTTTATACGAATTAATCATAAGGTGGACGTTATGTATGATAATATTATATGTCACATATGTCACGTAATAATATTAATTGTTACGTAAAACATCCACATGTTAAGTGATCATCGGGTATACTCGTGGATGTATAGTGTGGTCTAAATGGAAACCCCGAATATGTAGACAGTCATATGGTCAGAGACCGCGATGGATGGGCTCAAAGTGCAACGACCATAAAGTTACGACATCTGGTCCCCGAAGGGCGACAACCCACGTGTGGCTAGTTGATAATTGTTGGCACAATAATCAAATATTAAATAATATTTAATAATGTTTATTATTAAATATTAGATAATATTTGGAAATAGATAGAGATAACTTGAATATAAGGAATCTCTATCTATTAATAATTATGCCTATCAGGATTCTTCCATTCCCCATCTATAATAGAGGAGGAGGCATTCATCTCCTCTAAAAGAAAGAGCGTAAAAAGTAACGCCTACACAGAGGAAGAAAAGGGGGTGTGCCAAATTTTCTATAAAGTCCACACTGCCTAACCTCTCCATCGGGTAAAGCAGTGAATTGTTGATTCCGTTCAAGGGGTATATCAACAATTGGTGGGAGGTCGTGAATCCTTGGATCACGCCAGATTCTTCACCAGCCGGAGCAGTTGCAGTGTACGTGTTCAGATTAACAACAGCAATGGAGCAAGGTATACTTTTCCGCATTTTGTTACTTTGTCCATTGATTCGATTAAACGGTCCTATTCAGGGGTTTATTAAATTAAATCCAACAAGTGGGAGCAAGTTCATATTCATGAGTTACTGGCGTGTAGTTTTTCAGAGTTTGTTGTTCCTTTCCTTCTCTCTCCTGCTGCTCGGCCTTTTTATATGGCGGCTTGGGCCAATGCATGGGCAGAGCTCAGATATCGTGACAGGCAAGGAGGTCAGTCGGATGACTCTCGCTCTTGCATGCTCGCCACGTGGCTCAATGCTGAGCTGAGTAAGCTAGCTTGGGACATCTGGCTGGGAGTTTCACCTGGTAGAATTACCTGGGGTAAACTCCTAGAACCGAGATGAAATCTTCTAGAAGCACTCAGGAGTGCCCGAGATGGCTGATGATGTGAGGTCAGCATGCCGAGATGAAAGTGGCCGACTTCGGAGAGCATTGGTGGGCCCTTCGTGATGCTCGTGACTGACTCCTCTAAAGATGATCCGAGATCAGTCAGTAGATCGGATCCGAGACCTAGCCCCAACTCTTTGGCCGAGATGGAACTGGGGGCCGGGATGAGGCCTTGAGGCCGAGTTAATAACCCTTAATCCCTAGTGAGGCCTTTGGACCGAGATGAGATCCTTAGCCCCCAGGGAACATTGAGACTGTATGGCCGAGATGAGGGTGGGGCCCTGTGTCCGAGATGAACTGTTTATCCACGTGTGTCCCGACCAGCTTCCGGGCCGACCTGCCACACTTAACCATTTTTGCGCCTCACTCCAGCGTTGACCGTTGTTGACTAACGGGGGGTATTTTTTGGCCCATCATTCACCATATATAAACCTCTCCATAAAATATGGCCCAAACTGACTTGAGCGTCGGAGGGTATTACCCGAGGCCATAGATCCCGGGTCCCCTGACCCTTTTTTCTTTGTGCAGGTCAGCAACTCGCTCAATAAAGACAATTGACGGAGTTCTAACGGCACCACATCAAACAAATACTTGGTGATATAATCCAACATCATCATATTGGCGCTAGAAGGAGGGCCTTGAACCTCCGTCACCTAATTCCGTTTAACTGCACCGTTTTATTTAAACAAGTCAGCGTAAATGGGCAAAGACGCCCGTGAGGGACTAGGAGAGTCCTCCAATCAACAACGACGTAAAGAAACTCGCTCTGCTCATCCTGGACAGGATTCCAGGAGGACAGAGCCAGAAAGGAAGAAGGTCCCGGGTATAACCGCAGATGAGAGAAGTAAGGCCATGAAGTATGTGGCCGAAAATTTGGACGTATTCGAAACCGTGGTGGAACGGCTCAAAAGGAAGAGACCAGAGATGGAATACATGGAGGAAGATTCTACATCCCTCCATCCGAAGGAGAAGACCCAACTGCAATCTTCTCATCATCCTCAGGGGTTTATGGCGGATGCTAGGCGTAGTGGTGACAGAGCCCCTATGGTAGAGTCGGTGCCTATACCCAGGCAGCGCCTGGGTATAAAGCTCCGATCATTTAAAACTGTTCGTAGCTTACTTCCACGCATCCAATCAGGCGATATGGCTTCGCAATTTTGTCACAGGGCTGCGGGTATTGGAGACTATCTCATCTCCAATGAGGATTTACTGTGACAGTAAAGCTGTAGTGCTATATTCAAATAACAACCGGAGTTCATCTAAAGCGAAACACATAGAGATGAAGTATCTGGCTGTTAAAGAAAGAATTCTGAGTGGTCTGATCAGTATTGAGCATATCAGTACAGACTCTATGGTGGCCGACCCTTTGACTAAGGCCGTGGAACCAGTAGTGTTTCACAAGCATGTTAGCCGTATGGGTCTTAGTCCAGTTGAGGATGTTTTATCCTAGTGGGAGTCTGTAAAGTTTTTTTGTGTGTTTAATAAAGTTGTTTATTTCAGACATACAGTATAATGTACATTCCGGTTATATTGAAGTTTTTCTGCAGAAGTAATGTACATTAAGCAGTTACGGCATACATTCTGAATTCTATTGATCTCGCTAAAGAGGGCCAAGTTGGAATTAGATATGTATGATCACCTGGCATATTAATTCCACACTACATATCCATTTCAGTATCCATGTCATTCAGTAGAATGTTAGTATCATGATTTAAGAGGGACTAGCCACTAATTCAATGTGGGGACGTGCGGCTTAAGTCTTTTGCTAACATTTGCTGATGGACCGGAAAAGGAAAGACACACTAAAGGACATACGGTATATGAGCTCAAAAGGGTGACATATAATCTTTAAGATACATACATAGTCCAAGTGGGAGATTGTTGGGATTAATTCGAGATACGTGTGATGCGCAACACGTTGATAAAGTTTATACGAATTAATCATAAGGTGGACGTTATGTATGATAATATTATATGTCACATATGTCACGTAATAATATTAATTGTTACGTAAAACATCCACATGTTAAGTGATCATCGGGTATACTCGTAGATGTATAGTGTGGTCTAAATGGAAACCCCGAATATGTAGACAGTCATATGGTCAGAGACCGCGATGGATGGGCTCAAAGTGCAACGACCATAAAGTTACGACATCTAGTCCCCGAGGGGCGACAACCCACGTGTGGCTAGTAGATAATTGTTGTCACAATAATCAAATATTAAATAATATTTAATAATGTTTATTATTAAATATTAGATAATATTTGGAAATAGATAGAGATAACTTGAATATAAGGAATCTCTATCTATTAATAATTATGCCTATCAGGATTCATCCATTCCCCATCTATAATAGAGGAGGAGGCATTCATCTCCTCTAAAAGAAAGAGCGTAAAAAGTAACGCCTACACAGAGGAAGAAAAGGGGGTGTGCCAAATTTTCTATAAAGTCCACACTGCCTAACCTCTCCATCGGGTAAAGCAGTGAATTGTTGATTCCGTTCAAGGGGTATATCAACAATTGGTGGGAGGTCGTGAATCCTTGGATCACGCCAGATTCTTCACCAGCCGGAGCAGTTGCAGTGTACGTGTTCAGATTAACAACAGCAATGGAGCAAGATATACTTTTCCGCATTTTGTTACTTTGTCCATTGATTCGATTAAACGGTCCTATTCAGGGGTTTATTAAATTAAATCCAACAAAATGTACTCACAAAGTAATTAAATGCAATCAACTGAAGAAATGAGAAAGAAACAAGAGAATGAGAAGGCAACGAATCAAGCAGAAACAAGAAGAATTGATAAATTGGCTGAGAGAGAATTCTTGGATCAGAGAAGAAACGAAATTTCCAGAAAATTTTATTCTGCTGAACTAACTGCCTCAAGCTGCCATTGCAGCTTATTTAATCAAATACAAAGTATGCGAAATTACAAGATTGCCCCTAACTAACTCATCCTACTAGTTATTAAAACAAGGACAAAATGGTAAGTTCGCTCTATTTTTAAACTGTTGCGCGTATCCGCCCTTCTCCTTCCTCCAGCTTATTTCTTCTTCCTCTGTAACCGCCACTCACCTCCTGCAATCCAGTTGCACTCCATCAGCCGTTTCACCTCCACACGCATCTAGATCATCATGTGCTAATTAACCCATTCAGTTACCAGAAGCACAATCTGTTTGGGCAGTAGACATTCACTGCTACACGCAATCACCTCAGCACACCGTTGCTCTCATTGTTGCTGCAGTTACCAGATTCTTCAACACCCCCCTCAAGCTAGGCTTGGTGTAGATATTTCTGATTCCAAGCAGCTTAGCTATCTCAATCAATCTTTTGGCATCCACAGCCTTAGTGAATATATCAGCTAGTTGCAGCTCGGTCCTAATAGGCATCAACTTAAGCATTCCACTTTGCACTTTGTCCCTAACCACATGGCAATCAATCTCAATGTGCTTCGTTCGTTCATGGAACACTGGGTTCTCTGCTATGTATATTGCACTCTTGCAATCACAGAACAACTCAACTGTATTCTGATCAACACGGCCAAAGTCCTTTAATAGATAAATCAACCATTGCAACTCACATGTCACCATAGCCATTGCCCTATACTCAGCTTCAGCTGAGGATCTAGACACCGTGCTCTGCTTTTTGGCCCTCCAAGAAACTAGTGATTCGCCAAGAAACACACAATAACCAGTCACTGATCTCCTAGTTTCATTACAACCTACCCAATCCGCATCAACAAATACCTTCAACATCAAGTCTCCAGTGTTAGGGAATATCAAGCCTTGTCCAACACTTCCTTTTATGTACCTTAGTACCCTATGTGCTGCTTTCATATGGCATTCAGTTGGGCAATCCAAGAATTGGCTCAGCTGCTGAACAACAAACGTAATGTCCGACCTAGTAATAGTCAAATATATAAGTTTGCCTACCAGCCTCCTATAAGGTGATGCATCAGGCAACAAAGACGAGTCATTATGTACTAATGCTGAGTGTGTCTCCATAGGGCTTTTTGCTGGTTTAGACTCTAGGAACCCTGTCTCCTCTAGAAGTTCCAGGCTATACTTCCTTTGACTTATGTAGATACCTGATGAAGCTCTAGCTACTTCAATGCCAAGAAAGAATTTGAGATTGCCTAAGTCTTTAATCGGAAATTCTGAGTGTAATGCTTCCTTTATGCTATGAATGACCCCCTCATTGGCACAAGTGGCAATGATGTCATCAACATACACCAACAAAACAAGAAAATCTGAACCCACAGCTTTAGTGAAAAATGTGTAATCACTCTTGGATTGTTGAAACCCCTTACTAAGCAGGAAGTTGGTGAGAGTAGCATTCCATTCTCTACTGGCTTGCTTCAAGCCATAGAGAGATTTGTGTAATTTACAAACTAAGCCTGGTTGGGACATGGTTAACCCAGGGGGAGGAGTCATGTAAATCTCTTCATGGAGATCACCGTGTAGAAAAGCATTATTGACATCCATTTGATGAATGGACCAGTTATTTCTTGCTGCAACTGCTAGAAGCACTCTCACCGTAGTCATTTTTGCCACTGGGAAAAAGTGTCTTGGTAATCAATACCATACTGCTGTGTATATCCCTTGGCAACGAGTCTAGCCTTATACCTCTCAATCGTACCATCTGGCTTGAATTTAATTTTGTAAACCCACCTACAACCAATGGTTTTTTTCCTGGCGATAAAGGCACCAGATCCCATGTATGGTTTGCCTCTAATGCCGCCAGCTCCTTTGTCATTGCCTCCTGCCATTCAGATGAACTGGCTGCCTGCGCATAAGTATTAGGCTCCACATACTTATCAATATTCATTGTATATGACTTAAATTTTGGAGCTAATGATGCATATGTTAAGACATTGTAAATGGAATGGGGACTAGTGTGGTGTGACTGAATTGATGTGGAGTTGCAATGATAGTCTTTCAAGTATAGAGGTGGTTATGTGGAACGTTTGGGACACGTAGGGACTTCATTATTGTCTGGACACGTTGATGGCTGAGTATCATTAGCAGGAAGGGATAAGTCCACTGTCAGAGTACCAGGTAGCCTTGGAGGTGATGGTTCACTAGGTGAGATTTCAATAGGTTGATGATCAGATGAAGAAGTTGAAGTGGGGGTGACTGGGGTACTGAGAGGTGTATTGGACAGAATAGGTGTAGGCTGAGGGCTAAATGAAGGTGTGGATAGTCCATGAGGGTTATTGAATAAGATGGGGAAATGCCATAAGGCATTGAACCGTATGAAGAGACACTGTCTTGACAGAAGGAAGGTGTGGCTGGCTGTTTGGAGAAAGGGAAAATATTTTCATGAAAGGTTACATCCCTGGATATGAACACATCCTTGGTATCAAGGCCTTGGAGCACATACCCCTTGGTTGAGTAAGACATTCCCAAGAATAAACTCCTTCTGGCCCTTGGAGCAAATTTGTCTTTGTGGGGTTGAGTGTTTGCTGCATATGCCAAGCAGCCAAACACTCTCAAATTTGAATAGGCAGGATTGGTGTTGTATAGAAGCTCAAATGGAGTTTTATGATGAAGAACTGGAGAGAGTGTGATGTTAACAAGGAAGACTGAATGCTGCACACAAAAGCCCCAATAAGGTGATGGAAGGTTAGACTGAAATCTTAGTGCCCTGGCCGCTGAAAGAATGTGCTGATGCTTCCTCTCCACAACACCATTCTTGTTGAGGGGTGTATGTGCAGCTTGTTTGATGTATAATACCATGGGATGCATAGAATTCAGGCATGTTAAATACCTGCCCATTATCAGTTCGAACCACTTTAATCTTCACATCAAACTGAACATTAACATACTGACAGAAACTTTGTACAGTAGATCTAGCCTCTGCTTTTGATCTCAACAGATAAATCCAACAAAATCTGGAAAAATCATCTACTATAGTAACAAAATATTGTTGCTTATACATTTTTGGATACATGTACGGGCCTCATATATCAACGTGAACAAGGGAAAAGGGAGTGGAAGAAACATAATAGGAAATAGGGAAAGGTAGTCTTTTCTGTTTGGCAAGGGGGCATATGACACACTGTTTTGCGTCATCAGAGGCAAGCACTTCTGGATGAATCTTATGAATTTCTTTGACTCTTGAAACTGACATGTGGCCAAGCCTTGAATGCCAAAGCACGGCCTCTGGTGACTGAATATGGAAAACTTTAGCAGACGGGTTTGAATGTGAGATGGGCATTGCAGAATCTTTTGGGACTCCATGAAAGTGGTACAGACCTTGAGAGACTTTAGCTGAACCAATCGTCCTCTTGGTATTGGAGTCCTGAATCACACAAAAATTCGAAAGGAATAATACTCGGATGGCACAAGTCTGAGTTAATTTGCTTAATGACAACAGGTTATAAGCAAATGAGGGCACATAAAACACATCACTCAACAACAAATCATCATTCACTTTCACTTTACAAACGTGAGTGACCAGTGCCAAAGATTTATCAGGAAGCTGAATGGATATTGAATTAACAGCACACAAGGATTCAAAGAGGCAGGATGACGAACACACATGATCACTAGCTCCAGAATCTAAAATCCATATATTTGAAGCTTGACAAGTATTGTTACTTAATATCTTACCTGAGTCAGCAGCTACCTGAGCTGACATTACAGCATGATGATGTGTGCTAGGACCACCTCCAGTTTGATCAACTATGCTCCTTGTCGTTTTGTCATTGTGCTGCTGCAACAGATTAATAAGCTGTAAGTATTGTTCATGAGTAATATTGGGTGTCACCTGGGGATCAGATGGGCCAGCATTAGAGCTGGCATTATCATAACACTGATATGACACTGCTTCTTCTTCATTCTCTGGTTGTCCACCATCATTGCTGTATTCTGCCCCAGCAACCATGTTTACTTGTGACTTTGGCTTAAACCCTGGTGGATAACCATGTTTCTTGTAGCATCTGTCCATTGTGTGACCTGCCATGTTACAATATGTACAAAACGGGGTCCTAGCATTATTCTGTCCAGACTTGGGCCTATAGCCTCTGCCTGCCATTCTTGGTCCAAATGAACTCCCAGAAGGTCTGTTCATATATACATTAGACCTAGGCGCTTCATTAACATTCATAACAACAGAAGGATTGTTTACAAAGTGCTCCTGACCGTTAGAATACATCAACTTTCTTTCAAGTTTCATTGCCATGGCAAAAGCCGTCTTCAAATCTGGCAGAGGACTAGTTAGCAGCATCTGTGACTTAACTGCCTCATAATCATCATTTAATCCCTTAAGGAACTTAATCACGTAATCATCTTCAATGAATTTACTTATTGAACCACTCAAGTTGCAAGTGCACCTATTACACGTACACGTAGGGACAGACTTCAAAACTGACAACTCTTCCCAAATACCCTTCAATTTGGTGTAATATTCAGTGACTGTGGCCTGTCCTTGTCTAATTTTATAGAACTCTTCTTGTAGGTCAGACAATCTAAACGAATCCACATTTCTATATCTAAACTTCAAATCATTCCATATATCTACTGCATTGTCTATCCATATCAAACTATGCGCTATGCTAGAGATAAGAGAATTAACTAACCAAGAAGCCACCATGTTGTCGGCTTTGATCCAAGCGTTATACCTTCTTGTTCCTTCGGCTGGTTTCGCAATGCTGCCATCCACAAATCCAGTTTTGTTCTTGGATTCAAGCGCCCTTCTAGCAGACCTACTCCAGCTGTGGTAATTGTTCCCGTCCATTAGTGGTTGAACCAAGATCATGGAAGGATTGTCACTAGGATGTATGTAATACGGATCCTCTGCAGGATCAGCAGCCATGGGAGCGTGAATTAAGGGAGAAGACGATTCGCTGTTATTGCTCATGAAAGACCCAAAATTCATGTATGAAGCTCTCATACCATGTGAAAAATTCTACAAATGTACTCACAAAGCAATTAAACACAATCAGCTGAACAAATGAGCAAGAAGCAAGAGAATGAGAAGGCAACGAATCAAGCAGAAACAAGAAGAATTGATATGTTGGCTGAGAGAGAATTCTTGGATCAGAGAAGAAACGAAATTTCCAGAAAATTTTATTCTACTGAACTAACTGCCTCAAGCTGCCATTGCAGCTTATTTAATCAAATACAAAGTATGTGAAATTACAAGATTGCCCCTAACTAACTCATCCTACCAGTTATTAAAACAAGGACAAAATGGTAACTTCGCTCTATTTTTAAACTATGGCGCGTATCCGCCCTTCTCCTTCCTCCAGCCTATTTCTTCTTCCTATGTAACCGCCACTCACCTCCAGCAATCCAGTTGCACTCCATCAGCCGTTCCACCTCCACACGCATCTAGATCATCACGTGCTAATTAACACATTCAGTTCACAGAAGCACAATCTGATTGGGCAGTAGACATTCACTGCTACACGCAATCACCTCAGCACACCGTTGCTCTCATTGTTGCTGCAGTTACCAGATTCTTCAACAGAAGACAGGATTGAAAGGCTGAAGCAGGACAAGGTAAAACCTTGATTTCCGTTTGTTTTCTCATTTTCTTTTTTCATTTTTCATTTTGGTGATATAGACAAATATTTAATTTTTTATTTTGATTTAACGATATAAAAAACATAAAATATTCAATATGGTACTTGGTTTGATATCGTGACATATTCTTTAATATAAAGTAATCGGTGTTTAGAAATAATATACTTCATTTGTATTAAAGTTATTTCTTTCACTTGGTGCAAAATGTAAAAGTGAAAAAATGAATCAAAGCTTTATTAACAAATATGTAGACAAATAGAAAGAAAGAATGGAAGAACAAACACAACTTTGGCTTTCAGAAAAGTATACAAAACAAAAAAAAATATGCTTTAAGAAAAAAAAGTTGTTAGTTTCAAGTCTTTCAAAGCTGTTTCTGTTCGGAAGACTGGATAAAAAAGTAAGGCTTGACTTGCTCTACAGAACTTGGTGGATGCATTATCATTTTATATCATAGTCGCATTTGAACTTCTGCCTCATCTAGAAAAAAAAAATCTATAATGGATCCAAAAACGTTGTTGAGCATAAAATCATTGTTGAACAGAACAATTGTTATTTGTTTCTTATGCCCTGTTAACTGCTATAGTTGGCCTTCTCATAAAAGACAAGAAAAAGAGTTTATTGCATGATAGTTTCACATTAAGTTATGAAATACCAATAGTAAAACATAACAACCCGTTAAATATAATATAGTAAAAAAATCCTTAAAAAGATTTACTTTTAGCTATTTCACTCTCAGTCTATTTCCATTTCCAATGGAATCAATGACAGGCCTTTTTTTAACTTTAGAATATGATGGAATAAAGTATAATGGCTCACTAAATTGTCTCTTGTAATGTAAAGTATGTTAGGTCCCTTAGAACACACTAGAAGGCGGGTTGAATAGTGTGTTCACCAAGTATGGATATTTTCTTGGATATTTTTCGTATATGAGTGCAAACCAATACTTGTGTGTGTTTTTTGAAACAAATAAAACTTGCGGAAGCGAAAAGAACATAATATGTATAGAGGTTCAAGTCAAAATGACTCTACTCCTCTACCTTCTTGATTTTTCACAAGAAGGATTTTAAAAGGAGGATTGTTATTTTTTTTGGGAGAAACAACAATCAAAAAGAAAATCAAAATATAGAAAAACTATGCAACGCACCTAGACCACAACCAAGAAAGACAAACCCCTTGATGTCTAACCTCCAAAGAACTTCCTTGCTCCTCAAAGAATTCTTGTAGGGAGTATGGTGTACCACAACACCATCAACTAACCCTCCAAGGTCTGGATTTTTTCAAACAAGAAACACCCTTGCTTCTTGACCAACAATCTACACTTAACCTCTCACAATCTTCACTCAACAAGAAGAAGACTCTTCTTCTTCTTTACAACACAACTCTCACAAATAAAGTAAAATATGCAATGATACAACTATTTTGAGAGCCTAAACTTTGCGAGAAACTTGAGAGCTTTGTTGGTAGAAAGTTGGAGAATGAAAGAGATGAAAACCCTTGTTTTATCAACCTTCATTCTAGCCGTTTGTGCTCTTGCAGGAGCCAATAATGGGCTTTGTCTTTTTGTGATGACATGTCCTCATCTTTGGAGATCTTTTCTTGGATGACTACAAGCTTCTTGAGGTAGCTTCTTATTGAAAGCTCAAAGAGGAAATATGATCTTCTCCAAAAAAGAGAGAGAACCTGTGATATTGCACTAAAAAGGAGGATACAAATGTCAAGTAAGCGTTAGAAAGTAAAGCGTAAAACATTTGTAACGCTGGTCACATGAAGCGCCTTATGTGTTTAATGAACAGACGTTCAATATGACATGGAGCACCTAATGTGATTTTGAAGAGGCGTTCGATATGACATAAAGCACCTTAAGTAAATAAGGAATACTTGTTCAATGTCACATGAAGCGCCTATTGTGGGCAATCAAACTTGTTCGAAGTCACATGAAGCGCCTAATCTTAGCCTTCATACTTGTTCGAAGTAATTCTGACTTTCACCAAAAGTAACTTCATGTTCGTGCCCATTTTGGGGGAGAAAAGTTCATTTGAATCTGTAACACATATGAAGCGCCTGTTTCGGCATTTAAAGTCTACTGTTTTACATCTTGACACATGAAGCGCCTGAAGTAGGCGTTCGAAGTATATTGGACTCCAAACACTTCACATGAAGTGCCTTATGTAGGCATTCGAAGTGTACTGGTCTCCAGACACTTCACATTAGGCGCTTTATGTAGGCTTTCGAAGTGTACTGACTTTCAGACACTTCACATTAGGCGCCTTATGTAGGTTTTTAGGTGTCAATCTCTTTTTAATGATTTCACAATGTGCATAATTTTTTAAAGTTAGCTCCTCCTTAACCTATGCTCCCCCTCACATCATGCCTAAGCTTTTCTTGATTGAAAATTGATGAATGAAATATATTGATGCTAATAATGTTAACAAAAAAAATCATCAATTTAAAAGAAATACAAAGTAGGTCCATTTTATTTCTAATCACAGTCTTGTCCTAGAATTATCAAAAAAAAATTCAGCCACAAAGAAAATCTACGCATCTCCTGCTCCACTTGCGCCAGCACCTCCGAAACCAAATCCTCCACTAGTCGCAAAGTCAGCAAATCCACTCATCGAACCTCTGGCACCACCAGATGCACCAGCAGCACCACTTTCTCCCCTTAAATCATCAAAATCCGAGGGGAGTTGAATCCATGGATTCATCTGCAAGAAGGCATTCTTGAAAACTGTCATGCGATATTCGTTCCACGCATGCTGAGCTTCATGCTCTGCATCGTGAAGTTGCAGCTGTTGAACAGTTTGTTCAAGTGATTCAATGCGTGATAGCAATTCAGGGTCATTGCTACCACCTTCACCTTCTTGAGGTCCTTCATCGACCTCATCAGCAATATCCAAAATTGTAGTGACCTTCCTTCGTTGCGAGTCACTGGCTTGGGCAATGTTGAAGTTTTCGTAGTAGTCCGTCTTTGCCACTTTTGTCATTTCGCCATTAGGTATCTCGATACCTTTGGACTTCATCAGAATAGTGACAACATTGGCAAAGGGTAGAGCCTTTGAACCCTTTCGGAGAGCAGCCATCATGACTTCCATTATGATCTATCCAAAATTTAACTGTGTCTCATGCTTGAGACGATAAGTAACATATAAATCTATATTGCTTGGATTTCTAGTTTCCTTATCGTTTCTACGGTAAATAACAACATCCAGCAGTATTCTGTTCACCAGAGGCATGTTCTGAGTCTTTGTTATTGGAAAATATTCCAGATCAAATTTGACATCTTGTTCACGGACTCTGTATTTGTCACTCCAGTCAAATACGGAGAAGTTACTTAGTCCCTTATTTCTTAATCCTAGAGCATCGCAAATTTCTTGTGTGGAGAAGTTGAGGGGTGTACCAGCGTCAACTGTGTGCAAAGAGAATTATTGAGACTCAGATGATGGAGTAATCCACATGTTGGCATATAACAGCCTGGTGTAGTCTCTAGAGAATTGCTGCATGTCACGTCTAGACCAAAGAGAGGTTCAGCACTGATGATCCATAAAGATGATGACTTGATTCGCGTTGTGAGCCTCAGTGAAGTCACTGACGTGAATTAGCTTGAGGGGTACGATGGGTCTGTTGTTGCTCCTCTATTCTTTATAAAGCATGTGTGAATGCAGTGATAGATGAGTACCTTTTGTCATATGTGGGGGTGGATTCTTGACATCAGAGTCAAATTTCTTTTTCATCCAATGAAAATTTTCCTTGGATAGCCCTTCAAGGATGGATGTGATTTCTTCAGGTTCAACAACGCCAACAGTTTGCTTGCATTTGTATCCCCTTTAAATGCATCTTAAAGGACCAGCAGAAGCCATCTTTGGGTTTGGAAGATGAAGTTTTGGGATCTTTAGCAAAGATAGAGGAAGTGGGATGATTTGCAGAAATTTTTGTGAGTAGTGAGAGGAAGGGGATTGAATTTAAAGGAAAAGATGAGGAAGAGGAAGAGGCAGGGGCGGTTGGAATGAGAGATAATGGGATAGTGGGAGTAATGGTGAGTAATGGAGGAAAATGAAGAGGAGGGAGAAGAAAAAGGGATAGAGAAGAAGGATGGGGAAGAGGGAAAGACATGGGGAAGTAGGAGTGAATTGGGAAGTGGAGGGAAGAGAGAGACGGCGTGGGGAAGAGGGAGAGACGGCGGCAGTGTCAAATCCTTCAATTTGCGTGAAAAAGTGAAAGGTCACTTGGTTTGACAGGGAAGAAATAGGGTTTAGGCGCCTTATGTCACTTCGAACGACCTCATAAGCAAGGATAAAGCGCTTGAGGTGACTTGGAACAGTTGTGGTTGAACAGATTAAGCGCTTGAAGTCACTTTGAATGAGTGATATAATTTATGTAAAGCGCTTAATGCCACTTCGAACAATTGTTTCTAAATACATAGAGCGCTTGATGTCACTTCGAACGAGTGACATTCTTAGCATCAGGCGCTTAATGTGACATTGAACGCCTGAACTAATTCAGATAAAGCGCTTTATGTACACTGATCTTGAAAATTAAAAATTTTCTTGCTCCAACTCAAGATGGGTTAATGTCAACCCATGTTAAGTAACTTTAACCTGCTTCTTATAGATGCAAATACATCACTAGGCAAGGTTTCGTAAAAATGTCTGCTAACTGGTCACGTGTTGGAACAAATTCCACACTAACCAAGTTCTTTTGTACGCAATCATGATTAAAATGATATCTCACTTCAATGTGCTTAGTCCAACTGTGGTGGATCGGATTTTATGCAATATTTATAGCAGACGTGTTATCACACAAAATAGGCACTTTAGAGAAATGAGTGTTATAATCATTTAACATGTTGGTCATCCATAACAATTGTGCACAACAAGAGGTGGCCGACATATATTCGGATTCTGCCGTAGAAAGAGAAACACTGTTTTGTTTCTTGAAAACCAAGAGACAAGACAATCACCAAGATATTGACAAGTCCCGGATGTGCTCTTTCTATCAACAAGACTCCCCGCATAATCGGAGTCACAATATCCTCTTAAATCAAGACATGCATTTTTGGGATAAAATAATCCAAATTTCAAAGTACACCTAAGGTATCCAAGATTACGTTTTACCGCAACTAGATGCATTTCCCTAGGATCACTTTGAAACCTTATCTCGATATGCTTTCCTTTCTCATCTTTGTCAAGCTTTGCACTTGTGCTTATTGGAGCGTTTACTCCCCTTTCTTCACCAAAATTGTACTTTTTGAGCAAATCCTTTGTGTATTTGTTTTGAGAAATATACACACCTTCTTGAGTTTGATTGATTTGAAGCCAGAGAAAGTAAGTAAGCTCGACCCATCATGCTCATCTCGATTTCACCTTGCATTAAGCTAGCAAATTGCTCACAAAGACAATTGTTAGTAGCAACAAAAATAATATCATCAAAATATACTTGTACAATTAATTGTTTTTTACTTTGTTCTTTGATAAATAAAGTAATGTCAACTTTACCAATTGAAAGTCCATTATTAAGAAAAAATGTATTTAACCTCTTGTACCAAGCTCTTGGAGCTTGTTTAAGGGTTGTGCAACATACGCTTCTTCTTGAATAACACCATTCAAGAAGGCGGATTTAACATCCATTTGGTAAAGTTTAAAATCTTTATAGCAAGCATATGCCAATAACATTCTAATGGCTTCAAGCCGTGCTACGGGTGCAAATGTCTCATCAAAATCAATACCTTCTTCTTGACGGTATCCTTGAGCAACTAGACTATCTTTGTTTCTAGTGACATTTCTTTGATCATCCATCTTCTTACAAAATACCCATTTCATAACAATAATGCGACGATCAAGTGGTTTGGGAACTAACTCCTAAACATCACTTCTTTCAAATTGGTTTAATTCTTCTTGCATAGCCAAGCTCCAATTTTCATCAAGAAGTGCATCCTTAACATTTTTAGGCTCTATAAGAGAGACGAATGCATTCTCTCTATATTGCCTTCATGTAGTGATACCCCTATTTAGATCACCTATGACCAACTCGTGTGGGTGAGAGCTTTTGTGCTTGAATGATCTAGGAAGATTAGAGACATCTCCTCCAACTTCCTCATAATCACTTTCCAGAAGAGACGAATCATTACCATGATTATCATTTTCTGGAATATGAGATGCATTTTCAACATTTTGTGTATCAACAGGATGAGTATGAGAAATATTTCTGTTTGAATCACTAAGTTCATACACACTTGGTGGAGGAGTACCTTCAATAAGTTCTACTCTTAAGTCAATGAAGATGTTTTCATTTGGAGACTTATCAACAATTTCCTGTTGATGAGCAACCGTCAGAATGTCTTCAAGAATTTCTTCTTGAGGAGCAACACCTTCATTTTCTTCACAATCCTCATTAAGTTTAGGTTCGTCATTAAGTGACTCATTAAACTTAACATGGATTCATTCTTCCACCTTTTGACTTCTTTTGTTGAAAATACGAAATTCTTTACTATTTGAGGCATAGCCTAAGAAGATACCCTCATCCGCTTTGAGGCCAAGTTTGTCCAAAGTGTCCTTAGTGTTAAGTATAAAACACTTACACCCAAACGCTTTAAGATACCCAATATTGGGAACTTTACCATTCCAAAGCTCATAAGGTGTCACATTTAGGTAAGGTCTCAAATACACATGATTGATCACATGGCAGGTGGCATTTACCACTTCGGTCCAAAAATACTTGGGCAAACCAAACTCATTTAACATTGCTCTACACGTTTCTTGTAGAGTTCTATTCTTTCGTTCATCTACACTATTTTGTTATGGAGTTCTAGGAGCTGAAAGGTTATGAGTGTATCCTTTAGATTCACAAACCTTTCAAACTCTCCATCAAACTCACCACCACGATTACTTCGTATGGTTTTAATGGTGGCACCCATGTGATTCTCCAATCGTCTACTCAAATTTATAAACTCACTATATGTATCATTTTTCTTTGCTAGAAACATCACCTATGTATAACGAGTATACTCATCTACTACCATGAAGGTATGATGTTTACCACCCAAACTTTTTGTTCTAATATCCCCATAGAAATCCGTATATAGTAATTGTAGGGGTTTGGAGGTGGATATATTTGTCTTTAGTTTAAAGATTGTTTTCACAAGCTTTGCCTTTTGACAAGTGTCACACAAGTCTTAGTTTTTGAAACTCATTTTTGGAAGGCCTCAGACCTTATTGTTTTCACAAATAAATTTATAAGTTTTGAAACATACGGTACGAGACGTCTATGCCATAGTTGCGTCAAATCATTTTTGGCAACTAGGCAAGATACATTTTGTGAAACCAAATCGTTGATGCTAAGTTTGTAAATGTTTTTGAATCTCAAAGCCTCAAATAAAATAGTGTTATGCTTTTTCACAACAAACTTTTTTTTAAAAAACGTAACTTCATAATGAGCATGACACAGTTGACTGACACTTATCAAGTTGAACTTTAATCTTACAAGAGTTAATTGCACCTGGTATCCATTCTTTTCCACCAAGTTTTAAGTAGCATCCAATGTTTCATGAAACACACTTGCCATCCAACTTATAGGGTTAATAGACACCTGGCATCCGGCAACCGGGAAATGACCTGCTGTAGGCGGTTTTTATGAAATTTCCTTTTTTTTTCACTTTTTCTCCAAGTGGCGCCAAACTTTTCTCAACCCTGGTTAATTTCATCTTCCCTCCATTCCTTCCAATAACAACAACCAAAACTGTTCAAGCAACAATATTTAGCTTTAGTTTTTCATCAAGAAAACAATCCCAGTCAGCTACCGACTGAAATCTTCTCTTCAGTTATCAATTTCGAAGAGAAAATGAACCCAAGAAACGAAAGCCAGAAACAATTTGATCATCTAACAGTTCAAATTGCTACAAGAACCGAATATGGAAGGAAAAATGTTGTGGTTCAAATCGGCGGTGAGCAAAGCGGTGGAGGTCGGGAACAAGAATAACCTAACTCGCATCTTTTGGCCAGCTTGTTGGAGATCTATCAAAGCTTGCAGTTGAAGCATTCGGCAGCACTGTATTGAATTTTATTCCTTTTTGTTCAAAACAGAACGGTCCTAGAAATGGCCTCACTCCCCTGAGAGATTCTTTGATCATGCCTGAAGATGAAGATGAAACTCCATTAGTTCAGAAGAAGAGAGTCTCTGTCCCTGCATCAGAGACTAGTCAAGCAAGTCTATTCTTCTGATGCTAATGATAAGTTCTCAGAGGTGAAGCCCCCTTTCCAATTCCTCTCCATTCTCACCACTCGTCCACTCTCTCGACGAGCTCGTCTTCAATTGCTCCTCCTCCATCCTACTCGAAGAAACAGATAAACAGAGGAGGCAGAGAAAGACCTTGAGTTGGGAAGTTTTTGATTTTGTTTAACAGGAAAATGAAGGTGGGAAGTTTTTGATTTTGTTTTTACTTTAATTTTGAAGGTAAAATAGTGAACTTTGGTTAAAGTCGGGTTAAAAGTATGGTTAAGTCCGGTCAAAGGTCGATTTCAGCGGTCAACGGTCGACCAACAGGTCATCCGGATGCCAGGTGTCTATTAACCCTATAAGTCTGGATGGCAAGTGTGTTTCATGAAACATTGGATGCTACTTAAAACTTGGTGGAAAAGAATAGATACCAGGTGCAATTAACTCAATCTTACAATATTTAAAACATTACGAAGAGAGAAGGAATTGTTACCCACAATACCATGTCCTTTGATTTGGCCTTTACTACCTCCAAAGTGGACAACTCCTCCATCTTGCATAGTGACTCTATGGAAGAGACATTTGTCTCCGTCATATGGTTGGAACACCCACTGTCCACAACCCATTTGACCTTCTTGTCGTCACTTTATCCATTTAAAGATAGGGCCTGCAAAAGAATCATATGATATTGGTACTCTTTTTGTTTTGGGTCCTTGAAGGTTAGTTACCTTCACTTCATCTTTTGGCACCCACACATGATTTTTATTATTTTTAGCTTTACACACTCTTTCTACATGACCCTTTTTATTACAATAAAAACATGTAAGGGTGTGTTTGTGTGGATAAGTATGCTTGTGCATTGGCACATTCTGTGATTCCCGTTTAGGGATGACATTCCTTCGAGTCAGGGAAGTTTTATTTTTCACAGATTCAACAAAAGGCTTTAACACCTTTGTTGAGTTTGTCTTTTCCTTAGGCATGTGCTTTGCTTCTTCAAGGAGGTCTTAGACTCCTTGACAAATGATGCTTGTTCATTTAATTTACCCTTCTTAGATGCATACATGGCACTAGGTTTACCTTTAGCTTTCATGCTCAATGTGGATGCATCTTTAACTATGTCAACCTTTTTAGCACCTTCTCTTGGACTAATTTTCTTTTTGCCAAGGGTTTTATCTTGAGTGCATGATTTCATCAGATCATGCTTCTCTTCTAGTGCAATCACATGCATGGTCAATAAAATGTCATGCTTAAGTTGCAATACAATGTGATTTTCTAACGTGTCATTATACTCATTTAAGCATGCTCTAAAATTCTTTTTGACACGTTTGTATTTCATATCCAAAAAAATCATTTTCTTGCACTAAATCATCCTTTTCATCTTGTAATCTATAGTGTGAGGATATAGTGCATACCTCCATGTCGTCATCGATGACCATAAGAGAATAAAACCCTTGTCATGATCATCGTTGATGACCCCCGTGAGAGCTAGATTCTCATTGTCGTCGTTGTCGCTATTGGACCCAGATAAGATACTCTCCCAAAGGGCTACCTCCGCTTGCAAAGTCTTCTTCCTTTGGTAGATGGCTTTCTTGTCTTTTAATTGCGGCTCCTTCACCCTACAATCCTTCATGAAGTGACCGAATTTCCCGCATTTGTTCTCTTGGTCCTTCAACTTGTCCTTATCCTAGGAGAACTTTTCTTTGATGAACCTCTTGGCTTCATCTTCGTTCTTCCTTACAAATCTTCTAAATCTTCAAACAAGAAGTCCAACTTCGTCGTTCGATTCTTCCGACTCGCATGCAAGAGCTTTTGACGAACTTCGGATGAGATAATTCTTTTCTTGAGCTTCAAGATGAATCTCATAAGTGATGAGATTTCCATAAAGCTCATCTAGAGTGATGGTCTCTAGATCCTTTGACTCCTCAATGGTCGTCACTTTTGCATTCTGTTTTCTTCCTAAGCTATTTAGCAAGCAATGGTTGAGATCCTCTTGCTCTATCTTTATACCAACCGCTGTGAGTAGGTTGACAAGCTTGGTGAACGTTGAATAGACTCTTCGATCTTTTCACCTTTGGGCACATTGAAATTACAGAATTGCTTTATAAGTTGTCTCTTTTTTGACTTCCTCACTTGAGATGTTCCTTCATGAATCATCTCTAGCTTTGTCCAAGTCTCATGAGCAGATTGGACTCCTTGTATTTATGCTCTCTCATTAGGTGATAGAGAGCTATTCAAAATAGCAAGACCTTTGCTATTTATTGCAAATTGTAATTCTTCTTCTGGAGTAGGATCATCAACGTCAAAAGGAATGGTAGAACCTTTTGACACCTCTCTTCATATACGATACTCACAAGAACGTAAATATGTTTTCATGTTAGATTTCCATTGTGGGTAGTTTAGAGGGTCAAACATGGAGACTTTGACATGAACACTAGAAATAGAAGGGAGTGGTGATTCTTGTCTTCTGCTTCTAGAAGCATCACCACTAGGGAAACTTGCGTCTTCAAAGATAAAGGGATCCATACTTCAAAAGATCAAATCTTTCTATTTGAACTCAAATATTCAAGATTAGGCTCTAATACCAATTGTTAGGTCCCTTAGAACACACTAGAAGGAGGATTGAATAGTGGGTTCATCAAGTATGGATATTTTCTTGGATATTTTTCGTGTATGAGTGCAAACCAATACTTTGGGTGTGTTCTTTGAAATGAATAAAACTTGCGGAAGCAAAAAGAACACAATATGTATAGAGGTTCAAGTCAAAATGACTCTACTCCTCTACCTTTTTGATTTTTCACAAGAAGGATTTTGAAAGGGGGATTGTTATTTCTTTTGGGGGAAACAACAATCAAAAACAAAATCCAAATACAGAAAAACTAGGCAACGCACCTAGACCACAACCAAGAAATACCAATCCCTTGAAGTCTAGCATCCAAAGAACTTCCTTGCTCCTCAAAAAATTCTTGTAGGGAGTATGGTGCACCACAACACCATCAACTAACCCTCCAATGTCTGGATTTCTTTACACAAGAAACACCCTTGCTTCTTAATCAACAATCAACACTTAGCCTCCATAATCTTCACTTAACAAGTAGAAGACTCTTCTTCTTCTTCTTCTTTACAACACAACTCTCACAAATAAAGTAAAATATACAATGATACAACTATTTTGAGAGCTAAAACTTTGAGAGAAACTTGAGAGCTTTGTTGGTAGAAAGTTGGAGAATGAAAGAGATGAAAACCCTTGTTTTATCAACCTTCATTCTAGCTGTTTGTGCTCTTGCAAGAGCCAATAATAGGCTTTGTCTCTTTGTGATGACATGTCGTCATCTTTGGAGATCTTCTCTTGGATGACTACAAGCTTCTTGAGAAAGCTTCTTCTTGAAAGCTCAAAGAGGAAAGATGATCTTCTCCAAAAGATAGAGAGAACCTGTGATATTGCACTAAAAAGGAAGGTACAAATGTCAAGTAAGTGTTAGAAAGTAAAGCATAAAACATTTTTAGCGTTGGTCACATGAAGCGCCTTATGTGTTTAATGAACAGGCATTCAATGTGACATGGAGCGCCTAATATGATTTTGAATAGGCGTTCGATGAGACATAAAGCGCCTAAAGTAAATAAGAAGTACTTTTTCAATGTCACATGAAGCGCCTATTGTGGGCAACCAAACTTATTCGAAGTTAATGAGGCGCCTAATCTCAGCTTTCATACTTGTTCGAAATAATTCTGACTTTTACTAAAAGTAACTTGGTGTTCGTGCCCATTTTGGGAGGAAAGTTCATTTGGCTTTATAACACACATGAAGCACCTGTTTAGGCGTTCAAAGTGTACTGTTTTATAGCTTGACACATGAAGTGCCTGAAGTAGGCGTTCGAAGTATACCGGACTCCAAACACTTCACATGAAGCGCCTTATGTAGGCGTTCGAAGTGTACTGGTCTCAAGACACTTCACATTAGGCGCCTTATGTAGGCGTTCGAAGTGTACTGACTTTCAGACACTTCACATTAGATGCTTTATGTAGGTATTCTAAGTGTCAATTGTGCAAATCATCAAAACTTAACATATTCTAACAAAGTAGCCGTGGATTGACACAATACTTGACGCAATTTTTATTATATATCATCTGAAAACTACATCCGTGTGTTGAACACACAACTGACCATCTTTACCCGTTATAGACGAGAGTTTCGAAGGAAATATGAAAATATTGTTTGTTGTATTTTAATCTAAGTCTGATTATTCCTTCAAATATGTCACTTCAGCCCATTGTAACCATTTTTCTTTTTTTCTTTTTTTTCCTTTTTTTTACAGTAAGGTTTTGTTATCCATTTGAAATTGCTGGCATAACACATTTGTTCGAAGATGTGCCTTGTTATGGATCTCTTTCTAAAGTTGTTTTTGTAATATCTCAAAGACCTTTTTGTTTGTCTAGCTTCCAGGGTTCATAGAGAAAGTATATTTGTCCATTTTATTTCTCTCTTACTTATAACTTATACTAGCTAAATTAGCGTTTGTAGTAGTATAGACTCACTAGCATAATGGTCAAGCATTTATAATCACCATTGGATAAGTTAAGGGATAAGCGTAATATTGCAGATAGTCTCACGGGCAAATTTTATCACCATTGATTGAAAAATTTGCCTTTAAACGAAATATCAAGTTATTAATTCCTCCTAAAAAAATATTAACATAGTTTGTTTTGATCAGAGTTTAAAATAAACAACCCTCAAGTTATGATATTTTTTTTTGAAAGGAGAAAATATTTTTTAAGATAACAATATTAGGTAATATGCACCACTCCTTCTTAATGGGTTTTGATGAAGTTGCACTAGTTCTAGCTACTGAAAACTTGAGCAACAAAGTCAGCAGAACAAAAACGTTACCGCCTTTCAATTCAAATATCCTATTCTCCAGCAAGAAGTTTGAAGATATTTGGAACAATTAGAAAATTGAAATAAAATATCCCATCTGTACGATAGCTCAAATTTCTTAACAAGAAAACAGGATGTTCTTTCGTCTTGTCTCAAGGCATCTTGAAAGGTGAACTTAAAGTTTATAGGCAAACCATGAACAAAGACAACTACAACTCACATCTTCCAATATAAAACTTAGTACATGTACAGCGCCACTAGACTTCTTCGAGCCGCGTAATCACCGTGAGCCCAAAATTCCACGTCATTACATTTCTAGAATGCTGTGATTAAATCTTTTACTACATTTCTAGCAGAATTTAGCTCTTTTTACTTTCAGAGTTTAGCTTTGACAGGCTAAAAAGTAAAAACGACTATGGTTTTTGCCGCCATTGCAAAGTGGAATTATTATGTTTGCATCAAGAAAGTCCACGCATTTATATTCCAATATATAAGAAATAAGTACTAAGATATCCAGCTTTTTCCTGGTTTGAAGGTAAGAGATATTTCCTACTTACAGCATTATAACATTTCCAATATATATGTAGATCAATTTACATACCGTCTATGGCGGGATATTGGGGGTTTGGATGTACTCTACCTTTCCTATGTGTTAGATCCAATGACTCATAATGAAAATTGCGTCATGTGATGTTTAACTGATACTTCACAATGTAATAAGCGCATCCAATTTAGTGACTCATTTGTTTTAGGTAAGGGAAGAATTACCAGTTCAAAGATGCATAAATTTCAAGTGAAGCTTAACATATGACTCATAATATCTTCTTTGCAGTTCCAAAAATACAGTTCTGCGCCAAGAAGGACAACCGAGCTTCATGTGAACAACCATGAAGTCGGTGATGGTAAATTTTGACTTTTGCACTCAGATTCTCCTGCATCAAAAGTGTACGTTTGTATCAAAAAAAAAAAAGTGTACGTTGATCCCTTGTAGTTATGCAAATGAATATAAAATGCTGAGGATGCAGCCTTTTAGGTGATTTGAGATAGTCTTGCATATTATTGGCACACACACCTCTCCTCTTTTGTTATTCCCAAGCAAAGACACATACAAGAAAAGGCTGACATATTTTTGTGTGACGATGTTTATACCTGTATATCCAGTGGCATGGGTACTTTTTTGTTTTTTAAATGACTTGCATACTTCATGTAACTCATTCATCCATAATTAAAAATGTATTCATCATAACCCCATGATTTAGTACTAAATAAGGATCAACTTCTACAAATATTCACACGCAAACGGAATAATATTGCCAAGTCAGCATGTTACTTGATATAACAGTAGTACTATTGAGTCTGTTGGATGAGATGGTAGAATTAGAAACCAATCCTATACTCTCATGGCTCTTGTTTGAGAAACATAGAAGGAACCACATCCTGAAGAAGTCCATAGTCATGGGAAAAATGCATCTGTTGAAATGGGGTTAGGGTTTGATGATACACAGAGCTACCACTAGCACTTTCACCGCCGCCATAGCTGTAAGAATTTGGCATATGAGCAAGGACTTCTGGATCAAAGTTTGAACCTGAAAGATGTGCGGGTGTAAACATATATGGCTGAAACATCCCACCCACATTTCCTCTCATGTTTGTGGGAACATGATGATTGTGTGTTCCTTCGTAGGTTGTAATGACAACGGATGGATCCTGGAATGATCTCTCCACTCGTTTCTTTACCTGGCACTTCTGAGTTGTACATCTATAATAGCCCCTGCATTCACATTGCACAAAGGAAAGGGCCTTTAATTGAACAGCTTCTACCCTAGACATCGCAAACATTAAGTGAATTTGCACGAGTATTAAAAATGTCACTATGCATTCTAAACCAATAAAGATCATAAACAATTTGGTGTGTGCCTAATTTTTTTTAAGTGCAACCAACTTGCTAACATTGTATTCAATTCTCTTTCTTGTATGTATTTCATCGGTAAAAAAAATATTCTGACTAATAAAATGACTAGTTATTACTCATAAATCGTAATAAAATTAGTCGTTGTCCATATCAATAATGGTAGTAACTTTTAAGTGAATTGTAAATCTTGAGTCTTCTTTCAATGTCGGTTATTCCAGTTTTAGTTTGAAGTCTTTGTCACTGTAATCTAAGCGTCATACCTACCGAAAGAAGCTCAAGCACATCACATCCATGATTAACATGGTGCTTATCATATATCTTGGTGATAAATAAAGTGCAATAGACTACAAGTAGAAAGGAGAAAAGAATTTTGACTTCAGATCTATTATATCAACTACTGTAATAGATAATTAAGGGGTTGTAGACACAGTCAATGACAGACTATGCGTCTGAATATATGATATACATGAAGAATATCATAATCAATAATTAAGAATATATATGATGACTGGAATTCCCTTGTTGACTTGAGCCATCTAATGGACGACTCTACCTTTTTTCCTTGTCTTTTATGGTATCATGCATTTTTGTCCAACTGTGTGCTTGTATTCACACTAAGAACTTACTATGGTTATTTGTTAACAAATCATACTAATCAACCTGGAAATTCTTGATAATAGGGAGGTAGGGTTTCAAATTTAAAGTTGATACTGGAAAAAAAAAAAGATTACCTCGGATAAGGGCTGTTCTTAACAGCCTTCTGACCATATTTCCTCCATCTGTATCCATCCTCTAGATGATCAACCTCGCTCTTAGTCATGAAAGCAAATCGAGGTTGTTTTTCCTTCTTCTCACTTTTCTTCTTTGACTTGTTCCTACTAAATATGAACTTTCAAGATTATTATAGTAATTATAAATAAATAAATACAATTACACCAACACCCTAAAACCTTTATCAAGAAAACCCTAACAAAAAATAAAGGCAGACAGAAGATATTAAAACTCACTCTTTTTTGGGGCTTTCATCTTCCCCTTGAATCTCCTTAACTTGCTCATCTTTCTTATCCAACTTGTTTGACTTTTCATCCACAACAGCTTCATTTGAGGAGGAAGAAAATGATGAGTTAGTTGTCACCTGAGTTTCGCTAACACACGCACGATAATCTCCACCCTCCGCCGTCACTACCGGCTTTTTCTCCTCCTTAACCGGGTAAAACATATGAGAAGAAGACATTGACGATGATGATAATCCGAAAGCATGGGCAACCATGTCGTTATCATAAGATCCTTGTAATAGACTCTCACTAAAGCTCATATAAGGAGAAGGATACTCAAGAACATTTGAAGAATCAGACATGGAGATAGAACCCATGTGCCCATAAGCATGGTAGGATTGATCTTGAGACATGGAAGAAGAAAAAGAAAAGACAAGCAAAAGTAGAAGATGAAAAAGAAGCAAGAAGGACGGAGTGAGAAAATGAAGGGGAGAGGTTTGACGAGAGGTTTGAGAAGGCTGAGTTTATTTAAGCTTTGACGAGAAGATTTGAGGTCTATGAATGGAAATAAATAAATATCTTAAAAAATTTGCAGCACACTATATTGGTCCCACTTTTGTAAAAGAAAGTTTGACAAAGCGTAGTTCACAAGAGGAAGGTGGCGTCTTTGTCACACCAACTAGCTTTGAATATATTTCCTCCTAATTTGCTTGGAAAAATTAATTAGGTTTATGGTTAATTAAACCAGTGGAATTATTTTGTGTCGCATTAAAAAAAAAAAAGACCAAATACTAAAGGCTTATGGATGAATATTTTATCTCTCACCTTAAATATGATTTTGTCTTATAAGAAAACGTTACCTAAAAGAATCGTACATGTCACCGGATTGATATGATAATGCGATCATTTTCCTATATGATGAGCCAAAAAATACCCCTCGTTAGTCAACAACGGTCAACGCTGGAGTGAGACGCAAAAATGGTTAAGTATGGCAGGTCGGCCCGGAAGCTGGTCGGGACACACGTGGATAAACAGTTCATCTCGGACACAGGGCCCCACCCTCATCTCGACCATACAGTCTCAATGTTCCCTGGGGGCTAAGGATCTCACCTCGGTCCAAAGGCCTCACTAGGGCTTAAGGGTTATTAACTCGGCCTCAAGGCCTCATCGCGGCCCGCAGTTCCATCTCGGCCAAAGAGTTGAGGCTAGGTCTCGGATCCGATCTACTGACTGATCTCGGATCATCTTTAGAGGAGTCAGTCACGAGCATCACGAAGGGCCCACCAATGCTCTCCGAAGTCGGCCACTTTCATCTCGGCATGCTGACCCCACATCATCAGCCATCTCGGGCACTCCTGAGTGCTTCTAGAAGATTTTATCTCGGTTCTAGGAGTTTACCCCAGGTAATTCTACCAGGTGAAACTCCCAGCCAGATGTCCCAAGCTACTTACTCAGCTCAGCACTGAGCCACGTGGCGAGCATGCAAGAGCGAGAGTCATCCGACTGACCTCCTTTCCTGTCACGATATCTGAGCTCTGCCCATGCATTGGCCCAAGCCGCCATATAAAAAGGCCGAGCAGCAGGAGAGAGAAAAAGAGGAACAACAAACTCTGAAACTCCTGGTGGCAAAGTTCATTGAAGAAGTCTTGTATCCGAGTTGGTTGGCCAACCCTGTAGTGGTACCCAAACCTGACAAGACTTGGAGAATGTGTATAGACTATACTGACCTAAATAAGGCGTGCCCAAAAGATTGTTACCCTTTGCCGAAGATTGACAGATTGGTGGATTCCACCTTGGGGTACGAGGTCTTTGACTTCCTAGATGCTTTCAAGGGATATCATCAGATCATGATGGCAAAGGAAGATCAAGAGAAGACTTCTTTCATAACAGAGATGGGCACCTATTGCTATGTCAGCATGCCCTTCGGTTTAAAAAATGCCGGAGCCACTTATCAGCGCTTGGTCAATGCACTGTTCCGAGATCAAATTGGCCGAGTTATGGAAGTTTATATCGATGATATGTTGATCAAGAGCAGGACTCTTGATTAGTATATCTCCAACCTCCGAGAAGTGTTTGGTATCTTAAAGGAATCCCGAATGAGGCTGAACCCAAAAAAAGTGTACCTTTGGTGTGCGTACAGGGAAGTTTCTTGGATATATGGTTTCCAAGGAAGGGGTACAGGCCAACCCGGCCAAAATGGAAGCCTTAGAAAGCATGCACCCACCTCGGAATGTCAAAGAAGTTCAGAGGTTGACAGGTCGAATTGCTGCCTTGAGCAGATTTCTTTCTAAGTCCGTTGAGAGGTCATTACCCTTCTTCCAAATCCTAAAGAAGCAAACTGCCTTCCTCTGGGATGATCAATGTCAGAAGGCTTTTGATGACTTGAAAGCACACCTAACTGAGGTGCCCATGCTGACATCTCCTCTACCTGGGGAGACCTTGTATATATACTTGTCAACCTGCCATGAGGCAGTAAGTGCAGTTCTGCTCAGAGAGCAGGATGCAGTTCAAAAACCCATTTACTTCGCTAGTAAGATTTTGCAAGGAGCTGAGGTGCGATATCCAAATGCGGAAAAAATCATCTTAGCACTGGTAGTGGCGGCCAGAAAGTTCCGGCCCTACCTCCAAGCTCATCCTATAATTGTGGTGACTGATCAGCCTTTGAAGCAGATTTTATCTCGGCCAGACACTTCTGGCCGAGCTGCTAAGTGGGCAATGGAGCTTGCTGAGTATGAAATTAATTATAAGTCACGCACTTCCATTAAAGCTCAAGCTCTGGCTGACTTTCTAGCTGAAGGAATATCCGTAGAAGAGGATCCTCCTCCGATGCAAGGGTGGGTCTTATATGTAGATGGGTCTTCCTCGAAAGATGGGAGTGGAGCAGAGCTCCTAATAATTAATCCAAACGAGGAAGAGATGGAGTACGCCTTGCGATTTGACTTCGAGGCCACTAACAATGAGGCCGAGTATGAGGCCCTAATAGCGGGGTTGAGTTTAGCTCGTAAACTGGGAGCACAGCAAATAACCGCTCGAAGTGACTCACAGCTCATAGTTTCTCAAATTAACGGAGACTATAAGGCAAAGGAGGACAACATGAAGCGGTATTTGGCTAAGGTTCAACATTTGAAAGGAATGTTTGAACGCTTTGTGATCGAACATATCCCTAGGTCGGCCAATAAACGAGCCGACGCACTGTCTCGGCTAGCCTCATCTACCTCGGCCACAATTGGGAAGAAGATTGTTGTAGAGTTGGTAAAGCATCGTGCCTTTGATGGAAATGAAGTCTTGCAGCAAGACTATCATAATACCTGAATGGACGAGATAGTTACTTATCTACAACATCAGACTCTGCCCGAGGATAAATCACAAGCTCGGCGTCTTCGCCTGAAAGCTTCCAGGTACGCCTTATTTAACGATCATTTGTACAGAAAATCTTTTTCTCAGCCGTGGTTACGGTGCGTACCTGAGGACGAAGGAGATTACATTCTCCGTGAAATGCACTTGGGCATATGTGGAAGTGATTCTGGAGCACGTTCATTGGCCTGCAAGTGCTATTTGGCTGGGTATTACTGGCCCACAATTCATAAAGATGCGGAAGAGCTGGTCAAAAAGTGCTCATCATGCCAAGCTCATGCTCCAACTTCTCATTTGCCGAGTCATGAAATGACCAGTATTTCCAGTCCTTGGCCGTTTGTGCAGTGGGGTATGGACTTAGTGGGGCCTCTACCCCGAGCTCCTGGCTCGGTCAGATTCGTGTTGGTAGCGATTGACTACTTTACTAAATGGATAGAGGCCGAGCCACTGGCCACCATAACTTGGGCCCAAGTCAAAAAGTTTTTATGGAAAAACATTATCTGCCGATTTGGCCTACCCTAGATCTTGATCTCACACAACGGCAGACAGTTTGCTAAGGATCCGGTGAAGAGCTGGTGTCTTGACTTACATATCAAGCAACGTTTCACCTCAGTGGCCCATCCTCAGTCAAACGGCCAGGTAGAGCTTGCCAACAGAATCATCAAGGATGGTTTGAAAAAGAGACTGGATAAAGCTGGCACAAGTTGGGTCGAAGAGTTGCCTAGCGTATTATGGGCTCAACGGACAACTCCCTCAACTTCAACAAAGGAAACTCCTTTCTCACTGGTGTATGGCACCGAGGCCATTATTCCTGCAGAGGTTGGTTCTACTTCAACTCGAGTGGATTATTACTCAGCTACTGATAATAATCAAGAATTACGACTGAACTTAGACGATCTGGAGCAGAAAAGAGACCAAGCGCGCATCCGCATGGCTCAGTATAAAAACTTGATCTCCCAGCATTACAATTCCCGAGTACGACCGAGGTCTTTTCGAGTGGGAGATCATGGTGATGTGTGACAATGAAGTCAGTCATGCTATCTCGGCAGGAACCTTTAATTCCAAGTGGGAAGGTCCTTATCGCATCGTTGAAGTATTTCCAACGGGAGCCTACAAGTTGCAAACTTTGGAAGGGCGAACTCTTCCACGAACTTGGCATGTTTCTCATCTCAGACTACTTCATCAATGATGTAAATTGCAACTACTCTATATACGAATACAAGTTTTTCTTTTTTGAGGCATCTATCCAGTGTTAAGTGTCCAAGCGAAGTCCGAGCACTGTGGAAGAATCATTTAAGACCTCGGCAGGTTCGAGACAAAAGACCTCGCAGGTTCGAGGCAAATGCCCGTTAAAGGGTACATTAAGACCTCGGCAGGTCCGAGGCAAAAGACCTCGCAGGTTCGAGGCAAATGCCGCTAAAGGGTACATTAAGACCTCGGCAGGTCCGAGGCAAAAGACCTCACAGGTTTGAGGCAAATGCCCGTTAAAGGATACATTAAGACCTCGGCAGGTTCGAGGCAAAAGACCTCACAGGTTCGAGGCAAATGCCCGTTAATGGGTACATTAAGACCTCGGCAGGTCCGAGGCAAAAGACCTCGCAGGTTCGAGGCAAATGCCCGTTAAAGGGTACGTTAAGACCTCGGCAGGTCCGAGGCAAAAGACCTCGCAGGTTCAAGGCAAATGCCCGCTAAAGGGTATATTAAGACCTCGGCAGGTCCGAGGCAAAAGACCTCGCAGGTTCGAGGCAAATGCCCGTTAAAGGGTACATTAAGACCTCGGCAGGTCCGAGGCAAAAGACCTCGCATGTTCGAGGCAAATGCCCGCTAAAGGGTACATTAAGACCTCGGCAGGTCCGAGGCAAAAGACCTCGCAGGTTCGAGACAAATGCCCGCTAAAGGGTACATTAAGACCTCGGCATGTCTGAGGCAAGAAACTTCGCAGGTTCGAGGTGAATACCCGTTAAAGGGAATATTAAGACTTCACAAGTTTGAAGCAAATGTCTGTTAAAAAGGGATACTAAAACCTCGGCAAGTCCGAGATGAAAGACCATTAAATGGCAGAACAAGACCTTGGCGTGTCCGAGGCAAAGGTTAAAAAGTGATTCATAAAACTTTAGCAAATCTGAGGGAAGAGTTTGCTGAAGAGAAGATTTATGCAAGCAAACCTTAAGTTTTCTCTTTTGAAAGCCGAGGTAAAGTTAAGCAAAGCATAACTTCAATCCAAGTCAGAATCTGATCTCAATGAGGTGAAGTTTATGTCAAACCTGCCAAGGATTTGGTTCAGTCCAGATGACAGGTTCATTATGATTTAAAGGCTTAGTCTATTTACTGAATAAAGTTCATCAAGTTTATCAAGACTGACTTAAAAAGTTAGCATCGATGGCATCGAAAAATAAACTTGGTAAAGACATTAAAGACAAAGAAGATAGCTGAGCCAAAAAGTTGGAAATTTTCATTGATCCAAATATTGAAGTACATATTGATGCCTGGCTACTAAAAGTAAAACAAAGAAGAACCCTAAAGCCTAATCAACTTTATCTTCATCCCTCAAGTCAGCTCCATCAACAAATTTTTGGAATAATTCTTCAAATTCCTGAGCTGCGAGGGGATTGTAGAGGTTGGCAATGCGGGGGTCTTCTCTGTTCAGATCTGGATGGACTTGAGCGCAAGCATCAATGGCATTCCTCTGGCCGACCTCCATGGCTGAGCCTTGAATCAAAAGCAGATTCTCTTCAAAAAATCTGGACTTCCTGAAGTCGTGAAGAGTCTTGATCTCGGCGTCCGTCAAGTTTTGGCGTAGCAGATCAATCATCTTCTGATCAGACTCGATTCTCTGCGCCATCTCAGCCATGTTCTTCTTCAGAAACTCAACCTCATTGAGAGATTGAGTGGAGGCCAGCTCAAGGTCAGCCACTTTATTCTTCAACTCATCCACCTTAGAGTTGGAGGTGGCCAACCTCGTCTCAGCATCTTCAGCCTTCTTCTCGAGATGGGCGGTTCCCGCTTCCAGGTCAGTAACTCTTTGGGTCAGCTCGGCTCTTCTCTTCTCAGATACTTCAAATTGTTCTCTTGAAGTCGCCAGCTCCCCAAGAAAGTCTCTGCTGCGAGTAACCAGTTCCATCCCTTGGCCTCGGATCTATTCAAAAAGATAGCGTTAAAAAGAAGTCCACTAACAAAATAAGTAAAGTACTCAACAGAAAATTTGCTTACCAGAGCAAGGTTGGACATATAAGCATTGGTCAGGGCCGCGAAGTCAGTTGCCCTAAATCTCTGAAGATCCCGAGGTAGGATTGCTGCTCTATTAAGCCTTTCGGCCACAGCAGGATTCTCAGCAGAATCCCCCTCAGAAAACCCAATCAAGATTGGGTCTTGAACATTACCTGGTTGAGGCAAGATCTCCTCAATCGGGTCAACAATGATCATTTCCGGGGGCTGAGATGGCCCCAGATCACGTCTGCTAGAGCCTTCACCCCGTTGCCTCTTCCGAGGGCGAAGGCTGGAACTCTCACCAGCGTCAGCTGGAATCTCAGATTCAGTTGGAGACTGGGGCTGGACCTCAGTCTCAGGCTCATCGTCAACAATAGTAATTGGTAGAGCTGAAAAGAATCAAAAGCCAGTCAAAATCCAAACAAGTGTTAAAACACTTAGAAAAATTTCTGTACATGGAAAAGAAGTTTACCTGGTTCAGGCTCTGCCACTTCGGGCTCAGCAGCAACACTTGGAGCTGGGGGCACTGCTGAGGTAGAGGCTCCCCCAGAACCAAGACTTGCCAGCCTCCTTTCTCTCCGAAGCCTTTTTCTGGCTTGATTCTCAGCCATTATCTCAGCACGAGTTGTGGGACCAGCCATTGCTCCTACATCCAGACTTAAACAGTTAAGACACTATCAAGAATAATAAAAAATGCTGAGGACAAAAAATTACAGCGACCACCTCAGATAATGATTAGCTGGTCTGGGGACAGAGCTCGGTAGTCATCACCAAAAGCCGAATGGGCTACATCGGCGGCCATCCAGACCTCATAGTCCACCTTATGCCAGTCAATGACAATGGGGGCTGACCGAATTCTGTCTGCTTCATCGCAGTACTCCTGGCTTGGCAACGTATTGTGAACTCTGTCGTGCTTCCAGACAGTCCCGCTTGGCAGCTCAGATCTTAAAATATAAAAGAATTTTTCCTTCCACCTCTTATTGGAAGAAGGAATATTGATGGCAAAAGGAAAGTCAATACCAGACCTTTGCTTGCTGAAGTAATACCAGCTGTGCGAGGTCCGACATGCAAAAAGGGCCCAAAAAATGGTGGTGTTGAATGGAAATTCAATGAGTCTGAGAAGAAGAAGGTAGCAAAGAATAAGCTTGAGGCCATTTGGCTGAATTTGAGGAAATCTGAGCCCATAAGCCCGCATAACACGGGTAACGGGCTCAGGAACAGGAAGGCCGAAGCCCGACTTAAAGTAGTCTTCGTAGACTGCTTCATAATCCCTCGGGGGATCAAAAGCAGTCTGACCAGGCAGAGGGAGAAGAGGCTTAAAACGGTTCCTATCGATCTTATAGTATTTACAGATTCTCTCCAGGTCGGCCTCAGTCAAACTTGAAGTCGTTTCCTGGACCATAGGGGAGGGCCGACCTCTCTCTAAAACACCAGAAAACTATGAAGGGTCCCTAGTGAGGGCCGGAGGATTTACAGATGCCGGAGCGGGGGCAACCCTAATTGGCTCCGGTGAAGAACTGATTATGGTCAGGGCTCTGTTGGACTGAGCAGAGTCTCCGGTGGACTGAACCAGAGTGCCGATAGGCAGATCATCGGAAGAGGAAGACCTGCCAGACGGTGACGGAGAGGCCACGGCCTCTCCGCTCCCGGCGGCGTAAGAACCGCCCTCAGAAAGTTTCTGGGAATCATGGGATGAAGAAGACATTATGAAGATGAAAGGAGGACTTACAGAGAATTTGAAGGAAAAAGGACGCCGGAGGAAGGACAGGACAAAGGCTGAGACTCGCCGGAATCAGGAAAACTCGCTGGAGAAGAAAGCAGAATGCCGGAGTGAAGGAATGAGAGCAAATAAAGAGTGAAAATGATTTGCAGAAGACCTATTTATAGGAATTCATCTCGGCAACCCAAGCGTCGCCTGAAATAAATGGCCGTCGGTTCGTGAAACGGCGAAATTCAAAAAGCTGCCCAACTGACGCTTCGTGCTCTGCGCGAACAGTAAATGCACAGACCGAGCCAACCAGAATCAGACACGTGCCAGAATAGACAACGTGACAAAGAATCTGGTCAGAACTAACTGATCAGTTCGGCCAGAAGCTATCATTAGCGCATCGTACATTGTGCCCCTAATAAGTACGTTAAGCGGTCTAGTTAAATCTTGACACGTCATCGGGGGAAAGACAACTCGAGAAAAATCTGAGCAGATTAGCCTGCCCTTTCAGTTCATCTCGGCCAGACTAATCTGGGGGCAAGTGATGAGCCAAAAAATACCCCCCGTTAGTCAACAACGGTCAACGCTGGAGTGAGGCGCAAAAATGGTTAAGTATGGCAGGTCGGCCCGGAAGCTGGTCGGGACACACATGGATAAACAGTTCATCTCGGACACAGGGCCCCACCCTCATCTCGACCATACAGTCTCAATGTTCCCTGGGGGCTAAGGATCTCACCTCGGTCCAAAGGCCTCACTAGGGCTTAAGGGTTATTAACTCGGCCTCAAGGCCTCATCCCGGCCCGCAGTTCCATCTCGGCCAAAGAGTTGGGGCTAGGTCTCGGATCCGATCTACTGACTGATCTTGGATCATCTTTAGAGGAGTCAGTCACGAGCATCACGAAGGGCCCACCAATGCTCTCCGAAGTCGGCCACTTTCATCTCGGCATGCTGACCCCACATCATCAGCCATCTCAGGCACTCCTGAGTGCTTCTAGAAGATTTCATCTCGGTTCTAGGAGTTTACCCCAGGTAATTCTACCAGGTGAAACTCCCAGCCAGATGTCCCAAGCTAGCTTACTCAGCTCAGCACTGAGCCACGTGGCGAGCATGCAAGAGCGAGAGTCATCCGACTGACCTCCTTGCCTGTCACGATATCTGAGCTCTGCCCATGCATTGGCTCAAGCCGCCATATAAAAAGGCCGAGCAGCAGGAGAGAGAAAAAGAGGAACAACAAACTCTGAAAAACTACACGCCAGTAACTCATCTTCTCTATAGTGAAAACGCAGGTTTTACAGAAAACCTCAATTTACTTAACCTTCACCATATATAAACCTCTCCATAAAATATGGCCCAAACTGACTTGAGCGTCGGAGGGTATCACCCGGGGCCATAGATCCCGGGTCCCCTGACCCTTTTTTCTTTGTGCAGGTCAGCAACTCGCTCACTAAAGACAATTGACGGAGTTCTAACGGCACCACATCAAACAAATACTTGGTGATATAATCAACATCATCACTATATGTATAAACATATATGCTTGCATTTTTCCGTTGATAAAATTTTTAATTTTTGTGCTTAAGTAGGATTTACCCATCTGAAATATGTAATTACATGAATAACTCGATCAGTAACTATTAATTATCTTAATATTAACTTTTATCGAATGATATAGTCAGAGATTTAATATATTTTCATTGTCAATGTGTGTTTATAATTAGATAAGAAGTAACTATTAAAATCTCGCAGAGCCCGATAGAACTACTTGAGCAATGTAAATTCTCTTTTGCTGTGAAGTAAGCCTTTACCATGTGAAGAAGGGTGCTTGGTTGCGGTCTTTCTTGAGGTCGACTAGAAATTTTTTATAAATAAAGAAAAAGGTAACTTTTCACATACATGATTGTAATGGGAGAATGATATGACTTTTACAAATCCCATTTCGATCTTTATAAAACTTTTTTCTTTGACCAATGATAAGAAAGCATATACTTAAAAAAATACTAGAAATATAAAAATTAACTTAAACTTCAGACTTCTATTTGTAAGAGGTCATTTTTCTAAAAGATTTCTATACCTCAACGACAAAATTCTTAAAATATCTCGAGGGCGGAAGATTAAATGTTGACGAAGTTGAAGAAAGTCAGCGTGTGAAAATAAGAATCAGCAGACGCATGATCTTTCTCCAAATATTATATATATATATGTGTGCGCGCGTGTGTATATATATGTAAAATATATATATATATATATATATATATGTATGTATGTATGTATGTATATGTGTATATATATATAGACACACACAAAGACAAACCCAAACCAACTGGTTGAGATCGGGAGAGGCCAAAAGTAAGGCAAAGGCATCCAATCACGCATCGCCACATGTACAAAAAAGGAAGATGTTTAAAAAATTTTTGTTTTTTAAAAGAGCAGCTTTTAAACATGGCAACACGTGATTGGAGGTCTCATATTTTGCCTTACTTTTGGACTCTCCTGATCTCAACCGCAAACCAACAAACATAGGCAGATCTGTTAAAGGTATCAAAGGAATGAATGATAGCAGTGAACTGGTTGCAGATGCCAGAGAGGTGCAGCAACAGTCTGATGAACAGCAATGTGGAGAAGTGTGATCCAGCCCAAGGAAGATAGAGTGGGTGAATTCATTAGTTTGCAGTTGAGATTGAAGGACGGTTGCTTTGTCACGAGCTGAATCCATTAGAGGGCAAGGTGGAAGAAGAATGAGATGTTTGGAAGAAGGAAGAAGGTGAAGTAGAAGGCGGGAGCGGTTTAAACGGTGTGAAGTTACCATATTACCCTTAAAATAAATAAAGCGTGTCGTTGTAGCTAGAAGGACAAATTTGTAATTTCGCGTGTTTTTCCCTCTTTCCTCTCGTTAACCGCTGTATATAACTGAATTTGTGCCTTGTATCAAAATTCAATCGATTGAGCGGTTACCAAAAGGTTCCAGCACCAATTCCTTGCGTATTCTTCTTCCTTTTGATTTCAGTTTATCATTTCGTTCCAAATTTGATCAACTTTGACATGGTATCAGAGCATTGTGCTTGAATGCTTGTGGTGTTGTGTATTGATTGATTTTCTTGTGACTCGTCTGATCGTTTGCATATACAATCTCCGGTGATCTTCAAAAGACGCCGCTGAATGATAGTCCAGTGCAGAATGTGGTATTTGGATCCAGGGGGAATCGAGATCAGAATCAAGTACCCGAGACTTCTCCGAACAATTCGTTGCAGAATCCGTACTATCCTCATCCTAATGACAGTCCGGCTATAGTGCTTGCACAACCTCCCTTAAATTCGCATAACTATCATACTTGGAGCAGGACGTTTGAGATGGCGTTGGTAGTTAAAAACAAAATCGGTTTTATAGACGGAACAATTCAAAGGCTTCCTGTCACAGATCCACAATATTCTCTTTGGAGGCAGGTTAATGTGATGGTACAGTCTTGGATGATGAATTCAGTGTCTCATTCCATTGCACAGAGTATCATGTGGTGTGACAGTGCGCACGATGGTTGGAATGATCTTAGACTGAGGTATGGGAGTACTGAGTCGACACTGACCCTTTTA
Organism: Eustoma russellianum; assembly: GCA_036186865.1. NCBI lineage: Eukaryota > Viridiplantae > Streptophyta > Magnoliopsida > Gentianales > Gentianaceae > Eustoma > Eustoma russellianum. The sequence continues at coordinate 18,249,354 of AP025041.1, read as the reverse complement.
GATTGTCAGATTTGCTTGAAACGTTTTATAGTGTTAAGCAAGATGCCTTGAGTGTTAGTGAATACTTTACTAAGTTCAAAATTGTTTGGGAAGAGCTGATGGCCGTACGGCCAGTTCCTGTATGTGTGTGCAGAGGGTGTGTATGCGATGTAGCAATCAAAATGAGGAGATTTGTGGAAACTGGTTATGTGATTAAGTTTGTTAAAGGTTTGAATGATAGTTTTGATCCGGTTAAATCTCAAGTTTTTGTGCTTACTCCCTTGCCTGATATAAACACTACCTTCTCCATGGCTTTGAAGTATGAGAGAAAGGTGTTAGCTGACAATGGTGTTGGTTCGTTTGATAGTAGCCCCGTTGCCTTATCAGTAGAATGTCAGTCAACAGAGGGATTTGTGGCATATACAGGAAGGGGCCAAGGTTACAAAAGGGGAGGTGGCAGGTTTGGGAATGAAAATGCCAGACGTTTTGTGTGTACGCATTGTGGAATGCAAGGCCACACTATTGATAGATGTTACAGGAAGCACGGCTTTCCTCCAGGCTTTAAATCCAGAAATCAAGTGAATTTGAGCAGGACATTGGAACCTGAATCAGATGAGTCACAAGAGGTGCAGGCTACTAGAACTGTGCAATCGTTGGTGCTTACTCCCCAGCAGAACCAAAAATTGTTGAGCTGGCTAAACAAACATGAAGGTGAGCCGGAAGGGAATGTAGCTGTAACTCAAGGTACTGTGCTATCTACCCAGACTGGTAGGGACAAAGGTAAATCTCATACTAATGTTCTAAGTACATGGATTTTGGATCCTGGAGCCACTGATCACATTTCCTCCAATCTTGCACTCTTTACTTCTGTTAAACCAGTTACTAATATCACCATAAACCTGCCCAACAAGTTTTCTGTTTCAGCCACACACATTGGTTCCGTGACTATTAACTCAGTTCTTGTCTTACATGAAGTTCTGTTTGTCCCTTCGTTTGCTTATAATTTGATTTCACTAAGCAAGTTAGCCTCAAATCCAGACATACTTATTCAAATATCTGGTGATTATTGTTTGATTCAGGATCAATTATCCAAGAGGATGATTGGTTCAGCTAGGTTATCACATGGCCTTTATTGTCTCAGTAGTGATCCACATCAGCAACATTCTGTCTGCCTTTCGAACACTGCCATTACTTCACCATCTATGATGTGGCACTATAGACTGGGACATGCATCAATCTCTAGAATAAAAGAGATCCAGAGGTATGATGATTCAGTCACAACTGGACACCATGATGAATCTTGCACAGTCTGCCCTTTGGCCAAACTGAAAAAACTACCTTTTCCTGTTTCTGCATCTGTTTCTGTTCAGCTTTTTGATTTGATCCATGTTGATGTCTGGGGGCCCAACAGACATCCTACATTGTATTCTCAAAGATACTTTCTTACGGTTGTAGATGATTATAGCAGATTTACATGGTTGTATTTGATGAAATCTAAATCTGAAGTTAGGCAGATTTTGCAAAATTTTCATGCCTATGTGCAGACTCAGTTTGATAAGAAAATTAAAATCATAAGGAGTGACAATGCCTCTGAGTTTAAGATGCATGATTTCTATAAACGTCATGGCATTGTACATCAAACAAGTTGTGTCTATACTCCACAACAAAATGGAATCGTGGAGAGAAAACACCAACACATCTTGGTTGTCCCTTAAATTTCAAGCCCAGTTACCCTCTTCTTACTGGGGCTTTGCAGTAACACCTGCTGTGTACCTAATAAATCTCATTCCCACACCAGTTTTATCCCAGAAAAGTCCATATCAGATCCTCTTCCACAGAACCCCAACCTATCAGCAAATCAAGGTCTTTGGCTGTTTGGCCTATGAATATAATACTGCACCAAACAAACACAAGTTTACTCCACGAAGCATACCGTGTTTATTCTTGGGCATTTCATCTACAACAAAGGGCTATATCTTGCTGAACTTGAGTACAAAAGATATCCTTGTTTCAAGGAATGTGAAGTTCTTAGAAATACACTTTCTATTTTCTGATTCTTGTGTTCGTCTTGAGTCCTCTGAGCAAAATCACCATGTACCTATCTTTCCACCTGCTCCGCAATATAGCACACCCATAAACACTTCCATTCCTCCTGCGTCTCTTCCTTCTGCATCCAATGTTCCTTCTTCTCTATCTCCCCAATCACCTGATCCCTTCTCCGCTTCACCAATATCAGAACCACCTCCAGAACGTTTTCCCTCTATTACTCTTGACATTCCTTTAGTCATCAACAATGCAGAATTACCACAATCAACTGATTCCTCTTCTTCTGCTGTTCCTACTGTGTCCTCACCGTCCCCTAACACGCACCTACCACCATTAAACAGTGAACAACGTATTACAAGGGTTAGAAAACAACCATCTTACTTACATGATGATCATTGCAACCAAGCTGATACATCCTCTGCCACATCTTCCTCCATCATCAGATCACCTGCTTATCCTATTGAACATTATCACTCACTTGATCAGTTGACTCCTCAATTCAAGAGATATGTCCTTAATCTTAGTATGCAGCAGGAGTCCCAGTCATATCAGCAGGCAGCTGGTTCAGTGCATTGGGAGAAGGCTATGTCTCTGGAGTTGGCTGCCTTGGAGGCTAATCACACTTGGGTCCTTACCACCCTGCCACTAGGAAAGAAAGCCATTGGATGTAGATGGGTCTACAAACTTAAGAGGAAGGCAGATGGATCCATTAAAAGATACAAAGCTAGGCTCGTGGCTAAGGGTTATACTCAGCAAGCCAGAGTTGATTATAGAGACACATTTTCTCCTGTTGCAAAAATAAAAACTGTCAGGTTGGTACTGGCTCTAGCAGCTATCAAGGGGTGGTTTATTCATCAGCTGGATGTCAATAACGCATTCCTTCATGGAGATTTAGATCAGGAGATATATATGACACCCCCAGAAGGTTTTCCTGCTCCCTAGGCACTGTCTGTAGACTCACTAAATCTTTTAATGGCTTGAAGCAAGCTAGTCGGCAATGGAATGCTAAACTCACAACGTTTCTCATGTCAATGGGCTACACTCAGTCCAAGCACGATTACACCATGTTTACCAAACAACAGGGGAATACATTCCTGGTGCTCCTTGTATACGTTGATGACATCGTGGTAGCTAGTGATTCCTTGGAAGCAATCCAAAGTCTGAAAGCCAGTCTCCACTCTACTTTTCAGATTAAGGACTTAGATGAGCTGAGGTATTTTCTAGGTCTTGAAGTGGCCAGGACCCGGGGGGCTGGTGCTTTGCTAAAGAAAATATACGCTTGAGCTGTTAGAAGACATGGGACACCTGGCTTCCAAGCCTGCAAGCACCCCCATGAAACAAAATCTGAAGCTTTCACACAATGACTCTTTGGCGTTTGAAGACACATCCAGCTATAGAAGATTAATTGGAAAATTATTGTACTTAACAATCACTAGACCTGATATCAGTTACACTGTCCAACAACTAAGTCAGTTTTTGGACACACCAACGCAAATGCACTGGAAGGCAGCACAGAGATTGTTGAGATATCTCAAAGGAACCCCAGGACAGGGACTGTTCTTCCCTAGCAAAGGGTTGCTTAAACTGACTGCTTTTTCAGATTCAGATTGGGGTGGGTGTGTAGAAAGTAGACGGTCAATCACTGGCTACTGTATGTTCTTAGGAAATGCCTTGATCTCTTGGAAGGCTAAGAAACAGACCACGGTTTCAAAATCCTCCTCTGAAGCGGAATATAGAGCTCTTGCCTCTGCTACGTGCGAGGTTCAATGGATACTCTATCTTTTGAAGGATTTGCAGGTAGCTCATCCTGGTCCAGTAGAGATATTTTGTGATAATAGAAGTGCCATTTACATTGTGGAAAACCCGGTGATCCATGAGAGGACCAAACATATAGAAATAGCTGATCAGATTTTTATGGCTCGTGAGATGGTCCATTGGCTGAATACAAAAGTCAGAGGCTCAAATGCGATAATCAAACTGGACATGATGAAGGCATTCGATAGAGTCAGTTGGACATTCTTACAAAAATTGCTAGCGAAATTTGGCTTTTCAAGTGGTTTTATCAAGTTGATATTTAATCATCTTAGAGGGACATATATTTCTGTGTTGATAAATGGCGTCCCAGCCGGATTTTTCCAGCCTTCACGAGGGGTTAAACAAGGTGACCCCTTGTCACCTATACTTTTCATATTAGCTTCGGAAGCATTTTCAAGGGGTTTTAACAGCTTAGTCTCTACGGGAAACATCTTGCCTTTTGCTGCGGGTAAATCCCCCACAATATCCCATTTGGCTTCTGCGGACGATCTTTTAATATTCATCAATGGTGGATTACGCAATTTAATCAAGTTTAGAACATTTCTGGAACAGTATCAGGTAGCTTCGGGTCAAGCGGTTAATTTCCAAAAGAGTCACTTTGTTCCAGCCTCACACTTGTCCAATGCGCAGATCCGCAGAATGGAGCAAACTTTACATATTACGGCAGTTTCGTTACCAATTAGATATTTAGGAGTTCAGTTGCACCAAGGAAAGGAGCGGCTCTCCCATTTTGGTAGTCTACTCTCTTCAATTCAAGCTAAATTGAATATGTGGCAAAATAAGTTTCTTAATCAAGCTGGCCGTTTGATCTTGATCAAGCATGTTTTGGCTTCTATTCCATTACATGTCCTATCAGCAAGTAGACTTCCTCAAAGTGTTTTACGCACCATTACTCGCTGGATGGTCAAATTTTTTTGGGGCAGTACATCCACTCATACACGGTATTCTTGGGTCTCCAGTGATCAACTATTTGGGCCAACAAATGAGGGAGGTCTTGGTCTCCGGAAATTAGAAGATATGCAGCTTGCATTCTCATGTAGACTATGGTGGAAACATCACCAAAATAACACTTTATGGAGCAAGTTTTTTCATACTCGATACGCCAATTGCAGATCATATACCTTTCGTCTCACAGACTCTCCAATATGGAAGCGCAGAGTTTCAAGCTGCATACTTCAGCTATCTATTCTTTGCCTCGCAGTGGCCATCCATAGATATTGAGGTTGATGCTCAACGCGTCCTTTCCATGATCCACAACACTATCCAGCAACATGCCTTAATCTTTAAGTCTCTATTGATATCAAGAGCCTCGGAGATAACATATGTTCCTAGGGAGGCCAATCAGCTGGCACATTTCCTCGCCCAATTTGGTCAGCTTCGACAGCAACTCACTATCTTCACAACAGTAGCTGCCTTACCGCCACTAGTTCGCGCAAGCTATCAAACTGAAAATATTCCATACATTCGCCATGGTCATAGCTCTGGATCAGTTTAGTTGCCCATATCATACGATATGGGCAACGCGGGTACGCATACTCTCCTTTATCATACTCATATACTGTGGCATATATCTTCCACGTATTGCATACTCCATAGCTTTGTTACCCATACCAATCGATATGGGTAACCTAGGTAATTTCTCCACCACAAATATTTGCTGCACTTTCAGAGATACAACTGCTGACATACATATTTTTTATCATACTCCTAATCCTTCTTTATGTTTGTGCATGGAACATGGATTACACTGGCAACTTCGGAGGAGCATACATTGGCGATATCACCATCGACAGCAACACGTTACAACCATGCAGCTTTCGTCCTCTACACGATTGTATTCTTTATCTACATGTAAATACACCAATCATATAAATATGTACGCTTTTTCCTTCGCCAAGGTTTTATCCACAAGGGTGGTTTTACTTAGCAAGGTTTTAATACGGCATATCGTATATGATTGGAGGCACCAACTTATATGTTCGTTATGCTATTATTTAGATTTCAATGATGATCATTGTAATATGGTATTCCTCCGCCATAAGTGACGCATAATAAAAAGCATTCTTCCTGATTAAAAAAATATATAATTGATATGTCAGTTTTCAAAAGTTGTAAAACCTTTATAAACATAAATGATGGAAAAATTTAGATCCAAAAAAATTAATGTTTGACAAAGTTAGTCCGTTCATTTGGAAATGAAGTCGTCCGCACCACCAACATCGTACAAATCATCAACAACAACATTATCCCATTACTTTAAAATCCGTCACCTATGGTGGGGTATGATGATCGGATTTGCATAACCATACCCATGTGTTAAAAGCACATAGAGGTTATTTTCGATGATTCGTAATGAAAATTGTTTCAAGCTATGTCAATCAAGCTTTAAGTGATAAGAATCTTTTTTCCTATGTAAATCACGGATTTGTGTGTGCGTGTGTTTTTAATAGATTGTTCGTACATATCACCATTTGTTTGTTCATATCATCATTTGACATGACTGTAAATGTGCTAGGTCCCTTAGAACACACTAGAAGGGGGGTTGAATAGTGTGTTCACTAAGTATGGATATTTTCTGGATATTTTTCGTTTTTGAGTGCAACCAATACTTGGGTGTGTTCTTTGAAATGAATGAAACTTTGCGGAAACGTAAAGAACACAAAGATGTATAGAGGTTCAAGTCAAATGACTCTACTCCTCTACCTTCTTGATTTTTCACAAAAGGGATTTTGAAATGGGGATTGTTATTTCTATGGGGGGAAACAACAATCAAAAACAAAATCCAACAAGATGGAAAACTAGGCCACATGCCTAGACCACAACCGAGAAATCTAACCCCTTGAAGTCTAGCCTCCAAAGATCTTCTTTGCCCTCAAAGAAATCTTGTAAGGAGTATAGTGCACCACAACACTATCAACTAACCATTCAAGGTCTAGAAATCTCAAACAAGAAGCACCCTTGCTCCTTGACCAACAATCTACTTCACCTCTCACAATCTTTACTCACCAAGAAGAAGACTCTTCTTCTTCTTACAATAATCACTCTCAACAATAAAGTAAAAATATACAAATTTTACAACTATCTTGAGAGCTTGAGCTTTGAGAGAAAACTTGAGAGATTGAAAGTGTAGAAATTTGTTGAGGAAGGGGATGAAACCCTTATTTTATCACTCTTGAAAAATCTGCCCGTTTGGAACCTCCTACAGAGCCAATAATGTGTTTTGACATCTTGTGTTGGTGTGTCCTCATCATTGGAGATCTCCCCTTAGCATGTAGCAACATTTTTGGTGAGATTTCAAAAAGAAAGCCAAAATAGGAAACCTGGCATCTCTAGGTTAGAGAGAGGACCTGTGAAAATAACACTAAAAGAGGAGGGTACAAAGAGTCAATTGATGTTAGAAAGTGAAGCATAAGACCTTTGTAACGTTGGTCACATGAAGTGTCTAATGTGTTTATAACACATGCGTTCAATGTGACATAGAGCGCTTTATGTGAAAAAGAACAGGCATTCGAAGTCACATAAAGCACCTTATGTGGGCAACTAAAGGCGTTCGAAGTCACATGAAGCGCCTAATGTCAGCCTTCATGCTTGTTCGAACTAATTCTGACATTTCTCAGAAAGTACTTGGTGTACGTGTCCATTTTGGGCGGAAAAGTATTTTTGACTTGGTGGTACACATGAAGCGCCTAATGTAGGCGTTCAAAGTGTACTGTCTTTTTCCCAGAACACATGAAGCGCCTAATGTAGGCGTTCGAAGTGTTCGGACGTCCAGACACTTCACATGAAGCGCCTAATGTAGGCATTCGAAGTGTACTGGATTTCACCAAGGCACATGAAACGCCTAATGTAATTCGAAGTATGCTGACTTCCAACACATCACATAAGGCGTCTAATCCATCGTTCCAAGTACCAATTTGTGCAAATCATCAAAACTTAAACTTGTTCTAACATTCTCCCTCTTTTTGGTGATTTCATAAAATGCATAACTTTTAAAGTTAACTCCCTTTAACGTATGCTCCCCCTCACTTAATGCAAGATAAATAACTTGGAATCGAAAAACTAAAAATGATGATGCAAGTAACTAGACAACATCATTTGAAGAATAGCAAAATACCAAGTCAATTAAAATTGCAAATCTGAAATTTTCACACAACACAAAATAATTACATATGTGCATCACCAGCACCTCCACTTGGAGGTGTGAAATCACTAAAACCAAAACCACTACTCGCTGCAAAATCAGAGAAACCCCCCATGCCCGTGGACCCTTCAACATTGCCAGAACCGCCAGCAGCACAACTACCACCACTTTCTCTCCCTAAATCATCAAAATTAGTGGGAATAGCCCATGGACTGATTTGCATGAAGGCACTTTTAACTGCGTTCATGCGAAGTTCATTCCGCACATGCCGAGCTTCATGCTCAGCATCACGAAGCTGCAACTGTTGAACAGTCCGTTCAAGTGAGGCTATTCGTGATAGCAACTCAGATGAATTGCTACCACTTGTATCTTCCTGAGGTCCTTCATCAACCTCATCAGCAACGTCAGGAATGGTAGTGGCTTTGCGTTTCTGAGAATCAATGGCTTAAGCAATGTTGTAGTTATCGTAGAAGTCAGTCTTGGCCACCATTTTCAAATCGCCATCAGGTATATCAATACCCTTGTACTTCATTAAAATAGTGACAATGTTTGCAAAAGGTAAGGCTTTTGAACCTTTCCGTAGTGTTGCCATCATGACTTCAACAAGAATCCTTGCAAAGTTAAGCTAAGTCTGATGTTTGATACGATAAGCAACATAGAAATCCATGTTGCTTGGATTTCTAGCTGACTTACCGTTTACACAGTAAGTGACCACAGCCAGCAAAATGCGGTCCACCAGAGGCTTGTTCTGAGTCTTCTTGGAGGGAAAATACCCCAGATCGAACTTCACGTCCTGTTCACGAACACCATACTTGCTGCTCCAGTCAAAAACAGAGAAATCTGACAATCCCTCATTTCTGACTCCAAGAACATCACATATTTCTTGGATAGAAAAACTGAGGGGTGTACCAGCAACAACTGTATTCAGAAAAAATTACTGGGACTCAGATTATGGAGTTATCCATATATTTGCATAAAAGAGCATGGCGTGATCGCGAGAGAAGTTCATCATATCAGCTCTAGACCAGAGAGTCATCCAGTCTTGATGTTCAAGCAATGAGATGACCAGATTTGTGTTGTGCTCCTCTGAGAAATCGGTAATCCGAATGAGTTTGAGAGGCACAACAGGTCTTTTGTTGAAAGTCCATTCTTGAAACAAGAGATGGGAGAAAGAAGACAGATGGGTGCCTTTCGTCACATGTGGAGGTGGTTTTGTCACATCCAAATCTAACTTTTTCATCCAAGGAAAATTTTCCTTGGATAGCCCTTCTCGAATGGAGATGAGTTCAGGGGGCTCAACAATGCCAGCAGCTTGTTTTCGCTTTTGGCTACGAGGGCGTTTGGATGGTCCTGCGGATGCCATTTAAGAGAGTTGTTTGATGGTTGGAGAAGAGAAAGTCTTGAGAAAATGAAGTCAGTAGAGTGAGGAGAGATGAAGGTAATGATGGAATTTAAAGGAATTGGAAAGAAAATGAAGGGGTTTGACGTTAATGATGGAGGATAATGAGAGAGAGAGAGTTGAAGAAGTGGAGTAGTGGAGGAAGATGAAGAGTTGAAGGAGAAGAAGAAGGGGTTTGATTGTTGGGAAGTGGGGAGAGTGGGAAAACGTGGGGAAGATGTGGGAAAGAGGAATGGCGGCAGGAATTGATGGCTATTGATTGTCGTGAAAAGCTGAAGAGACGGCGGAAAAGACAGTGAAGAAATAGGGTTTAGGCGCCTAATGTGACTTCTAACGACTTCATAAACAGAGATGAAGCGCCTAAAGTCACTTCGAACGGTTATGGAAAAGAAGATTGGGCGCTTAATGTCAATTCGAACAAGTGAACTCCTACAGATGAAGTCGCTTAATCCAATTTCGAATGCTAGTGATTAGGAACATAAAGCGCCTGATGTCACTTCGAACGAGTGACATCATTAACATCAGGCGCTTGATGTGACATCGAACGCCTGAAGTAACTGTGATGAAGCGCCTTATGTATACTGACCTTGAAAAGTTTGAATATTTTCTTGCTCAAAACTCAAGATGGGTTATCATCAACCCATGTTGAGCAACCCCAACCTACTTCTTATAGATGCAAATACATCACTAGGTAAGGGTTTCGTGAATATGTCTGCTAATTGGTCTTGTGTAGGAACAAATTCTAGACTTACCAAGTTCTTTTGTACACAATCACGGATGAAATGATACCACATTTCAATGTGCTTAGTCCGACTATGTTGGACGGGATTTTGTGCAATATTGATAGCAGATGTGTTATCACAGAAAATTGGCACCTTGGAGAAGTGAATGTTATAATCATTTAAAGTGTTTGTCATCCATAACAATTGTGCACAACAAGAGGTGGCCGACACATATTCGGATTCCGCCGTAGAAAGAGACACACTGTTTTGTTTCTTGGAAAACCAAGAAACAAAACAATCTCCAAGAAACTGACAAGTTCCGGAGGTGCTCTTCCTATCAACAAGACTCCCCGCATAATCAGAGTCACAATATCCTCTTAAATCAAAACATGCATTCTTGGGATAAAATAGACCAAATTTCAAAGTACATCTAAGGTATCTAAGGATGCGTTTTACCGCAACTAGATGCATATCCCTAGGATCACTTTGAAATCTAGCACATAAGCACACTGCATGTAAGATATCGGGTCTACTAGCCGTCAAATAAAGTAGACTACCTATAATGCCACGATACAAGATTTTCCTTTCTCATCCTTGTCAAGCTTGGCACTTGTGCTCATAGGAGTGTTTACTTCTCTTCCTTCACCAAAATTGTACTTTTTGAGCAAATCCTTTGTGTATTTGGTTTGGGAAATGTGCACGCCATCTTCGGTTTGCTTGATTTGTAATCTAAGGAAATAGTTGAGTTCTCCCATCATGCTCATCTCGAACTCACCTTGCATAAGACTAGCATATTGCTCACAAAGACAATTGTTAGTAGCACCAAAAATAATATCATCAACATATACTTGAACAGTTAATTGATTTCTACCTTGTTCTTTTATGAACAAAGTAGCATCAACTTTACCTCTTGAAAAACCATTATTAAGAAGAAAAGTACTTAACCTCTCGTACCAAGCTCTTGGAGCTTGTTTGAGGCCATAAAGAGCCTTTTTAAGTTTGAAGACATGATGTGGTGAATCATGACATTCAAACTCGGGAGGTTGTGCAGCATACACTTCTTCTTGAATAACACCATTCAAGAAGGCGGATTTAACATCCATTTGGTAAAGTTTAAAATCTATATAACAAGCATATGCTAATAACATCCTAATAGCCTCAAGCCGTGCTTCGGGTGCAAATGTCTCATCAAAATCGATACCTTCGTCTTGACGGTATCCTTGAGCAACTAATCTAACCTTGTTTCTAGTGACACTACCTTGATCATCCATCTTGTTACGAAATACACATTTCATACCAATAATAGGATGATCATGCGGTTTGGGAACCAACTCCCAAACATCACTTCTCTCAAATTGGTTTGATTCTTCTTGCATAGCCAAGATCCAATTTTCATCAAGAAGTGCATCTTTGACATTTTTAGGCTCTATAAGAGAGACAAATGCATTCTCTCTATATTGCCTTCATGTGGTGATACCCTTATTTAAATCACATATGACTAACTCGTGTGGGTGAGAACTTTTATGTTTAAATGATCTAGGAAGATTGGAGACGTCTCCTCCAACTTCCTCATGATCACGTTCCGGAAGTGATAAGCCTTCATTATTCAAATGAATCTCATTTTTCGGAACATGCGATGCATTTTCTACATTTTGTGTATCAACGACATGAGTATGAGAAATATTACTATTTGACTCACTAAGTTCATGCACACAAGGTGGAGGAGTACCTTCGATAGGTTCTACCCTCAAATCAATGAAGATGTTTCCATTTGGCGGGTCATCAACAATCTCTTGTTGATGAGCAACCATAGGAATATCCTCAAGAATTTCTTCTTGAGGAGTCAAATCTTCATTTTCTTCACAATCCTCATTAAGTTTAGGTTCGTCACTAAGTGAGTCATTAAACTTAACATGGATTCATTCTTCCACCTTTTGAGTCCTTTTGTTGAAAACACGAAATGCTTTACTATTTGAGGCATAACCTAAAAAGATACTTTCATCCTCTTTGAGGTCAAGTTTGTCCAAAGTGTCCTTGGTATTAAGTATGAAACACTTGCAACCAAACACTTTGAAATACCCAATGTTAGGAACTCTAGCATTCCAAAGCTCATAAGGTGTCACATTTAGGTATGGTCTCAAATATACACGATTGATCACATGGAAAGCGGCATTTACCGCTTCGGCCCAATAATATTTTGGCAAACCGAACTCATTCAACATTGCTCTACACATTTCTTGTAGAGTTCTATTCTTTCGTTTGGCCACACCATTTTGTTGTGGAGTTCCAGGTGCCGAAAGGTCATGTGAGCATCCTTTGGATTCACAAAACCTTTCGAAATCACCATCAAACTCACCACCACGATCACTACGGATGGTCTTAATGGTGTCACCTACGTGATTTTCCAATCGTCTACTTAAATTTATAAACTCATTACATGCATCATTTTTCTTGGCTAGAAACATCACCCATGTATAACGAGTATAGTCATCTACTACGACGAAGGTATAATGTTTACCACCCAAACTTTTTGTTCCAACATCCCCATACAAATCCATATGAAGCAATTGTAGGGGTTTGGAGGCGGATATATTTGTCTTTGGTTTGAAGCTTGTTTTCACAAGCTTCGCCTTTTGACAAGTGTCACATAAGTCATGGTTTTCGAAACTTATTTTTGGAAGGCCTTGGACTTTATTATTTTCGCAAATAAATTTAAATGTTTTGAAACATACATGTCCGAGACGTCTATGCCATAGTTGCGTCAAATCATTCTTAACCACTAAGCAAGATACATTTTAAGAAACCAAATCATTGATGCTAAGTTTGTAAATATTTTTGAAACGCAAAGACTCAAATAAGATATCATTACCCTTTTTCACAACATACTTTGTTTTCAAAAACGTTACCTCATAATTAGCATCACATAGTTGATTGACACTTATCAAGTTAAACTTTAGACCTACAACATATAAGACATCACTAAGAGAGAAGGAATTGTTACCCACAATACCGTGTCCTTTGATTTGGCCTTTGCTACCTCCAAAGTGGACAACTCCTCCATCTTGCATAGTGAGTCTATGGAAGAGACTTTTGTCTCCCGTCATATGGTTGGAACACCCACTGTCCACGACCCATTTGACCTTCTTGTCTTCGCTTTCTCCATTGAGTGCTAGGGCCTCCATGTTATCATCAATGGCCATGAGTGCAAAGAACTCCTTGTCAAGATCATCATGAACTACACCCGTGAGTGCAAGATCATCATGGTCGCCATTGTCGCTCTCGGACCCGGAAAAAATGCTCTCCCAATAGGCTACTTCCGCTTGCAAGGCCTTCTTCCTTTGGTAGATGGCCTTCTTATCCTTGAGTTGCAGCTCCTTCACCCGACAATCCTTCATGAAGTGACCAAACTTCCCACACTTGTAGCATTTGTTGTCTTAGTCCTTCACCCTGTCTTTGAAGAATTTGTCATTGATGAACCTCTTAGCTTCATCCTCATTCTTTCTCGCAAAATGTCGGAATCTTCTAACAAGAAGTCCGACTTCGTCGTCCGAGTCCTCTGACTCGCATGCAAGTGCTTTCGTCGAGTTGCAGATGGGGTCGTTCTTTTCTTGAGCATCAAGATGAATCTCATAAGTGATGAGATTCCCGTAGAGTTCGTCCAAGGTGATGGTCTCCAAGTCCTTGGATTCCTCAATAGCCGTTACCTTTGCATTCCATTCTATTCCTATGCTATTTAGGAAGCAATGGTTGAGATCTTCTTGTTCTATTTTCTTGCCAACCGCAGTGAGAAGGTTGACAAGTTTGGTGAATCTTTGAATGGACTCTTCGATCTTTTCACCTTTGGGGACAGTGAAGTTGTAGAATTGTTTGATCAACTGTCTCCTCTTTGCCTTCCTCACTTGAGATGTTCCTTCATGGATCATCTCTAGCTTTGTCCAAGCCTCATGAGCGGATTGGACTCATTGAATCTGAGCTTTCTCATTTGGAGTAAGAGAGCTATTTAAAATAGCAAGAGCTTTGCTATTTATGGCAAACTGCAACTCCTCTTCAGGAGTAGGATCATCAACATCAAAAGGTATGGTGGAACCTTTTTATACTTCTCTCCAAATATGATACCCACAAGAACGTAAATATGTTTCCATGTTGGACTTCTATAGTGGGTAGTTTAGAGGATCAAACATTAGAACTTTGACATGGACACTTGAAATAGAAGAGAGAAGTGTCTCTTGCCTCCTTCTTCTTGAGGAATCACCACTTGGGGAACTAGCATCATCAAAAATAAAGGGATCCATACTTTTAATGTAAAATCTTGCTATTTGAACTCAAAATCACAAGATTAAACTCTGATACCAATTGTTAGGTCCCTTAGAACACACTAGAAAGGGGGGTTGAATAGTGTGTTCACCAAGTATGGATATTTTCTGGATATTTTTCGTTTTTGAGTGCAACCAATACTTGGGTGTGTTCCTTGAAATGAATAAAACTTTGCGGAAACGTAAAGAACACAAAGATGTATAGAGGTTCAAGTCAAATGACTCTACTCCTCTACCTTCTTGATTTTTCACAAGAAGGATTTTGAAATATGGATTGTTATTTCTATGGGAGAAACAACAATCAAAAACAAAATCCAACAAGATGGAAAACTAGGACACACGCCTAGACCACAACCGAAAAATCTAACCCCTTGAAGTCTAGCCTCCAAAGATCTTTTTTGCCCTCAAAGAAATCTTGTAAGGAGTATAGTGCATCACAACACTATCAACTAACCATCCAAGGTCTAGAAATCTCAAACAAGAAGCACCCTTGCTCCTTGACCAACAATCTACTTCACCTCTCACAATCTTTACTCACCAAGAAGAAGACTCTTCTTCTTCTTACAATAATCACTCTCAACAATAAAGTAAAAATATACAAAGTTTACAACTATCTTGAGAGCTTGAGCTTTGAGAGAAAACTTGAGAGATTGAAAGTGTAGAAATTTGTTGAGGAAGGGGATGAAACCCTTATTTTATCACTCTTGAAAAATCTGCCCGTTTGGAACCTCCTACAGAGCCAATAATGTGTTTTGACATCTTGTGTTGGTGTGTCCTCATCATTGGAGATCTCCCCTTAGCATGTAGCAACATTTTTGGTGAGATTTCAAAAAGAAAGCCAAAATAGGAAACCTGGCATCTCTAGGTTAGAGAGAGGACCTGTGAAAATAACACTAAAAGAGGAGGGTACAAAGAGTCAATTGATGTTAGAAAGTGAAGCATAAGACCTTTGTAACGTTGGTCACATGAAGTGTCTAATGTGTTTATAACACATGCGTTCAATGTGACATAGAGCGCTTTATGTGAAAAAGAACAGGCATTCGAAGTCACATAAAGCACCTTATGTGGGCAACTAAAGGCGTTCGAAGTCACATGAAGCGCCTAATGTCAGCCTTCATGCTTGTTCGAACTAATTCTGACATTTCTCAGAAAGTACTTGGTGTACGTGTCCATTTTGGGCGAAAAAGTATTTTTGACTTGGTGGTACACATGAAGCGCCTAATGTAGGCGTTCAAAGTGTACTGTCTTTTTCCCAGAACACATGAAGCGCCTAATGTAGGCGTTCGAAGTGTTCGGACGTCCAGACACTTCACATGAAGTGCCTAATGTAGGCATTCGAAGTGTACTGGATTTCACCAAGGCACATGAAGCGCCTAATGTAAGCGTTCGAAGTATGCTGACTTCCAACACATCACATAAGGCGTCTAATCCATCGTTCCAAGTACCAATTTGTGCAAATCATCAAAACTTAAACTTGTTTTTACAAAATGTTGGAATTTGAAAAACTTCAAGAAAATGTCAATTAATAAGAATATCTGATGAAAAAAGTGCATGATCAGTATTTCTTAGTGTTGTTCATAATTAGTATGTTATTTGTTTTATCATTTAAATTTTTTTATTTTCAATGAGCGACTTTATCTTATTCCGCGTGCAAGAATATGTGTAAATGCCAGTCGCTCGAACACTTTTGTGTAGAGAATCAACGACTAACTACATTAGTAAATATCATTAAGTAAACACTTTTTTTTTGGTGCAAACATTAAGTAAAGCTTAAAATGTTACTTGGGCCCAAAGCTGCTCATTAGGGTTTTGGAATACATATAATGAGCTTCCTTTGTGTCTTACAACACTAAGCAATCGTTTTATATCTTTTTTTGTGTGTGACAAAAAATATTCCTTATCTAAAATACTTTCGAAAAAAGAAAGCTCATAAAATTTTCGTATTGTTTTTAAACTATTTATTCGCAATTGTTTTATGAACTACTAAGCATGCTGTTCTTGCTCTGCCTTACAGGTTCAGTATAATTTTGAACACATACTTGTAAGTATAAGATGTATTTTAAAAATGTATGCTGGCTAACAAGAATAACAGTATCAATGAAAAAGCAAGAAAACAATTTTTGGCGCAATCCTCAAACTTTTTGTCTGCGGGAGACATAGGATTTGTTGGAAGAGTACCAATTCAACCTAATGTGGGGAAGAAACTTCCACGTTACTCAACTTATTTTTAAAGTAAATGTTTTGTCTCAATGTAATATACATGTGTTTTTTTTTCTTTTTTCACTCGGATATATTTATGTTAGGATGACAAATGCAAACTGAAATGCGGTTTGGATTGAATGAATTTGTAAAATGTACTGCATCTTATCTTTTATGAGTAAAATTAAACGAGAAAAAAAGGCATTTTTAATAATAATGTTTCTTTTCTAATAAATGAAAGAAAAGGAAAGTGCACTTTTCATTTTCGTGATTTATCCGCAGTTAGAGAAGTCAGGTTGCGTTTTGTGTGTGTGTGTGTTTTCCCCTATAGGAGTGTGAATGATGAATATTTCACAGCATTTCAACCACGCATATACACGTTGGATTCGTTCAAAAAATTTGGGATTATGTGGCCGAAAATTGCTCAGATTCGTTCCAAAAAACCACTTTTGTATATTTTTTCCACACGTGATACATAAAATCTTGTCGACTAAAGTTTAGCCCATAATTAACGTTTGAAAATAGATCTTTTTGAGGTTGGTAACTTTCTATTCTTCAATGGCCGGCCATCCTATAAAGACATGATTATGAGTGAAAAGAAGGTTGAGAAGCAGAAAATAAACCCAATGAAGTTCATAGCTTTCTGATTTGGTCTCCAACAAGTTATTGAAGACACTAAGTAAACTATGTCGACGTAGCAGTACAAGTATTATGCGTTAACCATGTAAACGTTACATGTATAGCAACGTTAAGGGGTAAAGAGAAGATTTGTATACACATTGACATGTTCGAGCAATTATGGACTTCAATAACGTTACTCCATTGCTTTAGAGATTCCTAACTATAATAGAGTATAGAGATCTGATCAATTATGGACTTCCTTTCAATTAATTTTAATTGTGTGCATATGTATATGTATATATATACATAAATATGTGTGTAATTCTTGCTGCATTTGTTTAGTTTAGGATAGAGGAATGTTGCTTTGTGGACGGAAGATTACTGAAGATGATTTTTGTTCAGGTCTTAACAGGAGGCAAAGTCAAAGACGAACGTGAGGGCATGAAGACAGAAGTCAGGTGGTCCTGATGCAGATGATCTAAGTCAAAGTTTCAAACATTTTATACTAGAAATATGTGAAGGTGTTTTTTCCCTTTTATTTTTCTTTTTTTTTGTTTTGATCAGGGTACCACGTTTCCCACTTGCCACCGGCATTTGACCGTAGCCGGCAGATGCAGGCACGTGGGATAAACTGATTGGGTGGCTGGGTAAACCGGTGGGTCTTTGACCGTTTTCTCCACATGTCGTGCTCCATCAGACCACCACATTTTGTTTTCCGCAAAACACATTTGTTTTTTACACACACAGAATGCTTTTTTTTAACACACATAAAATACATGTTACTATTGTATGGCCTAAAATAAAATAGCGGAAGTACGAAAAATTTCCTTCGGCCATAATAGTTTAGTCGACGTCTCAAACTGGAATCTTGATGGAGAGATGAACTCTTTTGGGAAGAGAGAGTTCTAGCCTATGCCTTTTAGTGATTGATTGATTGGATTGATGGAGTATCACAGGCTTTATATTTATAGGCTAAACAAAGGACCCCTATCATATTTAACCGATAATTAATTTCTTCCATCAAAAAATTATACTAATTGTCAATCGATAAGAATCAAATCTTATAATTAATGCAACCAATAAGCCTATCTAACCAATAAAACATACGGATACATTTATCCATGTGATCCACATTAGTATTCATTAATAAATTAAAAGATTCTTGCAATCAATTATAATTAATGTAATTGATTCTTACATTCTCCCACTTGGATCACATGTCAATGCTAGATAACACATTACAAGTGATAAAACAATATGGCCAAAACTTTATTGTCACTTGGATTTATTGACTACCAAACTTTACATAGAAAATACAACACATGAATCAAGGTGGTTATGCTTTGATGTCAAGCACTTCTTTTCAAGAATTACAATGCTTCATACATTAAGTCAAACAAAATTGAATGATTTAATATAAATCATCTCAATGGGTCCACCTCTATGGATCAAATAGATCTCAACAACTTTAAATACGCATACTCAAAGCTAACAAATGCGTAGACAAAATAAGATCAAAGTACAACAAATCAAGAAGATCTAAGAAGTCCCATAGCAGTAGCATGATTCATAAAAACTTTAACCGGCAATCCTTTAGTGATAGGATCAGCAATCATTAATTTCGTACTAATGTGTTCAATTTTTTTACTTTTCTTCGTTTAACATGATCTCTGACATTCAAATACTTTATGGCGATATGCTTACTGCAACTCCCACTTTTATAATTTTTCATAAAGAACACAACAGCTGAATTGTCGCAGAATATCTTTATTGGTATAATAATAACATCGACAATGTTTAGACAACCGATGAAATTTTTCATCCATAAAGCCTATGAAGTAGCTTCATAGCATGCGATACACTCTGCCTCCATTGTGGATGAAGCAATAAAGGGTTGCTTCTTAATCCTTAAAGATACAAGTCTTCTAGCAAGAAGAAAAATGTATCCAGAAGTAGATTTGCTTGTATCCACACAACCACATTAATCAGAATCATAATATCCTATTACTTTCAAATTCTCTGATCGTCTGCATGTGAGCTTATGATCTTTGCTTCCTTATACATATTTCAACGCCCTTTTAGCCACTTTCCAATGAGATATACTATGTTTACTTTGGTATCTACCAAGTACCCCAACTCAAATGTAATGTCATGTCTGGTACAGACCAATGTATACATAATGCTCCCAGTGAGAGAGGCACAGAATATTTTTCATTTGATCTTCTTCCAATGCATTTCTAGGACACTGGTCCACACTGAACTTTTCTCCTTTGACAATAGGTGACGCATGGATGCACAATTCCACATAGCAAATCTCTCAAGCACTTTTTTAACATAGGCCTTTTGAGAAAGACCAAGTATTTTACTTGTTCTACCTCTGTGAATCTCTATGCCAGAGACATAAGAGGCTTCACTCATATCTTTCATATCAAAGTTCAAAGCGAAAAATCACTTAGTCTCATGTAATAACCTAAGAACACTGCATGCTACCAGAATATGATCCACATATAGGACTAAAAAATACATTTGCCCCCCACTGATCTTGAAGTATGTACATTGATCAACAATGTTCTCTACAAAACCAAATGAATAGATTACCTCATGAAGCCTAAGGTTCTATTGACATGAAGCCTATTTAAGCCCCAAAAACGGATTTATTCAGTTTGCAAACCAAATGATCATTATCAGAAATCGACAAAGCCTTCAGGTTGATGCATGTATAGAAACACAGGTTTTCCATCCATTTGATATAGCTCACAATCAAAATGAGCTACTAATGGCATGATTATTTAAAATGAATACCTTTTTGAGGCTGGAGAGAAGGTTTCATGGTAATCAATGCCTTCTTTTTTAGTGAAATTTTTGGCTACAAGTATGGCTTTATAATGTTTAATGTTACCAAATGAGTCTCTTTTGGTCTTAAAGACCCATTGGCATCGCACCAGAGAGGCTCTGTTTGGTAACGGAATAATCTCCTACACATTGTTTTTAGCCATGGATTCCATTTCTTCTTTCATGGCATTGTACCATAGTGACGATCATCACTACATGTGGCTTCTTAAAATGAGATAGGGTCATGATTCAGTCTAATTTCATAATCGTACTCTTAAAGATATACGACATAATCACTAGAAAATGCTGACCTTTTAGTTCTTGAGGATCTTCGGGCTCCCGCTGGTTCAGCAGATGTGGGATTAGTGGGCTCAGATTGTTCTTGATGCGATTCTTCAATCTGAGGTTGCACAATTGATGGCTCTTCAATATGTTGAATAACAACCGAATTTTCCACATATAAAAATATAACATAACTTCCTAAAAATTGAATTGTCGATTCGAATCACTCCCACTAATTTCAGGATTCTCTGTAAATTTAGTATTTCTAGCTTCAAACACTTTTGGAGTATGTGAGGGGACAATAAAATCTATATCCTTTGGAGTTACCTTCATATCCAATAAAATAACTACTTTTCATTCG
Organism: Eustoma russellianum; assembly: GCA_036186865.1. NCBI lineage: Eukaryota > Viridiplantae > Streptophyta > Magnoliopsida > Gentianales > Gentianaceae > Eustoma > Eustoma russellianum. The sequence continues at coordinate 18,228,644 of AP025041.1, read as the reverse complement.
TTTATCCAGTTTCTTTAAGCTTGGGTTGTATACCCTAACTTCAACCAGACAACTCCATATGTGTAAATGTTTCAGACTTGGTTTCCAACTATTTCACAACTTAAAAGGTGTTCCAAGAATAGCCTTTACATGGAACCCTACTTAAAACATACACGACTTTTAGAGCTTCACTCCAAAAGGATATAGCCAATTTGTGGTGCTAATCATGCCCCTAACCATGTCAATAAGAGTCCGAATCCTTCTTTCAACACCACCTTTTTTTATGGTGTGCCCAGCAAAATATATTGAGCAACAATACCCTCTATTTAAAAGAATTCGGCAAATAAAGCAACCGTTTGTCCTTGCTATATGTAAAGTCCATAGTATTCACAACCTCTGCTAGATCGGACAATTTTAATAGTCTTCTCCTTTTGTTTCTCTACTTCTAATTTGAAGATTTTGAACGCATCAGGTGCTTCAGATTTATCAAATAGATGATATAGATATATGAGTCTTAAATAATCGACGATAAATGAAATAAAGCATTTCAGATTGTTCAAACACGGTGTGTAAAGCGGTCCACAGATATCTGTGTGTATGACTTCAAGAGGCTTAGAACTTGTTTTGGCGCCCTTAATGGTCTTGTTGGTTTGCTAGCTTTTTATGCATTCTACACTAGTCTTAAATGAGTAAAATCTAGAGTTTGCAAAACTCCTTCATTCATCGATCTTTTTTATTCTATTAATTGAGATATGTCACAATCTTTATGCCTAAGTCTTGATTAGTTCTCATTAATAATACAACGCTTTGTACAGTTTCTGCTAAAAGAGTATGCATGTGAATGAGATCTAACTCAAGTTGAAACAAAAGCCAATTCAATTTGGAACAACTAATGATTTTATTATCTTTCAAAAGGCTCATAACAAAAAGATGAGAATCGGAATGATATCCAATAATCAAAAGTCTTGAAAGAGAAACTAAATTTCTTGAAAAAAGATGGACTGTAAAAAGTGTTTTCTAATTCTAGTTGAAACCCGGTCTTCAAAGTGAGCATATAAGATCCCACTACATCAACAATAGAGCACATCCAATTTTCAGAATATATGCATTGCTCAATTCCCTTTGGCTTCCTTAGGTTTAGAAAGCCCTGTACGGTTTTCGCAATGTAAATTGTAGAACCACAATCAATCCACCATGCATTATCAGAAACCTCAGTAAAATTGAATTCATAACACACAAAGGAAAAAATTACCTTCTTCTCCAGTCATCCTTTATATTTCAGGCAATCTTTCTTCTAGTGCCCTTTTTCTTGCAGAAACTGCATTCATCTTTACTTCTGGTTTTCTTTATTGGAACACATTTGCGTTTTTTTGACATTCCTTTTAAAATGAGCCACAAGATACACAGTTTAGATGGACTCATTCTTCAATCCTGCTCCTCTTGAACTCAAATTGTCAAATATTGATCAATTTTCTTTATGTGTGTTGTACGAGATCTTGAATAAAGTACGCTCCAAAGAGAGAGAGTTGAGAATAAAATGCAATAGAAATGGATCGAGGTTGCACTAACACATATAATACACTTAGAATGATTTGAAGGAAGCTTAGTTTGGCAGCAACATCCCTCATCTCCATGATATGCACACGCACACCACGGCTTTTACCATGGGTCATAGTTGAAGGCCTCCTCATAAGGGTGTTGGTGATATCCTTGTCAGAGCGTACAAATTGTTCTTTAATCGCTTTCATGTAAGCTTTAACGTTATCTAAATTATGGATAGAACGCCTACTTTTTGGAATTATGTGAGACTTCATGAGCATTACACTGAGGCGATTAGATCCCTTCCAACGCTCATAATTGAACATCTCAAATGGCATACTTCATTCCGCATCATTTGTTGGTTTTATCTCACGGAGTGCCAGGTCTAAGTTCATACACCGTAGTGCTAAAAGGATGATATCTTTCCGTTCAGTCTAATTGTCATCTGTCAATATTAGAGTACTAGCAGAATCAAATAAAGCAATAGTTGGAATAACTGCATAACCAAAGAAATACATATCATGATATAAACATATATAATCCGAGTGATGAATTAATCAAGTTAATTCACATAGTATATTCTAAACCTTCCTGTTGGTCGAGGCCGCACTAATGCATATAATACATTTAGAACGATTTGAAAATTAAACAACCAAGAAATACTTCCTTACCTGTGGGCATAGAAAATGTTCATGTTGAATTTTTTGATTAATAAAACGACCACTTTCCTGTGGGGTAGAGTGATTATCTTACTAAATAAAACCATAGGTTTGACGACATTTTATTTTTCTTTATACTATACAATTTTAAAATGTTGTGGCTAGTCTTAAAATTAAGAAAATAATTCTTCATACGTCATCAATAAAAGGATCTAAACAAAGTAAAATCATATTGACAAAAAATATAGACAACTAAACAAAGGGAAAAAATTTGGTCAACCGTCAATGTTCAACGGGTCAATGTTTGCCTCGATCAGATGTCAGCCAGGTCAAGTGGTGCTAACTGCAGGTTGATCTAAATTGGGTTATAAACTGGGCCAATCATAAATTTGAACTAAATCGCGGGTTAACCAAACCCGAATACACCTTTTCCTTTTTTGTATAATGGCACGTGAAATACATGTGTCTATCCTTGATGGCCCATCGCCTTTATGGTGCGTTTTTGTTTAAATTACTGGGCACGCTTTGGACCTAGGATTCGCTGCCTCCCCTCCGTGCCTGCATGCACGCTCCTAAATGGCCTATCGCCCTCTAACAATTTCGGGTAGAATAACGGCCTGTGATCGTGTGTCTTTTTTTAACAATACAATTTCGAGAGAATAATGACATCAAACCATAATTTTGTAAACTTACCATACACATAATTGAATACTAAAGGCCTAAAAAACTATAATCCTATAACCTTTGAACGATTAAATTACATCAAAGTATACGGAAGTTAGTTTTCTAAATGCAAACGATATGTTAAGAGGCAGCTGTGACATCAAATGTAAGGCATAAAATAAAATAGAAAAAGTGTGAAAAATTACCTCCTGTCATGATCACTTAGTTGACGCCTTCAAAGTATAATCCTGCAAGACGGATGAACTCTTTTGAGAAGAGAGCCTTCTAGCCTATGCCTATTAGAAGGCTTGATTGTTGGATTGATGGAGTATTAGAAGCTCTGTATTTATAGGCTAGTCTAGGGACCTCTTTCCATATTTAACCGATAGTTTATTTCTTCCATCAAGAAATTATACTGATTGTCAATCAGTAAAAATCAAATCTTGTAATTAATGCATTCAATAATTGTAATGTATTTAGCCAATAAAACGTACAGATACATTTACCCTTATAATCCACATTAGTAATTTATAAAGAAATTACGAGATTCTTGCAACCAAGTCCTACAACTACATATAAATATGTTGCACAATATATGATAAATGCATAAAGTAAACTTTTTTACGTGTTATATATTTTATGCTAAATGTATAGAAAAAAATCATGATAAAATGAAAAGACAATGTCACAAAAAAGAATAATTGGAAGAGAAATGTGTTTTATTGCATTTATCTAAAACTTGATTTACGCTGAGTATTCTAGATAATATTTAAATGAACCTCTCCAAAATCACTGTCATCACTATTGATATTTACAACTAAATTTGGGAATATCCAAAGGAGAATACTGCTTGATGAATTCGGATCTTCACCAGGTGGATGGGAGACAATCCTTGTGGTATGCCGTCAGCTCTCCGTTAGGTTCTGTCTATAGAGCCTGAGAAAGAAAGGTAACGTTAGAGGCCCAGGATCAATGCCCTGGGGAAAACCCTCCGACGCTCAAGATAGTTGTGGGCATTTTAGTGTATAGTTTATGTTGGATATAAAGGTTGTATAAACCTTTTTATGTGCGTCGGTTAAGGCACAGTTATGGCCTAGATAGGTCTGCTGAAGCGCATAATGGCCAAGCTGAATTGCCCTGTATGGTTTGGCCAAGAGAAACAATATGATCTACTGAGCAGAGTCGTGCAGGCTGGAAGTACGTTTGATCATGTCCTGGCCGGGTCAGGTACTTACCGACCTGAGGTGCTTCATGAGCAATTCGGTAGAGGGGGCAATTTAGCTGATCTGATTACCTAGAATCATCTGACCTTGCACATTGGTCAGGTAGAATGGTGGCCGGGCTAACCTGTCTTAGGCATGTGGCCGAGCCGACCAGGAACTGAGATGGGACTCTGTCCTGCCTTAGTTGCCTTAGATGACCTGCCTCGACTGCTGATGATGGAGGCCGAGGCTACTTTCAAGCTGGGCCGAGGTAGATCAGTCAACTAGCTAAGCCTGAGTTATGTTGACCGTTATTGACTAACTGGAAAGTCTTGTCTTATCCGAGCAGGTGGATTTTAGTCTCATCACTTTGCCCTCAGATTAGTCTGGCCGAGCAGACCAGCAAGGGCAGGCTAATCGATTCAGAGTTTTTAATGCGCTGTCTTGTCAGGTAGTGACGTGTCTGCCTCTGACTGGGCAGTAAGCACAGACTACGAAGCACCAGGTGCCTTTTTTGCTTTCGGCAGTTGTGATTCACGAGGATGAAGTTTACGAAGCGCCATCTTTGGGCTTTAAGTAGAGACTACGTAGGCATAGATTCATTTCTTCCCCTCGTTGTCGTCCGTTCTCTCTTTTTCCTTTGAATCCCTTCTTCTCCGGTGGCTTTTCCCAGTTTCCGTCTGGTTTTTCTATTCCTCCGGCATTCAGTCCTTCCTCCACCACTCTTCGTTCTCTGTAAGTCTTATTCCTTATTTTCATCATGTCTTCTGCCTCTGATTCACAAAATGTGTCTGAGGGTGCATCTTACGCTGGCGATGATACAGGAGGTTTCAGTTCTTTATCATCGGAGAGGACGATTGCCACTTATGACCATCCTTTGGCCAGGCTACGTAAGGCCACTTGTGGCTCTGCTGGGCCCAGTAAACTCGCTCAGCCTAGTAGGGCCGTTACTATGGTTGAATTCTCGTCAGAGCAAGCAGAGACTGTTCTTGCTCCGACGGTTGCCATTCCTGTGGCTCTGCTGAGAACTTCGCCTCTGCAAACGGCGACGGTTTACAGAGGCCCCTCATCTGCTCAGGTGAAGGGGTCTTTTTGTACTTTGTCCGTGGCCGACCTAACCTGGATTTGTGATATGTACGAGATTGATTTAAAGCGGTTTAGTCCTCTTCTGCCTCAATCTGGTCAGACAGCCTATGATCCTCCAATGGGTTATGAGGTTGTCTACGAAGAATACTTCAAGTCTGGATTTAGCCTTCCTGTTCCCGTGTCTTTGGTTCGGATCCTTCATTCTTATAATCTTAGGCTCCAACAAATAAAGCCTAAAAGTCTGAAAACCATTCTCTGCTTTTTTCCTTTTCCTGAGCATCATTGAATCTCCATTTGACCACAAAGTTTTCAGAGGTCTATTCTCTTGTAGATCCTCTGACTGTTGGTATTATTTTAGCAAACGAGCTCCTACCAGCGAGTTCAATTTTGCCATCAATATCCCTACCTTTGGCAAAAATTGGAAAGGTAGGTTCTTCTTTATTAGAAAACAAGGATTTCCCAAGTGGGACATCTGAAGGTCTGGGAAGGCAGATAACCTAAAGCCGGGTCCAGAGTTTTGTAATGAGGCAGCCAGACTGCAGTCTCTGCCTATGGTCATACATTGGCATAAGGTGGATGGAGCAATTTTGGAGGCGGCTAACCTGAGTCACTTAGCCTCTGGTCCCCACTTTGGCATCTTTCCCTAGAAAACTTGGAAATAGTCAGGGGTAGGTGTTTGTGTTTCTTGTAATTTTTATTCTGATTTACTTTTAAGATGGTAAAAGTATTGGCTTCCTGCTCAGGTTCAATGGCTCCTGGTGGTGGTCAGTTCGCGGCTAGACTGGCCGAGATGGCGGCACGTAAGAAGCTTGAGAGGTCTAAGCCGAAGCCTGCTGCTGAGATGGCCCCTGCACTAGCATTGCCCCCTACAGAAGGTCCCCCATGGCCGAGTCGAGGGCTGAGACTATGCTGGATGAGGCTGCTATGGGACAACCTATTGTGTAGTGTCCGAGTCTGCCGGTCCAGGTACCTTATCCCTTTTCTTTTTCCACTTTTCCTTTTTCAGTTCACATGACATCCTGTCACTGGAAATTTTGTTGTAGATCTGCCAGTTGCAGATGTAGGGGAGGAGGGAGGCAAGACATCCCCTTGGGTTCCGGCCCAAGCCAAGTCCGAGCAGGTCTCTGAATCAGCTGGGGATTCGAGTCTGAGGAAAAGATGGCAGGGAAGGACTTGGTTACTCCAGAAGCTGAGGCTCCCACTTTTCAGCCCAAGCAGCCGACGTTGATCCTTGGGGAATTTACGGAGCAGGATTTTTTGGTCAACCCTTCCACGGCCAAAAAGTTGAACCACTTAATGATCCTCCCCAATGATCGCCATAGATTTTCCGTTGCATCTTAGGAGCATCTCGAAGATGCTTATCATTACAACTTGGCACGGTGAATTGCCTCTTTACTAACTTTTCACTCCTACTGGGCAGATCTGAGCCCAACAAATGGAGATTCTTGGCCGAGACAGAGAAGTGAAAGAAGCCCTACAAGTCAAACTCCAAGAACTTGAAGAGGCTTCCCATGTTATGGCCGAGCAGACCAAAGAGGTGGCTACGCTGAAGTTGGAAATCTCCAAGCTTCAGGAACAAAAAGAAGAAGCTGAGCTGAGGTGGGCAGCTCTTAACTCTTTAGTAACGAAGTTGGAAGGCAAGACTTCTGAGCTGGTAGGCAGAAATGCCGACTTGGAGGCTTCCCTGTGTCGGGAAACCTCTGAAGTGGGGTCCCTGTAGAAGGACAAAGATGCCGGACTGCAGCACGACAGAAACCTGGAGCAACGTGTGGCTGAGCTGACTTAGCAACTGCTTGAGGCGAAAGCTGAGGCAGTAGCTTAATTCAGAAAGTCTAAATTCTTTGAAGAAAACTTATTGTTGCTGCAAGCCCTGGCCATGCAGATGGGGCAGACCAAGGCTATTCATGTCTGCTCGGAGGTCTGCCCTCAAATGAACAAAGAAGATCCTTGACTTACTGAGCTCTATAACTCCACTACTGAAGTGGACTTTGAGTCCCGATTCAAAAAGTTTTTGAACGGAGCAGACCTGAGGAGTAAATTGCAGTTAGCACCCAAACATTGGTCACATTTTTCAGTTAGCATTTAATCGTTATGAAACCTAAGTTGGCATCCAAACATGGCCAAAATTGACTCAATTAACACCAAAAACCAGCTGCTGACCTGTTGCAGCCAGTTTCAGCGAATTTTACCGCCAAAATCAATTTACCCCACTAAAATAACATCTTCTCCTTCTCTCCCTCCTGCTGAAATTGGCTCCCTCTTATTTTCCTTCATAAATTAGCCTCCCAATTCACCTTAGAAACTATCTTTTGTTGGATGAACAAGAGATATAGCCAAGTGAAGAACGGCCATGACCGCCGTTGATGGATTTGTCAATAGTTCAAGTGGTTTCCTAAGGTGATCGACAGCAGTAGAAACATCGTCAAATGCCAATGCTCCAACTGCAAATCTAGCCGCCTTGTGTACTTCGACGATTTTTTCAGGGGAATGCATGTAATTGCTGTCGTACTGGAATGTTTTGGCGGCAGATGGGTTAACATCTGGAACACTCGCGTTTCTGCCACTCGAGTGGTATTTTCCGCTTGATGCATGTTGTACACCATTACATGGCAATGATGTAGGGTAAGAAGAATCTGGACCCATCTGATAAGAAGGAAAATGTGATGGTACCAAAGGAAGATTGCTCTCTCTAAAACTAGGGCAAGGCTGAAAGTTGGGATAAGAGTACGGGGAAGCATCATGTGAAGAATATTGCATTGGTAAGTGATGCTCCTTCTGGTAGGTTGGCTGACGGTATACGTGCGAATAAGTGTCTTCAGATGCAGGAGGTTGGTAGAAATCTTGGACATAACCGTTAGAAGGGTTGAAGGTGATGGAGGAATATTACGAACAGATGCCACAGTGTTGGAAGGGAAGGTTGCAATATCTGCTGGATGCTGGAAATTTGCAGCATCATTTACTTAAGGTGATGGAGGAATATTAGTGAATAAATCTCAAACTTATTAAATGCAAAGAAAACTTCGGCAAAAACTTATAAAATAGAATTATTCGATGATAAATAATATATGTTCACACTACCTATAGGACTAGCTTCCTCCAACTACATAACCTCCACCACCGTAACCACCGTCGCCTCCGTATCCACCACCACCATCATAACCGTCATGGCCTCCTCCTCTGCCTCCACCACTGCAATTTTTCCTATCATACAATACGTAGGATAACTATTTGGAATTCAAATTGTGCTTTACATGTTTTCCTTGAGTTTCTAAGGTGAATTGGGAGGCTAATTTATGAAGGAAAATTAGAAGGAGCTATTTGCAGCAGGAGGGGGAGAAGGAGAAGACGTTATTTTGGTGGGGGAAATTGATTTTGGCGGTAAAATTCGCTAAAACCAGCTGCAGCGAGGTCAGCAGCCGGTTTTTGGTGTTAATTGAGTCAATTTTGGCCATGTTTGGATGTCAACTGAGGTTTCATAACGATTAAATGCTAACTGGAAAATGTGACCAACGTTTGGGTGCTAACTGTAATTTACTCCAGACCTGAGGGAAGCTGAAGAGTAGACTTAGGGTCTTCTTTTGTAATAGGGCCGAGTAGATTTTGTGTGATCTTTGTACTTGGAACCCTTTAATGAAATTTTCTAAGTGTTGAACACTTTTGTCCATTGTATTTTGCCTCTTTGCCTTCAGTATTTTCTACTCTGCTCTTCCATTCAGAATTTTCGCTAAGTACCATTTCTTGAACTTAGTCTTCAAACTAGTTGTTGTCGAGAATCAAGGTCGGCTTTGCATTTGGCAAACTTCCAACTCTGTAGTCAATTTTAGTAAAAATAAACTAAGTTCGCAAGTTGTAAATTTAGAATAAACCTCTTATTCTGTCTAGGCTGAGCCAAGAATAGACTGAGGCTGTGGTCTGCTAAGTTATCTGGCCAAGCCGAAATACCTGATCTGCTTTAGTCGAGAACAGGCTAGATAAGGTTTTGAAATAATAACTTAGAATTCTTCTAAGTTCTTAATCAACGCCAGACTTGTAAAGGCGTCTTTCTTTACTTGGCTATCCTGACATGGGCAGCAACTTGCCCAATTTAACTTGAAATTTTTAAAGCTAGGAACTTGTCTTCAGTCAGGCCGAGTTGAGATCATATGTGGCTGAGACATCATTCGTTGCGGTCAAGATGAGATTATATGGCCCAGGTTTCCCTTGTGACGGCCAATTTGGATCCCCTTAAAACCATAAGGCAGAAGAGTGAGACCACTTAGGTCATATAGCCGAGGCATGAAAACTATCACGTCTGGTTTCCTCTTAAAACTATAAGGCAGAGAACGGGAGAGACCACCTAGGCCACTTTTCCCAAAGTGTGAAACCTGTCGCATCCGGGGGGCTCCCTTAAAACCATAAGGCAGAGAGCAAATTTTTGAGCCCCCAATGTGGGAGGGCGTTTTGTCCGATCCGGGAAAAATTCAAGGTCAACCCCTTATAAATCTTAAGACCGAGGCCCACCATAAGGCGAATGTGAACGCCGAGGCGAACCCCTTATAAGCCTTAAAATCAAAGTGAACCTTTTGCTGGTGTCCGACACATAACGTATTATTTTCTTGATCTGATGAGTCATAAGAGAGAAGTCAACAAGATGGGAAAGTTTGTGTCCTGAGACCCTTCATGAGCCATAAGGTAGAGATCGGCTAAGGTCGGGCCCTAATTTTGTTACGAACCAAAAAGTGGATGTCAGGTAGGCACAGAAATTTTCTCGTATTCTATATGAATCTCTTCATGAACCATAAGATAAAGGATCAATAGTTAAGCCTCCAACACAGAATAAATATCAGAGAGTGATAGGCCGGGCTGAGCCGAGCAAAACTCTGAATAGAATTAGGCTCTCTATGCCCTATTGGCTGAGATGGAACTTGATGCATATTTGGGCAACTTATTTGCAACAGCAAGTTTGGAATAAACATTGATGAATAAAGCATTAGCTTGAAATGATGTACATGTATGTACAAAAGAGATTAGATACAACCCTTTCAGTTTGTGGGCCTTCTCCTTTAGGCCAGCCTTATTAGGTCAAACCCCCGCAACCTCTGCCCAGCCATGTCTAAGTCTTCTTCATCATGTGGCCGATGTCTGTGGTTAGGTCGGCACCTTTCATCAGGAGGAGGCTGAGTAAAATCCAGCCTGTTGTTCAGCCTAGACCTCGGATTGTAGCAGCGTTGCAAATAACCAATATCAATTAGGCGTTCATTCTCGTGGATGAGATGCCTGTAGTCCTCTGTATCATGCTCGATATCATGATGGAAGAGGCAATATAATTGAGTGTTCCTTCTGTGGATAGGTCCTAATAGGGGTTTGGGATCCCTTACTAAACCTTCTTCCCTTATGACAGAAAGAATATGAGTCTTGGAGGCCAACAGAGGCTCTCCTTTTTTGCCTTGGGCGCGTAGCCTCAGATGAGCAGCGTGATTTTCACGGGGTGGGGCTCTGGCCTCTTTGTCAACTTCTCTGACATGTCTGAGCGGCAGCAGCGCTTTTCGTGCGCGTTTCAAATAATAGTCCAGATCTTTTAATGGCTCGGACGTAAAGTGCTGGCAGCTAGACCGCTGTCCTGAGCGTCTTGCCTCGGCCATGAATCTACTCTGAGGTTCAGGATAATACTCTGGCCGATTTAGAGTGTACTCCATGATGGATTTGTAGGCTAGTGGCCTCGAAGGCCTTTAGAAGGCTATTTTAAGTGAGACGGAGGTTCAGGCCCTCCTTCTAGCACCAAATGATGAAGTCGGCTCACCAAGTGGATTGGAGACAATCCTTGTGGTATGCCGTCAGCTCTCCGTTAGGGTCCGTCTATAGAACCTGAGAAGGAAAGGTAACGTTAGAGGCCCAGGGTCAATGCTCTGGGAAAACCCTCTGATGCTCAAGTTAGTTGTGGGCATTTTAGTGTATAGTTTATGCTGGAAATAAAGGCTGTATAAACCTATTTATGTGGGTCAGCTAAGGCACAGTTATGGCCGAGCTGAGAACTATTAAGTTCGAGGTGCCGTTTAGACGAAGTGGCTGGAAATGGTCTTGTCTGAAAAGGCTTTAAAAAAAACTTGGTCCTGCTTCTGTTGATGAAGCTCATAGTTATAGTTGTTGAAGCTAAGAGTTGCGTGTCTCAGAATGGAGGTGGTGATGACACCTGGCTGTCTAAGTGGCGATTATGGCTTGCATGATAGCCACGCGACAACTGAGGGTTGCTGCGCTGGAAACTCCCGTTTAGATGGTTGATATGTGGAGATGAGGAGCTGAGTATTTGTCAGTCTTAATCTGCATGAAGGTCGAGTGATACCACGTGTTGGGCTAAGAGGCCAAGCTTGCTGTGTGGCAGGACTCTGCTTAGGCATACTATGGCTGAGATAGGTCTGCCGAAGCACACAATGGCCGAGCTAAATTGCCCTGTGTCGTTTGGCCAAGAGAAACAATAAGATTTGCCGAGCAGAGCCGTGCAGGCTAGCAGCATGTTTGACCATGTTCTGGCCAGGTCAGTATTTACCGACCTGAGGTGCTTCATGAGCAATTGGGTAGAGGAGGCAGTTTAGCCGAGCTGATTAGCTAGAATCGTCTGACCTTGTACATTGGTCAGGTAGAACGGTGGCTGGGCTGACCTGTGTTAGGCATGTGGCCGAGCCGACCAGGAACTGAGATGAGACTCTGTCCTGCCTTAGTTACCTTACATGACCTGCCTCGACTACTGATGATAGAGGCTGAGGCTGCCCTCAAGCTGGGTCGAGGTAGATCAGTCAACTAGCTGAGCCTGAGTTACGTTGACCGTTATTAACTAATTGGAAAGTCTTGTCTTATCCGAGCAGGTGGATTTTAGTCTTATCACTGCTATACCAAAATGAGAATACAGAAAATTAGCCTAACATCCCCTCATAAACATGCATATAACAAATGCCAGCTTAAATGAAAACACGTCAGACTAAGGCTTGCATAAGCGCTTGGTGATGGGAGCTGTGTGGTAACATATAAAGGTCGAAAGAATCCAGCTAGAAGAACATCATCAACCAAATAGAAATCAATTCCAATTTGTTTCATGCGTTCATGAAATACGTAGTGCCAAGTAACTCTTCTGCAATGAACACTCATGGGTTTGCCTTTTGATCTTCTAAAATATCTGAGAATTGGAGGAAGTGGAAAGAAATTGAAATTGGGCCAAGTTGCTAACTAGCAACATACTTTGAGCTAAGATTATAATTAGTTCGCCAATGATAAGTGGAAACTAATAAGTCTTTAATTATCTACACGACGAGTAGATAATTGTAGGCTTTTGAATCACTCGATTCGGATACCGGATGAATGAAAAATTAATGTTCAAAATAAATAAGAAAGTCAAGTTAGCTCGGCCCGTACCTGCGCATGGGCTTAGGCAACGGACTGAGCTACGTACTTAATGGGCTTAGGTTGTGGACTGGGCTACAGGCCAGGCTATGGGCTGTAGATTACAAGTCGGGTCCTGTAGCACCGGGTCGGATCTTATCAGCTGAGTGAAGATTGTGTAAGTTCAAACTCTTCAGGTTGTTAAGATAGGCTAAGGTTAAATTTTGAAAAGTTGTTGGAACTTTAATCGGCCAAGATGACCTGAATTTGTTATGATCCGACGGCTCAGGTTGAACATTTATTTGATCTAATAGTTAAGAGCAGATCTGACTGTAACAAACTGACCTCAGAATTTTCCTATGAATAGTGGTCTATCTGACCTCTGTGGAACACATAGAAAATTCAAAGTCTCTCTATTTTCTCTGCAATCTCCTTCTGCATCTTTCACACCCTGATATACACTTCTGCATCTGTATACCGAGAAGTTCAGACCATCTTACAGGTTTGTAGAGTTCAACATAATAGTGCCGCTTGTCTGAACTGACTTCCGTTGTATTCTGGAAGATGATTGCTCCATTCGGCTAGGCACAGTATACCGGAGTAATACGTCTTAAGGACAGAGTACTGGACTCACCTCAGATCTCTGCTAAGTTGAGCTATAAAGGTTATTGCCGAGCTAAGCTATGCTTTATGCCGAGCTCAGCTGACCGTGAGATATCGCAGCATTATTGTTATACAGTGTTGTTATGCTGAGCTCTGCTTTGTGTTAAGCTCTGTTGTTGGCTGAGGACATTCATTATTCTGCAGCATTACCATGCTGAGCTCTGGTCAGCTGAAGCAGCTGAGAGCACAATCGTTGGTAGTTATGCTAAGGTGCCGAGGTCGGCAGATCGGTGATCAGCTCAGAATACAAAAACAATTGCACTATCTAGACTGATCTGATCTGTTTATCAGTATGACTTCAATTCAGCTCGGCTGGAAGGCTGATAAATTCGAACCACTATTCAGAAGTGTTACTCAGTCAGATTGGCAGGTCGACTAAATGTACATAACATAAACTCGATTGCGCTATCTGAACTGTCTTGTCTTAGCAGATCAATCCAGCCTACCCTGAGCTCAGCAGGCCGGCCATTGCTGCACAGATCCAGCCTACCCTGAGCTCAGTAGGCCGGCCATTGCTGTACAGAAGTTAATTTTGTCTGACTTGAATTATTTCCAACAAGAATGACCAAGAAAGACACATAAAGTTGTGGGTTGCAACTATCTAGGTAAAAGTCACACCACACAGAAAACTGAATATCACAAGCTTATTTGGCCCCCAAATATCAACATGTACAAGTTCAAAAAAATTTCTAGATGTTGAAAGGGAAACTGGAAAAGGAAATTTTCTAAGCTAGCTAAGGGACAAATAGAACAAGGGGTAGCATGTTCTTGTATTGATACTGAAGCATCATATTTATGTATTTCTTTTATTCTGGGTGCTGAGGCATGCCCCGATCTGCAATGTCACAGGAAGCTGGCTGTGTCAGAAGCCTTTGTATCAAGACACACTGGCAGGGAATTCAAAATTGCAGTCCTTTGTAGATAGTATAAGCCATGGGAAAGCTTACCTAAACCAATCATCCTCTTGGATAATTGATCCTGAATCAGGCAAGTATCACAATGGAACTGAATGAGTAAGCTTACTAAGGACCAAGGATTGAAAGCAAAAACTGGAACATACAAAACATCTTTGAGAATCAAGGGGAATTAGCAACCATTGTGCCAATGTGTGTTGCTGGTACTGTCATTTTGGTAGGTAGTCTGATAGAAATGTAGTTAACAGGTTTGTAAGAAGAAAATAAGGATAAATGAGACACAATGTGATCAGTTGTACTAGAATCCAAAATCCATGTGCTTAAAGGATTGGTAGGAGCATTACTATCACTTCACCAGCCTGAGCAGACATGACAGCACCCTGGACATCAGATCATGTACCTCCTTTTGAACAATCTTCATGCTTGCTCAACCACTTCAATAGTTTCTGAAACTGCTGAGGGGTCAACACCAGGGACTGAAAATTCTTTTCAACTTGAGTCATCTCAGGTTCCACATCAACCACTTCTATCATATTGATTCTAGGCTTGGAACCAGTAAACCCAAGGGGATATCCGTGCTTCTTATAACACCTCTCAATAGTATGTCCCAACATATCACAATGAGTGCACTGAAGCCGTCTATTATCTCCAGATGAGTACCTTCCACTCCCTCTCTTGTATCTACTAGCCTGTTGCCTTTTTACATACGCATTAGCAACCATACCTTCTGAGCTTTCTACATCACTCAGAAATGCAGCATTACCATCTAGAGGACCATTGAATAATCAGACATAACTTTTCTTTCAAATTTCAAAGCCATAGAAAGAGTAGTGTTAATATCAGGCAAAGGTGTCATCACAAACACTTGAGATTTAACTGGATCAAAATTGTCATTAAGGCCTTTAATAAACTTGATAACATAGTCATTCTCAACAAACTTGTTCATTTCTGCAGTCACATTGCATCTACAACCTCTACAGTTACAAGGAGGTACAGGTCTTAAAGCCATAAGCTCTTCCCAAACAACCTTCATCTTGGTAAAATAATCAGTCACAAACAAAACATCTTTCTTAATGCAGTAAAAATTCTTTAGCAATTCAGAGAGACTAAAAGGATCTGTACTACCGTATCTCATAGCTAAATCATTCCACATATCAACAGCATTATCATACCACATAATACTTTGCGCAATAGATTGAGAAACAGAATTCATTATCAAGATTGAACCATAGAATTAACTTGCCTCCAGACAGGATACTGAGGGTTAACCTCCATTTTCTTAGGGATTGTACCGTCAATGAAGCCTATTTTGTTCTTTACCAATAACTCTATTATGAAAGTACCTCTAGGTATGAAAATATGAGCATTCAATGGAGGTTGGGCCAGCACAGTCGCAGGACTATCACCAAGATGCAAATATTAAGGATTATGCAATGGATTCTCAGGACTTTTATTCTGACTTCCTCTTGTTCCAAACATTACATTCCGCAATTGACTATCTACTGGTGCACTTCGATTATTACTCGGCGAAGCCATTACAAGCAGAATTTCAAATCAACAAGATTTAAAAACTCAATCAAAACTCTCAAAAAAAGATTAATCACAATCACTTATGGCCTGATACCATGTCAAAATTAAACAAGCAATCGAAAGAATGAAACGAGAGAGATCGAATGTAGGTAAAAGCAGAACGAACAAACAACACAACATGGAGCATTGCTCGATTCAATAACTGATGTTCACAGGTTGCAGTTGCAACCCGTTTTATACAACTATTCCAATTGAAAATCAAAGGTTCAAAATTACAAGACTGCCTTTATTAACAAAACGGTGCAAGTCACAGTCTAAGGACAAAAAAGTAACTTCACCCCTGTTTTAAAACTCTCGCGTGTGCCTTTCTTCTACAACCTGCTTCTCTCCCCCTCCGTTGCTGCAGCAGTTTCTTCATCCTTTAACCAACATCACAATCTCGCTAACACACAATCCCAGCCTTTGATCATATCATCAATCACACATACAGGATTCATCCCAAGCTACTTCCTATGGATTGTGCTTGTTTGCTGCGATCTTCACCTCTGTCCTAGGCATTGTTGTGCTGATAAAGACTTCCTTCAACAATGCCCACGGTCCCTTCTACTCCATAGGCTTCCACAGCGATGTCTTATGAGAGATAATGAACTTTCAAAAACAACCACGTCACCGCATTCACGTTTTCCTTCACCAATGCCAGACGGCGATAACCTCCCAAGAGATTCATATCCTATCTCGGCAATGCTCTCTCTGAAGCATTTTAATATAGCAAAGAAGATTAGGGTTTTATTGAAATATAGTATTTAGAAATAAAATACATAGTAAAATGTTTGAGTCGATCTGTAAAGCCGAGTTGAGGAATACAAAAATGAAGTACAAGTGAAATGATCGAGTCGAGATGATAAAGTGTCAAGCTGGAGTGTGTAGTGCCGAGGTAATAAAGTGTTCGAGTCAAGGTGATGTACTACCGAGCTAGAATGAGTAGTACGAGGTGATGAAGTAGTCGAGCCGAGGTGATGTAGTGCCGAGCTAGAATGAGTAGTGTCGACGTGATGAAGTGGTTAAATCGAGATGATGAACCGAGCCGAGGTGACAACGTGAACAGTGGAATACCGAGCCAAGGTGACACTGAAGTCACTAAGGAAATGGACAGCAATAAATGGATGTGCCGAACTATGCTGCGCATAATATCATCCGAGTAGAACAAGGATCTCACTAAGACAATATGATGGCGGCAACGATGAGCAGATGAGACCAGTTGAGCACAATTACAGCTGAGCAAATGAATGATCTCAGTAACGCAATAAGATGACAGCAGGAACGAGTATATATGTCGAGCTAAGACAACCCAGCAGAATACAAAGATCTCAGAGGCAACATTAGTTAGATGTATTGAGCTGAACAGACCATTAACAGCAGAGTATAACACACCCCAAAAATGAAAAAAAATGATACGTGTACATATGCCAATACACTGTATATACTTACATTTCCACACATCCATTAGCTCAGTGCATTAGAGAAGCTACCTATTGTAAACAGAATATAGTTGTTAGAGAGCTGTTGGTATATTGAGGTTTCTTACCCCTTCTCTCAAGTCTCATAAAAGGCAAACCATTATACATTGTACTTTTGCTATCTATGCTTCTAAATTCTCACATGGTATCAGAGCCATGAGACCAAAGAAGAAGAAAAAGTTGTGAAGAAAATATATCTGGCTAGTTTTTGGAACACTCTTCTTTAGAAACTTACGTGGCCAGTCTTTCATCCTCGTTAAAATTCTTTCAAAAAAACTCTTCTTTTACTTCTTCGGCTTCACATAATTTCAAAATCTTCTTCAATAGGCTTTGAAGAGTTTTAGCCGTTGAGCTGAAATATTTTTGAATAGGCTGTGAAGAGCCTTATCCGTTGTGCTAAAATCTTTTTTGATAGGTTATGAAGAGCCTTTGTATTAAGGTGAAATCTTCCGAGACTCTAATCTAAGTTCTTGTAATTTTTTCTTTCACTCTTTTTGATTATTGCACTGCAGGTCTTAAACAATAAGAATAACCATTCAATACTATTGCTTTGTAGGAACTTGATGTGTTCTTCTAGCAGCATCACCTTTGGACTTCTTCTACTTCAGCTTGCTGTATGATTTATTTCCTAACATTCTTTTCTATATGTTTTTTTAACTTATTATTCAATAGCCTTTGAAGAGCCTTGGTATAAGTCCAAAATCTTTTCTTAAACAAGCTTTGAAGAGACTTGGGTAAGACCAAAATCTTTTCTGGAATAGGCAGTGAGAGCCTTGGCTATAAGACTGAAAATTTCAAGAGGTCGCAGCACTTTGATTTCAATTAGGTTGTTGCTAGGTCAGAAACATGTTTGATTTCTAGTTTCTATGGATGTCAGCTGAAGTTCCATTTTCAAAAATCTTTGTATATAAAATTTTTGGATATCAACTGAAGTGCCATTTTTCCAAACAACTCCATAAATCTACCAAGGCCATAGAGCTAGGTTGTATTTCAACAATGGTCTCTAAGCCTTTCAAAGGCCAAAGTGTCATTTCTTCATGGCTATTAAGTCACAACTTTTAATGGACACGGAACTCTCTGAGCTATTTCAAAGTCATGGATCCCTCTAAGCCATCTTCATCAGGCATGAAGAGCATTCGCTTCAGAGCTGAGACCTTCTCGTTAGACCATCCATAGAGCCTTGTCCATGGAGTCAAAATCTATTTCCTCAATAGGCCATCTATAGAGCATTTGTCATAAAATATAAATCTATCTCTTGCTTGGCTTGAAGAGGCTTAGCCTGAAAGCCGAAATCTTTTCAAGTTTTTTAGTACGCCATAAAGGGCCTTAAATTTGTAATCTTGAACTCCTATTAAAAAAAATATACTCACTGGATTAAAGAGTCCTTCAAAAATCTGAGTATTACCTCAGCCTCCAATTTTTGTTTTTTCAACTGTCCTATTTTTTAAACGCCTTTCTTGAAAATTGAATGAGATGAAAGAGGAAAAAGAAAGATGAGAAGAGAAGATTGATGTGAGTGCCCAAGTGGGACTTACATGTCCCATCCAAATGGAGTTGACATGTTATGATCTGACATAAACGGTCTCAACATGTCCACTTGGAAACTTAGCATAATATATATTTTTTTTGATGAAGCAGATTTTATTAAAATACGGGCTCACTTATGGCGGAGGAAAACCATATTACATAATTGAGTCATCGTAAGAAAAAACGAGTGCAAAGAACAAATACTTGTCAACCTCCAGTCATATATGATATGCCGCATTAAAACCTTGCCAAGTAAAACCATCCTTATGGATAAAACCTTGGCGAAGAAAAAAAGCATACATATTTATATAATTGGAGCGGTGATACATGACAAAGTACATAAAAGAATGGACTGTAAGCCAATAAGATGCTATATGCGCCCCTGCTTGAGTTAAATAGTGCCATATCCTTGATTCAGTTAACCGTGTAAGCGCCCATTTCCATCCATGCTTGTAATCACAAACACCCTCACGTAGCCACAACAGCAACCATGCATGCCAAAACAAACCGTTAATGCCATAATATAGATAACATGTATAAGGATCGATGTGCATGTATAAAACATACCGACATTGTCTGTATTCATCTGGAATATAGGCAACCACCAACAAATGACACCCAAGATCGCTATAGGCCACTTCAAAAGAATGTATGTTATGCTGGCAATGTACTCCCACAGGTTATGAGCACAAACCGCAACAAATAGACCTCGTAATAGCAGTGTTCCATAATATTCATGAAAGTAGCAATGTAGATAGTAGTGTAATGCAATATGAAAGCTACAACAGGAAAAACATAGTACCCGTGCTGCCTGCATCAATAAGATGATACAGGCAGGTATGAAATGTCTAGCCATATCCTGCACGCAAATAAGGTGTTGATAAATCTATAAGGAGGCAGCCTCGGACCACTGCTGGGAGCTCTCTTAAGGCAGCAAATCGATTGAAAAGTGGATGATGCATAGCGTATGCAGCCACATGATAAGCAATTTCATTAGTCTCCCTTGGAATATAAACAAGCTCAGAATGTGTGATATGTAAAAAGTTACAAAGCCGGTCCAGGTCATCTTGGAGTTCCCCCGTAAGAGTGTTGCGAGTGGCAAACATGTGTAGTACAGACATGCAGTCCATCTCAATAATGAGTTCCGTATGAGAAAAGGAGAAATATATGACTGAATATATCAAAGCCTGGAGTTCCGCTCTCAAAGGAGACTTTTTTGGCAATGTAAAAGCTATTGCCGTCAATAACGTTCTTGTGGAATCTCGGACTATCGCACCCCCTGCAGCACCCTTTATTCCTCCAGAGGCATCCACATTGAGCTTCAATCGGCCAGATGGAGGGGGGTGCCAGCGAACTATTGAATGTCTGCATGAACGAATATGTGGAGATAAGCCCACTGACACCAAGTCGAGTAGCTGGCAGGCGAATCTTTTCCAAGAAACCGCAGAACACCAACTGTAGATATCCATCCGAATTCTCTCATCTAGTCTATCATACCTATACTGCTCCAAGACAAAGATAATGCCAGCATATTCCTTCCATATATTCCAACATACAAAGTGAGATACTACCACCTTCAACTGCCCTCTCATAGATGATGTAGAAGACTGTAACCACCAACTCATAAGATAAGAAGGTAACGAGGTAAGGGAATACAGCGGGCCATCAACCAACATAGTATATTTCTGCCATATTGATGCAATCATTGGACAATGTAAAAATAAATTATTAGTGTCACTGGAAGCATTTCGACAGAAATGACATTGTGTGGGAAATGAGTTCATAAAAAGCATCAAATTATCAGGTAAAGGTAGCGCACCATAACATAGTTTCCATACAAAGACCTTAGAAGCATTAGGAAGACCTGACCACCAAATATATCTACAACTGCGCAAAGATACTTGTGTTTGGCGACACTCCTCATATGCGCCCTTTAATGTAAACTATCCATTCAACTCCGGCTGCCAATGTGTACCAGTTGGACCTATATTCACACGTTCTTGACAAAAAAGTGTTAATCCTATAAATTCGTTTCCAAACCGATGAATCATATTATAAAACTCGATAATGCATCCGTCTGCCATATTTATGTTGCATATATGTCGCCCATAGTGTAGACCCTTGATGATATGACCACCAAATTTTGCAGTCATATGCTTTTTGCAGCGAATACAATGATCGAACGCCAATACCACCCTCAAATATAGGAAAACATAGATCTTGCCATGATCGCCAGTGGTGTTTACCAGCCCAAAAGAAATGGGACATTTTTTTTCTCTAGTTCCTTTATGACACTCATTGGTAAGCTGGAAACTGCAAACAAATGCAAAGGAGTGGACGACAGAACAAATTTAATAAGGACTAATCTTCCTGCAGCACTAAGTAGTTTAACGGACCACCCATTCAGCCGTTTGTCAAAATGTTGTAATAGAGCTATATAATGCAGACTACGACAGATTCCTTTATGTATTGGGGCCCCTAGATAACGCATTGGTAGGGCCGAGAGGCGCATGCCAAGAATATCAGTTGTACGTTGCCTAGATTAGTTGCTGCCAACCACCACCAAGCTTTTCCTAAAATTTACCTGCTTCCTTGATGCCAGCTGATATAATTGAAGAAAGTGTATGAAACGCCATAAATTACTTAATGTTGCATTCAGAAAGATCAGCAAGTCGTCTGCATAACCCAAATGTGTAGGCGTTGACACATGCCCTTCCTTAAAACCATATATCCAGCGTCTTTCCATCAAGGCCATCAAACCTCTATTGAACCCTTCCGCTGCAAGTATGAATAGAATGGGGCACAATGGGTCGCCTTGTTTTACACCGCGGCCCGGACTAAAGAATCCACTTGGTTTGCCATTAATTAAGACAGAGCATTTTGTAGCAGCTAAATTGTTGAGAATGAGTATGACAAAGAAAGGATGGAAACCCATTTTCAGCAGAAGCAGTCGAAGATATTCCCAACTTACTCTATCAAAAGCTTTAGCCATATCCAATTTGACGATTGCGTGGCCTCCTCGCTGTGGCCTGTCAATTAGATGGACCATCTCTTTTGCCATTAAAATTTGTTCTGCTATGCCCCTCCCTGGCATAAATCCAGACTGTTCTGGTGAAATCAGTTTGGGAAACAGTGATGCTAGCCGCATAGATATGAGACGTGTTACCACCTTTGATATGAAATTGGTAATACGGATTAGACGAAAATCTGCAAAAGTCTCTGGAGAGTTTACCTTTGGTATCAATGTAATTAGAGATGACGCCATTGATGTTGGCATTCGTACCCTAATAAAAAATTCCTGTATTGCTTTGAGAACATCATGTTGTATAATATCCCAGCAACTTCTATACTTGTAGGACCTGCAAGGCACCACTAGAAGGGGAGTTGAATAGTGGGTGTGGAAAATGTGGTTTTTAAAATCGTTTTAGATAAAAAAACCCAACTTCTGAAAACAGTTTCTGTTTTCAAGACCTGTTTTGAAACGTTTTGAAAACTAGGTTACAGGTCTTCAAAAATTTTGAAATTTGGAGAGATCTTAGTCTCAGCTGTTTTGAGTATCTCCTAAAAATTTCATATTAAAATTCAACCTTTAACCCCTTTAAAAATCGTTGGTGGTCAGATTGAGCAAATCTGCCAGAAACGGTAGTCTGACTTGAAAAATTAATTCCGATTAATTGGTGGCTCCAAATGGTTTGAAAATTTAATGAAAAACCCTTTTTTATGTTTATTTAATTGGGTTGAAACAGTTTTGAAAACTTCCTTTGGGAAGTTAGTCAAATATGTTCAAAGTCTCAACCTTTGCAAGCCTAAAAATCAGACTGCACCAGTCTCAAATCTCTTGATGTTTGGATGACTTATACTTGTCCAAAAGGGTTGAAAATTACGCCAGATGAACCTTAAAATGTGTGGCTATGTTTCTGAAAAGTTTGGTGATTTTTGAAGTTCGTTTACTATTTTTAAAAACGTGATGAAAATGATGCATTGTGCTGGAAACTGAAAGTAAGTGCTGAAAAGTAAAGAACACAAGGAATTTTATACTGGTTCGGTTAAATCAACCTACTCCAGTCTTCGAGGACACCTTCCTTGGTTATCACTAATCACAAAACAACAAACAACACCTTACCACACAGGGTTGATGGAGTTACACACCAACTCCAACCCTTTACAAACCTTGTAAGTGATTACAACGATCACGAACACCACCACCTAGTGGATGCAAAATTGATCACAGCTTGATCAATATTTTACAACAATATAGAGTATATGGTGGCATATACGAAGCCTATTCAAGATATATGAATATGAATACTATTGAGAAATATGTTTGGATAATTTTCAAAGTCATGACTTTTAAGTGGTGAATACTTAAAAATGTCACACATAGTGTTATATGTTGTTAAAAGCTGAAAAAGTTGAAAAAGTTGACATAGATCTCTCAGGTTGATGCACATCGATACAAAGCCAAGAAACAATTACTCTTTGTAGCCTGCTTATCTCAGATTAAAGATACATACTATGGCAATAGTTTCTCACAAAGATGAGTTGGAAGGTATGTCCACTCAACGCTCTCCACTTTTTGATGGCAATAATTTTGTTCATAGGAAACTAAGAATGAGGCTATTCTTAATGGCTATAGACAATGATTTATGGTCTATAGTTGAAGATGGGCCGTACATTCCAATGAAGATTGTACAAGTTAGTGGAGTCACTCAAGAAGTTGAAAAATATAAAAGTGAATAGTCATCGGAAGATAAAAAGAAAATGTCCATGAATGCTAAAGCTATGCAATTTCTTTTGAATGGACTTGCAACTTCTGAAGCAGGGTATGTGTCAAATTGCACAAGTGCACACGATATATGAAATCACTTGTATTAAAGCATGAAGGTACTAGTGGAGTTAAAGAATCAAAAATAAACATGCTTATGACTGAATTAGAGTCTTTCAAAATGTTGCCAAACGAATCCATAAAATCTATGGATTTGAGGATTACTAACATTTTTAATGCCCTTGAAGCTTTAGGCAAATCATTCACGAATAATGAAAAAGTTCAAAAGGTGCTACGAAGCCTTCCTGCTGAATGGGATCCAAAGGTGACTGCAGTCGAGGAGACCAAGTCAATCACTAAATGGATGAATTGATCGGGTCTCTTAAAGTCTATGAGGTAAAACTAAACCAACGGAAGTTTGAGTCATCTAAATCATCAAGTAAGTCAATAGCTTTCAAAACAATTGAAAAAAATAAAAATAATGATGATAGTAATAGTGATACTGAATTAGATGATGACTTGATATTAATAGCAAGAAAACTTAGGAAGTTTTTCAAACGTCCTAATAGGAATAGACAACGTTCTTTTTCTTCTTCTTCTCAACCTAGGAAGAATAACACAAACAAATGGTATAATAAAGAATTAAAGTGTTATGAATGCGGTCAAAAAGAACATATTTCATATGATTGTCCCACGAAGAAAAATAATAATAATAACAACAATAATAAACAAGCCAAGGACAAGGAGGCACAAATGACAAAGACAAAGGAGTCTAAGGCAAGGAAAGGGAAACAAGCAATGAAAGTAAGCACATGGAGCGACTCATCTGACTCAGAATCTGAAACGGAGGAAGCTCAAGTCTGCTTCGTATCCAACGAGGTATGTTCTTCTTCTGATAGTGATTCCGATAGTGACATGACATTTGATGAAATGTATGAAGAGTTCTTAAGAATGCATGCTCACTGTAAGAGGCTCTCTAAAGAAAAGAAGAAACTAATTGAAGAAAATGACAAGTTGAAGACGTCCAACTTGGAATTTTCTGAACAATTAGAGTCTTTTAAACAAGAGTCTACTAATACTCTTGATTCTATAGAAAATAAAATTGAATCATATAGGAAAGATGAACAAGAGCTAAAAACGGAAAATAATATGTTAAAGTCTAAGTTGGAAAGTTGTGAACATGAGATAGTGCTACTTAAGTCTTCTAAACTTAACTTAGAGAAAATGTTAGAACAATTTAAATCGGGTGCTAATATGTTAGATACACTAATCTCATCACAAAAGTATGGAAATGATAAAACCGACTTAGGCTATAAAGAAGAAAATGTAAAATTAGATAAAAAGACTAAGTTTATCTCATCTAGTACAAAGTTGCCGTATAATACAACAAAATCAACTTTGCCTGTTACATCTTCTTCTACACCTTCTTCTACTTATATCAAGGCAAAAATACAACACACACCCACAAATATACACATGCATAAACATACATCTAGGCCAAATTTTGCATCTAAACAACCTAGAGATTATGCATATATATATATAAGAATACAACTAGAAAGAATAAAATGTATCCAACTTATTATGAACCTAAGTATAGACAACACTCATATAAGTCTTATAGAAATGCCTATGAACACACTTATATAGCGCCATTCAAGAAACAAAATCGCATGTCTTATACACATTATAAAAATTGGCCATCATATAATGATTATCAACCATGACGCAACATGTATAACAATGCATCTTCACTTATATGGAATGATCATCTATATGCTAATCCTTCTTATTTTCAAAATTATAACAATGCTAAAAATATGCCTAGAAGATATGTTCAAGTTTGGATACCTAAGGGATATCTAAACAAGAATAATGCCCTAACATTCAAGGACCCAAATAAAGGGTACCTAAAACTTTGTCTCCATTGTAGGAAAAATGCAAGGAATGCAAGAAGGAGGCAAAGTCAAAGAATCTAAAAACCAAATGGTTTTTAGATAGTGGATGTTCGAGGCATATGACGGGAAACCCCAAACTATTCACCGAACTTGAACATAGTAATGGTGGAAAGGTGACATTCGGTGATAACAACAAAGGAAAAGTTGTTGGAAAAGGAACAATCGGGGACCCTAACACATTTCAAATACGAAATGTGTTGTTAGTAAGCAACCTCTCTTACAATTTACTTAGTATTTCTCAACTTATAGATTGCGGTTATAACTTCTCTTTTATTCCCACTTCATGTGATATAGTAAATGAAACAGGAGAAATAGTATTAAAAGGAAATAGGGATGGTAATATTTATACTCTTACCTTATATAATATGTTAGATGTTAAGGTTAAGTGTTTGATATCACATGACTTAGATGTGAATTTATGGCGTAGAAGATTAGGCCATATAGGAATTTCAACCATTAGGAAATTATCTAAAATGAATTTAATTAGAGGTATGCCTAAGTTAGACTTAGATAATTTTCAAATGTGTGAAACACGCATTAAAGGAAAACACATTAAAGAAACATTAAAACCGAAACATGAAGTGAGTACTAGTCATGTACTAGAATTGCTTCACTTAGACTTATTTGGTCTAAGTAGGACAAGAAGTCTAGGTGGACACTACTATGTGTGTGTCATAGTAGATGATTACTCACGCTACACATGGACATTGTTCTTAACACACAAAGACGATGCTCCATCAGCAATCGAAACTCTTATTAAGCAACTTGAAAATATATACGAAGAAAATGTCAAAAGAATTAGAAGTGATAGAGGTGGAGAATTTAAAAACAAAGATGTAATTAAGTTTTGTGAATTACATGGAATTGAACATGAATTCTCACCACTAAGAACACCACAACTCAATGGAGTTGTTGAACGTAAAAATAGAACAATTCAAGAAGTTGCTAGGACAATGCTTTGTGAAAATAAATTACCTAAATATTTATGGGCTGAAGCTGTTAGTTGTGCATGTTATATTATAAATAGGCTTACTATTAGAAAGAAATTAAATAAAACGCCATATGAATTGCTAAACAATAGACTACCTAAAATAGATTATCTTAGAGTATTTGGATGTAAATGTTTTGTGTTGAACACTAAGGATAATCTAGACAAATTTGATCAAAAGTCTATTGGATGCATATTTGTTGGGTATTCAACTAACTCAAGAGCATATAGGTGTTATAATCCTACATCTAGAAAGATAATTGAATCCATACATGTAAAATTCAGTGAAAATGCATGCTTTGAAGTTAGTGATAAAAATCAACATAAACAAGAAACTAATGTTGAAAATATGTTTGATGATGATGTATTACTTGAGCCTGTACTTGATCATCTAGAACCAACTCCCCCTGAACAAGACATGCATGAACCCTTAGATAAAATAAATCAAGAGACTTTGCAATTGGAAGATAATACAACTAATGATCCAATTACATATGATAACATTCACACTAATGAAACATTTGAACAAGATGAGGGTGAACCTAGTCAATCTAGGAATTGGTAGCATCCTAGAGAATTAATCATTGAGGATCCAAGTGTTGGGGTTAGAACACGTAAAAACATAAGTCAACTTGAAGGACATAGCTTAGTCTCACACCTAGAACCTAAGAATGTTAAGAAAGCATTAGGTGACATATCATGGATAGAAGCAATGCATGAGGAATTGAACTAATTCACAAGGAACAACGTGTGAGACTTAGTATCTAAACCTGAAGACAAGTTTATAATAGGAACTAAATGGCTCTTTAGGAATAAAATAGACGAACAAGGATATATTACGAGGAATAAGGCTAGGCTAGTTGCACAAGGTTATAATCAACAAGAAGGAATAGATTATGAAAACCTTTGCACCCGTTGCACGACTAGAAGCAATTAGATGGTTACTTGCGATTGTAAGTCTAAGTAATATTAAGCTCTTCCAAATGGATGTCAAGAGTGCATTCTTGAATGGATACATCCAAGAAGAGGTGTTTGTCAAACAACCCCATGGATTCGAAGATCCAAAGAATCCTAACCATGTTTATAAGCTTAAGAAAGCTTTATATGGTTTGAAACAAGCTCCAAGAGCTTGGTATGATAGATTTGCAAACTTTCTTATTGAAAATAATTATCAAAGGGGAACAATAGACAACACATTATTCCTAAGAAAAAAGGTGATGATTTGTTAATAGTTCAAATATATGTAGACGATATTATCTTTGGTTCAACTAACCCTACCTTAGTAAAAGACTTCGAAGAGTGTATGAAGTCAGAATTTGAAATGTCAATGGTAGAAGAGTTGAACTATTTCTTAGGCCTTCAAATCAAACAAACCCCGCAAGGAATTCACATTAGCCAACTTATGTATGTCAATGATATGATTAAGAAGTTTGTCTTTGAAGAGTTGAAACCTACAACTACCCCCATGAGTGTTAGTACCAAACTTGATAAGGATGAAAATGGTAAACCTTTTGATGACGCACTCTATAGGTCTATAATTGTATCACTGTTATACTTAACTGCATCAAGACCTGACATCATGTTTAGTGTATGTATGTGTGCTAGGTTTCAATCTTGTCCCAAGGTATCACATTACAATGCGGTGAAAAAGATCTTTAGATATCTTAAACACTCACCTCACTTAGGACTGTAGTATGATAGAAATGCTAAGTTGGAATTACACGCATATAGTGATGCTGATTATGGTGGTTGCAAATTAGATAGAAAATCCACTAGTGGTACTTGTCAATTCATAGGAACCAACTTGATCTCTTGGTTTTCTAAAAAGCAAGCTAGTGTAGCTCTTTCTACCACTGAAGCCGAGTATATTGCTTTGAGTTTATGTACTACCCAAATACTTTGGCTTAAACAACAACTTAGTGATTTTGGCATTAAAATGAATAAGATTCTAATTTTCTGCGATAGCACAAGTGCAATTAATCTTTTTCGGAATCCGGTGCTTCATTCTAAGGCCAAACACATTGAGGTGCGATACCACTTCCTTTGATATCATGTTCAAAATGAGGATATAGTTATAAACCATATAAGAACTGATCAACAAATAGCTGACATCTTTACCAAACACCTTAATCAAGCCACTTTTGAAACTTACGAGCCAAGTTAGGTATGATGACTTACGATACCATTGCGTAGTTCTATCGTTTGCATAATTTGCAAAATAAAGGGGGAGATAGAATAAGAACATGATTTGAGTTGGTAAGTCATGTTAAGTTTTTTTTTGAGTTGGTAAGTCATACTAAGTTTCAAATGGTATAAGTTGAGCATAGGTTAAGGGGGAGAGTATAAGTTGAGGGGGAGCGTACTATTTAAAAGTTTGCTAAAAAAAAGTTTGATAAACAATTGGTTATAAGTTGTGACATTAAAATCATGTTAGGTTATTTTGAAAATCATCCAAAAGGGGAGAATGTTGAGAAATATGTTTGGATAATTTTCAAAGTCATGATTTTTAAGTGGTGAATACTTAAAAATGTCACACATGGTGTTATATGTTGTTAAAAGTTGAAAAAGTTGAAAAAGTTGACATATATCTCTCAGGTTGTTGCACATCGATCGATCTATGTACATAGATCCCTCACATCGATCGATCTATGTAAGGCAGTGAAAGTTCAAGACCTTACTGTGAGACATCGATCTCTAAACCTGAGACACATCGATCGATCGATGTACATCGAACCCTTACTTCGATCGATCGATGTAGGTCAGATACAAAACCTGAACCTTTCTGTGAGACATCGATCTCTGAAGCTGAGGCACTTCGATCGATCGATGTCTAGGGTTTTTAGAAATCATTTTCTAAAATGTGTTAAAATGGTTGTTTTCATTTGTATATAATTTATACATATTTATTATGTGATTATTATGTGTTTTTGGTGATTATAAATGTCTTGTGACTAACACGCCTTGGAAGTTTCTACAACTTACCAAAAAGGGCAAAATTGGTATTTTGAGTTTTGTAGGAACATCACATGGTGAAAATATTTCGAGGATGTATTCTTATACTATTTATTATTACAAAGGTGATATCATGATTATTTCTGACCATCCGGGTCATTTCTGGAGTTTTCACATACCAGGGGTATTTTGGTCATTTCACCCCCAAGGGTATTTTTTGTATTTTCATTCAAGGAATCTCTTGAGCATATTATTATCTTCGTTCTGGAGCTGATTTATTATTAATTTGAAGATGATACGTTGATTCTTTATTTTATTCTCTCACATGATGATATTATTGACTACAGCTGGATATGTGACGATTTGATATGTCACAATCTATTTTTTTCTTGAAGACCCTCTTTTATACGTTATAAGAGCATATTTATCATCATTATTCAGAGTTGTTCAAGGTATCAAAGGTGTGGAAATGTTCATGACATATAAGAAGAAATATTGGGAATTTCGGTGTTACATGTTGACATAATCTTGTCAACTATTATCTATTAATTTCTTCTTCAAAAATCTGATTTGCTACACATATTTGTATGCTCAAAAACGTGTATGAGCAGGTGGAGGTGATACATTATTCATTTTGTGAGTTGGAGACAAGTGGACCAATGGAATTTTCTAAATATAGCAACCGGCTATATGTCTTTTCTTGGCAGATTGTTTGAGTCAAAATGAAGCTCTCACATGTCCTATTATTGTGCTTGGAGTTGGGGATATTTTGGTGGTATTATCCTTTCTTATTTTCTTCATTTTACAAAGGATAATTAAAAGAATTTTTCTTGGAAAATTGAAAGTAGCCAAACGGCTACTAGGCTGTTTTTGAGCTGATTTTGAGTTTGAAATGGTCCATGTCCACATGCCTATTATCTTGCCAAAGATTTGAGAAGATGATGGAGTTGTTATGGTCTTATTATCTTCACATTTCCAAGATAATTCCAAGTCATTTTTGGAGTCAAAAATTCGGCCATGTTGAATTGCCAAGGTGGACCAATCATTTTGTCTTATTTTGCCAAGTGTACAAGGCCAACCAAAGATGAGAAGAAATTTGGAGTTGATGATGAAGATGGTGACACATTGGAAGTCTTATCTTCAAGGCTCAAATCACACTATAAATAGAGGCATTGGTGAAGAAGATGAAACACACTTGAAGCTTACAAGCATTTGTTGAATTGTCTAGCTATCATCTTCTTCTTGTTGTTGTTGTTGTTCCATTCTTTGTAGCTAAGGTGTTCTTGTTGTTTTTGTTGAGCTACAAGCATCTTGAGCTTCATTTGTAAGATTGATTAGCCATTATTATAAGGCTATATCAATAGGTGGTAGAGGTGTTGCAACTAAGTGTTGCTTAGAAGGTGATTATCCAAGTCTTGAATAGGGTTGGTGTATAACCCAAGGATCAAGCTTGGTTCTTGTTGTAAGGTGATTCATTTGATAGTGAAATCCAAGGAAAGGTGTTCCTTGGGAATGGAGCAGGTCACATTGACCGAACTACGATAAATCCTCGGTGTTCTTGTCTTGTTTCTTCATTTCTGTTTTCTGTCCGTTTTTACTGCAGTTTTCACACAACTTATCACGATTTAAAAAAATAGCTAAACACTTTCACAATTCGTGATTTTGATTGGACTTATACTTCAGAATGTTAGCTTTCATTTGCAACAAGAATCACTTGATTTGAGCAAGGGAAAGTTGTCTTTTAGTCTTTGCAAGATAACTGCTCCAATCTGGCTGCAATCTGACAAGTTTTGAGAAAACTTAAATTCTGTATTTATCAAGAATTGTTTAAGGTCAGGGCCTTTTGGAAACATCATCTACACATCCTAAGGATTGATTTGATATAAAGATAAACCTTTTTGGTTGAGTATTCAAAGAGAAATACGTTTTGCAAAAACAACAACATTCTGTCCAATTCTGTCCAAATTGACCATCTGAAGCTTTTTATTTGTTTGAAGGGCCAAAAAATCCTATTTTTATCTGATTTTTGGATAGAGTCTTTTTAACACATTGAAGTTAAATTCTGGAAAGTTTCATAATATTTGGAGTTTTGTACAATTAGTTTTGAATTTTTCAAAAACGGGTTCTGAATCTAAGGTGGTCTCAGATTCTGCTTTCAAATGAGATTTTTGCAAAGGGTTGTAGTGTAATTTCTACTAACCACTATTCACTCCCCCCTTAGTGGTATTTATTGCAAGTGCACGGTCCAACAAATACAATAGGATTTAAGAGAGAAGAAAGAAAGAATTGTAGAAAGAGATGAAGTATGCAACGTTTTTGAGCTCTTGGATTTGCAAGACTTGTCTTGTCTTTTGTTTGCTCTCCTTCTTCTCTTTTTATCACCATGTGGCCGCCCCCTATGCCTTTTCTTTCTCTTGGAAATTATCTCTTAAGTCCTTGCAAGAATATCTTGCATCATTGTGACATTCACTTGCTTACTTGGCAACTCCTCATTGGATGATCATTAAGACCTTGCTTACTTGGCACTCATTGATTGGATGAAAGTTGTCGTCATTTTATGACTAGATAAATCTGAAAAATATCACTTAAAACATGTGCCAATTATCCATAAAAATGTTGCCATAAGGTCTCATATCAATTCCACGTAATTTGCAAGACAAATTAATCTCTATTTTCCTTCCAAAAATCGGCCACCTTGATTCTCCACATGCTAAAATTTTCAGCATGTGCAATATCTAAGACAAGGTCAAATTATTTCCATGTAGGCAGTAGATTTATCCCTTGAAAATAAAGAATCAAATATGTTGAATTCAAGACCACAATTTCGGCCACATACATTCCACACCTGCTGAAATTTTTAGCATGTGTGATATTTAAAAATATCACCACATTATTTCCATAACATCTTTAGAACATTGCCATTTTATCTTTCATTCAATCCATTTAATTCAACGAAGTAAATATGGCACAATTAAGAGATAAATTTCGGCCAACTCAATGCACACATGCTGAAGTAACAAATGTGACATAGTTTGAAATGTTACCTTGTGTAGCTCCTTTCTTTATGTCACCAACATTGCATACTTCATTCTTGGACAATCAAGATGCCAACAAAGCTCCACATATGCTCCAACAAGGTGAAGTAGGCGTGTGATGTAGATTGTACATGTGCTGAATTTTATTTTTGCAAACATTGTAAAATAGTGCACAATAATTATACACACATGGTATATTCCAATCAGCCCTTAATTCATTTTTCTAGAACACTTTAGAATGTATAGAATATGTAAAAAGTGTCTAGATACATGTTGTAAGTCATTCCAAAAATGTTCCATGTGTCGTGTTCGTAGAAAACCGAATTTTCGACTTTTGTCGATTACGCGATTTTTCTCCGATTGAATTCAAACTTTTTGAACATGTTATATATATATATATTGTGTTACACATAATATACATAAATTAAACTTTAATATTCATCTCTCATGGCTGATTAAAGTGGCGCCTTACATGTGCTAAAATGTTAAATTTGAAATCTCCACAATTTGGCCTTAATTGGGGGTGATTTGTGTGTGCCAACATGGAATGATTTCATGGATGAGTATAACTTGTACACCACAAAATTTCTGGTAATTTTTGAAGTGTAGGGGCTGGCCATCTATATATGGCAAGTACGTGACACGTTGGCGAAGTTTCAGTATTCACCCGATATGACAATTTTTGGTTTAGAACCTTGTAACGTGTCGTAATAATTTTGTCATCACCATGAATAAAATCATATGATATAAGGCCTGAATATATCATAAATATGAGGTAAATATAGTGGTGTGACGTTAACGTACGTTCGTAAAATATATAACGTGTCGGTAGTACGTTGGAATATATGTGTATAGTGCCTTTTAAAAAAATATGAATATATATAAAAGTATATATAAAAGGCGTGTATAAGGAGAGGAGAAACTTTCCATTCTTCAATTTGTTGCATTTGTGCCTTTTCCAAATATATCACCTTTTAATGAACTACTTAGTTCATTTAACTAAGTATTTCACTTAGTGAACTAGTTTAGTTCATTAATGGTGGCACCTGAAAATAGTTCAAACACAACAAATGTTCGCCATTTGATGTAAGCTTTAAAGCTTCATGGCTTGTTAGTACGACAACATTATATCTGAACTATATAAGACAGGTTTCATGCAAAAACATGTTAAGTCATAAAACGTGTCATGCATTTATTTAGTACACGTTATTTAAATCATGCATTTTGTAATCACTCAAACCCCTTTTTCTCAACAAAATCTACCATGATAGCCATCGTGTCCTGCAACACTTGTTGGACTAAGTGCCCACACTGCTGCTTTAACTTCTAAACGGTGTGGCATAACAATCAAACCCTCATTTTCCGATTCTGTTATCACAGAATGTATATATTGCAAAATATTACCATGATGCGCTGTGGGTTCTGCTTGAAATAATGCAGAATAATATCGCACCGCCTCAATTTGTATATCATCCTCCACCTCATACTCATGGCCATTGACAGATTTTATCCGAACAATACGTTGTTTGCGTCTATTATCTTTCACTATGTTATGAAAATATGATGTATTTGCATCCCATTCCTGTATCTAATGTGCCTATGCTTTCTGTTGACAATATTGACAAACTCGAGATTGAGCTAACAATAGTCGTGCTTTTGCCTGATGATATTTTTCGCGGTTAGAATCAGATGGACTGGTATCATATATTGTTTCGGCCTGAACTACTGCAGTTTCTGCTTCAACCACTGCGTCCAAAACATTGCCAAAGATTGTTTTATTCCACTGTCGCAAATCCGTCTTCAGACGTTGCAGCTTATTATAAAGACCATGTATGCATCCAGTGGTGGGATAAGAATCCCATGTATGCCGAATAAATTGCATGAAGTCTGGATGTGACAGCCAAACATCCAAAAAACGAAAAGAGCGTGGCCCCGTCACATGAGAATCTAGGCATGTAAGAAATAATGGTGCATGGTCTGACGTGGCACGATTTAGATGCTGAACTAGCAATGTGTCCAAGAAGTCATAGAAAGATGGGGAACACAGAAATCTATCAAGTCTTCTACTCACCCTTCCAAGGCCGCGGCCATCTGACCAAGTGTATTTAGACCCCTGATAAGGCAACTCAACAAGACCCACTGTATTAATCAATTGCGTGAAATCTGATGTTTGTCGAACAGTATGAGCAGTTGCACCTCGATGCTCATCTAGTGAAGCAAATGTGTTAAAATCTCCTCCTATTATCCATGGATCTTGGATGTTATGCGAGAAATCAATTAAATCTGACCACATCTCCCTACGCACTGTCATTGTATGCGGTCTATACACGGCAGTCCACCAGAAATATGTTCCCGAAGGCAACCAATAGTAACGAAAAGAAATATGTCTAAAGCCATGTTTCAACTCTACTTGATGCAGCATAGCGGAAGCCTAAAAACCCAGATGTTATGGTCTGACGAAACTGATGCATTGGCAAATCCTAGTTTAAGCCGATAGTAATCTAATTTTGATTCAAGCAATTTAGGCTCAATGACTACAAGCAAGTGAATATGATGCTGTCGCACCAAATAATGCACACGTTGATAGGTTGTGCGCAATCCCCTTACATTCCATGTTAAGCAATTCATCTTGGAGATGAGGGCTCCAAGTTTGAAGTAGACCTTGTAACAATTCCCGATGGAGGCGGTCAAAGTATATCCTTTTTCTTGGTACGATGACGTTTCTTACTACAAACCATGACACCACTCAACAGTGCATGATCCGACTGGTCTGCTGGATAGTCTGATTGCACTTGCAACGACAATCCTTGTTGTATTTGCAATGAAAGGTCTTGGGCTGTTACAAGAATATCCTGCTCACCATCGGATGGCTCTATTTGAGTTGCCTCTGTGTCAGAGACATGTCTCGATCGTGGTGAATTAACTGATGTAGGCTGACGCAAAGGCTCCACTGATGTTGAAATGAGTCTTGAAAGATCTTGCTTCTCAGAAACATCAAGATCGAAACCATGTGTCTCCTTAGGCGCCTGGTGAAGTACATCGGTAGCTATTGTTAATTGATCTTGAGATTACAAGTCTTCTGGTATGGTGCTATCCTGCTGATGCAAATTGTCCTAGCCCTCAGCCAAGGGAGTGCAGGCGTTTAAGTTTTGTTCAGACGCTGTCGACATGACAGAGGGCTTTAATATGGTAGGGTGTGTTTCAGGTGGTTGCGGACCAAATTTTTTTGGTGTCCAATGCTAGGGTGGCTTACAGACTGGTTTTGTTAACGAAGGTGCAGGAACTGTGGTGGTTGGTTCAGATTCCCCTGGTGCGTCTTTTTTACATGTAGTTGTTGAATGCCCTAAAATACGACATGAACCACAATACACAGGAAAATTTTCATATTCGACTGGCTGGAAGAAGTGATGATCATCACTTTGAATATATAATTTCTGCGATAGCTCCTGAGAAACATCAATCTCAATACAAACTCTAGCCACCGAAGGCCGCAGTAAATTTGTAGTTGCAGAATCTACTCGAAGCGAGGTTCCTATCATTCGCGCTATTTCAAACAATGCTTCCTGCTTATGAAGATAAATAGGCAGGCCAGGTAATGATATCCAAACTGGCACAATGGGCACGTCTATCTTTGGATCAAAATCATACGTCCATTTGGTAACTCTCATATGATACCCAAGAACTGTCCATGTGTGCCGAGAGAAACAACGATAGTAACCTACCTCAGCGTCAAAATTCAATAAAATATGACTGGGATCAAGAAACGTAATTTTTACGGCTGCGGAGAAACCAATCCGATCAAAACACTTGCGAATGGCGTCCAACTTAGGTCGACCATATCAAAACGTTCCTACTAGACAATGTTGAAAAGAAACCGATAATGCTGTTACCTCCTCGAGTGTGAATTTGATTACATGAACTCCTTTGAATCGTGTGATTTCACGAGGAGGGATGAACGTTGATCGTGGCTTTAGTAAGGAGGCATAGGATCACTGCGGATCCATGGCCTTCGAAGTTGATCATAGCAGCCTCCCTTGGAACCGCGAGTCGTAGAAAAAGATCGAGTCTTGAGAAAAAAAATGCCAATAAACAATAAAAAGAATAACATGTATCGGAAGAAGCAATGTGACGATGAAGAGAATTAGGCTGCGGCATGACGCCGCCGCCGTCAATGCAATCGCCCGTGCGTTTCAGAATTCGCCAGCATCATTATTCATTATATAAATATGTGTATGTGTGTGTGTGTATACATATATGTGTGTGTGTGTGTGTGTGTGCACATGCATATATGTATAAGGGTGTTGCTTCCTGAAATGAGTCAGGACAACATTCTGCTGCGAGGAGTGCCAAACAGAGTATGTGTCGAGCTAAGCTCATAGTACAGCTGAAATGAGAATGCAGGTTGTGCTGAGCATAAGGTACGTTTTATGCCAATAGCATGGTATCTCTCCTACAACTATACTACAATTAGATTGGTATACTTAATTAATAACTATGAAGGTAAATTCTTACTCAAATATCAGTTATGCTTAAAGTTATAC
This sequence comes from Eustoma russellianum, assembly GCA_036186865.1. Taxonomy (NCBI): domain Eukaryota; kingdom Viridiplantae; phylum Streptophyta; class Magnoliopsida; order Gentianales; family Gentianaceae; genus Eustoma; species Eustoma russellianum. The sequence continues at coordinate 18,191,776 of AP025041.1, read as the reverse complement.
CCTTTCTTGGTTCATTATCTGTTGCTCACCTGATATCTCAGTTCAGATATAACCCTGTATCTAACATTTAGAGCTGAGCTGAGTATTATGGTTACTATAATCACGTAGGCTTTATATAATTTGTGTACCTCATAATGAATTAAGATTATCTAATGATGAACTAAAATTTTGCTAACCTGACCCGAAGCTTGAGTTCAGACAATATTTTCCTTGATTTGGATATGAGATAAATTAAGAAACAATTATGTCTACTATTGTGTATTTTGTCTTTATAATCTCTAGAGTAGAAAACAGTTATACTAATCTATTCGCTGGTATGTTTAGATATGCAATTTTAAAACTGGATTGCTTTATGAGTATTTGTAAGTTAAATAGAAAATAGATTTACCTTTGATAGTAAAACAGGTAGAATTCTTGAAAAACATGTGAATCTTATACACTAAATAAAATATCACTATCATCTGAGCATACAAAAGTTTATGTCATTTGAATGCTTTTGAGGTATAACGAATTGCTGTAATTTACACAGTCTTATAAAAGGAAGGATTACATTCATTCTGCTCAGATTTTGTGGTATGCTCAGACTTTGTGGTTAAAAAAACTTACATGAACATATCTCATCAGTTAGCTTCCCGAGATGAGATCCCACAAACTTGTTTAAGTTAATGATAGTATGTCCATGGTTTCTTACAACCTCTTCACTTTGGTTGTGGATTTCATAGCATGTAGATTTCTAACCTAACTAAGAATTGTTGCTTCAACTATTAAGACTGTTTTTTGATTATATCATATGAATATTTTTTATACTTACAGATAAACATCTGAATGTAAACTATATTCGTATACATGTTGGATTAGGATATAATCCTCAATAAGGGTTTAGAATTACATATTTATCGACAGCTTAGGTTCTAAAAATGGTTAGACAACTATATTATCTATCTTACGCTATTCTTGGTATTAGTTAAAATAGGCCGATGAATGTGTAGTTACACTAATGAATACTTCAAGTTTGTCTTACGTTTTCTAGGTGCTCAAAAAAAGCCATTAGTCAAGGAATACAGGTGACAAGGATAGAGGCAGAGCAAAGCAGAAGTCAAGCTTGGTTGTATATGTTGATACACCGAAATTGAGGGCGACTATTAGAAAAGTCGTCAAAATTATTGTCAAGTTTGGTTGTATAAATGCACCAAACTTGAGAGAGAAAGTATTGAAATATAGTCTAAAAAATAAATTATAGAGTGAAATGCTGAGATGTGCCAAGCCGAGATGAGTAATACAGAAATGAAGTACAAGTGAAGTGCTCAAACCGAGGTGATGAAGTGCCGAGCTGGAGTATGTAGTGCCAAGGTGATGAAGTGTTTGAGCCGATGTGATGTAGTACCGAGATAGAATGAGTAACGCCGAGGTGATGAAGTGGTCGAGCCGATGTGATGTAATACTAAGCTAGAATGAGTAGTGCCAAGGTGATGAAGCGGTTAAGCCGAGGTGATGAGGTAAAGGATGAAATACCACGCCAATGTGACGAGGTAAAGGCTGAAATAGACTGCAATAAGCAGATGTGCCGAGATATGCTGAGCACAATATCAGCCGAGCAGAACAAGGATCTCAATAATGCAATAAGATGGAGACATGGATGAGCAGGTGAGCCTCCTTAGCCCAATTACCACTAAGTAAATGAAAGATCTCGGTAACACAATGAGATGGTGGCAGCAATGAGCAGGTATACAGAGCTAAGGCAACCCAGCAGAATACAAGGATCTCAAAGGCAGCATTAAACAAACATACAGGGTTAAACAGAGCACTGACAGACCAAAAATACGAAAAAAGACAAATATGCATATACTAATGAACCGTATATACTTACATTACCATACATCCACAAGCTCAGTGGATTAGAAAAACTACCTATTGTAAATAGAATATAGCTGTTAGAGAGCCTTTGATAGATTGAGGTTTTTTTACCTCTTCTCTTAAGCCTTATAAAAGGCAAACCATTGTATATTTGATTGTAAGGAAGTCTGAATAATATTTTTTATTTTTGTTCACCCTACAATCCATGCTTCGATACTTTTACTATCTGCGCTTCTAAATTCCCACAGGTTTCATAAGTTAAGGTTTTATTGTTAACTCCGTGAAGAACACTCTGCGAATAGAGTGTTGGACAATTTTTCCGGTTTTTCTTGATTTTTCTCACTCTAACTCAAACTACTCGTCAATGTGAGAAAGAAAAAGATGATTGATAGTGAACGGAGGCGCACAGTTTATAGCGCATCGAATATCCATGATTTTACTCCACTACCATTTTGTTTTCAAACTGGATTTTTAACTAGAAATTTCTTATTGCCATAAAAAAAGGAACAAGAACTACAATTACTACAACGACTATTGCTTGTAGTTGTTGTTGTTATTGCACAAAGTGTTTTTGTGCAATAGTTTGCTGCTGTCATAGTTGTAGCTTGCACTACTTGTTAGTATGACTATTGTTATTATTGTTCTTGTTCCTTATTAAAGGTAATAACAAAAGTTGCTGTTAAAAATTCACTTTCGAAACAAAATTCTAGTAGAGTAGAATCAAATAGATTCGAACCACTCTATATCATGTGTCTTCATCTATTATTTTTCATCTCCTTTTTTATCGTTTTGGAGAATTTTGTGTGTGGTTAAACAAAATCAAAAGAAATCTAAAAAAATAGCCCAACACTGTATTCACTCTTTTGTAGACTGCTTTTTCACAGGCCTAACAACCATAAGCTATAAATAGGGACTCTCCATAACAGGTAAAAGGTTATTGTTTCTGTTCCTTTCTTCCTCTATAAACCTCACAACTTTTTGCTAAACTAGCATCGGAGAGCCCCGAGGTGTTACCATCCTGTTGGGCTTCGGACGTCGTGTCCTTCCTTCAAGTATTTTCTTCAATTACTTTGTTCAATCTGAACGTTTCTACATGAAATCATTAACTCTGAGTAATGTCTAGAAAAAGAAAAAGATAAAAGACAATAAACCGATTCTGTGAAACCCGCCAGTTCATCGGATTCGATGGTTCGACAGGGTCTACAATATGATTGCCTAAATGATCTATTACCCGAACTGGCTCGACACTAGTCATCGTGATGACTGGTCTGACCGCTAGGCCAGGTCGGTTTTAGTAACTATGATATAATGTGGTGTTCTTTTCTCCACTTTTTTGTTTTTTTTTTGGGTTAAAATGTAAAAATATCATTTAACCAATGATCAAAAAGGATCAAGTCATTTACAAATTCACTGGGCATACCCAGGATGTAGGACATACAATCACCAAACCAACTCTAGGAAATAGCATACATTGCCCTATACACATGAATAGCAATTCTATGAACAACATCCCGAGCATTAGGAATGTGATCCTCAAAAATTTTAGTGTTCTTGGCAAACCATAGAAAATAAATAGTAGCCGCGAAAGTTGCCTTGATGAATTTAGCTCTATCGCTTTTTTGCCTCGCATGTTTCCCAGCCCATCGAAGTAGTGCATTCAATGACAAAAATTTACTAGAGATACCCATCCAGGTCAAAAACTCCTCCCAGACCTGCTTTGCAAACGGGCATCTAAACAGTAAGTGATCTCTAGTCTCCATCAAAGCCCCACAAATCAGACAAGCTAAGTCAGTAAGAACAAAATGCAGCTTGTCCCTTGTAGGAAGTCTATCCCGAGCAACCAACCAGAAAATAAAGCAATGTTTTGGAGTGTTTGTATTCGCCCAGATAGTCGTATGCCACCTAAATACTTCACGTTTGCTTCTGAAAATTTCATATATCACCCTTGTGGGAGAACCCCTGCTAGCCGATAATCTATTCAATTCAAACTCACATGTTGAGCTATCCCCAAAGTGTTGGAGTAACTCATCCCTAATGAGCATTAGCTTCTTCATGAAAACCGAGTGTGTGGGCTTGGATTGGTGTTGCCAAACACCATTATGCATTCCATAAAAGTGATGAATCCAACGAACCCAAAGCGAATCCTTTTTTCTTTGAATGTTCCACAGATGCTTGAACAAAAGAGCTTTGTTCCATGCTTTGAGATCAAATAGTCCCAAACCTCCTTCCTTTTTTGATCTACACACATCAGTCCAAGAAACCCATGATTTCTTCTTCTGATCCCCCTGCACACCCCAAAGAAAGTTCCTAGAAATCCGACCAATGATTTTTTTTGAACACAGAAGGGGATAGGAAGGACACTCATCCAGAAAGCATGAACTCCTTGAATAACCCCTCTAATCAACTCAAATCTCCCAGCATACGAAAGAGATTTGACATTCCATGTGGACGTGTAATGAGAGATACGCTTAATGTAATCCCCAAAATGAACCAATTGTAACACATGACCAGCAACCGGTACCCCCAAGTAACGAAAAGGCATCTGCCCATAAAGGAAACCAGTTAGCGCACCAATATGGCTTTTCTCCTCAGTATTAACCCCCAACAGGAAGACTTCGGATTTGGCAATATTACATCTCAAACCAGAAGCAGAGCCAAAATCATCAAGAATTCTCAGCATCACTCCCACAGAACTTCTATCTCCTCTAGCAAACAAAAGCAAGTCATCAACAAATACCAAGTGGGAAATTTTGTGTTTGTCACACTTAGCGTGAAATCAAAAATCTGGAATATCATGCAATCCCTTGAGCATCCTGGATAGATACTCCATTCCAAGCACAAAAAGAAAAGGAGAAATTGGATCTCCTGGTCTTAATACTCTTTCCCTTTTAAAGTAACGTTCCAAGGAGCCATTAATGGATGACGAAAAGGAAGTAGAGGTGACACACTCCAAGATCCAAGCAATAAATCTAGGGGGAAGTTCATTCCCCGAAGAATACTTTCCAAAAAGCACCATGAAATTGAATCAAAGGCTTTTTTATATCAACTTTAATCAAACACATAGGTGACGCATTCTTCCTACCATAATTTCTTATCAACTCTTGAACGAACATGATGTTCTCAGTCATCACTCGCCCTTTAACAAAACCCGATTGCGCTTCATCAACAAGAAGACCCAAAACAAAAGAAAGCCTACTTGCCAGGATCTTAGTAATTGCCTTGTAAATTACATTACACAAAGAAATGATCCTGTAATCACCAACTTTCCTAGGACTGTTCATTTTGGGGATCAAGGCAATAATAGAATGGTTGAGTTGTTTAAGTAACTTACCATTCTCAAAGAATTCCAAAATAGCACCCGTTACTTCATCCCCCACAATAGCCCAAGATTTGACAAAGAAATGCGAAGTGTAACCATCCGGTCATAGGGACTTCTCCTTGTTAATAGAAAAAATTGCTTCCTTGATTTCCTCCCCACTGACTGGCTGAACAAGGAGAGCAGCAGCTCTATGGTCCAGCAATGGACCCTGCCTTAAAATATCCATATTCACCTCAGAAGTACTCTCCCTCATACCCAGCAGTTCTTTGTAAAAGACAAGAAATTCATTTGCAATATCAGCCCTCTTCATAGCAAAGGAACCATCATGTCGCTCAATAGACATGATCCGTCCCTTAGCTCTACTTCTCTTCACCCAAGAATGAAAGAATTTCGTATTACGATCCTTGAGTCTAACAGAGTTGCCCTTTGCAAATTGTGAATAATAGCTCCTTTCCCATTTTAACAGCTTATATGTTGAAGCCCGTTGTGCATTAAGAGTACATAGCAACTGTTCATCATCATGCTCAGTTTAAAATCTTGTCTGCAGTTCTTCAAGAAGAGCCTTGGCTCTGTTAGTTCTTTCAGAGATATGCGAAAAATCTCTATTGTTAAGCATCTTTAATTGCTGCTTAAGAAGTTTCATCTTCCTACATATAACATACATTTTCTTCCCATAAAGATTAACATTCCAAGCATCCTCAACCAAATTCGAAAATTCCGGATGTTTGGTCCAGGCATTGATGAATTTGAAGTTCACTTTCGGTCTGTCATCAGCATTCATAGTGGAAATGATACCAGGAGAGTGATCAGAGATAGTACCAGAAACCGAAAAATGGCAGCAGAAGTGCTAAAATTGTCCATCCATGCGTCATTGACCAACACATGATCAAGGCTGTTCTTTAACTTGCCATTGGTCCAGGTAAACTTATACCCTGAATATGTAAGTTCAATCATAGAGTTTCTCATACAAAAGTCAATAGGGTCCATGAGCTCATATGCAGTAACAGGTCTGCCATTGATTTTTTTCCTCATCCACAAAAACAGAGTTAAAATCCCCTCCAACCACCCATGGCAATGAGCATCTGTTTCCAAAATGCTCCAACAAAGTCCACATATTCCTCCTCTCCACCAGACTATTGTATCCGTATACAAAAGAAATACCCACTTGTTGCCCATCTCCTAAGGACGTTGCCACACAGTTAATAGCCTAATCATGTTGTTCAATTGAGTCCACATTAACATAGGCAGGATTCCAAAAGATTAAAATTCTACTCACAGGTTGTGTACCAAAATTGTTGGCATACCGCCAACCTCCAAAAACAGTACTAATCATATATTGGAAATTATTATCCGTTAGCTTGGTCTCCAAAAATGCAATGATTTCAATCCTTTTTTTTGTGAATTCATAAACTTCACTTTGTTTGTGGGGGTTGTTCAACCCCCTAATGTTCCAAAATGCAATAATCATCAGTAACAGATTGGGGATGAATCCTTGCCTCTGTACTTAGAAGGATTGTCCTTCCTGCTTTTGCTTGTCTCTTTCTCTCCTTTTTTGTAAGTACCTTAACAAATCTTTCATCCCGTTGTACCTCATTGTCAATTGTACTTTGAATTTGCAACACCTCATCCTCCTCCGTTTGCGAGTGAGAACCTTCTTCATGTAACTTTTCCATGCAATGTCCATCTCCAATCCCATTGAATGCATTAGAGAGGAACGAAGAGATGTTCTCAGGACAATGTGCATTAAGATAAAGCTCAGTTTGCCTTTGAACATCCTGAAGAACAGGAATACTCCCAGGCATCCCGATCTCCCCATCCTCAAAAGGTAGAGTAGCCTCAGAAACCACTTTCTCTGCTAGCTTGACACTGTCTTTTTGTTCCCCAACTTTCCTGAAGGGAGGAACCACCAATGTTTTCTGTTTAAACCCCGATCGAAACATGTCTTTCCTTAGTTTTTCATCTTTCATGAAAAGATCATGGCCCTTGGCAGTGTGGCCAATTCTTTCACACGTGGAGCAGAGCAGCGGGACTCTCTCATATTGAATCACCTGCTTATGCACTCTATCAGGTAGAGTGATATCTATCTCTTTCGGTAACTCCTTTGAAATATCAACTTCAATAAGTACCCTAGCATAATTGAAGGTACCACCAAAGGCAGTAACTTGATTAGTACTAATGGGGTTCCCCAAATAAGAAGTAATGGTGCTAAGAAATCTGGCTTTCCATAAAATCAGTGGCAAATTGATGAGTCTAATCCATATAGGAACAACATGCATTTTTTCATGCCCAAAGCTAAAGAACTTTGGCATATGTTTAAGCATGAGAGGCCTCCCATTAACAAAATAAGATCCTTCTGATAACACTTTCATGATGTCCTCTACTACTTCAAACTGAAAGACAATCCAGCCTGAATCATGCATTTTCATCTTGAACTTTCCCTTTCATTTCTTGGTAACCTGCTTCAAAGGCCCCATCCGAGGGAAAGTTCCACCAAAACATCCAATAAGGCAGAGCTCTCATTCTCTTTCATCCACAAAGTCTTCTTCAACAAAACTTAGACCACGGGGGTTAGTATCAACTTTAGAAAGCTTAATGTCGTTTCTTTCCTTTCTGTTGCCTTTGAATAAGGAGCTCCAAGGGAGACGTGCATCCTTCTGTCCAGTAACATCTTTCTTTTGGATTTCAGCATGTTTACCTTCAACATCACCCAGATCTGAATCCAGATCAACATGCACAAACCCTTTCAACGTGTTAGTACCAGTGACATCATTCGTATGATGTACCCTATGAATACCTTCTTGAGAAACCAGATCTGCATCCAGATCTACTTGCATCAACCATTGCATCTTGCTAGAACTTTCTACAGTTGGAACATCGTCTCTCCTTTTCTCAGCTTCGCTGATTTGCCTCACTTTACTCTGAATCTCAGTACCTCGCTGACCAGTCGCAGGAGGAGAAATTAAGTCCATTTTATCAATAAAAAAAGGATCTTTGCTGTACCCATGCACAACCCGACTGCATGTATTCTTTTCCGCCATTTCTGAACTCGTAAGAACCAAAGATGAAGGAAGAACAAACCAAGAAACAGGAAGAAAGAAGGATGAAGAGGACGTTGGGATAGTTACCCAGAGAGCTTCTCTCTCTAAAGTTCTCTCTCATCCCATTCCTATACTTTTTTACTTTACTTTTTTCGTTTCTTGCTCTGCACTCTCTGTTACACTATTTCATTTATGCATTTCTCCACAATACAAAAAATAATGATTTTTCGTAAAATAGTGACATTGTTTATAGAAAATTAATTATCTTCTAATAAAGAGCGTGCTATGAGGATTAAACTAAAGATTATATTGAATATTTTATTAAAATGTATGATAAAAATATTTAATATGGTATTTATGTTAATTATCGTAACACGCTTCATTTAGTACACCTTTTTATGAGAAAAAATCATGTGGTTGAAAAATGCAAAAGCGAAATAAAAAGGATCGGGAAGCATGAAGTCATTTGACAGCGAGAACATCATGTATCTCATTTTCTATCACTGCGAGTATGATCAATTTATATATATTAGTTCGACATCACTTAAATATTTATAGTATGATCTTATGACAAAATATAATATAAATGTTGGAATAGAAGATCTCCCCTGCATTCCTCAATTGTCGAACATAAAAGATGTTTAGCAATTGTAGTCCCGAACAAATCTTTTCATTCGGTTTTTATATTACCAAATGACAATATAAATATAATTTTCAAAAAAAAAAATAGCTCTTTACCTTCTTATTTTTTTGCCTAATACCCTTAGACTTTCTGTAGTTTAACATTAGGTATTTATACTTATGTGTTTTTAGAATAATGGGAATATGATTTTTTTTTTGTCAAAGTTGATAAAAAATTATACTTTTACTGACAACTATATAGTGTGTAAAAATAAAGTTTTTAAACTGTAACGGTGTTAGAAGGCGTTCGTGAAACTATATGAGACCAAAAGGTAGACGAACTAAGAGGTTCTGTATTGAATTTAACAAAAAGTGTGTTTTTCATTTTAATCCATTATCATGCCGTGTGTTAACGTCGAATTTTTAAGATAGAGAATGTTTAGAGATAATTACACTAAATTACAGGATGCATAAATGTAATTTTCCTAATAATTTTTTTAAAAATAAAAAACCTAGTGCTTTTATGCAAAATTTGACCAAACAAATTATATGTTAAGAGTTAATCCACCTTATACTTCCAAAGGACATTTCTTCGTATAGTTGCAGAAAAAGGATGTTGACTTTGGGTATGGTTCTTTTAGTTTTGAAACATTCCACTGTGCAATAATATCATAAATTCTGCAGAATATTTTGATAATGTCGTCATTCTTTGATTATATGGCAATTCCAACCATCCGCATTAAATGCGAGCAACATTTTTCAGACAAAGCGGTTTACCAAATTACCAATTTTTTATTAGTTATTCTATTATTTTCATTTATAAGTCTATCGTTACTTGGCAATTCAAGTGACCACTTTTGCATACTTACTCTGTTGGTAGGAGTTCAATTAATGAGCCATTAAGTCAACGCTCCTCCGGAAAAGAAAAATAAAAGGAAAAAATGATGAAAACAAAGCAAAATAATATGTGGACCTGCTTATCAATATTTTTTTAGAAAAAATGTTTATGGACGCAAATCCCAACCAGGCCCTTATCAGTCTGTCTGATGGCGCGATAGAGATGAAAGTCAAGGTGCCTAAGGCTCGCTATGTTAGAGTTTGAACTGGCCAGACAGTCACACAAGGAGTCTACTGCAAGCAGTGGAGCTCCGACACTATCTACTTACCTTTAAAAAGAGTCGAAATCTTGTTTGATATAAGAATCGGACTCTCAATATTCTTTCGAGTCACTGCTATCGAAACCATTTGATCATGCCCTGTGGACGCTTATCAAGATTTTTTTCTTTCACACCTGTATGAGCTGGAGTGTTTTATAATTTTAGTAAGACTAATTCGGATTGATTTTTGAAACGTCCATAAAATAGGGATAGGATATCCTGTCCCTTAATCCCATCACCTAACTCATGACCACGTGACACGTGGCATCAGGATGAGGTGATGAGGCTAAATGCGGGTGACCCTCATCTAGCCTCACCATCCCTCTTTGCTGCCACGTGTCGTGCGGTGACGCGTGGGGTGGAGGAAAATGGGTGAGGTGATCGTATACTATAAAATATGGCCTATTTTTCGATCTTTTATAATGTTTAGTATACCTTTTTCTCTCTCTTTTTCAAACATAAATATTGTCTTATGGTCTTATCTTCCGGTCTTTTATAATGTTTGGTAGATAGTCTTTTTTTTCTTTTTCTTTTTCCTGATAACGCTTTTTCTCTTTTGCATAAATTGCATTTAGCCTTCTTTCTTTCCTTTTTTATCCCCTTATATGTTCTCGGTCAATCTTATCCTTCGTGATATTTAGGACATGCTCTTAGTCTATCTTTTTCTGATAAGATTTTTTTTCTTTTTTCTTTTTTTTTGAAAAAATATACTTGATAAGTGATGTAATTACTGGATAAATGCCTATATAATTATTTGAGGGGGCAACATTCCTAAGTAAGGAAAGTTTGTACAGGTAAATTGCACTTAAGCCTTATCATTAAAGGCCTTAAGCCTTTTCCCCCTTAATTTTTGAACTACCTTGCACTCTTTGTAATGGCTATTAAAATATTACGGCGTAATTTAATGTTTTGAAAATTTGGTGGCATTTAAGTCAATCTTTTCCATCACCAAACATTTTCTTCTTTAAGTTCTCTATGACTGATGAGATGATTTGATACGAAATCTTTTACATAAAAATACATTTTATATATATTTTATAATATATAAAAACACACACATATGTATAACATTTAAATATATGTTTATGTGCGTGTGCATGTGTGCATACATATATGTGAGTGTCTATATATATATCACTTATGCATGTATACATATGTATATGTGTGTGTGTGTATATATGCTTACATATGTAAGGATATATGTATAACTATATCCTTACATATACATATGTATGTATACGTGTATATATGTATATGTATGTATACATATACATATGTATAAGTATATATATACACATATATATATGCACTTGCGCGTCTGTGTGTCTCATATACATACATACATACATACATACATATATATATATATATGTCTACATATACATATTTATATGTATATATGTATGTATGTGCGTGTGTATATATGTATGTGTATATGTTTGTGTGTGTATATACATATGTATACTTACATATATATGTTTGTACATATGCCGGTGTGTCTGTAGCTATATGGTTATATAGTGACAAAAAAAATACGTCATTTCAAAATGTTCAATTAAAAAAGTCAAATAAAACTCCTACGCATATGAAGTAATTTTGGCGCTATGCTGATGGTAGGCGTCAACTGTCAATATAGAGCTAGCTACATCGGAGTTGAGATGTCTCACCCCAACTTTCCTCACCTCTTTTGTGACCACGCGACACGTGACAGTAAGGGGTGATGAGGGTAGATGAGGATGACCCTCATCTAGCTTTACCACCCTTGCTGCCACGTGTCGCGCGGTCACGCGTCACCGTACCTCCCTTACGGTGAGGTGATCCTATCCCGCTACATGGACCCAAAAAGAAAAAAAGAAATCAAAAGAAAGAAAATCGAAAAATAGATTCAATTAAACAGAGAAATTGACTTTTTCTTTTCCTTTTCTTTTTGGGGTTCCGTTAGGGTCTGGTCAGGAGGATGAAACCACAAAGGTGCGAATTAGGGTATGTGTGTGAATCACTTTGATTTGGTATCAAAAATTTCTGTTATCAAACTTTCTCGGTCTTTGATTGTCCAATCCAGTTTCTAAGGATGTCCCTACTGGGGGAGTGGAAGTTACTTCAGGAGAGGCCTGCCCCCGGAATCCTTTTAGGAAAATGCCATATAAAGGGGAGCCTTCTTATCAATTCCGTCGAAGATGGAGAAATTTGGTGTTTGGGATTACAGACACTGCTGATCACCCTGGTGTGGCAAGGAAATTGGCAGACTTATCTGTACTGCCTGTGGATGGGAACTTTTTTGCTTGACAGGACTGGGAGACTGCTCTTGACACTTTTTACACAAACATGTCCTTGGTAAGTCCTTTTGTTTCGTTTATTTGAGCTTCATAATCCTTTCTCTTAAATTATTTGGATGATAAACTGATCATGATGGTTGTTGCAGCATTGTGCTCAAGAGTGTGATATTTTGCAGCAGATCGGTGGTAAAACTTTCTGAGGATAATGCTAGACTGAAGAGGGCCAATGATGCATTTGCTGAGTTGGCAAGGCCCGATGACTCCAAATTGGATGAGATGGATGCTGAGTTGAAATCGTTGAGGTCAGTACTGGACTCGATGCAATCGGAGTTGGACTCCGTAAAGTCTGAAAATTCTAATCTGAAAAAAGGAAAAGAGGAGTCTGACACTCAGCTAGCAGTAGTCAATTCGTAGGTGGATGAACTGAAGAGAATGATCTCTGACTTAGAGCTGGGATTTGCCAAGACCCAGGCTAAGTTGGAGTCCTCTCAGGAGGGACTCTATACTGCTAAATAAGAAATGTCTCAGCTAAAAAGCCAGACTGAAGCAGACCAGAAGATAAAAGAGGATCTGACCCAGCAGCTTCCAGCAGAGAAAAAGCTCAAAGATGACCTGACTCATCAACTTGAATCAGAGAAGAAAAGTAAAACTGAGCTAATTTCTCAACTTGAATCTCAAGCTGAAGAGATCAAAACGTCTACAGTTGCTGAGTTCAGGAAATCTGAGTATTTTGAAGAGAATTTGATGAGGATGCAAGCTGCTATTTTAGCAATGGGACAAACTTGTGCAATTGACGCCTGCCGGGAATTTTATCCAGACCTAGATAAGGTGCATCCTGAGCTTGCCAAACTCCATAATTCTGAAGCCGAAGCTGTATTTGAAAAGCTCTTCGAACAATTTCAAGAAGGCATTGACCTCAAAGAAGCCAATCAGGAGGAGAGGCAGTAGTATAGGATTTTTCTTGTACTTTTTGTAATTGTAATAGATCATATACTTAATGAAAATTTTTTGTTCCAATAGTGAATGTGAGTATATGTCTTCGACTTGCTCTATGTCAGTAGTTTGCAAACATCTCTCTTCAGCAGGTACTGCGAAGTTTTGTTTGCTCTACTTCAATAGTTATGCAAGTATTTGTCTTCGACTTGCTCTATGTCAGTAGTTGGCAAACATCTCTCTTCAACAGTCACTGCAAAGTTTTGTTTGCTCTACTTCAATAGTTATGCAGGTATTTGTCTTCGACTTGCTCTATGTCAGTAGTTGGCAAAAATCTCTCTTCAGCAGGCACTGCGAAGTTTTGTTTGCTCTACTTCAATAGTTATGCAAGTATTTGTCTTTGACTTGCTCTATGTCAGTAGTTGGCAAACATCTCTGTTCAGCAGACACTGCGAAGTTTTGTTTGCTCTACTTCAATAGTTATGCAAGTATTTGTCTTCGACTTGCTCTATGTCAATAGTTTGCAAACATCTCTCTTCGGCAGGTACTGCGAAGTTTTGTTGGCTCTATTTCAATAGTTATGCAAGTATTTGTCTTCGACTTGCTCTATGTCAATAGTTTGCAAACATCTCTCTTCAGCAGGTACTGCGAAGTTTTGTTTGCTCTATTTCAATAGTTATGCAAGTATTTGTCTTCGACTTCCTCTATGTTAGTAGTTGGCAAACATCTCTTCAGCAGGCACTGCGAAGTTTTGTTTGCTCTACTTCAATAGTTATGCAAGTATTTGTCTTCGACTTGCTCTATGTCAGTAGTTGGCAAACATCTCTCTTCAGCAGGCACTGCGAAGTTTTGTTTGCTCTACTTCAATAGTTATGCAAGTATTTGTCTTCGACTTGCTCTATGTCAATAGTTTGCAAACATCTCTCTTCAGCAGGTACTGCGAAGTTTTGTTTGCTCTATTTCAATAGTTATGCAAGCATTTGTCTTCGACTTGCTCTATGTCAATAGTTTGCAAACATCTCTCTTCAGCAGGTACTGCGAAGTTTTGTTTGCTTTATTTCAATAGTTATGCAAGTATTTGTCTTCGGCTTGCTCTATGTCAGTAGTTGGCAAACATCTCTCTTCAGCAGGCACTGCGAAGTTGACAAACATCTCTCTTCAGCAGGCACTGCGAAGTTTTGTTTGCTCTGCTTCAATAGTTATGCAAGTATTTGTCTTCGACTTGCTCTATGTCAGTAGTTGGCAAACATCTCTCTTCAGCAGGCACTGCGAAGTTTTGTTTGCTCTACTTCAATAGTTATGCAAGTATTTGTCTTCGACTTACTCTATGTCAATAGTTTGCAAACATCTCTCTTCAGCAGGTACTGCGAAGTTTTGTTTGCTCTATTTCAATAGTTATGCAAGTATTTGTCTTCGACTTGCTCTATGTCAGTAGTTGGCAAACATCTCTCTTCAGCAGGCACTGCGAAGTTTTGTTTGCTCTACTTCAATAGTTATGCAAGTATTTGTCTTCGACTTCTTGGCTCTGCCAAAATATTTGCCGTTTGACTGAAGGACAAAACGGCATATGATGTTCTTCCACAGGAATTTCTTGATCTGATTTCCCGTTATTGTTGCTAAGGGCTCTGCCTCCACCCATTTGGTGAAATAATCAATAGCCACAACCAAGAATTTGATTGACCCGGGCGCTTGGGGTAGAGGTCCAAGAAGATCTATCCCCCATTGTACGAAAGGCCAGGGACTTGAAATAGAGGTGAGCTCTTGACTTGGCAAATGTGTCATGGTAGCATTAACTTGACATGCTGGACATTTTTTGACCAATTCCTCTACATCGCGCTGCAGAGTGGGCCAGTAATATCCAGCCAGATAACATTTCTTTGCCAATGACCGGGCTCCAGAATGATTTCTGCAGATTCCTTGATGCATCTCTTGAAGGATGTAATCTCCTTCCTCATTGGTCACGCATTTCAACCAAGGCTGCAAAAATGATTTTTTATATAGGTGGTCGTTAAAAAAGGCATACCTGGTTGCCTGCAACCGGAGACACCGAGCCGCACGCTTGTCCTCGGGCTGAACTCCATGCTGCAAGAAATTAATAAGTTCGTCCATCCAGGTGTTGCGAAAGTCCACTTGCAGCACTTCGTTTGCATCATAAGCGCGATGTTTTACCAGCTCCACAACTATCTTCTTCCCCAAAGTTGTTGAAGTGGATGATGCTAGCCGAGATAACGCGTCAGCTCCCTTATTGGCAGATCTAGGAATATGTTCGATGCTGAAGTGCTCGAATGCCTGTCCGAGCTGTACCACTTTAGCCAAATATTTTTTCATGTTTTCCTCTTTGGCCTCATAATCCCCATTGACCTGAGAAACAATCCATTGCGAATCACTTCGGGAGATGATTCGTTCTGCCCCCAACTTTCTCGCGACGCCTAATCCTGCTATGTCTTCTAGGATCCGCCATGAATCCTTTATGTGGTCTAGTAGAATGGCCTTGTGATACTTCTCTCTGAGGAAGGGGTGGATCAACCTCCATATTTTGCACCTCCGACTGCTTGCCTTTGAGATGATGTACCATGGCCTCAAACATTTCCATTTTCTCAGCAACGTACTTCATCGCTTTCTCCCTCACTTCCTTTGAAGTTTTAGGGTTAGGATCAGGATTAGGCATAGGAGATTCAGGTACCCGAGAAACCTGTTCTAGGGCGGTTGAACGTGTAACCATGCGTCGTGGAGGATTGGATGACTCACCCAAACCTTCTCGTCCACCTTTTGTCATAAGTAATTGTCGGCTGTTTTGAGCTTGAGCTTTTTATTGGATTAAAGGACTTAAAGGCCCTTCCTCTAGCGCTAAATGATGAATCCGGATCTTCACCAAGGGTTTAGATGACCTCGAAATAGATTCGTCAGTTAACTTGAAAAGTTGTTAACTGGGATCGAAGGTGTGTAGCTGGAATAGCGCCAAGTATCCTGCACAAAGAAGCACAGGTCAGAGGTCCCGGAGGGTTGGCCCCGGGAAAACCCTCCGACGTTCAAGTCAGTTTGGGCCATATCTCACTGAGATTATAATTTAAAGGGTGAGTTAGGAATTTCTCACAGTATTTGCTGAGGAGCAGAGTTTATGAATTGGCTTTAGGGTGTGGAAGATTGAATTTCATCCTTTGTCTTGATCCGCTGGTTTTTATAAATATTTTTCCGCTTTTAGCTCCTGATAGTGGATTATGGATAGGACGCTTACTTGGGACAGAGAGCCTAGGAAGCTGTAGGTCTGCTGATATGATCAATAGCCTGACTGATGTGACTAATAGGCCGGCTGTTATAACCTTAGCGTGCTCAGAAAGAATACCTAGCTGTAGTCACTATATTTGAATTGCATCTCTGCCCGAGGGTCCCACGAAGTATTATCGTAATGGGTTCATTTGCTGTGGTACACAGCTGAACCCTGCCGAAGTGTATAACTTGCTGTGGCACACAGCCAAACTCTGCCGAAGTGCGCGACTTGGCCTTATCTCGTGGAAGTGGTCTGAAGTGCGGTATCTAGACATAGGATGACGTTGATGCTGAGGTGCATGCCTCACCACATTCTTCGACGTTGTAAGGACGCCATGATGCCCTGCTGAGGCTGACCAGCCATACTTATGCACTGAACTGCTGAACTGCAGTAATTTGTACGCTGGGCTACTGGAATTGAGCCGTTGACTGTTGTTGACTAACAAACGATTCAATTATGGTTTATCAATATACGCCCTATTGTGACAAAAAAACATACTTTTTACTTTTACAGAACTAATTTTATCTAATAATTCATTCTTCACCATTAATCGTAATACGTATGCTAATCATAACAGGATGTGTGTATTTATCACTTCGTTAAATAAAAGAGAGAGTAAGTATTCATGCATAAACCCTCTTTCTTTATTTTGTTCATCATTCATGATTTCATTCTTATAATTTAATCTTCGTGAAGAATGACGTTTTTCTCTTATGTGACATATCTCACATTGACCGTCATTTAAATTATAGTCAACTTGAAATCATTACCGGAAATAGAAATTTGAAATGCAAGAAAGGACGACGACAAAAGTGATGGTACGAAAATAAATATAATTATTTTTTACAATTAAAAATTTTAATCGGACAGAAGAGTAAACTACTTTTCTGATACGAATAGCAATGTACATTATGCGAAGAGTAAACTACTTTTCTGATACGAATAGCAATGTACATAATAATTGCATATTTTCACTCTATATTCCACAGAAATTTCAAGCAAAAGATCTAAGATGGGAAGTATAAAGGGTGGCATGTCTAAGTTTTTTTATTTAAAAAAAAAGAAACAGATCTTTGTTTAGATATTAATCTGATTTTTGGAATTATTCACGTTATTGGTCATCCAAATAAAAAAGAAGCACATTATGTCTTGTCATAATATTTCAAATGATGGGATTTTTGAATGACTGGTGTCATGTTCTATTCATGTTCCACAACTAATATTGCTATCAAAATATATAAATACTATGATGTCTTAATTTCATTTCAATTTTTCCAAAATTTTATGATAATCGTATATAATTAATATATAGAAACACACATTATATAGACTATGAGTTAAATAATCTAATAGGTTGTCACTTGAGCCACATATATAACTTTACAATCATAAATTGCCACTTTAGGAGTTGAAAACATTACCATCATTTTAAAGATATCTAGTCCGCTTCGGTGCATCATCATCTTAATATAAGGGCCAAAACAGCTTTCGTCACATAAACTTAACTTAGACCCGTGTTACATATACTAACATAATGAATGTCAAGGATCAAATATCAGTGTGTAACATGCAAATTACTCATAGCGTGCTCATAACATTTTGCTTTACAACTATTCTAACTTTGTTTTTTTGGGTAAAATGTAAAAATTTCGTTTAACCGATGATCAAAAAGAGGATTAGTACATTTATATTTTCACTGGGCATACCCAGGATGCTACTTATACAATCACCAAAAATCTACTCAAAGTGGTAGTATCCTATACACATGAGTAGTAATTCTATGAACCACATCATGAACATTAACTACTTGATCCTCAAAAATTTTTAAATTCCTACTATTCCATAAGAAATAAATGGTAGAAACAAAAGACGTCTTAATGAACTTTGTCCTGAGCTTCGCTTTCTTGTATGTTTTATCGCCCATCGTAACAAATTTTTCAAAGATGAGAATTCTGTCGGAATGCTCAGCCAGTTTAACACACTCCTCCAAACTTTCCGTGCCAGTGGACAAACTGACATCAAGTGATCCTACGCCTCAACTGTCAACCCACAAGTCAGAAAAGATAGATCACTTATCACAAAATGCAGTTTGTCCCTTGTGGGTAGAAATAATCCCAAGCCCCCTTCTTTTTTATGCATGCATATGTCCTTCCATGCAACCCATGCTTTCTTTTGATGGTCCTCCTTGTTGCTCCATAAAAATTTCCTTGCAATTCTACCCAACTATTTTTGGACACCTGGGGGCATGGGCGTAATTCCCAACCAAAAGGCATCCTTGAAGTACTCCTCTAATCAGCTCAATTCTACCCGCATATGAAAGAGATTTAACATTTCAATGTGTTGTGTATATTGCAATTCGTTTTAAATATCCTCAAAATGCGCAGACTGAAGTGCATACCTGGCAATAGGTACTCCAAGATAACGAAATGAAAACTGCCCTTGGCCGAAACCTGTCAGTGCACTATGTTTCTCTTTTTCATCATTACATAACCCTGCTATGAATATCTTGGATTTGTCAACGTCACTCCATAGGTCAAAAATATTACCAAAATCCTGCAAAATGTCAATCATGGCCAGCACTGAGTTTTGCCACCAGTGGAAAAAAGCAACAAGTCATCCGAAAAAGCTAAATGCGAAATTTTGTGTTTTCCACATTAGAATGGTATTTGAAACCCGGATGTGTGCTAAGCGTCTTGAGCATACGGGACAAATATTCCATACCCAACACAAAGAGGAAAGGCCAGATAGGATCCCCTTGTCGTAGTCCCTTTTCTCCCTTAAAATATCCTTCCAAAGATCTATTGATAGCAATGGAATATGTAGTGGTTGAGACACATTCCACTAGCCAATTAATGAACTTGGTGGAAAAGTTAAGTCCCTTGAGGACATCTCCCAAGAAATCCCATGAAATTGAATCAAATGCCTTTTGAATATCCACTTTTATTAGATACTTGGACACTGTTTTCTTTCTCTCATATTGCCTAAGCAACTCTTGGACTAGCATGATATTTTCCGCCATTTCGGCAGAGCTTTGACCAATCTAGACGGAAGAATTTTGGAAATTACTTAAACAATACATTACACAATGATATAGGCCTACACTCCCCAATTGTCCTAGAATTATCCGTTTTAGGAATTAAAGCAATAGTTGAATGATTAATTTTCTTCAAAATCTTTCCATTTTTAGAAAATTCTAAAATAGCTTCCGTAACTTCAGTTCCAACTATAGCCCACGCTTTGATATAGAATTGTGATGTATACCCGTCTCGCCCTGGATATTTTTCTTTGCCGATTGAGAAAATTGCTCTTTTGACCTCCTCACTATCGACATGTTGGGTTAAATAATCAACGTCCTGTTGGTCTAGGATAGGTCCAAGCTTTAGTACCTCAGGATAAACAAGAAAGGTATTTTATTTAGCTCCTAGAAAGTTTTTGTAAAAGTGCAGGAACTCTTCCGCAATCTCCAATGTCTTGACAGCAAAGGATCCGTCAGATCTCTCTATTAATAGGATTCTTCCCCTAGCTTTATTCCTTTTCACCCAAGAGTAGAAGAACTTGGTATTCCTATTGGCTAGTCTAATGTATAGCCTTTTTTCTTGGTGCAAGTAGAAGGAATTTTCCCACTTCACCAATCTTCTTGTGAGAACCTCTTTGACTTTAAGAGAGACCTCAAGTTGCACATTATCACGATCATTCTGAAATTTTTATTGTAGATCCTCCAAGAGTCTTTTGGCTCTTATCACTCTTTCCGATATATGTGCAAAATCCTTATCATTCAGCTTCTTTAGGCTTCCTTTAAGTACTTGCAATTTCTTGCAAACAATATACATTTTCTTCCCATAGTAGTTTACATCCCAAGCTTCCTTAACAAAGTTCAGGAATTCCAGATGTTTTGCCCACATATTAAAGAACTTGAAATTGACCTTTGGTCTTAAGGCCCTTTGCTGCACATAGACGATTCCTGGAGAATGACCCGACACACATCCAGTGACTGGGAAATGTGCTGTGGAAGAGGTAAGACTATCCAACCAAGTTTCATTTATCAAAACTCTGTCCAACCTATATTTGACTCTACCATTCGTCCAAGTGTATTTACATCCTGAGTAAGATAGTTCAACCATTCTACATTGCAAGCAAAAGTCTAGTGGGTCCCTAAGTTCATAGGAAGAGACCTCTCTACCATTAATTTTTTTCATCCTCTGAGAAGACAGTGTTGAAGTCTCCCAAGACTGCCCAAGGAAGTGAAATTTCCAAACTAAACTGCACCAAGTAGTTCCACATGTCTCTCCTTTCAACCACTCTGTTGTGCCCGTAAACAAAAGAAAGAACCGTTTGTTGGCCATTAGCCCTTGAGGTGACTTTACATTTAATGACTTCTTCATGTGCATTAATTTAACTACCCGAACAGTAGAGGGGTTCCAGAGTACCAGAATCCTACTACCCATATGTACGTCCGAATTGCTGGCATGGCTTGAGCCATCGAAGACACTTCTAACCAAAAACTGGAAATTCTTATCTGCTAGTTTTTTCTAAGAGGACTATTACATCTATACTATTTTTCCGAGTGAAGTGAAACACCTCCCTTTGTTTTTGCAGGGTTGCCAACCCCCTTACATTCCAAAAAGTGTAAAATCATTGAGCTCGGTTTGAGGATGTTACCTTGTTTTTAAACTTTGAAGGATGGTCCTTCAAAGCCTTCAACATTTTGCGTCTTTCCTTCTTTGACATGACTTTGAAGAAGTTCTCTGTTTGCTGTACCTCACTATCTATTTTCTCTTCTGTCTATGTCTCTAACTCATCATCCTTATGAGTTTGCTACAAGCTTTCCGAGGCATTCTCGGTTATCTCCTCTCCACCAATGCCTTTATATGCCTGTGTTAGGAATGCTTCGATATTCTCATGGCTATAGGCTTGAATGTATACTTCCGCTTGCAGCATTCCATCTGGCAGGCTCTGCTTATATGAAATTATGATTTCTTTTCCTTTATCAAGCTTCCCAGTTTCATCTTTAGGGTGATTCCTTTGCTGGCCTCCTAATGCTTTCCTACTTGCTCCATTTCTGATGAAGTCTCTCCTGTGTTTCTCATCTTTCATGAACAATTGATGCCCTCTTGATGCATGTCCTATTCGACCACATGCTCTACAGTGCAGTGGTACCTTTTCGTATTTTATCTCCTGCTGATGGATTCGATCTGAAGTGTTATATCGTTTTTGGAAGCTCCTTTGAAACATCTATCTCAATTAGGAGCCTAGCGTAGTTGTATGTTCCTTTCCATGCGGTAATCTAGTCCGTGCTGATGGGATTACCCAAGTAGGAACCAATCAGATTAAGGAATCTTTCTTTCCAGAGTATCAATTGTAGATCGACCAATCTAACCCATATAGGAACCACATGCATGTCTTCATGTCCAAAGGATAAGTACTTCGGCATTCTTTTGAGCATTAGGGGTATCTCATTAATGAAATAGGGGTCCCTCTACCAATACATCTAGTATCTCTTCAGATTTTTCAAATTGGAAGACTATCCAACCTGAATCATGTATCTGGAGCTTGTGCTTAGCTTTTAATTTATTGGTAACTTGTTTGAGAGGTCCCAACCCCAGGAACGTCCCCACTACACATCCAATTAAACATAGTTCCCATTCTTTTTCCTCATCAAAATTGTCTTCTTCAAAAATTGGCCCTTCAGTTCTGGTCTCCATCTTGGTCAAATTTAATAACTTCCTTTTGATTGTCCTTGAAGAATGAGGACCAAAGAGGCCATGCATGCGACCCATTCTATCCCTTTGATTTAGTATCCTTGTTCTGTACCTTATGTGCCACGTCCTTTGTAGCTGGGCACAATGAGCACTCTCCATCTTCCTTTTTGTTGATTCCTGCCATTACTTCATTAGATCTAACCAGATCTACTTCATTCTGTTCTTTTCTAGTCGGCTGCTCCCGTAGACCATTTTTTTCTTTCATCTAAGGTGAGATCGAATCCTCCTTAGGAATACAGAAGGGTCTTGTGATATATGTTTGCACCGCCTTGCTAATAGCTTTGTTGTTGATCATATTCCTTCTATTTACAGTTAAAATTGCAGAAATGTTAGGGAAGAAGAGAAAATCTCGGAGAATGATAGAAGTGTTAGGGTTTTCTATCCAGAGAGCGCCTCTCTATAGTTTCTCTCACATCTCTCCTTTTAGGAATAACGTTTGTGTTTTTACGCATTTACTTGTGACGAATATTCTAACTTTAGCCTTTACTAGGAGTCAAACTTTAAAACTGCATGTTGGAAATGCACTCTAAACTTTATATTGTAAAAATAACTTAAAACCATCATAAAAAGATTGAAACAATTGCCGTACAAAACATGTCACATAATGAGCATGTATGTGTGAATCTATATAAAGATATATATATATACATATATATATGTATATATATGTGTATATATATATATATGTATGTATATATATATGCATATATATATATATGTATATATAATTTTTTTTCGGCTGAATGGTTCCTTCTTCTCCTGATGTCCATAGCGGAGGCGGCAAGACTTTTGCTGCAGTCGTCAATTATATTGTTCCACCCATCCAAATTTCACCGAAAACAATATCTAAACACAAAGGAGTTCCAATGATCACGTTTTCGGATGAGGCGATCGAAGCTATGGCTGCTCTGTACCAGCTCTCGTTAGTGGGCACCTTTCGATACGGTCAGTCGCCGATCAAGGTGATCAGGGATGTTTTTGAGCGAATCGGCTTTAGGTCGGATGTTCAAATCACATTGCTTGATCAGTCGCATATCCTGCTGAATTTCACACATGAACTGGATTATATCCGGTGTTTCTATCGTAGGACATGGAAAATCGCAGGATGTCATATGCGTGTTACAAAATGGACTGTGGACTTTGATTCGGAATCTGATGCACCGATAGTTCCAATTTGGATTGCTTTCCTAAGGTTACCTATTCACCATCATTAAAGACATCGTTATTTGAAATATCTCAACTCGTTGGAACACCAATCAAACTGGACATTGCCACCGCTGATGGCTTATGACCTTCGGTGGCACGAGTATGTGTAGAAGTCGACGTCTCACAATAGCTCACCAAGAAAATTTATCTTCAGGATAAAAACAAGTTAATTTTGTAGCAGATTGTATATGAGAATTTGCCTTCTTTCTGTACTCGCAGGCTGGGACATGCGGTTGGTGCATGCAATATCTAGCCGCTGCCGTCGCCTTAAGTTGAGAAACCCTTAAAACCTGCTACACATTGGACCCCAAAAAAGGTTAAAGCTTTGGACACAAATCAAGATCCTTCTCCCGTAACTTTTCTCACAAGGCTGCATATACCACCTACAGACACATACGCGCATACACAGTCTCCATTGGCTGAAATTTTAGCATCACATGCTGCTCAAGTTCCTGCAGTTCTGGAGAAACAAGAATTAGGTTTATTGCACACAGATAAAGAGGAGGTTTTACTTCATCAAAAATCATTGGATGATCCAGAAGAATGTCAATATCTCAGATTCTGAGGTGAATCCTATGACAACTGCAGTCGCATTGGATGACACTCATGCACATGCAGATTTCCTCACCAGATGACATCAACCTCTGCTGTAGTTTGTAAACGTCTGGCATTGAAGCCATCTAATTTTGATGAAGGAAGCCTGCTGCGTTCTTTGGATTTAATACCACACTCAGATGGCTTTCTTCCAGCCCCATCCAGACGTCATCCAAGAATGCGCAAAGAGCTTCCTCTGCGGCCATCTTCTCATATGATAACACGAAGTGTGACTTTTGGTGGTCAGTTTCCTCAACTTTTTCAATCAATCTATCAATGAATGCCATTACCTGGAACGTTGGAGGGTTGCGGACTTCATTACCCACTCTTTTAACTATGTTGCGTAGTCATCCTATCGATATACTGGTCATCATTGAGCCTAAGCAACGATCTGCTAGACTCACATATTTTCAACTTATATTAGGTTTCAATCATGCACATGAGACTTGTGAAGGAAATATTTGGGTATTTTGGCAAACTACGTCTTTACAATTTCATGCTGTAGAACATAACACACAAGCATCTACTTTTCGGTTCACTTGGTGTCAAATGCAGCTCTCATTTCATTGGACAGTTGTATATGATTGTCATACTATAGCAGAATGTAAGTTACTGTGGGATACCTTGACCTCAACGTTTTAGACTATTACTGGTCCGTGGATTCTTGGTGGAGACTTTAATACATTTTTACGCCTTAGTGAACATCAAGGTTGCATAACGCCAACACTTCGATCTTTAGCTGATTTTAATGCATGTCTGAATCACTGTCAACTGCAAGCGATTCCCACACTGGGATCTTCTTTCACGTGGGCAAGGGGCGGTGTTTTGAATCGTGTTTTGCATCGTTTGGATCGCATGGTATATAATATCTCTTTCAATGATTTATTTGCACACGTGACAGTAAAACATCTTCTCGGAGTTTCATCTGATCACTCTCTTTTACTCTCACGTTGCAAGTTGATGTTGGATAAGCCACCAGTCCCATTTTGTTTTCTTAATGCATGGACCTTGCATGATGATTTCTACAAATTTGTTGAGGCAGCCTGGGCTCAATACCCAATGGTCGGAGCCATGCGAGGTTTATATGTTAAACTTCGATCATTGAAACATGAACTAAGACATTGGAGCAAGGAAATTTATGGCAACATATTTAGCAGGGTAGCTGAGGCAGAGAAAGAATTTACTCGTATGGAGGCAGTTTATGATCAGAACCCCACTGTCGAGCATAGAGAGGCCTATTCTCTTGTTCAAGCACAACTATTGCTTGCAAATAAAGAGCAAGTCTCTTTTTGGGAACAAAAATCCAGAATACGATGGGCTGAAGAAGGTGAGGCGAATACTACCTATTTTCTAGGTCACTTCCGGATTATACTACCATTTTTGCTTTGCTGGACAGTTTGGAAAATATATAAAAACACAATTTTTGGATCATCGGATGTCACAGTGCAATGCTTATATACGAGAGTCCGCCAACAATGTTATGCTTGGGCCTCCACATTATCGGGCACTAAGTTAGCAGCAAATTATTCCAGTCTCATTCAGCTCGGTCTCTCTCCAATACTTTGAATTCCCAAGGTTAGAGTTTTGAAATGGCAACTGCCTCCCACAGATAAGTTAAAGTTGAATATGGGTGCATCTTCTGGAAGACAAACAGCTCCGGCAGGGGCAATACTTAGATATCGTTCTGGTCACATGGTGGGAGCTATTGCTTTTCTTCTTCCATGCCTTCTACCTTTACAAGCAGAGCTGCATGAAATATTATACAGTCTCATTTACTTTGGCCAGTTCCATCAGCATATATTAGTGGAAACAGATTGTTTGCAGGTAACCAAATCAGGAGATTCACTGGTCTCCAGACCATCGGAATACAGGTGGTTGAAGACATTTCTACAGATCACACAAAGCACATTGCATTATATACCTCGTGAGATTAATATGGTAGCGCATCATCTAGCGCAGCATGTCCGATTCATTTCTAAAATTGTCATATTTACGTCTCCTACGCATCTTCCACATGCTGCCCGAGGATACTACTTCACAGATGATACCACACATAGAAAGCGCCCTCCAGACTGAGTGTTGCTCAAGCTTTCCATTCAATGGTTGTTGCATGTATCCCTTTGATACAGGCAACTTCGTTATGGCTCTCCTCCTTTGCTGCTTTCTTTTACACTATGCATACCACATCCTTACCATTTTTTTATATCTTGTCTACGAGCTTATTGTTGGCACAATCAATCCTATACCAAGACGCAGTCGTACACTGTGTGCAAATGAAACAACAAAATAAATCAAACCCGGGGCGAGTCAAGGACTCTGTCCTTAAGACGTATTGCTCCGGTATACTGTGCCCAACCGGTATGAGCAATCGTCTCCCAGGATACAACGGGTACCTGTTCAGTTGAGCGGCACTGCTGAACTTGAACTTCTTCGAACCTTTGAATGTCCTGACTTCTCCCGGACGAAATGCAAGACTCACGTGCTATGAATGCAAATGCTTTCAATGCTTGAATTGTTTGTAGGTGGTGTGTTAATGAAAGAGCCATTAGCCCTCTTTATATAGGGGAGTAGGAGGTACCGTAACCGTTGGATCAAAACCGAAGTTTAATTTACGCCGTTGGATTAAAACCTCCTATCCAGATTAGGATGGTTTAATCTCAGCCATTAGATTGAAGATAGATTATCAGGTTTAAACCTGGAGCGTTGGATGGAAACCATATTCGGTTAAGCGGTTAAGACAGTTTAAATCTCGGCCGTTAGATTAAAGCTGCTTTACTCACTACCGTTAGATCATAACAGATGATCTTATCTAAAATGGAGGAGGATAGAGTTTGATTTACGTTTAAATCAAACCTGCATAAACAGAAAGAATCTGCCCGCTGTCAGACTTCGATCGATCACATCGATCGATCGAAGTGACATCGATCGATCGATGTGATCGATCGATGTCTGACTGAACACTTCATTCGATCCAGTTTATCGATCTAAGAGACATCGATCGATCGAAGTGATCGATCGATGTCCTCTGTTTGACTTAGATCGATCCAACGAAGGATCGAAGTCCTCTGATCCACTTCGATCGATGACATCGATCGATCGAAGTGACATCGATCGATCGATGTCATCGATCGATGTCAGTCAGAAGCTTTTACGCCATATGGACACTTCCAACGTGGCATTCCTCCACACGAGTGACACGTCACCCATCCAGAACGTTTCCATCTACTTTGAGCATTAATTTCACATTCACACAAAACATAATTGAGTGAGATCACATCCTAACATTAACTATTCGTTAAGGATTCATTAAGCTCATAGTACGTTGCATAACCAAATTCTGCAACTTTCATTAACGGGTCGAAGCCCAAATCTTCAATCTCATCGATGGGCCAAGGCCCAACCTTAAATTCTCCAACAATCCCCCACATGAATGTAAATTAATGCAGACACTTATGCAAACTCTGAGGAGAAGTCAGACAAGAAAATATTGCATCAGAAGAGGTAGCTTCTGGCTTTGAACCTTTCTTAGTGATGTATCATCGGATCCACTCGGCTAAGTAGTGACTTGATGTCTTGAACTAGTCAGCCTTTGTTGTGAACCAAGACAATGATACTCACACAATATTTCCTTTAACACCCTTTTGGTTCTCATGGTTGTGTTCGTTTTGGCCATGAACAACCTGGTTTCAGAAAGTGTTTTAGAGAAATCTTGCCACCCAGACTTTCTCATAGAAGCGGCCCCACTTCACACTTACATAGGTGATTCCTATCAAGAGTATTCTGCCATACTCCACTTGACGTATCAAGATATAGGATATCATTAAAAGCCTCGGCTTACCCTGAAATCTCTGCAGACAACACTTTTACCAGCCAGAATGAGTAAGTGCTTACTGAACCTTCATAACTTAGTTGTCCCATTGAACCAAGATTCTGGGATCTCCAGTCAACAAGGTTGGGTTACCATTATAAAGATTCATGCATTATGGGCTTCAGTCCCATTCCGTTTGTCAATCTTGACATCTGATCTCTAGGCAAGCCTTTTGTAAGCGGATCCGCAAGATTCTCCATTGATTTTATATAATCTATGGAAATCACGCCATTAGAGATCAACTGTTTAATGGTGTTATGTCTCCGACGTATGTGTCGTGACTTACCATTGTAAATGCTGCTTTGAGCACGTCCTATAGCTGACTGACTGACTATCACAGTGTATGCTAATAGGAGCAATTGGCTTAGGCCAGCACGGAATATCTTCCAGAAAATTCCGAAGCCACTCAGCCTCTTCCCCAGCTTTGTCCAATGCTATGAACTCAGCTTCCATAGTGGACCTAGCTATACAGGTTTGTTTCGTGGATTTCCACGACACAGCAGCACCACCAATAGTGAACACGTACCCACTGGTGGACTTCGAGTCTTTACTGTCTGATATCCAATTTGCATCGCAGTATCCTTCCAACACCGCTGGATATCTCGTGTAATGTAATCCATGATACATTGTGTATTTTAAATACCTCATCACTCTGTTAAGAGCTTTCCAATGATCATCACTTGGATTACTCGTAAATCTGCTCAACTTGTTTACTGAACAAGCTAAGTCTGGTCTTGTACAATTCGTTATGTACATCAGACTCCCAATTGCCTGAGAGTATTTCAACTGGGCAACAGGTTCGCCTCGATTCTTTCTTAAGTGTATACTTAAGTCGAGCGGGGTCTTTACCGGTTTCACATCATCCATATTGAACCGTTTTAGGACAGACTCAATATAGTGTGTTTGTGACAACACGAGTCCCTCAGTCATCCTAGAAATCTTTATTCCTAGAATAACATTGGCAACTCCCATATCCTTCATATCGAAGTTTCTCGTCAACATCTTCTTTGTGTTTAAGATTATGTCCCGAGTACTTCCCATGATTAGCATGTCGTCTACATAGAGACACACTATCACATATGCATTCTGTGTGCTCTTAATGTAGACACACTTGTCACATTCATTGATCCTGAAACCATTAGCTAACATGGCTTGATCAAATTTCAAGTGCCACTGCTTAGGCGCTTGTTTAAGTCCGTACAAGGACTTAACGAGTCTACAAACCTTAGACTCTTGTCCTGGAACCACAAACCCTTCGGGTTATTCCATATAAATTTCTTCATCCAACTCACCATTCAGAAATGCAGTCTTTACATCCATCTGATGGATTTCCAAGTTATAGACTGCAGCAATCGCAACTAGCACCTTATAGAAGTGATCCTAGTCACTGGTGAGTAGGTGCCAAAAAAGTCAAAGCCTTCTTTCTGTCGATAACCTTTAGCTACCAACCTAGCTTTATACTTTTCAATAGACCCATCCTCTTTCAGTTTCTTCTTGAAAACCCACTTACAACCAAGTGGTTTACTTCCAGGTGGAAGGTTGACCAACTCCCATGTGTGGTTCTGAAGAATCGAGTCTATTTCACTGTCAACTGCTTCTTTCCAGAATGGTGCTTCTGGAGTTGACATAGCCTCGGAAAAGTTCCTTGGCTCATTTTCTACCATATAGGTTAGAAAATCTGGTCCAAACGAAGTTGGCATTCTAGCACGCTTGCTTTGACGAAGCTCCTTATCTCCTTGAGGAGTCGCCTCACGCATTCGCTTACCATATCTTGTTTCTTCTTGAATTTTGTCTTTCCTCGGAAAGACATCTTCAAAAAACACTGCATTCCTTGACTCCATGACAACGTTTTCATGTATGTCAGGAATATCCGATTTGTGCACCAAGAAACGATACGCACTACTGTTCGTTGCATAACCAATGAATATGCAATCAATTGTTTTAGGCCCAATTTTAACCTGTCTTGGTTTAGGTACAGCAACCTTTGCCAGACACCCCCACACTTTCAAGTATTTGTAACTAGGCTTGTAGCCTTTCCAAAGCTCGAATGGGGTTTCATCCATCTTTTTAGATGGAACTCTATTTAAAATGACGTTGGATGAGAGGATTGCTTCCCCCCACAAGTTCTGAGGTAAACCCGAACTTATCAACATAGCATTCATCATCTCTTTAAGAGTACGGTTTTTGCGTTCAGCAATACCATTCGATTGAGGTGAATATGGTGCAGTCGTTTGATGAATAATGCCACTTTCTGAACAGAACTCATTAAACGGTGTATCATATTCGCCACCTCTATCACTACGAATTGTTTTAATTCGTTTGCTAAGTTGATTCTCAACTTCATTTTTATAATCCTTGAAAGCATCAAGGGCCTCGTCTTTGCTACTTAGCAAATATACATAACAGTATCGTGTGCAATCGTCGATAAAAGTTACGAAATACTTTTTACCTCCTCTTGTTTGCACAAACTTTAAATCACACACATCGGTATGAATTAAATCCAAAGGTTCAGTGTTTCTTTCTATTGAAGGAAATGGCGCCTTTGCCATCTTCGCTTCAGCACATATTTGACATTTTCCTTTGTTATTAAAGTCCAGTTTGGGCAATAAGTCAAGATTACTCATACGTTGTATTGACTTGTAATTAACATGTCCCAAACGAAAATGCCATAAACAAGAAGATTCAAGCATGTAAGCAGAAGAGGAAGCAATTTTATTAGCCTCTGAGGGCAAATCTCTTTTGGGTACAATAGTGATGACATTCAATTTAAACATCCTATTTGACAAATACCCTTTCCCCAAATACATGCCATTTTTCGAAAGAATAACTTTATTGGATTCTAACACTAGTCTAAAACCATGCATGACTAGAAGAGATCCAGATACTAAATTCTTTCGAATATCAGGGACATGTAGCACATTCTGCAGAGTCAGATGCTTCCCTGATGTGAGCTTCAGAACAACTTTGCCCTCGCCTTCAATCTTCGAGGAGGCCGAGTTTCCCATAAAAAGTTGTTCATTGTTCCCGGGCTGATACTCCGTGAACATCTCTCTGCTGGAGAAAACATGTCTAGTGGCGCCAGTATCAAGCCACCACTCGCGTAAGTTCCCCACAGCATTACACTCTGAGACCACCGCACAGAGATTCAGGTCATCCATTGCGTCGACCAGATTTGCTTTCGCTTTATTTTGATTTTGATTCTTTTTGGGCTTCCTGCACTCACTGCTTCGATGCCCTGGTTTACCACAGTTATAACACTTACCTGTGAACTTCTTTGCAATTTCCTTGCCCTTGGAGTTCACACTCAAAGTGTTATGCTTCTTCTTGTTCTTTGCCTCAGCAACATGAGCTTTGGCTTGACCAGAAGACATGGATGGCTTTCTTTCGGAGCGACGGTTGTCCTCCTCAATCCGAAGACGGACTATCAAATCCTCCATCTTCATCTCCTTTCGCTTGTGTTTGAGATAGCTCCTGAATTCCCTCCACGAAGGAGGCAGCTTCTCAATCACAGCCGCAACTAGGAAAGATTCACTGAGCGTCATGCCCTTCTCTTCCATTTCAGAAACCAACATCTGTATTTCTTCCACCTGCGAAATTACAGTTTTGGAATCTAACATTTTATAGTCGAGAAATTTCCCAACTATCAACTTTTTAGTACCCGCATCTTCTGTGCGGTACTTTTTGTCTAAAGCCAACCATAATGCTTTTGCAGTTTTAAAAGTACAAAATATGCCATAGAGAGAATTATCTAGGCATCCAAGAATCAAATTTAAACAACAGAAGTTTGTGTATGCCCAGGCCTCAGTACCCAAGGCATTCTGCATATTCTGCTGTTGATCCTCCACAGGCTCAACCACAGGTGGATCCTCGCTGAGCATTCTGGCCAACCCCAACGCAGTGAGGTAGAACAACATCTTTTGCTGCCACCTTTTGAAGAAGCTTCCAGCAAATTTCTCCGGCTTCTCCACCTGAGCAGCAGTGGCAGCCGGATTCATTTGAGGCCCTCCAGTAGGTGCCAACGGAACCGCATTAATCTGTGGTCCAGCAGCAACATTGTTTGCCCCTTCTGGTGCGGACACGGAGTGAGCACCATTGAAGCCGTGCACAAAGTTTGAGCTCTCGTTCTCCATTCCTGTTCAGTTTGATCAAAACGTAGAGATCAGAACTATCACAGGTTTAAGAATGAGTAGAAAGAGACTGCAAAACAGTACGAAACTGCCTTTGCGTAAATAAAAAAAAGGGTACAGAATATAATTGAATCGATAATACGTCTTAAGATTGTTGGCACAATCAATCCTGTACCAAGACGCAGTCGTACACTGTGTGCAAATGAAACAACAAAATAAATCAAACCCGGGGCGAGTCAAGGACTCTGTCCTTAAGACGTATTGCTCCGGTATACTGTGCCCAACCGGTATGAGCAATCGTCTCCCAGGATACAACGGGTACCTGTTCAGTTGAGCGGCACTGCTGAACTTGAACTTCTTCGAACCTTTGAATGTCCTGACTTCTCCCGGACGAAATGCAAGACTCACGTGCTATGAATGCAAATGCTTTCAATGCTGGAATTGTTTGTAGGTGGTGTGTTAATGAAAGAGCCATTAGCCCTCTTTATATAGGGGAGTAGGAGGTACCGTAACCGTTGGATCAAAACCGAAGTTTAATTTACGCCGTTGGATTAAAACCTCCTATCCAGATTAGGATTGTTTAATCTCAGCCATTAGATTGAAGATAGATTATCAGGTTTAAACCTGGAGCGTTGGATGGAAACCATATTCGGTTAAGCGGTTAAGACAGTTTAAATCTCGGCCGTTAGATTAAAGCTGCTTTACTCACTACCGTTAGATCATAACATATGATCTTATTTAAAATGGAGGAGGATAGAGTTTGATTTACGTTTAAATCAAACCTGCATAAACAGAAAGAATCTGTCCGCTGTCAGACTTCGATCGATCACATCGATCGATCGAAGTGACATCGATCGATCGATGTGATCGATCGATGTCTGACTGAACACTTCATTCGATCCAGTTGATCGATCTAAGAGACATCGATCGATCGAAGTGATCGATCGATGTCCTCTGTTTGACTTAGATCGATCCAACGAAGGATCAAAGTCCTCTGATCCACTTCGATCGATGACATCGATCGATCGAAGTGACATCGATCGATCGATGTCATCGATCGATGTCAGTCAGAAGCTTTTACGCCATATGGACACTTCCAACGTGGCATTCCTCCACACGAGTGACACGTCACCCATCCAGAACGTTTCCATCTACTTTGAGCATTAATTTCACATTCACACAAAACATAATTGAGTGAGATCACATCCTAACATTAACTATTCGTTAATGATTCATTAAGCTCATAGTACGTTGCATAACCAAATTATGCAACTTTCATTAACGGGCCGAAGCCCAAATCTTCAATCTCATCGATGGGCCAAGGCCCAACCTTAAATTCTCCAACAATTATTACGGCTGATGTATGCGAAAGTTTTCCCCCAAACAACATGCCGATATGAAGACTTTTCAGACATTTTATTTGTTGCCCATATCATCAAAATATGGGCAACGGCAGTATGTTTCCTTTTAATCCTAATATCTTTTGATATTTACTGTTGGAACCATTTCAATGGTCGATTGCTTCATACTGGCGGAGGTTTGTTCGGGTCAAGCCACAAACATAAATACATGGATCATCAAAGAGACCAGCTTTTCAACATAAACCACCGGTGTTCATCAAGAATACAGGCGCACTCGAATGCATCCTCTCATATGAGTTGGCGTCTTCATATACATTGTTGCCTTGGTCCGATGTTGACCAAGGTAACAGCGGTATGCGCCTCTTTCCTTTTGTTTTCATACTTGCCTATGTTATCCTTCATGTTCTATACTTTGACATCTTATTTCATTGCTTGCGAGTTGATTGGGATGCCCTGTACATTGTGGAGATCGAGCCACTCGAGATAGCCATTGGATGTTCCATACTCTAGTGGATTCTCCGTAGATTATTATTCATAGCATTTTCATTTCGTTATATCAATGTGCTACTACGACGACATCCTGCATTGCAAATGCCATAGCTTTCCACCATTGCTACGGTTGGCACCCACTCCTATTCTATTATATTTGATTGTACTTTGCTTACCATGTCAATTTACACATTATTGCTCTCTAATATTTTGTGGTTTTTATACATCTTTTCTTTCTTATTATGTTTAATTTGGGAGAGTCTCCCTCCATCGACAGGATGCTTATTGTAACCATGGTATTCTTCCGCCACAAGTGAGGGTTCCAAATTTTAATAAAACGAACGGACGGTACTGCTTATCCTTCCACTAAAAATATATCTGTGTGTGTGTCTATATATATATGTGTGTGTGTGTGTGTATATATGTGTGTATATATATGTATATATATATGTATTTTTTTTCGAAAAGACATTTTATTAATGCAAACCCTCACTTATGGCGGAGGAAAACCTTATTACAGCAAAAGTGAAGATGATGATGGTAGCAGTAGATGATTATCAACATCCATGTTATATATGATATGCCGCATTAAAACCTTGCCAAGTAAAACCACCCTTGTGGATAAAACCTTGACGAAGGAAAAAGCGTACATATTTATACAAATGGACTGTTGATAGACGCTACAGTGTAAAAAATTATATATAAATCTAAAATTACATAGGTGTAACCAAATAAATATATGTGTGAACATGCGATCCTGATGAAAAGCCCTTCGCCCGGTAAAAATGACGTTAACGGACAGAAACAGATGTGTGATCCAAGTCCAATGCCGTGATAGCAAAACCGCAATCCGCCAATGACTAATGTGATGCTGTAGAGATGGAAGGTAAAAGAACTCCAGAACGCCATGTTGAAGCCCATGAAAAGACAGTAGTAGAATTGATGCCGTCCACGTGTCATGAAAACATAAGAGTGTGTAAAACATTTTAAAATGATGTGATAGAAGACACTCAGACAATTTAATATAACGCATACCAAGTCTGCCTGTACAAATCCAAGTACAGGCAGAGAAAAGGGATACAAGCCAATGCATATAGAATGCAAATGATGCAGCAGCGTAATTATAAAAACATATGAGATCGCCCAAATATCGAAAGTGTAGAGAAAAAGGGGTTTGAGTGATTTTCAAAAGCATGATTTAAATGTGCACAAAAACGAGCATAAGATATAAACGTGCATAAGTGTACATGTGTGCATGATAACTTGCCATTACTTGCCTTATTTAGCTTATATATTATGTTGCCGTACTAACGAGCCATGAAGCATTAAAGCTTACATCATATGGCGAACATTTGTTGAGTTTATACTATTTCAGGTGCCACCATTAATGAACTAAAGTAGTTCATTAAGTGAAGTACTTAGTTTAATAAACTAAGTAGTTCATTAAAGGAAGATTCATTTGGAAAAGGCACAAAGGCAACAAGGCCAAGGAAGGAAAGTTCTCTCCTCCTCCCCATCTTATTAAACACGCCACATATACATAATATATATATATATATATTTTCAGATTTTTTGAAAAAGGCACGTACACATGTATTCCAACGTACTACCGACACGTTATATATTTTACGTACGTACGTTAACGTCACACCACTATACTTAACTCATATATATGAGTATATTCAGGTCTTATATCATATGATATAAGATATGGTGATGACAAATTAAATACGACACGATAAATGGTTCTAAACCGAAATTTGTCGTATCGGGCGAATACCGAAACTTCGCCAACGTGTCACGTACTTGCCATAAATAAATGGCCAGCCCATATATATCAAAAATTGATGTAAATTTCGTGCACATCACTGAAAATTCAGGCAAAAATACTTTCCATGTTGGCACACACAAATCACCCCCACATTTAGGCCAAAATGTGAAGATTCCAATTTTAATTTTGTCACATGTTTATGGTACCACTTTAAACCAGCCAAGTGCTGAGATTTAAAGTATATATTATATATATTATTTATAACATAATATATATAACATGTGCAAAAGTTGGAATTTAAATTAGAGAAAAATCGGGTAATCGATAAATATCGAAAATTCGGTTTTCTACGCACATAACATGGAACGTTTTTCTTGTACATCATGTGACACGTATCTAGACACTTTTTACATATGATATACATCTTAAAGTGTTCTATAAAATTAAATTAAGGGCTGATTGGAATATTACATGTGTGTATTATTAAATATGCACTATTTTACAAAGTTAGCAAAAATGAAATTCAGCACATGCATATACATGTATACACGCCCCTACAGCTGAGATGGAGCATATGTGGAGCCTTGTTGGCATATTGATTGGTCAAGGATCAATCATACAATGTTGATGAATCAAAGAGAGAAGCTACAAAAGGTAAGTATTCAACATATACCTCTCTTATGTCACATGTTGAAAATTTCAGCATGTTACACACATGGTGGCCGAATTCTTCATGGCTAAGACAAGATATTTTGTCAATTTTTTATTAAAGGATTAATTGAAGGAGTTATGGAAATAATTTGAATATTATGTAAGGTAATAAAGTGTGATATTCTACATATCACACATGCTGAAATTTTTCAGCATGTGTGAAGTGATGGTGGACGAATTCTAAGGCTATTGTGTGTCAAATTCATTTCTCAATTGATAGCAAGACTTACCATGTATTGTTGATTCATTTTAATGAGAAAAATCAAAGTAAATTGGGGATTATCTTGAATAAAAATGGATGTTGCACATGCTGAAAAATTCAGCAAGGCAAGGAGTATAATGGCCGATTTTTTGGATGAGAATGGAAGGATTTTATTGTCTTACAAATTATGTGAATATCTCTTGATTTATGGAATGTATTATGTGATGATCTTTGGCACATTTTTAAAGTGTTTATTTCAGATTTTCCATGTCATCAAATGATGACAACATTGAGCCAATAAAGAGGTGCCAAGTAAGCAACAACTAAATGATGGTCCAATGGAATGATGCCAAGTAAGCAAAGCATTGTCACCATGATGTCTTACACTCTCTCAAGCACTTAAAAGGAAATTTTCAAGAGGGGAGATGGCTCCAAGGGGGACGGCTGCAACCTATAAGGAAGGAAGAGGAGATCAAACAAAACAAGGCCAAGCATTGCAAAATCAAAGTGATAAAAAGCCTAGTTCTTCTTCTACATTCTCTCTTTCTTTCTTTCTTCTTGTAAGCCTATTGTATTCATATTCTTTCAACCTTGAATAGGCTTGAGATAAACCACCATTCATTCATCTTTGTAAAATATTGATCAAGGTGTGATCAATCTTCATTCTAGCGAGGTGGTGGTGTTCGTGTGAATTGTACTCGACATACAAGGTTTGTAAAGGGTTGGAGTTAAGGTGTAACTCTATCAACCCTGCGGTAAGGTGTACTGCGTGTGTGTGATTAGTGTGAAACCAAGGAAGGTGTTCCTTGAAGACTGGAGTAGGTTGTTTATAACCGAACCAGTATAAAATTCTTGGTGCCATTTACTTTCTGCATTTACGTTTCAGTTACTGCACTGTTTATCCTTCTTGTTCGCATCCGTAAAAATAGTAAACGATTTTCAAAATTACAAAAATTTCCAGAAACATACTTACACGTTCTAGGGTTAATTTGGCACAAGTTTCAACCCTTTTGGACAAGTATAAGTCAACTAAACATCAAAAGTTCTGAGACTAGTGCAGTCTGATTTTCAGACTTGCAAAGGTTGAGACTTTGATTGTATTTGACCTACTTTCCAAAAGAATTTCCAAAACTGTTTCAACCCATTTAAATATAATATATAAGGAGTTATTGGTCAAATTTTCAGAGCATTTGGACGTTCACACAAATAGGAATTAATTTTTCAAAACCATCTACCGTTTCTGGCAGATTTGCACAATCTGAGTACCAACGATTGTTGAAGTGGTTAAAGGTTGAATTTTGATTTGAAATTTTTAGGGGACCCTCATAACATCTGAGGCTAAGTTTCTCTCAAATTTCATAATTTTTGGAGACCTCTAACCTAGTTTTAAAAACATTTTAAAACAGGTCCTGAAAACAGAATCTGTTTTCAGAATTTGAATTGTTCAAGTTTAAAGAAATTTTAAAAAGCACACTTTCCGCACCATCTATTCAACCCTCCCTTCTAGTGGTGCCTTTCAGATCTACAATTGGTATCAGAGCACAGGAACACTCACTTCAAAGAATCCAACGATTCAGTGAGATGGCAACCACAACCGTGCAAGAAGGAATGTCAACCATAAGGCCTCCTCTTTTTGACGGTGAGTCTTTCATTCAATGGAAGGTAAGAATGAAACTTTTCTTTATGGCAATAGACATTGATCTTTGGTCCATTATAGAAGATGGTCCTTTTGTTCCATCTAAGTTGTCCACTGTAGACGGAGTCACATTAGAAGTCGTTAAAACTAGACAAGAATATACAAGTGATGATAAAAAGAAACTTAGCATGAATGCTAAAGCCATGCAACTATTATTAAATGGCCTGAGTAAAAGTGAGGCTAGT
This sequence comes from Eustoma russellianum, assembly GCA_036186865.1. Classification (NCBI taxonomy): domain Eukaryota; kingdom Viridiplantae; phylum Streptophyta; class Magnoliopsida; order Gentianales; family Gentianaceae; genus Eustoma; species Eustoma russellianum. The sequence continues at coordinate 18,153,341 of AP025041.1, read as the reverse complement.
TACGTGTCAAATTGCTCTAGTGCTCAAGAGATGTGGCATATTCTTGAAATGAAACATGAAGGGACTAGCCAAGTAAAGGAGTCCAAAATTAACATGCTCATGTCCACATTTGAGTCTTTAAATTATTGCCCAATGAGTCTATTGTAGATATGGATCTTCGTTTGACTAACATCTACAACTCTCTTGAGTCTCTTGGTAAGGCTTTTACTACGCAGGAAAAGGTGCAGAAAAGTTCTACGAAGCCTTCCTTCTGAATGGGACCCTAAAGTAACGACCATAGAAGAAAGCAAAGAGACCAAATCAATTAAAATGGAAGAACTAATCAGATCACTTAAGGTATATGAAAACAAACTCTCTTTAAGACATTCTGAGTCCATCTCTAATAATGATAGGGCTATAGCATTTAAATCAAATGAATACGTCGTAGATGATAGTGACACAGATTCCGATGATGAGGACTTAATCACAATGGCTAAAAGATTAAGAAAAATATTGAGAAAATCGATTAAACATAAGTCTACCTCATCTAAGGATCATAAAAATAAAAATAAGGAAATAAAGTTCTATGAATGCGGCAAACTTGGACATCTATCATATGACTGCCCTAATAAAGAGAAACAAACAAACAAATACCCTGACAAGGATTGGAACAAGAATAGACTCGTCTCAGAACCTAAGCAAAGGAGAAGAGCATTCAAAGCCTCCACTTGGAGTGACACATCCGACCCTGAGACTGATGATACGGAAGAACACAAGGCACAAGTATGCTTTGCATCTAAAGCATCAAATGAGGTATCTTCTGACTCTGATTCCGATTCTGAATGTTCATATGATGATTTATTAGTCAATATTTAGAATTGCATAAATTTTCAAAAACTCTTGCAAAAGAAAAGAAACGATTAATTGAAGACAAGAAATTGTTAGAATCTTCTAACGAAAATCTTGTCGCTCAATTAAAAGATTCTAAAGAAGAGTCATCATGCATCATCAATGCATTAAAATCTGAAATTCATCATTGACATCCGAGAACGTTGAATTGAAATCCGAGATTTCAAATTAAAATCAAGGAATGCCGATGTAGAGAAAAAGGTTAACACAGTTTGATACAGGATCCAACATGCTGCATCGCATTATATCATCACAAAAGCATGACAGTGATAAAACGGGGTTGGGATACGTTGATACAAATGAAGTATCAACCAAACCAACAAAGTTTGTTATGTCTAAGAAAATAGACACCCCAAAGCCTCAAGTGGCGTCTAAGATGACGCGAAAATTGCATATTCCCTCATCACGCCCCACTTCTTCATCATATCATGCGAAATACAATGTTGTACCATATAGATATGAAAAGAAAAGAGTGATGCATACACGGCATTCAATCCATCCAAGCACTACGCATACAAACACAAGGACATATCCAAAACGTCCTACATATAATGCGTATAAAGGAGTTCTTGGCCAAAGGCCAGATACAGTCGCACCAAAAGTTTATTATGTTGCGTTCTCATCACCTTTCTCACCTTTTGGAAGACCTAGAAAGGTCACCCAAATTGGGTACCAAAAGGGACATTTTCAAAGGGTTGAATAAATAACCCTTAAGAATGCACATAATATGAAATGCATAATTTTTTCAGGCATCTTTTGATTTACTTTTCAAAATAAAGGGGGAGAAAAAAGCATGATTTAAGGGGAGAGAGAAAGACTAATTGCATAAATTAAGGGGGAGAGAGAAAGACTTTTATGCATAATTGAAGGGGGAGCGATAGGATTTAAATCATGTGCATAAGTAATTTTGAAAATCATCGAAAGGGGGAGATTGTAGAGAAAAAGGGGTTTGAGTGATTTTCAAAAGCATGATTTAAATGTGCACAAAAACGAGGCATAAGATATAAACGTGCATAAGTGTACATGTGTGCATGATAACTTGCCATTACTTGCCTTATTTAGCTTATATATTATGTTGCCGTACTAACGAGCCATGAAGCATTAAAGCTTACAATCATATGGCGAGCATTTGTTGAGTTTATACTATTTTCAGGTGCCACCATTAATGAACTAAAGTACTTTAGTTCATTAAGTGAAGTACTTAGTTTATAAACTAAGTAGTTCATTAAACGCAGATTCATTTGGAAAAGGCACAAAGGCAACAAGGCCAAGGAAGGAAAGTTCTCTCCTCCTCCCCATCTTATTAAACACGCCACATATACATAATATATATATATTTTCAGATTTTTTGAAAAGGGCACGTACATATGTATTCCAACGTACTACCGACACGTTATATTTTTACGTACGTACGTTAACGTCACACCACTATACTTAACTCATATTTATGAGTATATTCAGGTCTTATATCATATGATATAAATATGGTGATGACAAATTAAATACGACACGATAAAAGGTTTCTAAACCGAAATTGTCGTATCGGGCGAATACTGAAACTTCGCCAACGTGTCACGTACTTGCCATAAATAAATGGCCAGCCTATATACATCAAAAATTGGATGTAAATTTCGTGCACATCAATGAAAATTAGGCAAAAATAATTTCCATGTTGGCACACACAAATCACCCCACATTTAGGCCAAAATGTGAAGATTCCAATTTTAATTTGTCACATGTTTTATGGTACCACTTTAAACCAGCCAAGTGCTGAGATTTAAAGTATATATTATATATATTATGTATAACATAATATATATACATGTGCAAAAGTTGGAATTTAAAATTAGAGAAAAATCGGGGTAATCGATAAATAATCGAAAATTCGGTTTTCTACGCACATAACATGGAACGTTTTTCTTGTACATCATGTGACACGTATCTAGACACTTTTTACATATGATATACATCTTAAAGTGTTCTAGAAAATTAAATTAAGGGCTGATTGGAATATTACATGTGTGTATTATTAAATGTGCACTATTTTACAAAGTTAGCAAAATGAAATTCAGCACATGTATATACATGTATACACGCCCCTACAGCTGAGATGGAGCATATGTGGAGCCTTGTTGGCATATTGATTGGTCAAGGATCAATCATACAATGTTGATGAATCAAAGAGAGAAGCTACAAAAGGTAAGTATTCAACATATACCTCTCTTATGTCACATGTTGAAAATTCAGCATGTTACACACATGGTGGCCGAATTCTTCATGGCTAAGACAAGATATTTTGTCAATTTTTTATTAAAGGATTAATTGAAGGAGTTATGGAAATAATTTGAATATTATGTAAGGTAATAAAGTGTGATATTCTACATATCACACATGCTGAAATTTTTCAGCATGTGTAAAGTGATGGTGGACGAATTCTAGGCTATTGTGTGTCCAAATTCATTTCTCAATTGATAGCAAGACTTACCATGTATTGTTGATTCATTTTAATGAGAAAAATCAAAGTAAATTGGGGATTATCTTGAATAAAAATGGATGTTGCACATGCTGAAAAATTCAGCATGGCAAGGAGTTAATGGCCGATTTTTTGGATGAGAAAGGAAGGATTTTATTGTCTTACAATTATGTGAATATCTCTTGATTTATGGAATGTATTATGTGATGATCTTTGGCACATTTTTAAAGTGTTTATTTCAGATTTTCCATGTCATTCAAATGATGACAACATTGAGCCAATAAAGAGTGCCAGTAAGCAACAACTAAAATGATGTCCAATGGAATGATGCCATGTAAGCAAAGCATTGTCACCATGATGTCTTACACTCTCTCAAGCACTTAAAAGGAAATTTTCAAGAGGGGAGATGGCTCCAAGGGGGACGGCTGCAACCTATAAGGAAGGAAGAGGAGAGCAAACAAAACAAGGCCAAGCATTGCAAAATCAAAGTGATAAAAAGCCTAGTTCTTCTTCTACATTCTCTCTTTCTTTCTTTCTTCTTGTAAGCCTATTGTATTCATATTCTTTCAATCTTGAATAGGCTTGAGATAAACACCATTCATCATCTTTGTAAAAGATTGATCAAGGTGTGATCAATCTTCATTCTAGCGATGGTGGTGGTGTTCGTGTGAATTGTACTCGACATACAAGGTTTGTAAAGGGTTGGAGTTAAGGTGTACTCTTATCAACCCTGCGGGTAAGGTGTACTGCGTGTGTGTGATTAGTGTGAACCAAGGAAGGGTTCCTTGAAGACTGGAGTAGGTTGTTTATAACCGAACCAGTATAAAATTCTTGGTGCCATTTACTTTCTGCATTTACGTTTCAGTTACTGCACTGTTTATCCTTCTTGCTCGCATCCGTAAAAATAGTAAACGATTTTTAAAAATTACAAAAATTTCCAGAAACATACTTACACGTTCTAGGGTTAATTTGGCACAAGTTTCAACCCTTTTGGACAAGTATAAGTCAACTAAACATCAAAAGTTCTGAGACTAGTGCAGTCTGATTTTCAGACTTTCAAAGGTTGAGACTTTGATTGTATTTGACCTAATTCCCAAAATAATTTTCCAAAACTGTTTCAACCCATTTAAATATAATATATAAGGAGTTATTGGTCAAATTTTCAGAGCATTTGGACGTTCACACAAATAGGAATTAATTTTTCAAAACCATCTACCGTTTCTGACAGATTTGCACAATCTGAGTACCAACGGTTTTTGAAGGGGTTTAAAGGTTGAATTTGATTTGAAATTTTTAGGGGACCCTCATACATCTGAGGCTAAATTTCTCTCAAACTTTCATAATTTTTGGAGACCTCTAACCTAGTTTTAAAAACGTTTTAAAACAGGTCCTGAAAACAGAATCTGTTTTCAGAACTTGAATTGTTCAAGTTTAAAGAAATTTTAAAAAGCACACTTTCCGCACCATCTATTCAACCCCCTCCCCTTCTAGTGGTGCCTTTCAGATCCTACAGAAAGGACATGTAAGTGCTGGTAGCAGGAATAATAAGATAAGAAGAGATCATAAACTGCAGAAATGTGGATCTCACCAAGTCCTGCCTGTACCCTTCAGAGTACAGGCAGGGAGATTATCTAAATGCCAATCCGTTCGGAAGACGTGATATGTTTGAGATGCCCCCAATGGCTGAAATATCAAACCAGAACTCGGTTTGCCCCCATGCATCATAGAAAGGAACCATCAACGCGTGCCATGCATCATAAAAGGAACCATTATGCTGGGTATTGGCATATAAGATACCATGTGAAAAAGGAAGAATAGAAACATACCGAGTCTGCCTGTAATCACAAGAATACAGGCAGATGATATTATAACACGCCAATCCCATATGGAAGGACCTAATGCTCAATGAGTGCGTATGTTTTGCTGACATGAGATCCAAAGTGACTGAAACGCACCACATGGGCGGCAGACTATCGTTATCAAAATAGCTTGTTCCCAGAGACGTCATTGCGTATTGGGCCAGATAGTGAGCCGCCATGTTAGCCTCGCGATATATATGTGTGATTTCCAACCGATAAAGATAACCAATTCGTGTAGTAGACGGAGATGAAAATTCCATAGACAGTCTGCGGTTGACGTAGTCGCATCGACATTTGCACACAGTCAGTCTCGATGACAAGTGTTCGATATAATGGTAGAAAATAGAGTAAGGCAAATAGAGTAGTCTGAATTTCTGCCACAAAGGTGTACATGGAGGCAATCGAAAAGGACAAATGCGCGAACACACATGCCAACGTGATCACGCATGATAACGCCGCCTGCAGCATAGTGACGCCCCACTGCTGCATCCACATTGAGTTTAAATCTACCTGTTGGCGGAGTGAGCCATCTTATCACCTTGATACGTGGAGGTCAATATATGGAATCCATGAAAGTTGAGAGATGGCCCTGCTGCTAGTTTTGACCCATGTAATGTGTGAAGCCACATGGAAATGTCAAAGTGGATTGTGGCTCGTAATGTCGAGGTAGAAAAGAATTCCTTGTCCCCATATACTAAATTAGCATAAGTGCGCCAAATATTGTACACCAAAATACCCGGAACCACAATTTTCAATACTCCACCTAATGAAGAATTTGATGAACGGTACCACCATGATAAAAGATACTGGCGCAGACTCATAGTTGTGGGGGAAGTCCATGCAATTCTGTTGCGAAGAAAGTCCACAGATGCCGAATTGGCGGGCAGTGTAGGAATACATGATCAATCGTTGCCGAATGCTGTTACAAAATGTGCATTGCGTAGGACGCGCGGTAGAATAATGCACAAGATAGTCTTCAAATGGGAGAGCCGAATGAAAGAGACGCCAAAGTAGTAATTTCGTGGTTGGGGAGTGATGTTTAAACCAAATAAACTTAGCCGAAAGTAATGTAGGCGTGGAGATCCGACAAATGTCATAAGCCGATTTGAGTGTAAATTCGCCCAAGGGTGTGGGCGTCCATGTAAGATGAGAATCAATGCCAGTCGTATGTGAAATGCAAGTTTCATGAATACGACAAATGAGTTTCCAAACCGGCGAATCTGGTAGTCTTGGCCGATAATCACCTCTTCGGCCGTATTTGGCATGCATATACTGGCTCCATAATGTATCACGCTTTTGATATTTCCACCAAATCCTGCAGTGATATGCTTGTTGGAGCATACTGAGATCGCGAAGTCCTAAGCCGCCTTCCTCAACCGGCATAGCTATCTTCGACCACGCCACCCAATGATGACGTTTTCCCCAATAAAAAGATGACATTTTCCTTTGAATCATTTTAATGATAGACTTTGGTAAGCCTCCTGCAGCAAGAATATGAAGAGGGAGCGCCGAGATTACTGACCGTAACAAAACCAAACGTCCTGCAGCGGAAAGGAGACGCGAGTGCCAACCCTGTAATCGCTCATCTATATAATGTAAGAGAGTAGAACAGTAACGAGAGCGATTAATCCCTTTGTGGAGATAAGAACCAAGATATCGAAATGGGAGAGAAGAGAGTCGCATGCCCAACATATCTTGGAAGGAGCGGCATCGACGAGGGGGAATCAGTGCCGAAGGGATGAGACTGCTTTTCTGATAGTTGACCTTTTGACCCGAAGCAGCTTCATACGCAGTAAAAACGTGTAAAATCTTCGTAAATTACGCTGTGTGCCCTGCAGAAAGATAAGTAAGTCATCCGCATACGCCAAGTGTGTGATGTGAAAGGGACACGGCCTAGACGAAATGGCAGTATATGTCCCGTAGCCGCCAGAGATTTTAAACCTCTGCTGAATCCCTCCGACGCCAAAATAAATAGCAGGGGAGATAAAGGATCACCCTGCTTGACTCCTCTCCCTGGCCGGAATGTATCCGAAGGTTCCCCATTTATCAATACTGACAACGTAGTAGCACGGAGATGATTAATGATAATCGAATGAAAAAATCCGAAAAGCCAAACTGACGTAACAAACGCTCTAAATAATCCCAACTGACCCGATCAAAGGCCTTCATCATATCTAGCTTCAGGCATATGTGTGACCCACCATCCAACAGATGTATCATCTCCCTGCCAATAGAACTTGAGTGGAAATATCATGTCCCGGAGGAAACCTGTCTGTTCCGGAGAGATCAATTTCGGAAGCAGCGTCCCCAAACGTGTGGCCACTATACGGGTACAAACTTTACTCAAAAAGTTTGTTAGACAAATGGGGCGAAAATCACTGAATGTTGTAGGCGATTGAGTCTTGGGTATCAATGTAATTAAGGCACTAGCCATAACAGTCGGCTGCGGGATGCCAAGAAAAAATTCCTGCACGGCTTTAACAACATCAGAATGTATGACAGACCAACATGAACGATAAAAACTACCGTGAAATCCATCGGGCCCTGCGGCGCTCTGAGGGTCCAAGTGCCACACAGCCTCCTTCATTCCGTTGCCATAGGAAGCTGCGTAAGCATGGCATTTTCGGATTCGGTTATCAGTCGAGGAATGTGAGAAAGTATAGTAGAGTGATTGGTCGTTGGGGCGGAAGCAAATAAATCCCTATAAAAAGAGACCGCAGCAGCCATAATCTCTGGCTTGTCTGTCAAAGTCTCCCCTGTGTATCTCGAATTTTCTGGATACGTAAATTCGTCCTCTTCCCCTTGACAATGGAATGAAAGTATTGTGTGTTGGCATCACCTTCCTTAAGCCATTTTATCCGTGCTTTTTGTTTCCAGAATTGCAATTCATAATGTGAGGCTTGCAAATATTCGGCCTTGGATCGATGATATACCTATCGGTTTTCGCTGTCGGTTGTGCCTCCCAGGCTGCCTCAGCTTGATTAAGCTGAGTCTCTGCATGCTTCAGATTGTTAAAAATATTTCCAAAGATATCCTTATTCCATCGCTGTATATCTTTTTTGAAGGCAAATAGCTTTTTATAGAAGCCATGCATTCCACCAGTTGTAGGATATGACAGCCATGCCTGCTGCATATAAGAATGAAAGTCGGAGTGATGAAGCCAGGCATCCGAAAACCGAAAAGATCGTCTGCTAGCTGAGGCACCGTGTCTACACTGTAATAATAACGGCATGTGGTCCGATGTAACCCTTGGCAAATGCGATAACTGTATATCATGAAAGCCATCCTGGAAATCCGAATTTATGAAAACCCAGTCCAAACACGACAGATCCGGCCAAGCCCTCTGCCATCCGCCCATGTGAACCGAGAACCATGATGTGGAGGCGTCATTAAGGAGCATGTTTCAATACACTCATTAAAGTCTTGCAGTGCTGCGAGTGATGGGGTGGAATGTCCTCTATGATCCTCGATGGTTCGGAAAGTATTAAAATCACCCCCCACCACCCAGGGCAATTGACATGATTCCGCGAAGCCACATAATGAGTTCCATAGCGGACGACGCTGAAGAGAGGTATGCTTCCCATATACAACAGAGAAAACAAACGTCCATTGCAGAGAGAATGACTGCAAAGTAAAATGGACTACTTGACTTGATCCTGAGAAGCCAGCATACGAAATTCAGTGTCACGCCAGAAAAACCACATACGTTCCGAATGTGAAGCATAAAAATGTGAGAAACCTAGTCTTAAGGCAAACCCATCAATTTGTGAAGGAGCATGCTTGGGTTCAATTAAAGCAAGTAAATGTAAACGGTGTTCTTGAATCATTTGTTTTAATCTAGGTAACGAGGCACGCATGCCTCGAACGTTCCATATTAAGATATTCATTGATCAAGAGAGGAGGTACTTCCCTGTATGATGTGCGATGCACTGCGCGTCAAGATTGTGGATGGCGGAAGAGGAGGTAGATCTTTGCGTGATCTGCGCTTACGACGTGGGACAACCGGGATGAATTCAGTCTCAGCATCCTGCTCTTCTAAGCGCGATAGTAATATTCCTTCATCCGGCGATGGGGGTAACAGATGCATGCGTCGTTCCACATCCACCGGTACGGTTGGAATATCATCAACATGATCCTCCTGTGGCAAATCTGTATCTGAAGAATGACCCGTTTCAATGGGATTGATATCGGATGGAAGATGATGGTCTGCAACATCACAAAATTCGTCTACCCCCTGGCTGGTATTGTATCAGACAAAGGTTGAGCCATATCCTGTTGTGGTTCGTCGTAGGTGGGTAGTGGTCATCACGGGCAGATGGTTCAGCAGTGACATCAGGTTGAGACGAAAGTGGTTCCGTCATTCGCTTTTTGATTGGGGTCCAACGTTGCCACGGTGGGCGATCCGGCTTTGGTGGAGGAGGCGGCGGGGGAGGAGGCGGCGGTGGGGGGCCGTACCATTTTCCTTAGGTGGACATGCAGCTGCTGCATGACCCAATCTGCGGCAGGATGTGCAGAATAATGGTAGATCCTCGTAAACTATAGATTGTAAGATCAATCTACCCTTTGCCTGCAAATAGATTTTATGGGGCAAATCCTGTGATACATCAACCTCAACACAGACTCGAGCCACTGATGGGCGCAAGCCATCTAAGTTGCGACATCCAGCTTCAAAGGTGTACCAATCGGCCGAACGACTTCAAATAGGGCTGCACGATGGTGCAGATGGATCGGTAAAGACGGCAGCGCAACCCAGACTGGAATAATAGGAACGTCAGCGCTTGGGTCAAAATCTACTGTCCACTTTGTAATCCTCATATGACATCCAGAAATATGCCATGAACGACGATAAAAGCAGCGCAAATAATCTTCTTCATTGCGGAAATTCAAAAGGATATGCGATTGATCAATCAATGTGATGCGTAAATCTTGATGAAAGCCAATTTTCTCAAAAACCTCACGTATAATTTTTAGAGGTGGCCTGCCATACCAAAAAGTGCCAACCAAAGAATACCTGTAGGGTTCAGCCAATGCATCAATTTCAGCGTCAAGAAAAGAGATCAACGGGAGTCCTTTGTATCTGGAAACTGTTTTCGGTGCAATGTCGATATTGCCAGAATTGCCTGTGCCGGCGACAACCGTAGCAAAGCTCGGTGCGGTTGTCATGATCCTCGCGAGGTAAGCAGAGAAAAAGAAACGACGAAAGCCAAGGCCGCGATTTGAGATAGTGACGAAGAAAAGGGAATTATCGGGTAGAGTAAGTGGAAGGAGGGTGATCCAGCAACGGCGGCGGCTAGCGCCGCCGAGGTGCGCTATCGCCAGAGAGAAGCAGCATATATATGTGTGTGTGTCGTGTATATATATATATATATATATATATATATATATGTATGTATGTATATATATGTGTGTATATATATGTGTTTGTGTATATATATATATGCATATATATCTATGTAATATATGTATATTAACACCCCGCCCCGGACCAAGGTCTCGAAACGGTTCACCCGCTGTACTGTGCTACGAGAGTACAAGGCATCGATATCATTCTTATGCATGCCGACATCGAACGGAATATAGATATAGTGGAAGCATTATAAATAGATAAAGTGTAATCGGCATGCAACATACATTATAACTAAATCCGAATACATCAAAGTATCATCAGATACAAAGATACAAGTACATCGCTGAAATAAAGAAGTGCATAAAATGTCTCAGTGCCCACTAGTCATCCTCACGGGTATCCTAACCTCGGATCATCATCTATGAAGTCCAAGTCCTGCTCTCGGGCTGTGCATAATGATAAAAATAAAGGGTGAGCGATAATAAATCGTCCAGCAAGTATGTCCGCATGGGTTCATTATGTGGAAATTGCATGGGAGACAGGGTGATAAAATAAATGGAAGCATATTAGTGCAATGTAACTCGTCTCCGTTTACAAATAAAGTAACAAATGGTGCAAGTAACGCAAACATGACATAATCTTATAAAATGCATAGAAAAGTCACATTGCATTTATCTAAATTCCATAAAAAAATCAACTATCACTTATGCAATCTTATTTTCTCAAATCATATCTTATGCTAAATCCCAATTCATTATGTTCATATCATGCATCACTTTCTACTTGTTCAACTTAATCATACCAGACTTAGGATGCATCAATAACGATAACTCGGGATTCATGTCATATGATCGATAAAATTTGTAACATGATTATATTTCATAAGAACATTTCAAAAACGTAACATTTTCATAACATTCGTATCATTTCCATAACTTTCATAACATGACATTTTCATAAGTTGGCTATAGCATTTTCCGTAACATATGAACAGTAATACACGACATACCGAATGACTCTTTATATAGTCGCATGTACAAATATGAATCCTAGTGTCTTCAAACATTGTGTTACATCATATGTACATAAATCTAACAGTGATGCGCTATGGTGGAGATCCCGTGTCTCGGACAAGGTGTTACACTTGGCCATAACGTAAAACATATGCCCCTGACACCTACCATTCCGATCCCGATGTCAAGCCGGTGCACCAATAACATATCGTAACATCATAAAACATAACATATATAAGTCGTTAGAATCATTCATCTCGTGGTATGGTTTGTTATGCGTAAAAATCTTTTTAAAACATATCGTGTGATAAAAACAATTTGAATCAAAACTTTGATTCATTTATCCATGCATGTAGGCTTGGTTTTGGCTCGTTTAATCTTCTAAAATTTCAGCACTTTATATTAAACGCTTAGCTAATAATACATGTTATAAACTTATTCAAAAGTCATTTTAAATTTCCATCTTCATAATTCTAATACTTATGCCCATAATGTATGTCATAAACTCAGAAAATTCCATTTTTACCCTCTCCATGGGATTCTCGGATTTGTACCCCCAAAACAGTCCACTTTTGGGCTTTGTCCACTATTATCAAATCCTTAACCAATATACTTAACACACCATCCCCTTAGCAAATCAAATAATACATAATACACACAATTGTAGATACATATATCTAAGTAAATATCAAAATAACTCTATTGGTACCCACGTACGCATCTTGGCCGAATTATGCCATGACCATACACCACATGATTCTTCACTTTATCCATCATTGTATACATATAGTGATTATACCCCTTAGCACTTCAACATCATGATCATGAACATGCATTCTGGATGTAGATATGACATATAACATACTTGACTTATACATTTTTCTTCATGATCATGTATTACTGTTTTGATTCCATCCAACATTTGAACACATGCATGTTAGTTTCCATCATAGGTATGAACTTATGAGTCATGATCATAATGATGATCATGATGGAAACCATGAAAGCATAAATTCTTAAGCCATGATCATCAAAATTATACTTCATCATGAAGGTGATGAATTATGACTAAAGTGGTGGCCCAAAACAGCCCCAAACCATGGATGTTCACGCATAAAAATGGCATGATAATCATCAAGAAACAATCTTTTGTGGTCAAGCATTATAGCAAAAATTATGATGCATCACAATATGCTAAATCAAGAATGCCAACATGCATGAACACTAAAAATCATCAAGAAACACATATGTAATGATCATCATGAAAACATATAAAAATATGGTTCAAAGTGTGGTTCTTAGTACATTTTTTCAGGAAAGTGTGACATGCAACCAAAAATTTTCATGAAATGAGACATGTATGCCTAATCTTTCACTACATGGGACATGCACATATATATGAGGCCTAGACATATCTTAAACTTCACATGCAATACACTTTTTCATATCATCTTAGTCATACATGTTCACATAATTAAGATTCACATACAATTCTTCACATAAGAGGCATGCAAGAACACTTTTTACATATCCATGGTAGAAAAGCCTTTTGAACATAATGCATCTATGATCCAAGTTTGTAGATGAGCAGATAAGACAAGAGAGGGCAGACTGATATGGCTTAGGCATGTCAAGAGGAGACACACAACAACGTCTATTAGAGTAATTGAAAGCCTCATTGTAGAAGGGAAAAGGAGTAAAGGCAGACCCAAACTGATGTGGGATGAGCAGATCAGGCATGAATTACTAGAGATGCACCTTTCTGAGAACATGGTCTAGGATAAGAGTTCATGGAGGCAAAGGATTAAGGTTAAGGAGGGATAGACAGGATATAGGGGCACCTTATAGCATACTTAGAGGATTAGATAGTTTCTACACTTTAGGTTGACTTGCACTTTTTTGTTTTGGTCTTTGTCTTTCAACTATTTGTGTATCCATTGTTGAATATTTCAATATCGGAAGCTTTTGATTTATGTTTAATAAAATCCATTCGCTAGTACATATTCTTATTATTGTACTATCTATGCAAGTACATATAGAGCCAGGGGTCTCACTGGAAGCAAACTCTCTATCCCTTGGGATGGAGGTATTGTTTGCCTGCCTCTTACCCTCCCCAGATCCTAGCGATAGCTTTTTCTGTCGTTGGGATATACTGGGTATGATTGTTGTTGTTGTTGTTGTTGTTGTTGTTGTTTTTGTTGATCCAAGTTTGTAGATGAGCATAAATGTTAGATTTTTCAACATGCATGAAGAAAACAAGAAGAATACTTGCCTTATCTTGGGACATAAACCTTAAAAGGAAAGGATTCCTTCTCCTTCTCTCTTGAAGTTGTACACAACCTAAAGGCCATGAAAAGATAGTGATTTTATTATTTTAGAAGAGAAATACTTAGAGTTTCCTATGATTAAACCTTAATACAATTCATACCTTTGACGATTCTTATGGTTTTCCTCCTTCTTCAACTTAGAAAATGTCTCCTTTCTCCTCCTATAGCACACAGCCTTGGTGTCCAAATGGAAGGAAATGTTTAGTCATTTAGAGTGGTGAGAGAAGAAGAATTTACTAAATATGAGACTATGGATTCTTACCCTGAAAGCTTCCTATACTTGAAGGTTTTCTCTCTTACTTAGACTTGGAGAATTTTCTTCCCTCTTTCTTTCCTTGGTGTTCATGGTTTTGGCTTGAAGAGGGGGTAGAGGTGTCTTGAATTTGAAGAAGGAGAGACTTGATTGGAGAGAAAAAGTCAACTTTGTTTGAGAATGAGAGGAAATTAAGGAAATGAATGTAATTGGGTGAAAGTGCGATGTTCTTCCCCTTTCTTTTGGTTTGGCCATAATGGGTGAAAAGGGGGAGAGAAACTTGAATCTTTTTGCTTGGTGATGGAAAGAGTGTGTTCTTGTTTGATGGGGGGTGAAATGAAGTGGAGTAGGAAAAATGAATGCTCAAGAGACTTTAGAAGTAACTCATGAGAAGAAGAAAGGTTTTTGAAGCTTTGGTTTGTATTTGGTAGGATGGAGAAGTATTCTAGTTGGAATGGAAAGTGAAATGAGGAGAATGGGAGTGAAATGCAATTTCTTACTCCTGTAAACATAGGTGGCCGAAATTTTGGATTAAAGTAGTGGAGGAAACTCATCATCATCTTAGTTGAGAAAAGAGAGTGATGATGAGTGTGGTAAGTTTGCATGAAAGCTAATTGGGTGACGAAAATGACATAATAAAAAGGATGAAAAAGTGGGATGTTGTAAGGACTTCTTCCCTTCTTTCTTGCATGCAAGGCCAACCTAATGATAGGAGGGTTGCAAGGCAAAATTTTCTTCCTTGCTCCTTGCTTAGGTGGTTGCCAAAAAAATATGGAGTGGAACTGATTTGTCTTGAAGATTGTAGTGAAATGACAAGATGGAAAAATGCATGTTTTAGGAGTGGTTGGAGCTTGAGTGTTATAAGGCAATATTCTTTCCCCCTTCTTACATACAAGAAATGGCCATGTGGAAGTGGAAGAGAAAATGAGTGTGTCTTGAAAATAGATGGTGTAGGATTGCATGTTTTATAAGTGGTGAATGTGGCGTTTGTGTAAGACAATATTTTTCTTTTTCTTTGCTTACATCGGCGGCCAAGGGTGGCTTGGGTGGATAGAATAAGACAAAATTTATCCGCCTCATTTCTATGTCCAAACATTCTTTTTTCTTTTATTTAAATATAACAAATAGTTGTGTCCTACTCTTTAATTTCATTTAATCATTCCACATAATTTGTTTTGCTACCTAGGGTTTATTTAAGGTGTACCGCATTTCTTGTCATACCACCTATCATGGTACAATGGTTTAATCGATTTTAATCGATACACCTATCTTTATAACTATGATTTCCTTTATTTTTTCCTTTCGGCTCGGGGGTACAGGTCGTAACACACATATACATGTATAGACATACATATATATAATGCATATATTGTGTGTGTCTCTGTGTATGTGTATACATATACACACATATATATATTTATATATGTGTATGTGTGTGCAAATGTCTTTGTAGGCACATACATATATATACAAATATATTTATGCATTTACACATACATACATACATACATATATATATATGTGTGTGTGTGTGTGTGTGTTTGTATCTCTCTATGTATGTATATATCTATGTATGTATGTACATCTACATAGATATAAATATCTTTATATGCATACACACACATATATATATACACACATATAAATAAATACACATATACATTTATATAGAGTTAATTGCACCTGGTATCCATTCTTTTCCACCAAGTTTTAAGTAGCATCCAATGTTTCATGAAACACACTTGCCATCCAGACTTATAGGGCTAATAGACATCTGGCATCCGGATGACCTGCTGGTCGACCGTTGACCGCTGAAATCGACCTTTGACCGGACTTAACCATACTTTTAACCCGACTTTAACCAAAGTTCACTATTTTACCTTCAAAATTAAAGGAAAAACAAAATCAAACTTCCCTTCCCATCTCCTCCATATTCATCTTCTTCATCCATATTCATCTTCTTCCTCAAAATTAAAGGCCATTTTACTTGTTTCTTCTGAATTTGCAAATGGGTTTGATAGAAGGAGGTTCTTAGGTGGTAAATGAGAAGGAAAAGGGAGGTTCAAACTCTAACAATCCCAACCGAATCTTTTGTCCAATAAATTAACTCTAGAAACCTGCAGTTTTTCTAAGTTTGGACCCAAAAACTGGGCTAAAAGCTGTGAAGTAGTCGTATAAAACAACAGAAAGAAAAGGAAGGAAAAGACCAAAATGGAGGAGTTTGTGAAGTAAATTTCAGTTTTCCTAATTTCAACAATTGAGAATTTGACATTCTTCCGTGACGTCCTGGTGACGGAAAGGCAGCATTTGTTCTTCAAGAAGCTTCAGATGTGCTTCTTCCAATTTGACTTTTTAGATACCTTGAAAATGGCCAGAGAAAAGTAAATCAAAAGGCAAACCCTTGTGGAACTTGTTGATTATATACAGTCTGGGTCAGGAAAGATTACAGAGACTAATCAAGAAGATGAAATTAACCAGGGTTGGGAAAAGTTTTGTGCCACTTGGAAAAAATTTTGAAAAAAAAAAGGAAATTTCATAAAAACCGCCTACAACAGGTCATTTCCCGGTTACCGGATGTCAGGTCTATTAACCCTATAAGTCTGGATGGTAAGTGTGTTTCATGAAACATTGGATGCTACTTAAAACTTGGTGGAAAAGAATGGATACCAGGTGCAATTAACCCCATTTATATATATACAGACACACATATATATCCATATATATATGCATATATCTATATATATGTATAAATAGATACAATATACGTACACACATATACACAAATACACACATACACACATATATGTACACGCATAAATACATAGATTTAAAGATGATGCGTGCTCCACGCAAAAGAATGGATCTTTCCTTGGTTATAACTCGTCTTCCACAAGAAACCTTGTGTAGTGACAAGAACAGTTCACAAAAACCGCCTTTGGCTGTGTGCTTCTCATATGTAGAAGGCAATATCTAACTCCTTGAAGCTTTTTTGTGATCCAAGAACGGAAATCCACCCTGGTATGTGTCTTCAAGATGGAAAGATTCGATTCTCCCACACGTTTGCTCAAGACTTTGATACAAACCTAGTTTTGATCGAAGATCAAAGAAAAACACAAAAAACCTTGCGAACAGCCTATGGCTGAAAATTGTATTTTCTCAATTAGCTTTCTGAGTTTTTAGGCTGCTGACCTTGTTTACATATAGCCCTACAAGTAATAAATCTAGTATACAAGAGATGGGATAGGTCTTCTATTGAATTTCTATCTCCTCATCTGATCAACATTGCACGCTATTTCTCGTTTATCTAGAGGCCACATCTGTCAATGAGGTACCTAAAAATTTGTATTCCTGGATGTCTATTTTCCATATTATTTTGAATCATATCAAAACAACATGGATCAGTGAGTAATCGCCAAAATACCGAGACATGTTCATCCTGTGAAAACTCCTACTTTTTAGGCTTTTTCCAAATTTGGGAAGCCTATTTTCTTACCCTTTCACTGACATTTTAAATGATTAAAAATAAATTAAAAACCTGTAAAATAACCCTAGAATTACAAAAAAATACAAGCCATTAAGGCCGAAAAGTATGCCATGCAAGACATTTTACGCGCAATCGGAACACGAGCTCTTTCTTTATTCATAAAAACTTATTTTGAGACTCCAAAAGATAGCATCAATGGTCACACACAATTTCCTCAGTATTGCCATAACATCCTGCTTCAGTTCTTTCGCTTTACTCCTCATAACTGGACCCTTTGGTACCTCCTCGGACATGCTTCCTCCTCTCTCAAACCCCCCACATGTCTCCTACTTAGGGCTTGTGCTCCACTTCTTCATCATTCCCTCCCCAGTCGAAAGGATTTGTCCTTTAATCAGAATCTGCACGGAAAGGATACAAGTCAGTGACATTGAAAGTAGTCTATTCATCTCCATACTTACCAGAGGGAAGGTCGATGACGTAGGCATTGTCATTTGCCCAAGCAAGGACTTTGAATGGGCCATCTCCTCTAGGTTGCAATTATTCCTCCGCTCCTTTGGAAACCGCTCTTTGCAAGGTGTATCCATACTAGATCATCTGGTTCGAACATCACGTGCTTTTTCCCCTTGTTAGGTTGTTTTTATTGTTCATTTTTCTTTTCAAGATACACTTTTACATTTTCATGCAATTTCTTAACATACTTAGCTATAGCTTTACTGTCTAATCTAGCACGTTCATTAGTAGGCAAAGGTAATAAGTCAAGGGGAGATAGGAGATTGAAACCATAAACAACTTCGAAAGGCAAATGAGTAGTACCTGTATGAACATGCCAATTATGTGCAAATTCAATGTACGGTAAACAATCCTCCCAATTCCTTAAATTCTTTTGTATTATGGTACACAATAATTGAGATAACGTTTCATTTACGACTTCAGTTTAACCATCAGTTTGTGGGTGTGCAGTAGTGTAAAAAATCTTAATTCCAAACATACCCACAAAACACGCAAAAAATGACTCAAGATTTTAGTGTTCCTATCACTAACATTGTGCAAGGCATACCATGTAAATGTACCACTTTTAAAGAATAATGCAGCAACATATAAAGCATCGTTGACCTTTACATGCAATAAAGTGTGCCTTTTTGGAAAATCTATCGACAACCACAAAAATCGTATCTTTACCATGTTTAGACCTTGGTAATCCAAGAACAAAGTCCATAGAATATCAGGCCAATGGCTAGAAGTGATGGGTAACAGCTTATACAAACCATGTGGTTGGGTTTTAGACTTCGCTTACTTACAGGTAATGCAACTAGCACACAATTTTTCTACATCTATACACATATATGGCCGAAAAAATGTTCTCACATGATTTCCAAAGTTTCAAAAATGCCAAAATGACCCATAAGGCCACCTCCATGGGCTTCCTTACCAACAATTCACGGATAGAACAATGTGGAACACACAACTTGTTTTCTTTAAAAAGAAATCAATCATTGCTATAAAAAATACCAAAAGAAGATGCAATACATGCGTCATAGGTAGAGCAAAAATCTAAATCTTCAGCATACATTTCCTTTATGGATTCAAATCCAAGTAAACGTGATGAAAGAGAAGTAATCAAAGAGTATCGCCTAGATAATGCATCAACTACGATATTATCTTTGACGTTCTTATAGTGAATCACAAAAATGAACTGTTTAATAAATTCTACCCATTTAGCATGTATTTTTTTTAATTTTCCTTGGCCTTTTAGATACTTAAGGGATTCATAGTCTGTGTGAATCACAAATTCCTTGGGTTGCAGGTAATGTTGCCAAGTCTACAAAGCTCAAACTAACACGTAAGGTTCTTTATCATATGTGGAATAGTTTAGTTGAGCACCTTTGAGTTTTTCACTAAAGTACGCAACTGGTCATTTAGATTGGTTTAATACCACGTCTATACCTATTCTCGATGCGTCACACTCAATTTCAAAAGTTTCGTCAAAGCTGGCCAATTTAATAATGGGCGGTGGTAAGTTTTTCTTTTAACGAATCAAAAGCCTTTTCTTGCGCCTCGCCTAACGAAATCCAACTTCTTTCTTCACTATTTCGTTCAAGGGGGCTGAAATAGAAAAATATATTTCAGAAATTGCCTATAGAAACTAGCAAGTCTATTGAAACTTCTGACTTCAGTAGCGTTCTCAGGTGTAGGCCATTCTATGATAGATTTAATTTTTCTTTGATCTACCTCAATGCCATTTGCACTAATTACATATTCTAAAAAAAGGTGATCTTATCAAGGTAGAATGAACATTTCTTAAAATTAGCATAGAGAGATTCCTTTCGCAACGTTTCTAAAATAGCACGTAGATAGTCAATATGTTCATGCAATGTTTTAGAGTAGATCAAGACATCATCGAAGTAGACTACCACAAACTTACCAATGAATGATCGCAATACTTGGTTCATTAGTCGCATCAAAGTACTGGTGCATTAGTTAGACCAAAAGGCATGACTAACCACCCATACAATCAATTTAGTTTTAAACGCGGTTTTCCATTCATTTTCTTCTACAATTCCAACCTGGTGGTATCCACTTTTAAATCAATTTTTGTAAAGTACTTAGCATCATATAATTCATCAAGCATATCATTTAGTCTAGGAATCGGGTACCTGTACTTTATTGTGATTTTTTGATGGCTCGACAGTTGATGCATATCCTCCAAGAGCCGTCCTTCTTGGGCACTTTGATGATCGGTACCGCACATGGGCTCATGCTTTCCTTGATTCGTCCCCCTAGCCAATAGGTCTTCAACCTGTCGTTGAATCTCCTTTGTTTCTTCCAGGTTGGCTCAATATGCTGGATTATTAGTTAGTGTTGCACCTGGGATAAGATCGATTTGGTGCTCGATTCCTCTCAACGGCGGTAGCCCTGTGGGCTCCTCTTCTAGAAACAAGTCTGAGAAATCTGTATCAAAGATGTAATTCCACTTGGCAAAGTGGAGGGTAAGTCCGAGTCAGCAAATAATATATCCTTGAAAAGCGTTATAAGCACCGTTTTACACGACATCAAAGCATGTGAAATTTCAGAGGATTTTACGTCAAAGGACTTCTTAGACTTAGGTATCTTTTCTTGCTCTGAAGTAAGCTGTTTAGTCGACTGTTCGGGGTATTTTTTTTATTTTTTATTTGTTTTTTTAGCCCATGAGTCACTCTTTCTGTGCTCTCGTTTCATTGACTCAATGAACCGTTGTTCTGCTTCTTTTTCTTCCTTTGACTCCCGGTTTTTATACATTTTACGTTGATCTTCCAAAACCTTTTGTGGAAACAAAGCATGCAGTTTATATAGTTTCTTATTCATTTTAAACATATATTTATTAAGGAAACTGTCATAAGTTACTCGCCTAGCATATTGCCACGGTCTTCCCTAATAAGATATGACTAGCATGCCATATGAACAACATCACATAAAATTTCATCATGATAACTTTCTATAGAGAATGGTACCAAAATTTATTTAATCACATGCACTTCACCACAATCATTAAGCCATTGTAATTATACAGTCTAGGGGTGATCAAGCAAGGGTGGCACAAGTTTTCTTACCAATTCTATAGTAGAGACGTTAGCGCATGATCTTGCATCTATAATCATGGTACAAACCTTTCCACTAACCATTCAATGAATATGAAAAATATTTTCCCTATGTTGTGCATTTTCATCGACTTTAGATTGTGCTTGAAGGCTTGTCTAATAAGAAGAAACTCTGTAGATGGGACATGTTCTCATCACTCATGCATTCCTCCTCCTTTAAGTCTTCCTCATTATTTTTTGTTTTCTTCAGGTTTAGAGGCCGAATAATAATCACCATAATCATAAATATACATGATTCGTTTATTAGGATATTGAGATGCCATATGACCCATGACTTGAAATCGGAAAAATTTTATATCTCTAGTCCTACTTGGAGGGTTAGAAGACGTACTTTTCTGGAGGAAACCTTTTCCGCACTTTTCCCCTTAGCTTTCTCATTTTTTATGCTGGGCTGGTGGTCGATCGAGTGGTGTTGGATGTTAAGGCAAAAGTTTTCATTTTGGCTGGAAAGTCCATTGGCCTCAGTTTGAGGGATTTTGCATGAATAGCCACGGCTGCATGGTTCTCCTTTTTGAGTTGCCTCTCACCTTTTCCACCATATGAACCATGGAATCCATGTCCGTGTACGGGTGTTAGCTCCACCATGTTGGCTATATCGTAGTTCAGGCCTCCTAAGAATCGTGCCATTGTGGCTTTTTCTCTTTATTGCACGTTAGCCTGAATCATCAACATTTCCAACTCTTTAAAGTACTCGTCAACACTTCTAGTTTCCCTGTGTCAATTGCTGCAATCTTTAGAATAGGGACCTTGCATAGTGTTATGGTATGAAGGGTTTGCCTTATTGCCCTTTTTATTTCCTCTCAAGTGTTGACCCGATCTTTGCCAGTTCTTTACCTCACATTTTGCAATTGGTCCCACCAAACAAGAGCATAGTCTGCAAATTCTATAGCTGCAAACGAACCTTAATTAGTTCAAAAAACGAGTTGAGTATATGAGTTCTACTCTTTCTTTCCCACTCTAAGTAGGGCTTTGGATTGCTCTTTCCGGTAGAATTAGGGAATTTTCATCTTGACCTTACTGCCGTCTTGGGCTAGGTCATGGACTGCATGAGGGTGTGTCGGGAATTTGTCTCCTCCTCGAGTAACTCAGCAAAATGAGGTTGATGTCTTCTGGTCTTTCCTCCATCGACAGAATTCTCATAGGGTATCAGCCATGTCGTCCTCCTCTGCTCCCTCTGCCTTCAAAGTGGACAGCCTTTTCTCTCACGGTATTCTGTGACATTTGAGTTGCCTCGAGGTCCTCGATTTGGCTCACAACTTGTTCCATTCTTTGGGACATTCTAGTCATCATTTGTGCGATGTTTTCTAGCGTAACGGGTAAGTTGACCAATTTTGAGGGTTGCATGACCGAAGCACTACTCCCAGGTGTGTGGGCATTTATATATATCAAACCTGAAATAGAACTCATAAACGAAGGGGAAAAACTAACACAACGACGAAAGAAAGATTTACGTTAGGGAAAATGAAAAACAAGAATTTTTTACTGCCTTTCCTCACATGTGTATGAATGCGCTCACTTAGGCTTTACCTACCCTCTTCTATTCTCACAACAGACAAAGCCTTTTACACTCGCCTTGCGTTTCTCCTCTAGATGCTATACTAGAATTGATATCAAGTAGAGCAAACAAATTGTGTTCTTCATGATTCAGCTTGTATATCTTCTCCAAGAGGGTGTAAGTCCCTTGACACGGCAGCCAAGGGAGTGGGTAGTCTTAAACAAATGGGTCGCGCTAAGAATCAAAGAAATGCAAGAAACTGAACAAATACGTAACGATTGAGCCAAAGAATCACTAAGGAGTTGCTTTGGGCAATCCTTAGTCAAATTTGGCTAAGTATGTGACTTAAATATGCACCTTTAATGGTCTAAGATACAAGCAATTTCGTTCCCAAGGGTATATCATGGATTTGGCGGAGTTTTATAGCCAAGTCAGGTTAGGGTTTTGTAACGGAAACAGGGTTGTTAGGTATTACCATACGGCTTTAACCTTTTCATTTTCGTAATGTACCAAGCTAAAATGAATATATATGTGGAAAATAAATCTTGGACCGAAATTTAGCATTTTTTTGGCCTTTTTTTATTGAAAGGCAGTACCCTTTACTGTGCATTAGGAGATGTGCTGATGCTTTACAAGGCACTCGTTAACTTCACATGCCTCACTTTAGCTTGTGTCAATTTGTGTGTCAATTTGCCATGGTTCTTGCCGTCGGAAGCGTTGTTTCATGGATATTTTTGATGGTTTTAGGTGATGGAAATTCAGGTGTAGATAGTGTAGGAAATGCTCACATGCTACTTTTGGGTGTTTTTCGGTGTTTGAGGGTGCGGTTTTGGGGTGTGGCCGACGGTGGGGTGGTGTTTTAGGGTTTAGGTTTTGTATAGTGTAGGCTCTTGAGTTGGGGTTTGAGGCTATTTGTATTGGGCTGTTTATGAGTGATAATGTTAGGATCCTTTAGGATATTTTGTTGGCTAATTTGGTTCTTTTTGGGTTTTGTTAAGGCTGACTTTGTTGCACCACAAACCAATTAGAATGCACACAAATAATTCACAACAAGAACAAATTCTAACTTAGAGCTTCTTAGCAACTAGATTGCAATATAAGACTAGTTAGCTTTTTAGGCAATTGTTTTATATGCGGCTGATGAGGGGAGGTCTAGATGCAAATTCCCTGGGGTTTCAAAATCAACAAGAAAAACACAAGGAATATCAATTTGAGTGCAATACACAAGGAAAAGATTCAAACTTTAGGTACAAAACCTAGTTGGCGTCGTCTAAGGTTTTCAGCCATATTTTTTTTGAATTCATGCAATTTTGTCTGTTTGTTGTGAATCAAGAAGAAACAAGTTCAGCAAAACAAAAGGACAAATGAAGGGACAAAAATAATGTGACAGGGGGTGAAAGTTGGAGTGTGGAATTATTTTCTTCTTTTTTGCTTTTGAAGATGGATGGGGCCGGTTGTGTATATATTGTAGGATTCGCAAGGCACCACTAGAAGAGGGGGGTTGAATAGTGGGTGCGGAAAATGTAGTTTTTAAATTAGTTTGAACCTAAACCCAACTTCTGAAAACAGATTCTGCTTTCAGGACCAGTTTTAAAACGTTTTGAAAACTAGGTTTCAGGTCTTCAAAAATTCTGAAATTGGAGAGAACTTATACTCAGATGTTATGAGTATCTCCTAAAAATTTCAGATTAAAATTCAACCTCTAACCCCTTGAAAAATCGTTGGTGGTCAGATTGCGCAAATATGCCAGAACCGATACACTGATTTGAAAAATTAATTTCAATTTATACACAACTCCAAATGCTCTGAAAACTTAACCACTAACCCCTTATATGTTATATTTAAATGGGTTGAAACAGTTTTGAAAAATTCTTTTGGGAAGTTAGTCAAATATGATCAAAGTCTTAACCTTTGCAAACCTGAAAATCAGACTGCACTAGTCTCAGAACATTGGACGTTTGGATGACTTATACTTGTCCAAAAAGGTTGAAACTTGCGCTAAAAGAACCCTATAACGTGTGGTTATATTTTCGGAAAGTTTCGTGATTTTTGAAATTCGTTTACTATTTTTACGAACGTGATTAAAAACAGTAAACAGTGCTGAAACAGAAAATCAGTGCTGAAAGTAAATGACACCAAGAATTTTATACTGGTTTGGTTATAAACAACCTACTCCAGTCTTTAAGGAACACCTTCCTTGGTTCACACTAATCACACACACGCAGTACACCTTACCGTAGGGTTGATAGAGTTACACCTAACTCCAACCCTTTACAAACCTTGTATGACGAGTACAATTCACACGAACACCACCACCTCGTAAGAATAAAAATTGATCACACCTTGATCAATCTTTTACAAAGATATAGAATGAATGGTGGTTTATATCAAGCCTATTCAAGATTGAAAGAATATGAATACAATAGGCTTTACAAGAAGAGAGAAAGAAAGAAGATGTAGAAGAAAAAGGCTAGAACACTTTTGATCTTTGATTTTGCAACTCTTGCTCTTGTTTTGTTTGCTCTCTTCTTTTCCTTTTTAATGCTGCAGGCCGTCCCCTCCTTGGTGTGTCTCCCTCTTGAAAATTATCTTTTAAGTCCTTGAGAGAGTGTAAGACATCATTGTGACAAGGCCTTGCTTACTTGGCATCTTCTTATTGGATCATCATTTAGTCTTCGCTTACTTGGCACCTCCTTATTGGCTCAACGTTGTCATCATGATGACATGGAAAAAAATCTGATAATACATTCAACCATGTGCCAAAAATCATCACATAATACCTTCCATAAATCAAGAGAACATCACATAACTTTCAAGACAAAAAATCCTTCCTACACAAGGCAAAAATTCGGCCATTAGTAGTCTTGCCATGCTGAAAATTCAGCATGTGCAACATTCCTTTTCTTTCAAAAATAATGCCAAATATTCTTTGATTTTTCATCATAAAAATGAATCAACAATCTATGGCAAGTATTGCTACCAATTAAGAAATGAAACATGGACATGTTTTGGCATTTAAATTCGGCCATCAAGATTGTACACATGCTGAAACATTTTCAGCATGTGTGATATGTAAAATATCACCATTTATTTATTTAAATTATATTCAAAACCTTTCCATTTCTTCTTCCAATCAATCACACAATTTAAGATGACAAAATATGTCTCATTAACATGCAAATTTCGGCCATCCTTGTGTGTAGTATGCTGAAATTTTCAGCATGTGACATAAGAGAGATATACCTTGAATTCTTACCATTTGTAGCTTCTCTCTTCAATTCACCAACATTGTATGATTGATCCTTGACCAATCAATATGCCAACAAGGCTCCAAATAAGCTCCATCTCAGCTGTAGGGGCGTTGCATAGAGTATGTACATGTGCTGAAATTTATTTTTGCTAACTTTGTAAAATAGTGCATATTTAATAATACACACATGTTATATTCCAATCAGCCCTTAATTTAATTTTCTAGAACACTTTAAGATGTATATCATATGTAAAAAGTGTCTAGATACATGTCACATGATGTGCCAAAAACGTTCCATGTGTTGTGTGCGTAGAAAACCGAATTTTCGATATTTATCGATTACCCGATTTTTCTCTAATTTAAATTCCAACTTTTGCACATGTTATATATATTATGTTATACATAATATATATAATATATACTTTAAATCTCAGCACTTGGCTGGTCTAAAGTGGTACCATTAACATGTGACAAAATTAAACTTGGAATCTTCACATTTTGGCCTTAATGTGGGTGATTTGTGTGTGCCAAAATGGAAAGTATTTTTGGCTGAATTTTTCATGTAACCCACGAAATTTTTATGGAATTTTGAAGTACAGGGGCTGGCCATTTATTTATGGTAAGTACGTGACACGTTGGCGAAGTTTCGTTATTCGCCCGATACGACAATTTTCGGTTTAGAACCTTTTATCGTGTCGTATTTGATTTGTCATCACCATATCTTATATCATATGATATAAGACCTGAATATACTCATAAATATGAGTTAAGTATAGTGGTGTGACGTTAACGTACGTACGTAAAATATATAACGTGTCGGTAGTACGTTGGAATACATGTGTATGTGCCTTTTCTTAAAACATCTGAAAATATATGTAATATATGTATATAGGCGTGTATAATTAAGGATGGGAGGAGGAGAAAACTTTCCTTCCTTAGCTTTGTTGCCTTTGTGCCTTTTCCAAATGTGGCTTCCTTTAATGAACTACTTAGTTTAATAAACTAAGTACTTTACTTAATGAACTAGTCTAGTTTAATAATGGTGGCACCTGAAAATAGTATAAACACAATAAATGTTTGCCATATGATGTAAGCTTTAACGCTTCATGGCTCGTTAGTCCGGCAACATTATATTAAGCTAAATAAGGCAAGTACTGAGCAATATCATGCACACGTTTGTTTATATCATGCACGTTTTATCTTATGCTCGTTTTTGTGCACATTTAAATCATGTATTTGAAAATCACTCAAACCCCTTTTTCTCAACAATCTCCCCCTTTTGATGATTTTCAAAATAACCTGTACTCATGATTTAAATCCTATCGCTCCCTCTTCAATCATGCATAAATTCAAAATTCGAAATTTAAATTTCGAATCCGCTCCCCCTTGATTTATGCAATCAGTATCTCTCTCCCCCTTAAATCATGCTTTCTCTCCCCCTTTATTTTTGAAAGCAAATCAAAAGATGCCTGTAAAGATGAAAAAAAAATCATGCATTTCCTATACGTGCGTTCGTAAGGGTTATTGATTCAACCCTTTGAAAATATCCCTTTTGGTACCCACATTTGGGTGACCTTTCAAGATCTTCCAAAAGGTGAGAAAGATGATGAAAATGCAACATAGTATCCGTTGGGGGCAAATGCGTTTGGCCTTTGGCCAAGAATCCCATCATGCATATAGTATGGTTTTCGTTTTTGGTTTGCATGCACGGGGAGTGATCCAGATGTATTTTTATGATATGAATGTCGCATATGCATCAGTGGCTTTCTATATGGCATGTGATTTCTCTTTGTATGATAAGAAGCACGATGAGATGAGATAAATGGTGTACTAGTCTTCTTCTCATATTTATACGGCACATAATTATATTTTGCATGATGTGAAGAAGAAGCACGTTGAGATGTCATAAGAAAAGGCCTATGCGTCTTCTTAGATGCCACATGTGTCTTTGATGCATCTATTTTCTTAGATGGGATAAATTTGGTTGGTTTATTTTGTGGCTTACTTTTCTCAACGTATCCCAGTCCGGTTTTGTCACTATCATGCTTTTGAGAAGAAATAATGTGATCTAGCATGTTTGTTCTCATGTCAAATTGTTTCACCTTTTTCTCTACATCCGCATTCCTTGATTTCAAGTTTGAAATCTTGGATTTCAATTCAGTGTTCTCGGATGTCAATGATGAAATCTCAGACTTTAATGAATTAATGATGCGTGACGACTCTTCTCTAGAATCGTTTAATTGAGCGACAAGATTTTCGTTTAAAGATTCTAACAATTTCTTGTCTTCAATTAACCGTTTCTTTTGTTTTGCAAGAGTTCTAGCAAACTTATGTAATTCAAGATATTCAACATATAAATCATCATAAGATAGTTCAGAATCCGAGTCAGAATCAGAATTTACCTCATTTTCAAATAGTGGAGGCATTTGGCTTGACATACCTTCTTGCTCGGTTTTGTCGCTAGTGGTTCCCACCTCACTAAGATCGTTGGATCCTTTTGTTGTGAGTGTTCCTGCGCTCTGATACCAATCGTAGGATTTGCAAGGCACCACTAGAAGAGGGGGGTTGAATAGTGGGTGTGGAAAATGTGGTTTTTAAAATTAGTTTGAACCTAAAACCCAACTTCTGAAAACAGATTCTGCTTTCAGGACCAGTTTTAAAACGTTTTGAAAACTAGGTTTCAGGTCTTCAAAAATTCTGAAATTTGGAGAGAACTTATACTTAGATGTTATGAGTATCTCCTAAAAATTTCAGATTAAAATTCAACCTCTAACCCCTTGAAAAATTGTTGGTGGTCAGATTGCGCAAATATGCCAGAACCGATACACTGATTTGAAAAATTAATTTCAATTTATACACAACTCCAAATACTCTGAAAACTTAACCACTAACCCCTTATATGTTATATTTAAATGGGTTGAAACAGTTTTGAAAAATTCTTTTGGGAAGTTAGTCAAATATGATCAAAGTCTTAACCTTTGCAAGCCTGAAAATCACACTGCACTAGTCTCAGAACTTTGGACGTTTGGATGACTTATACTTGTCCAGAAGGGTTGAAACTTGCGCTAAAAGAACCCTAGAACGTGTGGTTATATTTTCTGAAAGTGTCGTAATTTTTGAAATTCGTTTACTATTTTTACGAACGTGATTAAAAACAGTAAACAGTGCTGAAACAGAAAATCAGTGCTGAAAGTAAATGACACCAAGAATTTTATACTGGTTCGGTTATAAACAACCTACTCTAGTCTTCAAGGAACACCTTCCTTGGTTCACACTAATCACACACACGCAGTACACCTTACCGCAGGGTTGATAGAGTTACACCTAACTCCAACCCTTTACAAACCTTGTATGACGAGTACAATTCACACGAACACCACCACCTCGTAAGAATGAAGATTGATCACACCTTGATCAATCTTTTACAAAGATATAGAATGAATGGTGGTTTATATCAAGCCTATTCAAGATTGAAAGAATATGAATACAATATGCTTTACAAGAAGAGAGAAAGAAAGAAGATGTAGAAGAAGAAGGCTAGAACACTTTTGATCTTTGATTTTGCAACTCTTGTTCTTGTTTTGTTTGCTCTCTTATTTTCCTTTTTAATGCTGCAGGCCGTCCCCTCCTTGGTGTGTCTCCCTCTTGAAAATTATCTTTTAAGTCCTTGAGAGAGTGTAAGACATCATTGTGACAAGGCCTTGCTTACTTGGCATCTTCTTATTGGATCATCATTTAGTCTTCGCTTACTTGACACCTCCTTATTGGCTCAACGTTGTCATCATGATGACATGGAAAAAAATCTGATAATTACATTCAACCATGTGCCAAAAATCATCACATAATGCCTTCCATAAATCAAGAGATACATCACATAACATCAAGACAAAAAAATCCTTCCTACACAAGGCAAAAATTCGGCCATTAGTAGTCTTGCCATGCTGAAAATTCAGCATGTGCAACATTCCTTTTCTTTCAAAAATAATGCCAAATATTCTTTGATTTTTCATCATAAAAATGAATCAACAATCTATGGCAAGTATTGCTACCAATTAAGAAATGAACATGGACATGTTTTGGCATTTAAATTCGGCCATCAAGATTGTACACATGCTGAAACATTTTCAGCATGTGTGATATGTAAAATATCACCATTTATTTATTTAAATTATATTCAAAACCTTTCCATTTCTTCTTCCAATCAATCACACAATTTAAGATGAAAAAATATGTCTCATTAACATGCAAATTTCGGCCATCCTTGTGTGTAGTATGCTGAAATTTTCAGCATGTGACATAAGAGAGATATACCTTGAATTCTTACCATTTGTAGCTTCTCTCTTCAATTCACCAACATTGTATGATTGATCCTTGACCAATCAATATGCCAACAAGGCTCCAAATAAGCTCCATCTCAGCTGTAGGGGCGTTGCATAGAGTATGTACATGTGCTGAAATTTATTTTTGCTAACTTTGTAAAATAGTGCACATTTAATAATACACACATGTTATATTCCAATCAGCCCTTAATTTAATTTTCTAGAACACTTTAAGATGTATATCATATGTAAAAAGTGTCTAGATATATGTCACATGATGTGCCAAAAACGTTCCATGTGTTGTGTGCGTAGAAAACCGAATTTTCGATATTTATCGATTACCCGATTTTTCTCTAATTTAAATTCCAACTTTTGCACATGTTATATATATTATGTTATACATAATATATATATAATATACACTTTAAATCTCAGCACTTGGCTGGTCTAAAGTGGTACCATTAACATGTGACAAAATTAAACTTGGAATCTTCACATTTTGGCCTTAATGTGGGGTGATTTGTGTGTGCCAACATGGAAAGTATTTTTGGCTGAATTTTTCATGTAACCCATGAAATGTTTATGGAATTTTGAAGTATAGGAGCTGGCCATTTATTTATGGCAAGTACGTGACATGTTGGCGAAGTTTCGGTATTCGCCCGATACGACAATTTTTGGTTTAGAACCTTTTATCGTGTCGTATTTGATTTGTCATCACCATATCTTATATCATATGATATAAGACCTGAATATACTCATAAATATGAGTTAAGTATAGTGGTGTGACGTTAACGTACGTACGTAAAATATATAACGTGTCGGTAGTACGTTAGAATACATGTGTATGTGCCTTTTCTTAAAAAATCTGATAATATATGTAATATATGTATATAGGCGTGTATAATTAAGGATGGGAGGAGGAGAAAACTTTCCTTCCTTAGCTTTGTTGCCTTTGTGCCTTTTCCAAATGTGGCTTCCTTTAATGAACTACTTAGTTTAATAAACTAAGTACTTCACTTAATGAACTAGTCTAGTTTAATAATGGTGGCATCTGAAAATAGTATAAACACAACAAATGTTTGCCATATGATGTAAGCTTTAACGCTTCATGGTTCGTTAGTCCGGCAACATTATATATAAGCTAAATAAGGCAAGTACTGAGCAATATCATGCACGTTTTATCTTATGCTCGTTTTTGTGCACATTTAAATCATGTATTTGAAAATCACTCAAACCCCTTTTTCTCAACATATATATATATATATATATATATATATATATATATATATATATATATTATGAATGAATGGAAAATACAAGATTATAACAAGGAACCATTGGGCTCTGATACCGAATTGATGCGTGCTCCGTACAAAAGAATGGATCTTTCCTTGGTTCTAACACGTCCTCCACAAAAAACATTGTGCGATGACAAGAACGGTTCACAAATACCACCTTTGGCCGTGTGCTTCTCGCTTGGACTGAGCAATATCCATCTCCTTGAAGTTTGTTCATGATCCAAGAACAGAAATCCATCCCTAGTACATGTTTTCAAGATGGAAAGATTCAATTCACCCACAATGTTTGCTCAGGAAGCCGATATAAAACCTTGTTTTGATCAAATATCAAGGAAAAACACAAGGAAGATCTTTGCAAATAGCTATGGTCGAAAATTATATTTTTTTCTATCAGTTTTTGAGTATTTTGGCTGCTGTCAACGTTTACATATAGCCATACAAGTGATAAACCTAGTCTACAAGAGATACACTAGGTCTTTTATTGAATTTCTATCTCTTGGGCATCTAATCAACATTGCACATGATTTCTAGGTTATCTAGAGGCCGATTCTGTCAGTAACGTACTCTAGAAACTTGTACCCCCGAATGTCTAGTTTCTACATCATTTTGAATCATCTCAAAAAGACGTCAGATGAATGAGTTATGGCTAAAATACCGAGACATGGCCATTCTGTAAAAAAAATGCACTTAATGCAATTTTACCACCAATTACATACTATTAACTATAATTTACGGAGGGAAGAACTCCCAAAAACTTCCAATTACCCATATAGGATAAGGGCAATCCTTAATGCCCCCTATGAGGATAAACGTGAATCGGCAGTCCCTACTTTTTAGGGTTTTTTTCCAAATTTAGAAAGCCTATTTTTCTATCTTTTCACTAACATTTTTAATTTAAAAAAACTTAAAAACCTGTAAAATGATCCTAAAATATATTACAAAAGAATACAAGCTATGAAGGCCGAAAACTAGGCCACGCAAGATCTTTTATGCACAATCAAAGCACGAGCATGCATAGACATTGTTTCCAGCCCTCCATCCATCCCATACTCTTTCTTTCTTCATCAAAACTGATTTTGAGGCTCCAAAAGATAGCAACAATGCTCACGCACAATTTCCTCAGGTATTGTCATAACGTCCTGCTTCAGTTCTTTCGCTTTGCTCTTCGTAACTGGACTCTTTGGTACATCCTCGGACATGCTTCCTCCTTCTCCAACCCTCTGCACGTCTCCTACTTGCAAGTTCTGCTCCACTTCTTCATCAAGATATATATAACACCCTTCCCCCTCCTAACAAACACACACACATATGTACATACACACATGCACAGGTTGAAGCTGGGTACAACTTCTTAGAGGGTTCCGTTCATTTTTCCTAATGGTCTTGTTAAATAACAGTATGTTTAATGAAAGAAATACTTGAACACTTCAAACAACTGTGTTAGAATGAATGAATGCTTAAACTTTGAAGAAATGCTTTGTAAAATTGGATTTGAAGTATGCTTGTGTGAATATGTATGTCGAATCGATCCTGCAAAAAAAAAATTTAGAGGTCCTCTGAGTTTTAGAAAAACCCTTTGATGATTAAGTCGGTTAAAAGATTTAGGAGTAGACAGACTTTAGGGAAGCTCTCAGGTCTGTAAGTATGAAAATAGGCTCAAATCTGTTACATGTTGGTAGAAGGATTGTTTTATAGGTAATTGAGGTGAACAAAATTGGACACTACAAAATGACAGGATTATTACTGGAGATTGGCCCAGATCAAGTGGGTCATATAATTGTGTCTCAAGAAGTCACGATGTGTGTAGGAGACCATTATGTCACATACCAATATGAATTCTTGCCGGCAGGGAGAACGTTACGATTGTATCGCCTAGTGTTATAGGTCGTAAGGAGAGAGATATGTCGTTGATGCCTAAATTTTGGTCCCATTAGTACAGAAGCACTCACAGGTTTGCTACCGAGGTTCTTGACCTGTTTCAGGTTTGCTAAATAAATTCTACACAACACCGATGGGTCTCACGTGATGATCTTAGCTATAGGCTCATGCGTTAGGCTTAGCAGACTTCCGGTATAATATTGGAGAATTGGGTAGATGTGCATGTTTGAAGTGTATGTCTCTGAGGTCCGGGGTCTTGTAGCAGACTTTAGAGTTTTGATTTGTCTAACTTTGGAGTTTGCTAAATCAATTAAAGTGTTACGACCCGCATTCTCAGGCTAGTTGACAAGGGAGAATCGAAGGAAAATTACGATGAATTTCGGAACGCGATCGTAGCGTCGCTCGAAGTAGTCGAAATAACCCATAATTCTATCCACTAAAAAGTAAAAGAAAAAGAAAAAAAAACCCTAAAAGAACCCCTACCCGCTGATCACACCTCATCCCAAACAAGACAAATTACTTTTATTACTCTCCATCACCTCACATACACCACCTTCTACTTACACTCTATTCTATTCTCTTTTCCACTACAATCAATGCATGCTTTACTTTTCCTATTCCCAAACCTCTCCAACGTCCTTTTCCTTTCACATAAAACAAAATGCTTTAATTATACTTAACTTTTCATTCACACTTCCTTTACACCATCCATTCTTACAACACTTTTATCAAGACAAAAAAAAATTGAAGACTCCTTCCTCTTACCCATGTGAAAATCGGCAGAAGCAAGTAAATGGGTGCAATTTTTATCCCATCAATCCTTCAATTTCCATTCCTACACAGTTCCCCAAACCACTACAAACTAGTCCTATTTCTTCTACCTTCAGTTTCGACCAACAACAGGGAATAAACAATTCATCTTTCTTTTTCATGCATTTTCCTACACCAATAAAAATTCATGAGCCTCTTCAATTCCCAACTACAAAACAAGACCTCTTTTCCTTGTTGCCCATTAATTAACTCTCAGTTATACAAGTGTAGAATACCTCTCCTCCTACACTCTCAATTCAAATTAATTTTCTTCACTTTCCTTATTTCCAACAAACTCTTCTCTCTCCTTCCAAACACTCAAAGACTCACAAGACTCCTTCTTTCCTCTCTTAAACGAGAGTATCAAAGGGAAAACAAGAATCAACTTCTCACCTTGTACTCACTCATTCTTCATTCTAAATTCCAGTTAAGCATACTTCACCCTCTCCATCTTAAGTACTCCACCGTGGCTTTCACATAGAAAGGAAGAAGAATTTTCTTCCAACCTTAAGCTAAGATTCAAGTTTGCATGCACAAGGATCCTTCAAGGTAAATTCATAAAGGTTTAGTCTTGAACCTTTATTAGTCATTATACCTTAAAAAAAACTAATATACTTTCTTGTTCCATCTTGGCCTAGGCCGTGAATATCCAAAAAGAAGAGGAGAAGAGAAATCTTTTCATTTTTAAGGTCAAGATTCAAAAGTGAGGCAAGTGTTCTTACTAAATACTACATGTATTTTCAAATGTTTAGTATATATATATATATATTTATATCAAGGTTGGATCATCATGTAGTATGTTCAAAAATTTTCTTTAAGAATATATACAAATATAACTTTGATATGATATACCATATGCATGTATTGATATATGTACATGCGTGTATATATTATGTATATGTATATATACGGGTATATAATACATATATGTATATGTATATATATTCTTGAATATGAAAAGTAAATTCAAATGAATGTATATGATATGTATAGGTATATAAGCTTGAGTATAAAAGTATATATATATGTATATAGGCGTTATATATGTAAATACATATATGTATATTTTTCGGCTTATAGGTATGTTAGTGGTATAAATGATTTTAGTTTCATGAAAAGTGTATTTAAATGATAATAGAGAAATGGACCTATATGTATGTGTATAACTAAAATGAAATGGGTATAAATAGGAAATATAATTACAAATGGAGAAAATGTAGTAGTTTATATACATATAACAATACATGGACAGAATATTTTGGGAATGAAAATATTTTTCTTATATACATATTGTGTACACTTATAAGGTGTGGTATAAAAAAATGTATATCTATGGGTACAGAGGTACATTCGGCCTTAAGGCCTTTTTGGTGTTATATAATATATTTTTCTTAAGCTATATGAATATAGTACAAGAAATGGTATATGTGAATACACATATGTAAACTCACGGTTTTGAAAGGAGCTTAAATTATAGATGCTATTGTCCAATTTTATATAAATATGCCTATATGTAAAACAAGATGGAGTTGTATATGTATATATAGATATATGTATGTATACGGCTGCAATCAATTTTATGATATCAAGTTAGACTTATACATGAACAAAGTATAAAGGCTCATATGTATATAAATAACGATACACTTATATACACACCACCTAAAGACATCTTTACGATAAAAGTAATTTTATCTTATGTTATAAACATGAATAAGTACAATGTTTAAAATATGTATATGTAAGAACATATGCTTATACATATTTTGCTATTATGCCTTTTTGCTAAAATGAATTTACTATGTTTATGTTGTGTATATAAGTATGATATGTGTATGTAATAAGATACGAAAGGTGAACCTTATTATGATTTATGTATTTATTGATGAGATATGATAATATATGTTTATTTGTACCATTATACATTTAAAGAATATTCACATGTATGGAAGTATGTATTATACATACTAATATACATATATATACATGTTTGAATACGATGTTATGATGTTAACGATTTTATTTCATGCTAATAGTATTCTTATGTGTTATAGATTATTATGTGTAAGTTAATATGTAAGTTATGAGATTCCTACATGATATGTTAAGGAAGTAGGAAGTTTATGTCCTAGGTACTTAAGTTATGAATTATGAAGTCTGTGTGGAGAGTGGATATTATAGAAGCCTGGTTAGAGTATTTCTTTAAGTCATGATAAGTAGATTGTATTGATGTGTAATTTTGAAGTATGACAAGTACACCGTGTTTAAGTAAGTGATGTTACTAGTAGTATGAACAAGATACCCCTATACGACCGAGCTCACATTGCATGGAATCAAGGTTTGAAAGGTTCTGTTTTACGTTACATGTTTTAAAAGTTCATATGCATATGAACGAAAAGTATGTTTCAAGGAAAAAGGCAATGTTATCTAGTATGTTTACGACATGATTTATGACATGTATGAAAAGTATGGAAATGTAACGAACTGTATCTACGAGACGAAAGTTTCTTCATGCGAAAAATGTAAGGTTCTTGTGAACACCATGTGAAGAACATGGCTCTTGAACCTTACATTACATGTTGGGTATCGGGTTGTACCTTGTGAAGAGCTTGGCTGTCGAACCCTTCTATGTACGATGAGTCGGGTGAATACCATGTGAAGAACATGGCTACCGAATTGTTTTGTGTTGAGTCTTGAACACCTTGTGAAGAGCTTGGGTTCATGGCCGGCGCGTCAACGTAAAGCTACCTACTCGGATGATGTACGGGTCATCGTTTACGTACCTTTACGGAGATTCTTTCCGGACGTCATTAGATATAATTCTTACATTTCAATGGCCATCACGTATGCATGAAAAGTATGACCATGGAAGTTTTGGCATATTATTGCATGATTTTAAAAAGGCAGCTATGTTTTACCTTATGATCATGATGCATTACACCTTTATGCATGTCACGACTCCTTCAATGACGTAGTAGAATTAAGTTGTGATGAATAGAGTTAAGAAGGTAACTCTTAAGTTAAGGAAATCGTGAGGCTAGAGTTTATGGATTTTAACTAGATCTGGAGATCTTTCTTTTCTTGTATGGGCAGTATTACTTGTCTGTCACTATCTGTTGATGATGTATGAACTGTGGTGGTGATGCTTAATGCTGACTATATACGAAAAGACAAACACTGTTCCTTGTCTACCTACTTCCCGTTTACGTTTATACCAAGGTATTTTACTGGTTAAAAATGGAGACGTGATTATCTATTTGACAAATGTGGTATTATGTTTTGTCACCCCGTCTCCCCATGTATGATCCACATGTCGTATCCAGTAAGACTACTTGCTGAGCGATTAAAAGTCAGTGGCTATCGCTCATACTTGCCTCATTTATCACTTTCCAGATAACAGGTGTCATCATACAAACTTGTTGAAGGCATTGTAGATAGACCATTGATGACAACGAGCATACCGAGATATTCTTTGAAGGCGTTAGGCCTCGATTGATGATGTAGCTCAGAAGAATTCAGTATTCTGAATATGTTGACTTGTACAGATTATGATTTAGTACATTGCATATCGATTATGATTTGTTTATGTTATGATGCTTCCGCTGATCGATTCATTATTCATGTTGACATGTACATGTATGGTATCGACGCCTTGTACTTTATGGAGTAGAGTACGGCGGGTGCACCGGGTCGGAACCCTGGTTTCGGGCGGGGCGCTACAGGTGGTATCAGAGCAAAGGCTCTAGATCCACAGCGGACAACATAAAGAAAACAAAGACATGTATTAGGCTATGATTGTAGAACATAAGTTATGATCATAGACTTAAGCAGCGATCTTAGAATTTAAGAGATGATCATAGATATAAGAAATGATCCTAGACAAGGGTGAAATAAGTTGAATATTGTAAGCATGAATAAGTAGGAATTGACATATTATAAGGTTAATCGGATTAGGATTAGAGGCTGAAATTATTAAGCTATGATTCCAATATAAATTTAAGTTGAAGGATATTAAATTAAGCAATGATCCTGAACTTAGGTCGTAATCTTAGATATAAGTGACGATTTTGATTAAGAGTTGATCTAATCATCAGACGACAATCTAAATGAAAGTATTGATTTAGTCATAAGTGACGGTTATATACTATTTATGATTTAGAAATAAGAAGTGATCTTAGAATTTAAGAAATGATTATGACGTAAGAAATGATCTTAAATGAAAGTGACAACCTTAGTAAATATATATATATATATATAATAATAATAATAATAATAAACTTTATTAGGTTATGATCGTAGAACTAAGGTTATGATTGTAGAACTTAAACAAAGATTGTAGAGTCTAAGTATATGATCTTAGACTGAGCGCTGCAGCCTTAGTATAAGAGAAATAAAACGGTATTAGGCAGATACGAGAAGCTAGAGAGTATAAGGAGGTTGTTAAGCTTTCCGACATTATACAGGTCAAGTCGCTGGAATACCTCAATTCTGTTTTCTTGTTGGTAACATAGTAGTCATAAACTGTACATTCCCTAATTTCGGGTTCAGATTTATTTAGGATAATATTTGGAGATAGTGATAAATTTTGTAGCTGATTAAGATATGATATGTGGTAGAACTATAAGCGGTGATTAATAAGAAATATGACAATTGGAGTTTCGTAAATACATGGCACAAGTGATACATGTTGAATTAAGACGATGAATTTAGAAGATTCCAGAGTAGGCCAAAGATGTTAGTCACATTAGATATATTAACTCATAGCAATAAGGGTACGATTATATAAATGGAAATAAGGATATAGTGAGGCATATCACATCGGGATTTAAAGTTATAGATTCTGGAGAACGTCGGATTATCTGATCGAAATTAGTGGGCATAACTTGAATTTGAGTAAGCATGAATAGGTATGAGTTGATATGATATAAGATTTAATCGGGTGAGAATTAGCAGCTAGAGTTGGTAAATATAAGTTTACGGTAACGCGCAAGAATATGAGGTTATAGCATACCTAAGCGGATTAATAGGAAGTATACGGAAGAGGTAGATTAAGAAAACTTTATCCCAAGTCGGAAGATACTAAGTTGAATCATAGATGATTAGGAGATGACGTTAGAAATTAAGCTTTAAATCTTTAAGTGTAAAACCGACAGCCATAAGTTTCGAGGACAAAACTTTTATAAGGGAGGAGGAATGTTACGACCCGCATTCTCAGGCTAGTTGACAAGGGAGAATCGAAGGAAAATTACGATGAATTTCGGAACGCGATCGTAGCGTCGCTCGAAGTAGTCGAAATAACCCATAATTCTATCCACTAAAAAGTAAAAGAAAAAGAAAAAAAAACCCTAAAAGAACCCCTACCCGCTGATCACACCTCATCCCAAACAAGACAAATTACTTTTATTACTCTCCATCACCTCACATACACCACCTTCTACTTACACTCTATTCTATTCTCTTTTCCACTACAATCAATGCATGCTTTACTTTTCCTATTCCCAAACCTCTCCAACGTCCTTTTCCTTTCACATAAAACAAAATGCTTTAATTATACTTAACTTTTCATTCACACTTCCTTTACACCATCCATTCTTACAACACTTTTATCAAGACAAAAAAAAAATTGAAGACTCCTTCCTCTTACCCATGTGAAAATCGGCAGAAGCAAGTAAATGGGTGCAATTTTTATCCCATCAATCCTTCAATTTCCATTCCTACACAGTTCCCCAAACCACTACAAACTAGTCCTATTTCTTCTACCTTCAGTTTCGACCAACAACAGGGAATAAACAATTCATCTTTCTTTTTCATGCCTTTTCCTACACCAATAAAAATTCATGAGCCTCTTCAATTCCCAACTACAAAACAAGACCTCTTTTCCTTGTTGCCCATTAATTAACTCTCAGTTATACAAGTGTAGAATACCTCTCCTCCTACACTCTCAATTCAAATTAATTTTCTTCACTTTCCTTATTTCCAACAAACTCTTCTCTCTCCTTCCAAACACTCAAAGACTCACAAGTCTCCTTCTTTCCTCTCTTAAACGAGAGCATCAAAGGGAAAACAAGAATCAACTTCTCACCTTGTACTCACTCATTCTTCATTCTAAATTCCAGTTAAGCATACTTCACCCTCTCCATCTTAAGTACTCCACCGTGGCTTTCACATAGAAAGGAAGAAGAATTTTCTTCCAACCTTAAGCTAAGATTCAAGTTTGCATGCACAAGGATCCTTCAAGGTAAATTCATAAAGGTTTAGTCTTGAACCTTTATTAGTCATTATACCTTAAAAAAAACTAACATACTTTCTTGTTCCATCTTGGCCTAGGCCGTGAATATCCAAAAAGAAGAGGAGAAGAGAAATCTTTTCATTTTTAAGGTCAAGATTCAAAAGTGAGGGAAGTGTTCTTACTAAATACTACATGTATTTTCAAATGTTTAGTATATATATATATTTATATCAAGGTTGGATCATCATGTAGTATGTTCAAGAATTTTCTTTAAGAATATATACAAATATAACTTTGATATGATATACCATATGCATGTATTGATATATGTACATGCGTGTATATATTATGTATATGTATATATACGGGTATATAATACATATATGTATATGTATATATATTCTTGAATATGAAAAGTAAATTCAAATGAATGTATATGATATGTATAGGTATATAAGCTTGAGTATAAAAGTATATATATATGTATATAGGCGTTATATATGTAAATACATATATGTATATTTTTCGGCTTATCGGTATGTTAGTGGTATAAATGATTTTAGTTTCATGAAAAGTGTATTTAAATGATAATAGAGAAATGGACCTATATGTATGTGTATAACTAAAATGAAATGGGTATAAATAGGAAATATAATTACAAATGGAGAAAATGTAGTAGTTTATATACATATAACAATACATGGACAGAATATTTTGGGAATGAAAATATTTTTCTTATATACATATTGTGTACACTTATAAGGTGTGGTATAAAAAAAATGTATATCTATGGGTACAGAGGTACATTCGGCCTTAAGGCCTTTTTGGTGTTATATAATATATTTTTCTTAAGCTATATGAATATAGTACAAGAAATGGTATATGTGAATACACATATGTAAACTCACGGTTTTGAAAGGAGCTTAAATTATAGATGCTATTGTCCAATTTTATATAAATATGCCTATATGTAAAACAAGATGGAGTTGTATATGTATATATAGATATATGTATGTATACGGCTACAATCAATTTTATGATATCAAGTTAGACTTATACATGAACAAAGTATAAAGGCTCATATGTATATAAATAACGATACACTTATATACACACCACCTAAAGAGATCTTTATGATAAAAGTAATTTTATCTTATGTTATAAACATGAATAAGTACAATGTTTAAAATATGTATATGTAAGAACATATGCTTATACATATTTTGCTATTATGCCTTTTTGCTAAAATGAATTTACTATGTTTATGTTGTGTATATAAGTATGATATGTGTATGTAATAAGATACGAAAGGTGAACCTTATTATGATTTATGTATTTATTGATGAGATATGATAATATATGTTTATTTGTACCATTATACATTTAAAGAATATTCACATGTATGGAAGTATGTATTATACATACTAATATACATATATACATGTTTGAATACGATGTTATGATGTTAACGATTTTATTTCATGCTAATAGTATTCTTATGTGTTATAGATTATTATGTGTAAGTTAATATGTAAGTTATGAGATTCCTACATGATATGTTAAGGAAGTAGGAAGTTTATGTCCTAGGTACTTAAGTTATGAATTATGAAGTCTGTGTGGAGAGTGGATATTATAGAAGCCTGGTTAGAGTATTTCTTTAAGTCATGATAAGTAGATTGTATTGATGTGTAATTTTGAAGTATGACAAGTACACCGCGTTTAAGTAAGTGATGTTACTAGTAGTATGAACAAGATACCCCTATACGACCGAGTCTCACATTGCATGGAATCAAGGTTTGAAAGGTTCTGTTTTACGTTACATGTTTTAAAAGTTCATATGCATATGAACGAAAAGTATGTTTCAAGGAAAAAGGCAATGTTATCTAGTATGTTTACGACATGATTTATGACATGTATGAAAAGTATGGAAATGTAACGAACTGTATCTACGAGACGAAAGTTTCTTCATGCGACAAATGTAAGGTTCTTGTGAACACCATGTGAAGAACATGGCTCTTGAACCTTACATTACATGTTGGGTATCGGGTTGTACCTTGTGAAGAGCTTGGCTGTCGAACCCTTCTATGTACGATGAGTCGGGTGAATACCATGTGAAGAACATGGCTACCGAATTGTTTTGTGTTGAGTCTTGAACACCTTGTGAAGAGCTTGGGTTCATGGCCGGTGCGTCAACGTAAAGCTACCTACTCGGATGATGTACGGGTCATCGTTTACGTACCTTTACGGAGATTCTTTCCGGACGTCGTTAGATATAATTCTTACATTTCAATGGCCATCACGTATGCATGAAAAGTATGACCATGGAAGTTTTGGCATATTATTGCATGATTTTAAAAAGGCAGCTATGTTTTACCTTATGATCATGATGCATTACACCTTTATGCATGTCACGACTCCTTCAATGACGTAGTAGAATTAAGTTGTGATGAATAGAGTTAAGAAGGTAACTCTTAAGTTAAGGAAATCGTGAGGCTAGAGTTTATGGATTTTAACTAGATCTGGAGATCTTTCTTTTCTTGTATGGGCAGTATTACTTGTCTGTCACTATCTGTTGATGATGTATGAACTGTGGTGGTGATGCTTAATGCTGACTATATACGAAAAGACAAACACTGTTCCTTGTCTACCTACTTCCCGTTTACGTTTATACCAAGGTATTTTACTGGTTAAAAATGGAGACGTGATTATCTATTTGACAAATGTGGTATTATGTTTTGTCACCCCGTCTCCCCATGTATGATCCACATGTCGTATCCAGTAAGACTACTTGCTGAGCGATTAAAAGTCGGTGGCTATCGCTCATACTTGCCTCATTTATCACTTTCCAGATAACAGGTGTCACCATACAAACTTGTTGAAGGCATTGTAGATAGACCATTGATGACAACGAGCATACCGAGATATTCTTTGAAGGCGTTAGGCCTCGATTGATGATGTAGCTCAGAAGAATTCAGTATTCTAAATATGTTGACTTGTACAGATTATGATTTAGTACATTGCATGTCGATTATGATTTGTTTATGTTATGATGCTTCCGCTGATCGATTCATTATTCATGTTGACATGTACATGTATGGTATCGACGCCTTGTACTTTATGGAGTAGAGTACGGCGGGTGCACCGGGTCAGAACCCTGGTTTCGGGCGGGGCGCTACATAAAGAGTGTCACGTGCAATTGAGTTTATCCTTCGTCGACATATACTATATATATATATATAAAATCTTATATATACATACATATATTATATAATACATGTACACAAGTATGCATGTGTGTATATATATGTGTGTGTACGTGGGTATCATTAACACATATATTTGCACAATAATCTACCTTAAAATAAACTTTTTTTTCACTGCCCATCAAAAGTCAACATGCCTAATTATATTCCATCTGCCTCCCTTTTACCGAATGTTTGAAATTCTAACAACCATATGCTAATGTCCTATGGCTATTAAACTACTGTCCATCTCACTGTGATAAGTGAAGGAACTTCAACATTACATCTCCTAACTTGTCTCTTTCTCTATTTATTTTAAGCAAAAGTAAGCCCAATGTGAAATCGTTAGCTCGTATTCACCCCAATGGCCTTCTACCACCACCTACCCTGACAACATACTTTTAGATAAAGCGTTTTCTTTTTCTCGTTTGATAAGGTTTGATTTTAGCAACTTATATAAGTTTTTCTAAGGTTGTTTTCTTTACGAGGTTAGGGGGATTGAAAAAGAAAATGAGAAACATCAGATAAAGTTTGTGATTTTTGGCTCATTAAGTAACAGCCTAAATATCATAGAGCTGTCTGATGTATTTCGTCATCTTCTTTCTGGGTCTTGATTTTTCTCGTCTTACAATTTCTCTCAGGCTATTACCGCGGGTTAGAATCCTCTCACCGTAAAATCCTCACTGCACTCCTCACCGCGTGATACGTGGCAGCAGGGGAGGTGGTGAGACTAAATGAGGGTCACCCACATCTAGCCTTGCCGCCCCACCCAATTACCACGTATCGCGCGGTGAACAGTGGGGTGAGGAAAAAATAGACATGAGATTTCGTCCCATTACCGCGTGTATTTCGTCATCTTTAGTGAATTCACTGTACTCATAAATTAGTACTATATGACACCATATATTGCCACTCTATTGTCCCCTGGGGATTTTTGGTTTAGATGTGGGAATCTCGGAATAGGAAGCAAAATGATAAACATTAGATTTAGTATGAGTGTGGCGAGTAAACCTATA
Organism: Eustoma russellianum; assembly: GCA_036186865.1. NCBI lineage: Eukaryota > Viridiplantae > Streptophyta > Magnoliopsida > Gentianales > Gentianaceae > Eustoma > Eustoma russellianum. The sequence continues at coordinate 18,108,525 of AP025041.1, read as the reverse complement.
ATTGTTTAGTATAAAAGCTGAAATTGACACTAGCCATTAGTTAATTTTAAAAGGGGACTCGAAATTATATTAAACGGTGAAAAAAAATATGAATGATTCCTAAATATTCATCTTCCACACACACAATTATTTCAATATACCCAAACAAACACATTCAATAAAAATCACTTTCATTTATACCATCTAACCAAATGTCACGTAAAATGAATTATTTTTTATAGTCTTAGTATTCAATTTGTTTTGTTTCAAAGCAAAACCTATGTTGAATTAGCATTTAACAATACTAGTCGGCCTTGGATCTGTCTCTTACAAGATACTCTGTCTTAGAAGATACATCTTAAGTATGACGTCCCACAGAGGAAGACGACTGACATTGACGCGTTTATATTACGGGTTTGAGTCACAGCAACAGCTTTTTGAACAAAATATAAGGTAAAATTGCGTATATCAGATCGCGAAGCGATCTAACCTCTCTTCGGATTCTGTGCAAACGCGGAAGCGCAGTGCACCAGGAACGCCCTTGAGGAAAAAACAAAGTGATAATATGAATGATGAGTACAGGTGAATAAAAATACGAGCATCAGTATATAAGATCGCATTGTGTGGGAAGTGAACGTCAAGAAACTTGATCTGCTTAGAGGACTGAATTTCTTTAAGCCTTTTGCCTCAGCATATTGCTAGTAATTAATTTTTCAAGTTAATTTTCTGAGTTATTCAATCCTATGTACAACATTTCGCCAATTCTGCCGAGAGTTTTTTCTGACGTTTTTTTTCTCTAAATCTGTTTTTCTTCTCTTTATGTCATACAATAAAACTTATTAGCTTTTCTATACGCCTACAATATAGATGCTAAAGGCAATTATAACATAAAGGGTTTGAGACATATAAAATATATACATCCGGAAATCTGTTAAATGAACTGAATGTACTAGAAGGGGGGGAGGGCGCGGGGGGGGGGGGGTCACCGATGAAAGGGAAAAAATTACTAATTCGTAAAAAAATCTCAAATCTGTTACTCTATAGTGCTTCTATCAATTGAATTTTCTTGAAAGTTTATTAATCTATTGCGCCTAACTTTTGAAGAATTGAAGTGGGATTTGGTGAAGAAAGAACAACTATGACCCGGTCTTTCCCTTCTACGAGCTCCATTTAAAATTTGAAACGGGAATTCTGCTAAAGAAAATAATGTATTTATGTATATATGATAAACAAAGTATATTGAAAAAGTTACAAAAACAACCATACTCAATAAATATCACAACGAAATCAAAAGGCATACCGTTAGAGTTTGAGGAGGACGAGAGACACACAAACAATATCTACATCTAAATTAATGGATCAAAAGAATATTGTTGTACGCTTTTACTAAATGACTGTAAAGTGGAATCTGAAATCGTCATCTGGTTCTTCCGTGATTCCGGATTGCGCAAAAAACTAGAATGTTATTTGTCAAAGCTGTCCTAACAATTGTATTCCGACGAAATTAAAAAATAATCAGCCGATGATTAGTTAATTGTTTGCCTGAAGTAATGAACTGTGCATTTAGCTTATAATACAGTAAAAGTGAATTAAAATTGACATAAATACAGACAAAGATCAACTCTCACAATCTTAATTAAATTTTGAAGAAGTTGACCTGGTCATACTGCAATATAATATATCTGCTTCATACGTTTAGATTAATCACATGACCAGAAGTCTTTGAGAATCTTTTCATGTTACTTTTTTCCCCCTTAATTTCTTTAAATAGACGGAGATCCATCGTAGAGGCTACCTGGTGAATTGGTACAACTCTACCCAATGACTCTACAACAACAACATTATTTTATTGTCTTAGAGTTTCCCGCCTATGATAAGGTATAGGGGTCAGATGTACGCAACTATACACATGTCTTAGGAACACACAAAAGTTGTTCCCCGATGACCCATAATGAAAATTGCGTTAATATGTGTAGATCAACTAATACTTCACAATATAAGAAACACAGCGAATTTAGTGAGTCATTTTGCTTTGTTCTATCATATTTCTAAGTTAAAGAAGAGTGTGTCGTTCACTCCATTGAAATGAAAACCCAATGACTCTCAAGCATTTAATCTAAATTAGTAGAACGATCGGAAGTCATATGAGTCATATAATTATAAATCAGCACAAAACACACACATACATATACAAACATATCATATCTTAGAACTTACCATAAAAAATGTAGAGAAAGGCCAACAAGGCTGTTGAAGCTGAAGGTGAAAGGGGAGAGGAGTAGGAAGGCAAGGTAGCAATCTAAGAGAGAAGGCACGTGATAACTGGTGCCAACTCAGCAATCAACGATTGGAGGCATTAGGAAGACACGTCAGCTGGCAGTTATAGACAGGAGTGGCAGTTACACCAAGGAACCGCAATTTACGGAGGAGATGCAAGTGCAGTACGTTAGGATGTGCTGCTGATCACAAGGAGGAAGACGAAGGCAACCGTGGGAACCGTTTTAAATATATATAAATGACAAGAATGCTCTTAATGATATGTTAGAAGAATAGGCAGTTAAGGGATAGAGTTGTAATTTCACACGCTTTTAAACTGAAATATATAGCAGCTTCCTCATTTTTTCTCGAAAACATCTGATTGTTCTCTCCTTTAATTAGCAAACTTTTCTCTCTTTTGTTCTCTCTCAAGCAAAATGTATCAATTGTGTTCTTGTGTTCGGTGTATATTTGATAAATTTCACATGGTATCAGAGCGTGTTGATATATGAAATTTGGCACATTCATGGCATCAAACAATTCTCCTGCACTTGTTTCTTGAAACAATTACAACTACGGTGAAAGTAGTCACAATAATCATCAAGGCATGATTACTGATCCGACGGAGGATCCTCTGTACATCCATCCGAGTGATAATTTATCGCTTGTATTGGTTCAACCGTTGCTTGATGAACACAAGTATCACAGATGGAGTAGGAGCTTCAGGAGAGCATTAGAATAGAAGAACAAGGTAGGCTTTTTTGACGGTACACTTGTTCAGCCTGCTGAAGGAGATAGAAGGTATGTCATTTGGACAAAAGCGAATAATATGGTTTCATCTTGGATTTTAAATTTGGTTATTTCACCTATAGCACAGAGTGTGGCTTGTTTGGATCATGCGTTTGACATTTAGAGTGATCTAAAATTTAGATATGTTAATGCAGATGCTTTTAAGCTGTCAAATTTACAGGAAGAATTCTATGCGGTTACGCAAGAGAATTCTTCGGTTACTGAATACTATACGAAATTGAATGTCCTGTGGGAAGAGTTGTTGGTTTTAAGATCCATCCCAAAGTGTATGTGTGCTAGGTGCACCTGTAATGTGACAAGTCAGGTAAGGAAATTCATTGAAGATGATTGTGTGACAAAATTCTTGAAAGGATTAGATGATGACTATGAAGCTATTAAGTCTCAAGTGCTGCTTACCTCTCCCATACCTGACCTCAAAACAGTGTTTGGTATAGCTGTTAAGTTGGAGAGGAAACTCACTTCACTAATAATCAGGCTCACTTTACCAATAATCCTTCTTCTGTGTTGAATGTGGGTAGTGCACCAAGGTATGGTGATTCTGGTGGGAGGCTACCAAGTTCTCATGGATGTAATGCAGGATCTGTGTCAAACTAGAGACCTGTAGGTAGAGGTTATAAAGGAAATGGTCAGAGGCCAAGTTATAATAAGTCTAAGACTTCCATGTGCACACACTGTCAAATGCTAGGCCACACAGTTGACAGGTGCTATAAAAAGCACAGATATCCACCAGGATACAAGCCAAGAGGTAATTTAAATCATGTGTTTGGGTATTCTGATGGTTTTGTGAAAGATAGCTTGCAGGAAGGAGAGGAATCAGGAGATTTTGAGAATGGAAATCAGATGGTGCAACAACAGTGTCCTTATCTGACACATGAGCAATACTCTCAATTGATGAACCTGCTGAGAGAACATCAAGGCAAAGGAGTGAAGGACTGTGTAGGAGGAGAAGGTGCCAACACACAGCATGCTGTAATGTCTGCTCTAGCCACCACTGCTTCTGGTAAGCTTCTAAGTAATACATCATGTGAAAATTCTAATGCATGGATTTTAGACTCTAGAGCTACAGATCATATCTGTTCATACTTGCATTTTTTTGCTACCTATAAACCTGTTTCATCCACATTTGTAAAGTTGCCAAACAATCATCTGGTAGAAGTTGCTTGCATTGGAACAGCTAGAATCACTGTTGATCTAATTATAACTGATGTGTTTTTCATTCCTTCTTTTTCCCTAAATCTTCGCTCTCTTAGTAAACTCACATTGTCTAGAAAACTTACAGCCCTCTTTGATTCTGATGCTTGTATCATTCAGGACAAAAGGACCCGGAGGATGATTGGTTTAGCTAAAATGAGGCATGGGCTATATCATCTTCAAGGGTCATTTAAACCTTTTGTCAACAAAATTCTTGACAGACAAAGCAAAAGTCTAGCTGCTAATGTGTCAGATTCTATGCTATGGCACAAGAGGCTTGGTCATAAGGGAGAAGCCAGAATAAAAGAGATAGCTAAACTGAATCTCCTAGTTTGTACATCTTCTGATATTTCTTCTTGTACCATTTGTCCCTTGGCAAAACAGAAACGTATGCCCTTTCTCATTTCATCTTCAGTCTCTAAATCACCTTTCTCACTTCTTCATATTGACATATGGGGACCATACAGGCACCCTACAATGTATGGCCAGCATTATTTTGTTACCATAGTTGATGACTACAGTAGATTTGTTTGGATGTATCTAATGAGGAATAAAACTGAGACAAGAAACATTATCCAGAGTTTTTGTCAGTTTGCTTCTGTTCAGTTTAAAGCATTGATCCAAACCATAAGAACTGACAATGGAAAGTAATTTGATATGAATGAATTCTATTCTGCAAGAGGCATACTTCACTAAACCTCTTGTATATATACACCCCAGTAGAATGAAGTAGTTGGAAAAAAAACATCAGCATTTACTCACAGTGGCCAGAGCCCTCAGATTCCAGGCCAGTTTACCTATCGAATATTGGAGGTTTTGCCTACAATATGCTGCCTTTCTCATAACCATTACCCCTTCACCTATTCTGAACCATAACACTCCTCACCAACTTCTCTATCAAACCAATCCCAATTATATTGTTTAAAGGTGTTTGGTTGTCTTTGCTTTGCCACTGATACTCACCCACAGAAAGACAAATTTGTAGCTAGAGCAAAGAAATCAGTTTTTTAGGCCTATCATATACTACAAAGGGATATATACTGCGGGATCTAAATATCAAAGATGTGTACATTTCTAAAGATGTTGTATTTCATGAAATGACTTTTTCATTTGCTTCTTCTGAGACTCACCTACCATCATGTGGTCAATCATCACCTGCTTACCTTAATTCTCCTGTTCTAAATTATTCAACTGATTATACCTCTCGGCCGTCTTCATTAGTCCCAGAACCTGTTCAACGATATACTCCACAAACCACAGATTCCACTCAAGAGACACGTACAACTGAGTCATTGCCTACACCTGAGTCACCTAACATATCTCCAGTCGCAGTTCAGCCCCCTGCTGATCAGCCTTCATTGGTCATTGATCTTCCCTTTTCATCTAATCCTAACCCTCCAGTGCATGCCAGACCTCATAGATACAGAACAGCACCATCCTACCTCAAAGATTTTTACTGTAACCAAACATCTAATGCTTCAGTTATTATTCCAACCCTCACTATCTGAGCAGGTATTACAGTCTTGATTCTTTATCTCCACAGTATAAAAACTATGTATTGAATGTTAACATGCATGTAGAGCCTAAATCTTATGCAGAAGCAGCTACTGATAAAACATGGCAGGAGGTAATGGCCAAGGAGATTACTATTGTAGAAGATAACCAGACATGGAGATTAGTTCCCTTGCCTGTAGAAAAGCAACCCGTTGTGTGCAAATGGGTATGCAAAGTTAAACTGAATCCAGATGGAACAGTGGAAAGATATAAGGCAAGGGTTTTAGCCGAAGGTTCTACACAGTAGTATGGTATATACTTTCAAGACACCTTTTCACCGGTAGCAAAGATGACCACAATTAGAGTCATACTGGCCCTAGCAGCTCAGAAAAACTGGTTTGTTCACCCGTTAGACATCAATAATGCCTTTTTGCATGGGGAGCTCCATGAGGAAATATACATGATTCCTCCACTAAATGTCCATTTTCCCCAACCTGATCTAGTTTGTAAACTCCAAAATCCCTTTATGGGTTGAAACAAGCCAGTCGTGAATGGAACACAAGACTTACTCAGTTTTTGGTTCAACTAGGATTCATACAGTCTAAATGTGATTATACCTTGTTTGTTAAAAACCTTGGAGATTCTTTACTTGTGTTGTTGGAATATGTTGATGATATCATTGTGGCTTGTAGTAATTTGTCAGCCATTGAGGAAGTTAAGGCCAGCCTACACACAGAATTTAAAATTAAGGATTTGGGAGAACTTAAATATTTATTAGGTATTGAGGTGGCTAGATCAAGGGGGAATTCACATCAATCAAAAGAAATACACCCTGGAGTTGCTAGAACATACCGGATTTCTGGGTCAAAGCCTTCAAAAACACCCATGGAGAGTCATGTCAGGCTCACACACAATGACTCTCCAGAGTACTCTGATGTATCACAGTATATGAGCTTGATTGGCAAGTTTCTTTACCTGAATGTCATTAGACCAGACATCACGTTCTCTATCCAGAAACTTAGTCAGTTCCTAGACTGTCCTACCATGGAGCATCTGAAGGCAGCACATAGAGTACTGCATTATTTGAAAGGTACAATTGGACATGGGCTATTATTTCATAGTCAAGGAGGCCAGAAACTGAAGGCTTTTGTAGATGCGGACTGAGGTGGATGCAATGAAATGTTTAGGTCAGTAACAGGATATTGTGTTTCTTGGAAATGCGTTGTTGTCTTAGAAGGCAAAGAAACAAACTATGGTGTCCAGACCATCAGCTGAAGCCGAGTATAGAGCCATGGCTGCAGTTACATGTGAAGTTCAGTGGTTGTTGCTCCTAGGCAGAGATTTGAAGCTTAAAGAACAAAGACTAGTTGAAATGTTTTGTGACATTAGAAGTGTGATCCACATAGTAGAGAGTCCAGTTTTCCATGAGAGAACAAAACATATTGAAATAGATTGTCATATTGTTAGAGAAAAAGGTGCAAGAAGGAGTTTTCGAGTTGATGCCTATCCGGACTGAGTTACAATTAGCAGACATGCTTACCAAAGCCCTTGACAGTAGGAAATTGAATCAATTGATGTCTTCAATTGGGAGCTTAAACTTGTATACCAAGCATAGCTTGAGGGGGGTGTTAAAGCTAAAGGTGAAAGGGAAGAGGAGTAGGAAGGCAAGGCAGCAATCTAAGAGAGAAGGCACGTGATAACTGGTGCCAACTCAGCAATCAATGATTGGAGGCATTAGGAAGACAGGTCAGCTGGGAGTTATAGACAAGAGTGGCGGTTACAGCAAGGAACCGGAATTTACGGAGGAGATGAAAGTGCAGTACGTTGGGATGTGCTGCTGATCACAAGGAGGAAGACGAAGGCAACCGCGGGAACCGTTTTAAATATATAGAAATGACAAGAATGCCCTTAATGATATGTTAGAAGAATACGCATTTAAGGGATAAGAGTTGTAATTTCACATGTTTTTAAACTGAAATATATAGCAGCTTTAGTTGCTATGTGATGTAATGTACTTCCTCAATTTTCCTTGAAAATATCTGATTGTTCTCTACTTCAATTAGAAAACTTTTCTCTCTTTTGTTCTCTCTCAAGCAAATTTTATCAATTGTGTTCTTGTATTCGGTGTATATTTGATAAATTTTACAAAGGCGGCCAATATAATCATCGGTTTGATCATTCGCTATTGAACAAAAAAAAAGTTAAAAGCGAAAGAATCCAAATGAAATAGCAACATTGCATATTTTTATCTACTACAACAATTTACATCATAACACTTACTATCATAAACTATCTCAATGGCATTATACATAAAGTTTAGCTTATGTTAATCCCAAGTATATACATCATACATGTCCTTCTTTGATTAAACACTATAAAAGTATTTAGGGTTCTCATTTTCCGTAGTAATTTTTCCAGTGTGACTTTCATGTTGAAGTTTTTTTAAATAAAATTTAATTTTGTATTTGAGTTTGAAGAAATTAAAAATGAAGAAACGTATATTATCTCTTTGTGTCTGATGTTAATGAAGCCGGATCTTCACCAAGGATCAGAGATGATCCGAAAGAGATGCCGTTAGCTTTTCTCGATTTGTATAACTGCAATTTTTCCTAAATAAGCTGCACAGGAAACAAAGGTCAGAGGTCCCCGGGGTTACGACCCCGGGTTAAATCCTCCGACGTTCAAATCAGTTTGGGCCATTCTCTCTGAGATATTTTGATATTTTAAGAGTTTGAGTTGGTGTTACTGTAAAGTATGGAGCTTTTTTTTCTATATGTGCTCTCGAAGAAGATGGTTCAGAATCCTCTCTCTTTTCCCCTTTCCTTGCTTTTATTTGTTTCCATCGTCCAAGAATTCTGCCAGTTGATGGGATTGACGCTTGTCTAGGTGGGCTAGTCTTTTGTAGGTATGCAATATGATTAGACAGATGCTTTAACAATTTGTCAAATCTATGATGCGTAGAGAGCCGGCAATAGCCATTCTTTACACTGTAGCTCTGCCAAGTGTACTGATGGGGCCCAGATGAAGCTCCTTAGAAATCCTGTTCTGATCAGGTTGAATTGTTTAGGGGTAAACCCTTATGTGGCAGAGGCCGAGGCTAGAGCTCGGGACGAAGACAGAGCAGAAGTGCACTCTTTGAGTGAAAAATTGCTTGCCTCATAAATGAGTATCTGCTCACTACAGCTGAAGTGAATGCCTCGATCAAATAATTCTTTGCCGGGCAGAGGTGCAACACTTGGTACACAAGGAGAATTAGCCGAGCTGAAGTAATTTGACGTTGACTATTTGTTGAGCAACGGAGGAATCTTGTCTTATATGACATCTAAGTTTCATGCTCATCACTTTGCTCCCGGATTTAGTGTGGCTGAGCTGACCAGCAAGGGCAGACAAATCTGTTCAGAGAAGTTGGTGACGCATCCCTCTTTAATTGAGTCGTCCTCCTCATTTAATGTTGGCGCAAGTTACAAAATATCCAATAATTACTTTTCGGCAGTCGAGATAATCGAAAAGGGAGAAAACGAAGCGTTACACCTTTTTGAATTTCCTAAATCGAAATGTTGCACCTTTTCAATTTCCCCTTTATTAAAGACTGAGATCTTTTCCAAAAGGTTTTTTCTTTCACCTTTTCCAACTAACGTATTTCTTCTTCTTGAGTGTTTGCCTTTCGTCTTCTTCCCCGGTTATTCTTCTGTCTCCAACTTTGGCAAGACCTCCTCCTTACCTTCACTCTGTAAGCTTTTTTTTGTTTCCATGGCTATAATTTCATCTTCTTCCTCTGATTCCAAAATAGATCAAGAAGCTCATATTCGGCTGGTCTTGGGGGTAATGATGGGGGAAACTCTCCTCTCTCAAAGAAGACAAATTCTAGTGATGACAACTGTCCTTTGAGGAGGTTGCGTCTCGCTGGTGTATCCCCCATGGTTGCCCCTGAATCTATGGTGCCCCACATGACAATTGACAGAGGGACACCGTCAACGGCGGTGCAGAGTTCAGTGTGTACCTTGAAAACCACTTATCTTTCTCGTTTGTGTAACTGTTATAACATTGATAGAAGTGTGTTTGATCTTATTCTTCCTTTCCCCATCAATCTATCTACGACCCACCTATAGGGTACGAGGCAGTTTATGAAGAGTATTTCAAATCTGGTTTTAGTCTTCCCATTCCAGAACCTTTGTACCATATTCTTGACTTTTATCACCTTAGGCTGCCCCAACTCATGCTTAATGGTTTGAAAGTGGTCCTCTGTTACTTGCTCTACCTGAGAGCTCTTGGGGAGGAATTTGACCTTAGGGTTTTTAGGGGGATGTTTGTTTGTAAGCATAAAGATAGCTGGTTTTACTTCAGTAGGAGATTTCTTAACAAAGAGATTAATCATACTATAAACATCCCTTCCTTCACTAAAAACTGGAAAGGCCGCTTCTTCTTTATCAAGAAGATAGGATTACCTGAGAGTGAGCGCTGGAAGTTAGGTGGAGCAGACAACTGGAGGCCAAGCAAAATATTTTGCGATGAAGCCTCCAGACTGTTATGCTTATCCCTGGCAGTAGACTGGAAAAAGGTGAACAGGTCGGTTTTAAGAGCTGCCGACCTGGATCATTTGTGTGCCACTTTCGAACTCTTAGTCAAGAAGACTTAGAAGTTATTCTGGGTATGTATTGGGTTTTCTGGGTATCTCTAATTTTTTAATACCTTTCGAGTGATTTGAATGTCTTGTTACTGAATTTGCAGGAGAAATGATTTCCAAAGCTATAGCCAGGATGAGGAGAATGGCTCCTAGAAAGATGCCAAGAACAGAAGAAAGCATATCATCCACGGAACAGGCTTCAGTCAGAGCTTTTTCAGATGTGCAGGTGCCCCCTGCTGGGCCATTCCTGCGGAGGTCGGCCTCCCAGGTATTCTTTTATTTTTGAGGTTGGAAGTAACATAGATTCATGTTTTCAATCAGCTCATCAACTTTTGTTTTTGTTGTAGCTGAAGCTTCAGCTGATCCTGTTTAGGCTGCACCCATTACAGCAAATGAATTTAGATGGGGGATCTGAGGCCCCTATCTTAGCTCTTCCTCCACCCGTTGCAGAGGCTGAGGTGCCACTGCCTCCATCAGGGCCTGGTCCCATTTCAGCTGAAGCCTCTTCTTCCACTGAAGTCAGAACAGCTGGTTCAGAAGGAGGAAAAGCCGGGGTATCTGCTTAGCAAAAAGACAAGGGAAAAGCCCCCCAAAAGGAATAGGAGTCTTCCCATGGTCATCGGCGTGGCTAAAGGACACTGGTCTTCTATTCTGATGACTCTGCCACAAACCCGGTGATAGCCAGGATGTTGACAGAATTATTAGTGCTGCCCTGTGATTGGGAACTTTTCAATCAAATGGACTGGGATTTAGCACAAAAGATGTACTTGAGCAACATGGATTTTTTAAGTTTTTGAAATTTCTTTACTTTCCCAGCTTGGTTGCTTGATGCTTTCTTTGACTAAGTTATTTGGGTGCTGCAGTTCCGAGCTCAGGAGTACAACATGTTCAGACGGACTGAAGAGATGCGAAAGATGGTTGTTCGCTTGTCCGAGAAGAACACATCTCTTCAGATAGCTAATGAGGAACTGGTTGAGGCAGCCAAACCCACGATGACAAGGATGGAGGAACTTAAAGCAGAGGTTGCTGGTCTGAAATATGAAGTGTCAACCTTGTCCTCCGAAAATTCTAAACTTCGTGAAGGAAAGGAAGAGTCTGACACTCGGCTGTTCGTCGCCAATTCACAAGTGGATGAGCTGAAGGAAGTGGTGGCCAACATTGAGTTGGTATTCACTAAAACTCAAGCTAAGCTGGAATTTTACCAGAAGAAGCTCAACACTTGCGAGCAGGAGCTGAGCAGTTGCAAAAAACAAGTTGAGGATGAGCAGAAAGGCAGGGATGAGCTGACTCAGCAAATGGAAGAAGAGCAAAAAAGCAAAGATGAACTTATTCAGCAATTTGAGCATCAAGCTGAAGACATCAAGAATAAAGCAGTTGTTGAGTTCAGGCAGTTTGATTATTTCGTGGATAATCTTCTGAAGTTACAAAGCTCAGTGATGGTGGTCGTCCAAACTTATGCCATCGACGTCTGATCAGAGGTCTACCTAGCCTTGGATAAAGATCATCCTCAGATTACCTCTACAATCCTGAAGCTGAACAATTATTTGATAGTCAGCTAGCGTTGTTCAAGAATGGAGCTGATCTCAGAGATTTGCAAATAGAATAGGAATTTCTTATGCTCCTCATCTTGTGTAATATCTTGAATTACTTCTTAATGAAAATTTTATTTCTTTCAACTTGTGCTCTTTGGCCTGTTCTCAGCATTTTTGCATGTACTTCTTCATAACGCAAGTCTTTATTTCAACAAGTACTTGACCTTGGCTCTACTTGACCTCGACTCTGCCAAGGATTTTAAACAACACGCTTGGCTTCAGCTCTGATTAAAGAAAATATTTCTTCATGGCACAAGTACTTGACCTCGACTCTGCCAAGGGTTTCAATTGCTAGTACTCAGCTTCGGCTCTGCTGAAGTTGGGATAAAAGTTTGAACTTGGAAAATGAACCAAAGTAATAATTCCACATGTTTGAACCAAAGTAATCATGTTACTTTGTTTGACCACCTAACTTTTAAGCAAGATAAAAGATAATATTTTGCGAAGTCTCAATACTTGCACTGCTATTAAACACTGTTTCATTCAAACCTCAGCACTGCTGATGGTTATACAAATGATTTACACAACTAAGTGCAACTTTCTCTAGTCCTGCTAGGTGTCGATGAGGCTCATATACACTGTCATGATTCATCTCGGCACCCCTTCCTCGGGGTGATTGTGAAACCTGTTCAAAAAACTTTTGACCCTAAACGGGCCTGTGCCTCAGACCTGCTGAGGTCTTATAGGAATACATGTCCCAAGTACTTGTCGAGATCTGCTCGGCTTGTTCAGTCCTACTGAGGTGGTGCAAAAAGATAGTCCAATATGCATCACTGATGTAGTAGTCTTAAGTGTGTAGAATGCTAATTTCGCGGTAAAGTCTTGCCTTCTAAGGTTTGCAGCTTGTAAGCTCCTGCTTTTCGCACCTCGACTATGCGATAAGGGCCTTCCCACTTAGGGTTAAAATTTCATGCTGGTGCTGCATGACTTGCTTCATTATTGCGTAATACCAAATCTCCCTCTTGATAAGACCTTGGTCGCACTGAGAGTTGTAGTACCGAGCAATTAAGTTTTTGTACTGAGCCATGCGAATGTGGGCTTGTTCTCTTTTTTCTTCCAACTCATCCATATCTAAACGCAGTACTTGATCATTTTTCTGAGCAGAGTAGTGATTTACCCAAGCAGAATTAGATTCGATTTCAGCTGGAATGACGGCCTCTGTACCATAAACTAAGGAAAAAGGTGTTTCTCTAGTTGAGCTGGAAAGGGTAGTGTGATATGCCCATAAAACACTTGGAAGTTCATCCACCCAGCTTGCCCAGTTTTATGTAAACGCTTTCTCAAGCCATCTTTGATTATCCTATTTGCCAATTCAACTTGCACATTAGCTTGTGGGTGTGCTACTGAAGTGAAACGTTGTTCAATGTGGAGCTCAGCACACCAACTTTTGACGGGGTCGTCAGCAAATTGTTTTCTATTATTTAAAATAAGAACTTGTGGCAGGCCAAAGCGACAGATGACATTCTTCCACAATAACTTCTTTATTTGCCCCCTGTTATAGTAGCTAAGGGCTATGCTTCTACCCATTTAGTGAAGTAATCAATGGCAACCACAAGGAACCTGACTGAACCTGGAGCTCGGGGTAAGGGTCCCACAAGATCAATTCTCCATTGCACAAAAAGCCAAGGACTTGTAATAGCAGTAAACTCTTGACTTGGGAAGTGAAATATAGGAGCATGCACTTGGCAGGAATGACACTTTTTGACCAATTCTTCTGCGTCATGGCGTAGAATGTAATCTCCCTCCTCTTCGGTTAAACATCTTAACCAGGGTTGTGAAAAAGACTTTTTATACAGATATTCGTTAAAGAGAGCATACCTTGCGGCTTTTAGACGTAGACGTCGAGCTGCACGTTTGTCCTCGGGCTGAGTTCCATGTCGCAAGAAGTTAATTATCTCATCCATACAAGTATTGTGATAATGAGCCTGCAGCATTTCATTGGAATCAAAGGCACGGTGCTTCACTAGCTCCACGACTATCTTTTTTTCCAAAGTGGCCAAGGTGGAAGAAACGAACCGAGATAGCACATCAGCTCTCTTATTGGCCGACCTGGGGATGTGCTCTATGCAGAAGTGCTCAAACATCTGGCCGAGCTGCTGGACTTTGGCCAGATATCTTTTCATATTCTCTTCTTTAGCCTCATAATCTCTATTGATTTGAGAAACAATCAACTGTGAATCGCTTCGGGAAATGATTTGCTCTGTCCCCAACTTCCTAGCGAGGCCCAGCCCTGCTATTAAGGCCTCATATTCAGCTTCATTATTGGTTGCCTCAAAATCAAAGCACAAGGCATATTCAAATTCTTCTTGTTGGGGTTGATTATCAGGAGACCAGCTCCACACCCATCTTTGGAAGAGGATTCATCAACATATAGAGTCCAATCATCCAAGGGATGAACCTCTTCCTCTACGAATATTCCTTCAGCCAAAAAGTCTGCTAAGGCCTGAGCTTTGATTGAAGTTCGTGACTTGTACTGAATATCATACTCAGCAAGCTCCACCAGCTCGGCCAGACGTGTCTGGCCTTGTTAGAATTTGTTTCAGGGGCTGATCTATTACTACCACAATGGGATGAGCTTGAAGGTATGGTCTGAACTTCCTTGCAGCCATTATGAGTGCCAAGACCACCTTCTCAGTATTGGGATATCGTACTTTAGGCCCATATAGAACTTTGCTTGTGAAGTAGATTGGTTTCTGCATATTATCCTGCTCTCTGAGCAGAACTGCGCTCACTGCTTCCTTACATGTCGCCATGTACACATAAAGCACTTGTCCAGGCAGAGGTGAGGTTAACATCGGCACGTCGGCCAAATGAGACTTTAGCTCATCAAAATCCTTCTGACACTGGTCGTCCCATTGGAAAGCAGCCTTCTTTTTCAAAATTTGAAAGAAAGGAAGTGATCTTTCGACAGACTTGGAGAGAAACCTGCTTAAGGCTGCAATTCTACATGTCAACCTCTACACTTCTTTAATATTCCTAGGGGGTGCATGGTTTGTAAAGCCTCAATCTTGGTAGGGTTAGCTTGCACCCCTTCTTTGGAGACCATATACCCCCAAAATTTTTCCAGTGCCTACCCCGAAGGAGCACTTCTTCGGATTCAGTCTCATGTGTGAATCCCTTATAACAACAAAAACTTCTCTCAAATTTTGAATATACTGATCAAGAGTTCTGCTTTTGATAGGCATATCATCTATATATACCTCCATTATCCAGCCAATTTATTGACTGAACAAGAAGTTGACCAAACGTTGATAGGTAGCCCCATCTTTAGTCCGAAGGGCATGGTAACATAACAATAAGTATCTGACTCTGTTATGAATGAAGTTTTTTCTTGATCTTCCTTAGCCATGATAATTTGATGATAGCCTTTGAAGGCATCCAGGAAATCAAAGATCTCATGACCTAGAGTTCAATCCACTAACCTATCAATCTTAGGTAGTGGGTAGAAATTCTTTGGGCATGCCTTGTTGAGGTCAGTGTAGTCTATGCACACCCTCCACGTCTCGTCTGGCTTGGGGACTACCATTGGGTTAGCCAACCAGATTGGGTATAAGACTTCAACAATAAACTCTGCAGCAAGGAGTTTCCTGACCTCTTCTGCAATTACTTTGATCCTCACTGGAGCAAAATTTCACTTCTTTTGCTTTATGGGCTTCACCTGGGGGTCAACATTCAATCTGTGCTCAGCCAGATGCGGTGGGATTCTCGGCATATCTTCAGCTGTCCATGCGAAGATCATTGCAAATTCTCTCAGCAAAGCTTGAAGCTGAGTTAGTAGCTCAGCCGGCATCCGTGTCCCTATCTTTATAACATTTTCAGGTCGACTCGGATCAAGGATGAAGTCCTGAACTGAATCATCTGATTGCAACCGCTCTTCTACCGAGGGTATCAGATCATCAAGTCTAACCTGCTGAACTGCTTTATTGCCTTGAGTGGCAACGGTATAACAACTTTGCGTAAATTGTATATCACCCTGGATTGTCACCACCCCGGCCGTGGTGAGAAACTTCCTGCTAACATGCAGTGGTGATACAATAGCCTCCAATGCCACTAGGGCTGGCCGTCCCAACAGAATATTATATGCTGACCTCTCTTTAATCACCACAAAATCCATCCACAGATAACGGTAGGCTGGGGGTTTACCAAAGCTGATGCTCAGTGTGACCAGTCCTGCTGGCTGAACTGCATCACCGGTGAAACCATATAATGAAGTGGTGACTGGCCTCATTAATGAATCTGATAAGACTAACTGTTGATATACACTGTAGTACATCACATTCACGACACTGCCTGTATCCACATAGACACATCGTACCTCTACAATTTTATCTGGAGCTAAGTGTATGCACAAGTCTATTACCAAACCTGTATTATTGGAGTCCAGCGGAATAGAGTCCTCTGGCCCATAGGTTAGCTCTTTAGTCAAATTAGCCCTCTTAGTCAGTGGACCAGATGAAGTTCCTCCAGAACTGGATTCACCTTGGTTTGGCTGAGGTGGTCCTCTAGAGATGGTATAAATGATTGAATTGACCTGTGGCTGACCTGCAAAGCTACGTCTGCCCCGCTCCTCACCATCATCCGACCTGCGGTGTTGAGATGGAGACTCAGTTTGGCATTTGTCCTTCTGGGGGTTTTTGTGAAAATCTAAGCGATTGTGCAGGCATGAACGTGGATCATAAAATTGCTTTAAGTGACCCTGCTCTATTAACTGCTAAATGGCCTAAGCCAACTACCTGCAATCTTCGGTGTCATGTCCGATATCCCTATGATATCGGCAATATAATTTAAGGTCTCTCTTCTCCCTTGGTCCATTTAAAGGCTTAAGATCAACCCTTAATCCATCTTTCTCCATGACAGATAAGATTCTATCTTTAGAAGCCAAAAGGGACAGACCCTTTCTGCCTCTTTTACCTCGTCAGCCCATGCGATCGAACGCACTATGCCATTCACGGTCCTTTCCATCACGCTGATCCTCTTTTGAGTGACTGGATCGGCCTTCCTGTGGAGCCGCCTGCTCGGTTTCTCTTTTTAGCCCGTTTGCCTCTTCACCACAGGCAAACTGATGAGCTTTCTCCAAGCATTCTCTTAGGGTGGTGGGTCCCTCCTCAGCTAGCTGAGAGAAAAGACGTCCATCTCGGAGCCTATTGATAAAGGCTGCTGCCTTAACGCCCTCATTTCTGTCACTGACCTGCAGTGATTCATCTGAGAAACGTTGCATGTATTTCAGCACTGACTCTTCTGGACCTTACATCAAAGTCATCAAGTGTGAAGAGTTCTTAACAAGTGGCGTACTTGAAACGAATTGAGATTTAAATTTCTGCGCCAATTGTCTGAAAGATCCCACTGACTTTGATGGGAGCTCTTGAAACCATCTCCTAGATTTTCCCCGCAAATACATCGGAAAGGTTTTGCAACGCAGGGGATCTGGGACATTCTTGAGACTCATAGCTGTTTGAAACTGAAAAAGATGACCAGTTGCATCTGTTGTCCCATCATAAATATCCATATTTGGCACCTTGAAACTATCTGGTGCCAAGTATTCTGCAATATCCCAGGAAAAAGGACTTTCCCGGATGGTCTGCACATATTTTTGCCAATGCTCCTCTACGATGATCTTCATCCTCTTGTGGATGCTTTTGAATGATCGAGACCTTACGCCAGACGCTGTCTGGCCAAAGGCTCCGATTCCACTGTTGGGGCCTTGAAACTTCGCCGCCTAGCATCCTCCATGAATCCTCGAGGAGGTCGAGAAGATTGTTGATGTGATACTTCCTTAGATCGTCGAGGAGGGATATCCTCTTACATATCCTCGACCTCAGTATGTTTGCCTTTAAGCTGCTCAACAACAGCTTCAAACACATTTAGATTGTCAGCGACATACTTCATCATTTTTTCACGCTCCTCAAGCGATACTTCAGGAGCTTGTCGATGTTGTTCAGGTTCAGGTTCTCGAGAATCTTGCTCCGGAATACCTGAATGGGTAATCATACGTCGTTGTGGGTTGGAGGAATCCCCCAACCCCTCACGCCGGCCTCTAACCATAGTGGAATATTGGCTGTCTCAAAATTTTTACTGGATCGGAGCTTCAGGCCCTCTTTCTAGCACCAAATGATGAAGTCGGATCTTCACCAAGGATCAGAGATGATCCGAAAGATATGCCGTTAGCTTTTCTCGATTTTTATAAGTACAGTTTTTTCTGAATAACCTGCATAGGAAACAAAGGTCAGAGATCCCCGGGGTTAGACCCTGGGTTAAACCCTCTGACGCTCAAGTCAGTTTGGGCCATTCTCTTTGAGATATTTTGATATTTTAAGAGTTTGAGTTGGTCTCACTGTAAAGTATGGAGCTTTTTTCTCTGTATGTGCTCTCGAAGAAGATGGTTCGGAATCCTCTCTCTTTCCCCCTTTCCTTGCTTTTATTTGTTTCCATCGTCCAAGAATTCTGCCAGTTGATGGGATTGATGCGTGTGTAGGTGGGCTAGTCCTTTGTAGGTATGCAGTTTGATTAGACAGATGCTTTAACAAGTTGTCAAGTCTATGATGCATAGAGAGCCGGCAATAGCCATTCTTTACATTGTACCTCTGCCAAGTGTACTGATGGGGCTCAGATGAAGCTCCTTAGAAATCCTGTTCTGATCTGGTTGAATTGTTTAGGGGTAAACCCTTATGTGGCAGAGGCCGAGGCTGGAGCTCTGGACGAAAGCAGAGCAGAAGTGCACTCCTTGAGTAAAAAATTGCTTGCCTCATAACTGAGTATTTTCTCACTGTAGCCGAAGTGAATGCCTTGATCAAATAATTCTTTGCCGGGTAGATGTGCAACACTTGGTACACCAGGAGAATTAGCCGAGCTGAAGTAATTTGACGTTGATTATATGTTGACCAACGGAGAAATCTTGTCTTATATGACAGCTAAGTTTCAGGCTCATCAGATGTAACAGTCTTCTCAAAAGAAATCGTTATATCATATTAAAGATCATAGTGCACAGATGATCTAGCATTCACAAAACAAACAATTTTGTTGACGAAAAGGAGAAAAATTCCAAAAGAGAAAGATGATAGTGGGTGCAGTTGGTTTGATCTGCCAAACCCCGCAATGGTGAAAGCTAAAAGACTTAACGTCAATACCAATTGGAACCAATGAAGGAAAGGTAGAACAAGACGGTTGGATAGTTAAAGCAACAAAGAATAAAACCTTAGCATCCATGGAGGAATTCTGAAACGCATGTCTACCAAAACCTTGTGAGGTGAGGGGAGGGGGGAGTTCATAAGAAAGTATTCCTGATATAATTGATCATATGATTGTTTGTATGTATGTAGAAACTGCTTTTTTGTATGAAAGATTACTCTTGCAGGTATTTTGTACAATATTTTTTTTGGTATGAGGAATTAGTCTTGTATACCAAGTCTTGTACACCAAATCATTTGTGTGTGTATATATGTTTGTTTGTAATTATACATCAATGAAAATAAGTTACTGTTGAATATAATTCCAAAAAAAAAGATCGAGCGGGGGGGGGGGGGGGGGGGTGTTTAGTTGCAAGCCTTTCCAAAAACTTTGAGAAGACGGCACAAAAAGTAACATTTTGCGATCTAAAGTACTCAGGAGTCTGTTTCCGCTGGTCGAACCCGTAATCTGAAAGGCATATTCATATAACTATGTGATAATACCTCAAACAAATACCTCAAATAAAAATCCTTCACATACTTGCTAATATTCTATGCCATTACGTCCCAGTGGAAATTGAAAAGAATTTTAAAGAATAACAAAATTCATTAAATGATATTTCCATTCAAAATATGATTATAAGACTCGGATGTATATAATATTTTTTCTCTTTGTTACAAAGTCAGAGTTTTTGGTAGATTTTGAATCACAAAATTTTTTAACATATAACACATTCAATAATGCATTACGATTATTTTCCCTGTCTGTACACATAATTTAAACACATAAATGTATGCATGTTTCTGTATGCACACATCAACATTTACCTGGCTAAGTTTAGTTCTTTATTTGTATACTTCTACTTCCATGATACTACTAGATTTGAGTTGGTGTAATTCTTAGTTATATAGCATGTTCTTCTTTGCGGCTCAAATTGCGGGAAGATTGGCAAGCATGAAAATAACCATATGCACTACATAAGGTAGGTAAAATGACTTTTTGTGGCCATAACAATAGTTGTTGTGTTTATACTGTTTTATAATGTTTCTATTTTTAATGTGTATCTATGAGTTTGACGCTCTGTTATGATTTTGACACAATTAACATTTGGCGTTGGTTGATTAATGAAAATAAAATACGTGACCATCATGTTCTATTTGTAATCCTAAACCGTATCAGAGACAAAAACAAAACCTCAAAACTCATTGTTTTCAGTTAATGTTTGACGTTAGTTGATTAACATAAAATGATATGTTGTGATAATAAAGAGAAGGATTTGGTAATTTTTCTTTTGTCTCTGATATGGTTTTAAGTTAAAAAAATAGAATATGATGGTCACGCGTCTTCTTTCTGTTAATTAATCAGCCAACATCAAACGTTAATTGTGTCAAAATCGTAACAAAATGCTAAACTTGTGGATGCATGGTGAAAAATAAAAGTTACGGGGCAATATAGACTCAACAGCTACATTTATGGTCACAAAATATCATTTTCCCTATAAGGTTATGATGTCAAGTTTTATAGTTGTCAATGAGTCATGATAATTGATATGTAACATTGATAAATGTTAAAAAGGGAAAGCCAATACATGTTATTATGTTCTTTTAGTGGCTGATGAGTAATGAATAAATCGACTCATTAACCGTATTAAAATTTGCCCCATATAATACCTAACCAAGACATATACTTATTGAAGTGAAACATATTTATGTCTTAAATCAAGTACACTTGAACAGTTCAATTTCATACTAATATAAATCACACAAAGTTGATGTGGAATCAGGAACTTTGATCAGTTGACACGATTTTACAAAATTTTCTAAAGTTTGACAAATTTTATGTGTGAACCTTTCAAATGAAAAGTATAACTGAAAATCAAAAATCATTAATTTAGAATGATAATGACATTTATTTAAAAGGATCATATGGTACTTGGTAAAAAAAAAATTATTACTGCTACACATTTTCTTAAACATCCTACAGAGAGATTAGGTGCGAGGTACAATTTAATACCACATGGTATCTGTGTGTGTGTATATATATATATATATATATAAATAAATTTAAAATAAGATACAGTTAATGTATTAATGCTGACCAATAAAAAGAGAGCGAAAAAGAAAACAACAATTTATGACTAGAAAAGGAATATTTCAACTTTTTTTTAATAAGAGAATCTTTTCATGTATTGACTTTGTGGGCGCTTCTTTTCAAGTAAAAAAACATACCGTTGAGAAGATGTTTTTCGTTGAATATGTCACCGTTTTATTCATCCACAATAAATGCTAGCGATCATTTTTGGAAGAAGCAGTTCACCAAACAAAATTTTCTTTGTTTTATTCCTTCAAAATCGTTATTTGTCACTTCAAATCACACCTGTCAAGGTTACTCTTTTGAATTTTAATACATAAATATAAACATATGTATACATATAATATGTATATATATATATGTATGTATTTTTAGTAATATACCATCCGATTAGCAACTAAGGTACGCACTGTGGGCAATACATATTATATACATATACATACATATATATGTGTATTAATATTATGGTAGGAGTTCCTTCTAAAGAAAAAAAAAGAAACATAGGCCGAGATTAAAGATTGAAAAGGTAAAGTGCATCAAAAATATAATGTAAATGAGGTTTATTTAATGATTTTTACCGGCAATAATCTGTATATGACATCTTTCTTTTCTTAAATTCATTTTCAAAATATCCTTTCTCGGGGGTATGATTTGCTGAGTTTTTGGCTACGACAACACAACAAGAACATTACCGCATTGCCTTAAAGCTTCCACCAAGGTATGAGGAGGTCGGATATACGTAACCATACCCATGTGTGAGAAACACACATATATTGTTTTTCGATGACCCATAATGAAAATTGTTTCAATCTGTATCGATCAGCTATTACTTCAAGAAGCATAGCTAATTTAGTAAACCATTTTGATTTAAGACACTGATTATTTTCTAATAAAAATCATTCATCGACAATTTAATCCTCTCATTTTATACATTTGCCAGAAAATCCTTTTTTGTTTCTACTTTTTACCAATAAAATTTAATTGTAAAATAGATTTAGAAAAAATTTGTTGCAATACCCTTGTTTTGTTTTCTTAATCATACCAACTTTGGACACAACAACGCAGTGAAGTAAGTCGTAAAAGATGAGTATATTATCGATCAGCAATAGAATCCTTAAAGAATATGTTATTTTAATTTATGAATATACTTATCCCTTGGCAAAGATGAAGAATAATACTCAAAGGTAGAAATAGCCATGGCGTATTCTTTTTAATCTTATGCTTTCACTTTTTTTTTTCTCTTTTTCTTCCTCAAAGGTAAAAACAAAAAAAACCAAAAGTGCGGGAAGGCATTGCAATTAGGGCTGTAAACGAGCCGAACGAACCGAGCATTGCGTTGTTCAAACTCGGTTCATTTAACTTAGCGAACGAACCGAGCTTGTTCGTTTATTTAAACATATTATGTGTTGTACAAACTATACACTTCTTCGAAAAACTTAAACGTATTTATGTGTTGTACAAAACTCTTTAAAACTAAAACAGTAGAGTCTTTTACGAGTATAAATAGAAACCTAAAAAGACACCTTCGTCACATGTTACATGGCCTAAATTATTCGGGACCAATGTTTATCGAAATACATGGACACGACAAGGGGTCCACTTACGTTAGAGCAGGCTTCACATGCAAGGTTGATGAATGATAAAACCAGTCAAATAACTATATAATTATCACCAAGTACATCAAATTCATCCATTATTTAGGTCATATTGGTAGAATTCTACAATCAATACACTCAATCAAGAAGATACGTATCATAATTGAGGAAGCAATCCAAGATTAAGAATATATTTAGTTGTGATTCTCATCATTCAGTTTCCTAGTTTATAATTGATTTGATATGATTTGCTATGATTTGATTAGCATTATGATTATGTTTTCTTATGTACTATATAAAGATGAAATGGTGTATTGAATAAAGCGAGAAAGAGTTATTCTTCCAATGAGTTTTCTCTCATTGAAAATCTCACATGGTATCAGAGCTAATTCTTTGATCCATGGGACTAAAAAACCAGCCCAATCAAGCCCACCAAGCCATTTCACTCATTCTCTCCACCCAAAACTTTTTGGAGAAATTCTCCATAAGAACAGCTGAAATTTATCTCAGTTGTAGAAGCCCAGGAAATTTTTTTCCACAGAAATACCGATGTGAGAAAGAAACCAAAACCAAAATTACTTTCACCAAATTAATGTGTGAAAGTTGACCTAAACCAAAAAAAAAAATTGTCTTTAGAACCTTTTTTCCTGACTGAACCCATAAAAAGGAAAAAAAAAGAGGGAGAAAAAACATTATGATTTGGTTCGGGATGGGTGCGGCCACAGTATTCGTTCTGACCAGTCAGGAGGCGAAAAGAAATGCGGGTGTGGCTGTGGTTCTCTCTTATGCTGTCTTAGGTATTTCAGCTTTGCTCTCTGTGTTTTGTTACACAGAGTTTGCTGTTGAAATTCCTGCTGCAAGTGGATCTTTTGTCTATTTAAGGATGGAGCTTGGTGACGTTGTGGCATTTATTGCTGCCGGTAACATATTGCTAGAGTATGTTATTGGTGACTTTGTGGAAAACAACCAACGGATTTTTGGTTCACTGCTCATGCCTTGACAGAAAGTTATAATCAACTTGATCCAATAGTAGTTGGTGTCTGTGCCTTGATCTGTCTTATTGCTGTTCATAGCACAAAGGGTTCATCGTGCCTCAACTATGTTGCCTCTGTTGTCCACATCGTCGTTATTCTCTTTATCATTATAGGGCGAACTTTGACTGAGATATTAGGCAAGTTAAGCATTGGAGATCTCCATGTTCAACTTGAAGGAAGGTGTTAGAAGATTCTACAATCAATCAAGAAGCTGCGTATCATAATTGAGGAAGCAATCCAAGATTAAGAATATATTTAGTTGTGGTTCTCATCATTCAGTTTCTCTAGTTTATAGTTGATTTGATATGATTTGTTTAGGATTATGATTATGTTTTCTTATGTACTATATAAAGGTGAAATGGCGTATTGAATAAAGCGAGAAAGAATTATTCTCCCAATGAATTTTCTCTCATTGAAAATCTCACACACACAATATGTTCAAGTTATATGACAGTAGTCACTAACATTGTATTTAAAACACTAATTTATAATATATTTTTAAGGTTTAGGTGTTCTAAAGTTGAAAGTGTCCTAAAACACTGCAGTTTATGGAATAGGGGCAATATGAGTAGGTACATATAATATCATAAACTCCTTCCGTCACAAAAATATTGTTATTATTTATATTTGTTTGTTCCAAAAATATTGTCTATTTTCTAAAAACAATAATATTTAGTAGTAGAAGTTTCTATAATACCTTTTCAATTAATGCTTACATAATTTTTTTATTTTATATCTACTAACCAATTAAGCATAAAATATAAATAATAACAAAAAAGGTTCGACTTCTTTAAATTGTGTCAAAGTCAAACTAGGATAATATTTTTGAAACGCGGAGAATGTTTCATTTAGAACAACATTGATTAATTTTAAGAACATCTATTTTCATGCTCAAGATATCTAAGGAAATTACTTGTACTTTCCATGTGTATTAGCAAAATATAATTGATACCCCCTTCCTCTTTTCTTTCTTTGGACTTGATCTTTCGTCTGAGTTAACGGAAAAATTAAAGAAAATAAACCCTATGTATTAGTGAATCATCGCGGGGTCAAAAAAAACAATTCATCGTTAACTAGAGGAAAATCATATTTACCTTTTAGTAAAAAAAAAAAGAATATAAGAGGTAAATGTGGAAAGGAGTATCGAGTGAATTTAGCAAAATGGTCAAACAGTAGTTCTGTTATTTTAACGCAGGTATGTTTATAGATCAAATTTTCCATTTCCAATAAAATCAATGATATATTTTTTTGATTTTGTAATATGATGGAATAAAACAAATTGAATTACTAATTTGTTTGTGCTTCATACATTGTGCAGTAACAGTTGATCGATATAGCTTGACGCAATTTTCATGATGGTTCACTGGAAAACAACCTTTATGTGTTTCTAACGAAGGTATAGATGTGTATATCCGACCTCTTCTATAATCTTTTATAGACGAAAAAGCCTTTTTAATAACGAGATAATGTTGTTGTGTATCCTTATACATCCAAAGAAGCAAACACTAATACCTTATTCTAGTTCCTTATTTTAATGCTCAGGCAGTGAGACCGAGTACTAAAAGGGTAAAATCACGAGTTTCATACATGGGTTGTGATGATGGAGTAAAACAAAATGACTCACTAAATTGGCTGCACTTATTATATTGTGAAGTAGCAGTTGATCGACATATAGTTTGACGCATCTTTGTGGGTCATCGAAAACAACCTCTATGTGTTTCTAACACATGAGTATGTTTGCATACATCCGACCCCCCATACTTCGCCATAGAAGGGAGCCTCTAAAGCAATAGGGTAATGTTGTTGTTCTACATTAAGGATCAATCATTGTAACCACTTTTCTTAGGCTTTTTTTTTAAAAAAAATCAAACTATGTAATGATAGATCATCAATACGTCATTGTTTAGTTTCTAAGCCAAAATTAGGCATGGGGTTGCCTATCACCACTCTACTTAGCTGAAAATAACAAAACGTTAATAAAGGTGTTATTGCTTTAATAGAGACATCAACCAAACCGATATGGTGTCTTACCCAACGTAAACCACTCTAATTTTGACTACACATATGATTGTACATTAAATAATAACTTTGAATATATGTCACGTATTTTGCTTAAACACGCAAAGTTTAACGGTTCAGACTTCCCGGGTCAAATCAGCCTGCAAAAACTTGATGTTGGAAGAAAACCCACAACCAAAATACTTGTTAAATAAGAGAAAATGGTCTGGCCGATACACTAGAATCTTACGTTTGTGTGGAGTTTGGAAAGAAGTTAGATCGTTTCGGGATCTGATTTACACAGCCTTACCATATACATGCTGTTTCTGTTACTCGAACACGTGAGCTCAAAAACAAATAAGATTTTAAAAAATAAGATAAGTTGACATGTTTCAGAACTACATGAATTTTCTTAAGGTTTAAAATAGTATAATCTATGAAGCAAATATATATACCTTGCAAGTATAGATATTAATACACTCATTCACAAGCTGCCCCTTGTTTCTAATCCTCTACTTTAGTTGTTATACGCGTCTTTCCCCACCCCAAATAGGTTGCTGTTATTTCTGTATGTTGATTAATTTAAATGAACATACTCCATGACATATTAGGATTTTGACTTGGTGATTAATAAATTACAAAGTTCCACAAAGTATAAGTTTTTTCGATTTTGTTTTGAGAAATTTCATAAGCTATGTTAAATAATGTCAAAACCAAGAAAAAGAAACGATGACATATTAACACATATTAAAACATTGAAATTTCGACAAAAAAATTTATATATTGAGGAGTGAGTAAAAATTTAGATTGAAAAACAAGCTAAATCGGCTTATTCGTTTGTTGGTACCATTTTTCTACATTAGTAACATTTTTTATGTTCTATTTTTTTCCATTAAAATAAAAGCGTTTTATAACTAATAATACACATGGTAATATAAAAAATTGCTTATTCATTTCCAAAGCAAAATTTCCGAAAAGAAGTTAGAGAAGACAAATATGCCTAGTTTATATTTTTTTTTTTTTACTAATTTCACATTTTCGCGTTATACTACTATTAAAGGTCTTAAACCCTTTATTCAAAATTTTAAAGTTTTTATGACTTTTATAATAATGATTAAATTGTGTGGGGTTTTTTTAAGTTTAAGAGATTAGTGGTTTTCTAGTAAAATTTTCCCTTTTATTTTCGAAGAATAAAACAGTTGAAGTGAGGAAGATGGCGCAGTGTCGTAGTTTTTCCTTATTTCAAAGGAAACAATAGCTAGTCATAGAGCAGAGTACCAAGTAGCTCTCTTGTATAGTTAAAACTAATAATCATTGGATTGGAATTTGTTTCAAAAAACCAAGAGTTTGATTCCAATACACGTACAGTGTAGTTGTTCTACTGCTGCTACGCTGAAGGCTTAGTTTGAGGAGGGGCATCTTGTGTAGGTCACTTCGTAAGTCCACATCCAACCTAGGAGGCTACTAGGCTTCTGATTGTATCATCCACAATACTCTTTAAAATTGAGTCGGTAGAAGCCCTAAAGGCTAAGGAATGACCTTTTGTTTCAAAATTAATAATTATTTCTCCATGAGAAGAATTATTCTAAATCAAAAGCACAGTCTATTAAACAAATCAATCAACATGTCATATCTAGCCTCAACTACACCAAGAATTCTAATATTATTTATGCCTATAAACATATATAAAAAAATAATTGCTAGTTACCCCAATAGTACACTTTCCAATACATCTGTTATTCAGATTTTAATTTGCTAACTGCTCATCAAAAGTCAACAAGCCTCATTATGTGCCATCCACCTCGCTTGGAAAGTTCTGAATGCTTTAATATATATTTTTCCCTAAGGGATATCTTATGGCTATTAAATAATGTGAAAGGTTCTTGACGTGAATAAAAAAAAAAACCCAAAGATTACATCTCCAGTTGACTATTTCTGGTTAAACTAAGCCCGCCATCAAACTATTGTCAGTTACTCCCACCTAATATATATATATATA
Source organism: Eustoma russellianum (assembly GCA_036186865.1). Taxonomy (NCBI): domain Eukaryota; kingdom Viridiplantae; phylum Streptophyta; class Magnoliopsida; order Gentianales; family Gentianaceae; genus Eustoma; species Eustoma russellianum. Next base: position 18,080,698 of record AP025041.1, on the reverse strand, counting down.
TATGTGCGCGCATATACACACACTTTTAGAATTCCAATTTGATTGTAACTAAGGGAATATATATTGTTTAATGCATTGCCAAACTAAAATTGTAATAATGTTGTAGCAAAATTCTTTTTGGCGTGTAAAATTTTCATTCAGCGTACTGTAGAGGAAAAGAAAAAAAAAATCACTTGCACCACAGCGTAATCCAATTTTCCTTAGACAACAAGTAAATTCTCCATATTTTACTTAACCCGAAATTGTATGTCTGCATAGACTCCTTGATACAAGTTTAATGAAAGTTACAAAATAAATTCCAATGAAAAAAAAATAAACATGACATAGCACCAACCAAACAATAAAAATTCTCCTTCCTATTAAAGAACACCCAAGATTTGAATCATTGACCTGATTGGACGGATCCTATCCTTAAATACCTGCTTATAACCACTAGATTATGTTCTGCAGGTATGTTTTCCTATCTTATGTCAAAAGAATAATTTAATTCTATAATCTAGTTTTCTTTTTTTTCTTTCACTACCTAGCAATTTAATAGTAATATCTTAATAGTAGATGATTGACCCATGAAATAGCGATGAAATACCAAAATATTATTATTAATCCTAGCCCATCAGGATAATTTTTATTACCCTTATAGATTTACTTTCTTCCCACCTCATGTGCACTTAAATATGTCATATAGATTATTCACAAATTATTATGGTATTAAATACATCACCACTGATCAACCCCAATAATGCTTAGAATATGGTCGTTGTGTGTCACCAATTTATAGTGTATCTTAAGTAGGGGTATCAAACAGGTCGTGTATCGTGTTTTGTGTTTCGTGTTTTTCGGATTTCGTATATCAATGTGGCATATTCATACCTTACCCGCTTGCTTCGCGTGTATTGATGTAGATACCCAAACCCGTACATGTCAGGTTTTGTTTCGTGTATCATGTATACCCACAAACTTGACAAGTATAAATATTTCAAGACGTGTGCGGGTCATATCATGTATTTTTCAGGTATTTTCAGGTTTCGTGTATTTTTCAGGTTTCTTGTACTTAAACAACTACTGTTACAATGTATAGAACAACATTAAGTGCAGAACCAAAGGTTAAAGATTAAAAATGTCATAGACCATGAAATTAAATCACATCTTTCTAGTCACGTAAATCAAAAGAGAGGGGGAGAGGAAGCGGGGTGTGTGACTAATCACAAACTATTTGAGCATGAATCTTCAACTTCTTCACCATTGCAACTGTAGTTTACTTATTTGAGCATGAAACTTCAGCTTCTTCACCATCATCTTTTGCAATATGAGAACTCATGATGTCATGGGTGGATGTCTGTAGCACTGTAGCTGAAGGTGGATTTGAGCTGAATCCGTTTCTTTTTGAAAAGAAATCACCATTGCTAAATAATCATCAGAAATTTTATGAAAATGGAAAAGATAACATGTAGCCATCTGCTCGTGAAGAAGAATTTGTCAAAATACTCACCTGAACTGTAGATCTGGCAGCGGACATGCGAAGATTGAAGAAGAAGAGAGATAGAGAGGGGACTGGCCGGCGGCTGCGCGCGGCAGGTGTTACACCCCGTAACTTTTAAGCACGATTTTCAATACTTAGAGGTCAACCTTAAATACAACTTAATTAATTTTGTAGGTTATGAGACTTAGTCACCTAAAACATAGAAGAATAAGAAAGAAGGGTTCAAAATAGAATTAAAGGTAATTAATAGAAATTACCTAAAAGGTCCCTACTAAGAGATAGGGAGTTACACCACTTTTAGTATAACTCCCCATCTCAACCTAGGGGACGGTTATTGCACAAAAGAGGAGAGGGAAAAACGCCTAGGAGGAAGAAAAGGAAGAAGAGAGAGAGAAGAAGAAGAAAGGAAGAAGAAGAAGGCTAACCTAGGTCCAATTCGTCTCGAAATTCTAGCACACACTCATAAGCTTATCTCGATTCCAAGGCAAGTAATCTTTCTATACGCTTTACGTAAATTTTGATACTTAAGGCCCTATGTTCTTACAAAGAGAAAACATGAATCACACATTAGTATTCTTGTCTTGTCTATCTTAAATGCTTTGTTATACGTAAGTCTTGTTGCTAATTGTGTAAAGTCTTGTTCTTTGGGCCATATTTATGAAAATAGTTGTGTGGTGCTTCGTTGTTGTCAAGCATGCCCATAAAAGTGTATATTTTGACGTGCTTATTGTCTTGCGCTACTCTTATGTTGATTGTCTACACTTAGAGGTTGAGAGTAAGTGCAGGAAATTGAGAGATGAGTGATGACATTGCTGTAGTCTTGTTGTGTTGGGAAAGTTGATGAGATCTTTTGAAGGTTGTGAATGATTGAAGGCTAGAGTGGATATTGTTAGGCATGGCTAGGCATCAATTCATGTTTAGATGTGTGTTAAGTAAGATGAATCTAGATGTTAAGATGGATCTTTAAGTGTTGAAAATGAAAGGGTTGAAGAAGGAGGGTGTTGGAGAGGAAGTTACTGCAGAAAAACTGCAGTTTGGCATCATCAGAACACTTCAAACGCCTACATTAGGCGCTCTATGTCACATTAGGCGCCTAATGTAGCGTTCAATGTGTCCTGAAGCTTTTCCGTACAGAAAAACTGCAATTTAGAACCGTCAGAACACTTCGAACGCCTACATTAGGCGCTCTATGTCACATTAGGCGCCTAATGTAGCGTTCAATGTGTCCTGAATCATCCCCGAACACTTCGAACACCTACATAAAGCGCTCTTGTCACATTAGGCGCTTCATGTAGGCATTCAATGTCTACGGAACATTCCGAACACTTCGAACGCCTAGTATAGGCGCTCTAAGTCACTATAGGCGCTTCATGTAGCGTTCCAACTATACTGGAAGTCTCTTTGACCCTTTAGGTGCCCTATGTACGTGTTGTAACCTTATACACTTCTTTTGAGCATAAAATGCAAGGGTGTTTGAGTTGTAATTGAGGTGTAGATGGTAAGTTTGATCAAGTAGGAATAAGATTGAACCCTGAGTGATTTAGTAAGACGGATGTACTTGGAAAGGTACGAACATGGAGTGTTTGAGGTGCAAGACCGTATACTTGATATGTAAGATGTGTGTGGGAGATACCTTTATTATCTTCCATTGCTCATAAATTACAAAGTGTTTTGATAGTGTGCTAGAGTTGTAAACATTAAGTGTGAATGGGTAGGGTTAAGTATGAATTCGAAGTGGATTCGTGATACGAAAGGGCATGAAGTGGTATGAATGAGGTGTATTTGAGTTGTAAACGTTAAGTGTGAAAGAGTAAAGTTAGATATGAATCCAAAGTGAGTTAGCAATATGAAAGAGCACAAAATGGTATGAAAAGGGTGTGTTTGAGGAAGTATGAACGAGCAAGGTTAAGTGTGAACTCGAGATGATTTTGTAATACGAAGGGACATGAAATGATACGAGCAGGATGTGATAGAGGTTCAGGACTTTGTACTTGATATGTAAAGTTTGTGTGCATGTTTACACGTTTGATATGATGTTACACGAGCATTCTGCATCATGACATGGGCACTTGCATTTGATTTGAGAATTGCTTTGCGAAAGAACACATGTTTACAAGAAAAGTTTAAATTTTTCGAAAGACAAGATGGCTGCTGGTTGATCGCAGGGTATAAAAGTCACGCCTGCAAAGGCAGGGTATAAAAGCGTGATCTGTGAATCAACAGCAGGGTATAAAGTATTTTATGGGGCCGTGGACCTATCAGCACGGAAAATTAAGTTATTTTATGGGGCCGTGGACCTATCAGCACGGAAAATAAAGTTATTTTATGGGGCCGTGGACCTTTCAGCACGGATATATGATATATGTAATGGGGCCGTGGACCTTTCAGCACGGATATATGATATATGTAATGGGGCCGTGGACTTTTTAGCATGGGGTATAAAGTATATGTTATGGGGCCGTGGACCTTTCAGCACGGGGTATAAAGTTATGTTTGCTGTGGACTGATCACCCACAGGGTATAAAGTTCTGCTACGCGAAGAATATGATATGTAAAGTGATGAAATGTTTTGTGAAATGACATGCATGACATGTTTATGAAAGAAGACATATGCATGGGTGTTGTGTGTGATTTTAAAGAAGTACATGCATCATGATACACGAAGCATAAGACATGACATGCAAGAAACGTGGTTAGTCTATGATTTGCTTATGTGATACGTTGTTTAAATACATGTTGGTTCCCGTATCTGTGTACATATATGTGCTTTATCGGTTTTGAGGAATTCTTATTAAGATGCTATTTGCTAACCCGAGCACCTTATTTTTGGGCAATGTTTTATACACTGGTGACTCGTCGTGTGTGATTCCGTAAGGTGTATAGACGGGTTACTTGCTGGCGATAATTTCGCTAAGAACAGTCACTCTATTCCTTTTCAGGTGAGCCTGGATATGAGTTGATATTTATCAAAGACGACGGCGAGTGGGCTCAATGGGATGACGAACATGGGAATAGATAGATGCTGGACTACTTTCTTTAAGTTTGGAAACTCATTGTTATTATGTTGTTCTAAAACTTATGTTGGCTAGATGAACAAACACCTTTTAATTCCGCTGCATTTTATGGTTGTTTTAATAACGATGAAGTTTTAAATTTATCAACGTTTCCGTTGATTTATCTTACGTCATAAATGATGTATGTTTGATCCGCTTTGACGCTTCGTAGTTCTCATAGTAGACTACGGCGGGTGCACTGGTTCCGATGACGGTATCGGGCCGGGGCGCTACAGGTGGTATCAGAGCCCTAGGCTTCAGATCTATCTCGGAAACTTAGGTTCATGATCTTTTAGACACCTAAGTTATGATTCTCTCTTAAGTTTGATCCTTAGGTATAAGTACTGATTATCTAGAGCCTAAGTATGATCTGGGTGGGTGTGTGCGAGCGCGTATATCATTTAACTTTCTATAATAATTTTAATTTTGGACCCCACCGATCTCTTGGATACAACTTTGTGATGCCTTTCAAAAGTATTACGTGCCCAAGACAGCGATCTTAGACAAGATAAGGGCGTTCGACGGGCTAAAACAGAGTCGGATGATAATGTCGGAGTATGCCGACCATGTCCATGATTTGAGTAAGTTCACTCCTGCGGTTATGCCTGATAATCGCTTAAAGATGACAAAGTTCGAGCGAGGTTTAGACTCAAGAATTCAGTCAGTAATTGTAAGCGCATGGATGAGAACCAACGAGGACATGATGGATGCGTGCTTCTGCATCGAGAGTGATTTTAGTAGAGTGGTGGCAAGAGAGGCCGATGCAGTACACTCCGACAAAGATAAGAGGTTAAAAGAAGAGATTGAGTTAGTGGCCGGCCAGGACGTTAGGATCAAGATTCAGAAGAGATGTCTGGTCGGGAAGATTTTAGAGACCCCCACTGTAGAGCCCAGATGTAAATCTGGCTGTAGGAGTTTTCCGCATTGCCATAAGAGCCATGATGGTGAATGTGGGAAGTTGGCAAGAGTGTGTTATCGATGCGGACAGGTAGGTCATCTCATTAGAGATTGTCCAGAGATGAGGAAGAATGCTCGGGAAGAAACGACTCGGCAACTGCGGAAGAATACCCGCGTCCA
>AP025041.1:18023099-18075078 GCA_036186865.1 Eustoma russellianum | reverse complement strand
GGCAACTGCGGAAGAATACCCGCGTCCATGTTATGACTGATGTGGATAACTATGAAGCTATCGACGGGTATGAGGTACAATTTTAGTGAATAAGATATTGGCCAATGTACCTTACAATAGCGGCGTGAACCATTCTTTCATGGCAAACAGATGCGTTAAGCGCCTTTATGGTTCACCGGAATAGTTAGAAACTCAATACCATGTCCAAGCACCCAAGAACAAATTATGATTTTACACCAACACTTACTATCGATTGAAGCAAGTGACAGTTAAGAATTCTGTGATGGAAGATATAACCCAGGGGATTGCTGTTGATGTGAAGGAAGTTGAACTTATTACCAAGTGGTCTAGGTCTACGAATGACACCAAAGTCAGCGTTTCTTGGGTCTAGCTAGTTATTATAGGAAGTTTGTCGAGGGATTCTCGACAATAGCGATGTTTCTCAATTGCCTTACTCAAAAGAAGTCCAAGTTTGAGTGGACGGCATAATGCGAGAAAAGCTTCACGGAGCGTGAGAGGAGGTTAACCATAGCTCCAGTATTGGCTCAACCTTCTGGTACTGATGGGTTTGTGATATGTAGTGTTGTGTCGAAAAACAGTCTAGGTACGTAAACTATAGCGTAAGTTATGATTTTCCATCCAAATTGAGTTGAGATGATACTCCACTTGTAGACTTTGTTTTGATGCAATACGAAAGAGATATCGCGTATGCCTCAGGACAGCTAAACATGAGACAGCTAAGACGGTTGGAACTATAAAAGGACTACGACTTGACCATTAATTACCATCCAGGGAAAGCTAATAGAGTGGCCAATGTATTAAGCAGAAAATCTAACTATGCGCGATAGTCACCACTTGAGTGGGAAATAGAAGAATTTAGCTTGGATTTGGTTGATTCTATAGTTAATGTTTTCACAACATTGACCGTTACCTTGAGTTTGATGGATTGTGTGAAAGAAGCGCAAAACAGAAAAATAAGACTGTGGGTGATATTGCTGGGAAACTAAGGTATAGTTAGGTTGATGGATTTCAAACCAATGAGGATGGGAGCTTATGTTTAGAGGAAAAATGTGTGTATCGGATTTGGATGTGTTAAGGAAAGAAAATTTTTGCAAGGGCTCGCAGCTCAAGGTTATCGATACATTCTGGTAGCACCAGAATGTGTAGGGATCTCTGACAATATTATTGATGGTGTGAGATGAAGAGGCATATTGTGGACCTTATTGAGAGATATTTGGTGTGTCGGCAAGTTGAGTGTGAACACCAACAACCTGGTGGATTAGTGATGTCGTTGGAGAGTCCAGAGTAGAAATAGGAACGTATTAGGATGGACTTTGTGGCTGCTTTACAAAAAAAAATGGATATAACATGATTGTGGGGATTGTGGATTGGTTAACCAAGGTTGCACATTTTATACCTATCTTAAGGGATATATCTCTTGATAAGTTGATTAATTTAGATATAGGTAACATTGTCAACTTGCATGGTGTTCCAATGAACATATCATCTGACCGAGATCAATAGTTTATTCCCAAGCTCTGGATGATATTTTGGAGTTTAACAAAATTAAGGATGAGTACACACTATCACCCTCAGACAGATGGATAATCTGAAGGGACTATTCAGACCATCGAGGACTTGTTAAGAGATTGCATCCTAACTTCAAAAGGAGTTGAGATGGAATGGTGAAGTTAATGGGGTTATCTAATAATAACAGTCACCACAGTGCAATCGATATGACTCCCTTCGAAGCGCTGTATGGACGGAGTGCGGGTCCCCGGTTTATTAGGGTGAAGCCAATGTGAGGACCATCACCGAACCTGGACTATTGGAGAAAACATTAGGAAGGGTGAGAATCACTCAAGACTCAATTTGGCTTAGGGCCGCAACAAAAGTTGTGTGGATTATAAACAAAGGCCTTTGGAGTTTAACGTAGGTGAAAAGGTTTATTTAAAGTATCACCTACGAAGGGTATTGTGAGATTTGGAATCAAAGGCAAGTTAAGCCGTTTTATTAATCCTTACGAGATAATGAGGAAGTGGGAGATTTTGCATTACCTCTGGTATTGCCACAAGTCCATAACGTATTCCATGTATCATAGTTAAGAAAGTACATGACGAATCCAAGACATGTGCTTGAAGCACGACCTTTGAAACTCAACGACGACGTTACTTACGAAGAGATACCCATGAAAACGTAAATTGAAAGGACCCAGTGTTGAGGAAGCAGGTGATCCCTTATGCGAATGTCAAGTGGAGAAAACACACGGAATGTGAGGCCACTTAGGAACTTGAAGAACATATGCGGGAGAAGTACCCTCAAATCTTTGACTAAGGTACGTAAGTTTCGAGGACGAAACTTTTTGTAAGGGGGGTGGAATGTTACACCCCGTGACTTTTAAGCACGATTTTCAATACTTAGAGGTCAACCTTAAATACAACTTAATTAATTTTATAGGTTATGAGACTTAGTCACCTAAAACATAGAAGAATAAGAAAGAAGGGTTCAAAATAGAATTAAAGGTAATTAATAGAAATTACCTAAAAGGTCCCTACTAAGAGATAGGGAGTTACACCACTTTTAGTATAACTCCCCATCTCAACCTAGGGGATGGTTATTGCACAAAAGAGGAGAGGGAAAAACGCCTAGGAGGAAGAAAAGGAAGAAGAGAGAGAGAAGAAGAAGAAAGGAAGAAGAAGAAGGCTAACCTAGGTCCAATTCGTCTCGAAATTCTAGCACACACTCATAAGCTTATCTCGATTCCAAGGCAAGTAATCTTTCTATACGCTTTACGTAAATTTTGATACTTAAGGCCCTATGTTCTTACAAAGAGAAAACATGAATCACACATTAGTATTCTTGTCTTGTCTATCTTAAATGCTTTGTTATACGTAAGTCTTGTTGCTAATTGTGTAAAGTCTTGTTCTTTGGGCCATATTTATGAAAATAGTTGTGTGGTGCTTCGTTGTTGTCAAGCATCCCATAAAAGTGTATATTTTGATGTGCTTATTGTCTTGCGCTACTCTTATGTTGATTGTCTACACTTAGAGGTTGAGAGTAAGTGCAGGAAATTGAGAGATGAGTGATGACATTGCTGTAGTCTTGTTGTGTTGGGAAAGTTGATGAGATCTTTTGAAGGTTGTGAATGATTGAAGGCTAGAGTGGATATTGTTAGGCATGGCTAGGCATCAATTCATGTTTAGATGTGTGTTAAGTAAGATGAATCTAGATGTTAAGATGGATCTTTAAGTGTTGAAAATGAAAGGGTTGAAGAAGGAGGGTGTTGGAGAGGAAGTTACTGCAGAAAAACTGCAGTTTGGCATCGTCAGAACACTTCGAACGCCTACATTAGGCGCTCTATGTCACATTAGGCGCCTAATATAGCGTTCAATGTGTCCTGAAGCTTTCCCGTACAGAAAAACTGCAATTTAGAACCGTCAGAACACTTCGAACGCCTACATTAGGCGCTCTATGTCACATTAGGCGCCTAATGTAGCGTTCAATGTGTCCTGAATCATCCCCGAACACTTCGAACACCTACATAAAGCGCTCTTGTCACATTAGGCGCTTCATGTAGGCATTCAATGTCTACGGAACATTCCGAACACTTCGAACGCCTAGTATAGGCGCTCTAAGTCACTATAGGCGCTTCATGTAGCGTTCCAACTATACTGGAAGTCTCTTTGACCCTTTAGGTGCCCTATGTACGTGTTGTAACCTTATACACTTCTTTTGAGCATAAAATGCAAGGGTGTTTGAGTTGTAATTGAGGTGTAGATGGTAAGTTTGATCAAGTAGGAATAAGATTGAACCCTGAGTGATTTAGTAAGACGGATGTACTTGGAAAGGTACGAACATGGAGTGTTTGAGGTGCAAGACCGTATACTTGATATGTAAGATGTGTGTGGGAGATACCTTTATTATCTTCCATTGCTCATAAATTACAAAGTGTTTTGATAGTGTGCTAGAGTTGTAAACATTAAGTGTGAATGGGTAGGGTTAAGTATGAATTCGAAGTGGATTCGTGATACGAAAGGGCATGAAGTGGTATGAATGAGGTGTATTTGAGTTGTAAACGTTAAGTGTGAAAGAGTAAAGTTAGGTATGAATCCAAAGTGAGTTAGCAATATGAAAGAGCACAAAATGGTATGAAAAGGGTGTGTTTGAGGAAGTATGAACGAGCAAGGTTAAGTGTGAACTCGAGATGATTTCGTAATACGAAGGGACATGAAATGATACGAGCAGGATGTGATAGAGGTTCAGGACTTTGTACTTGATATGTAAAGTTTGTGTGCATGTTTACACGTTTGATATGATGTTACACGAGCATTCTGCATCATGACATGGGCACTTGCATTTGATTTGAGAATTGCTTTGCGAAAGAACACGTGTTTACAAGAAAAGTTTAAATTTTTCGAAAGACAAGATGGCTGCTGGTTGATCGCAGGGTATAAAAGTCACGCCTGCAAAGGCAGGGTATAAAAGCGTGATCTGTGAATCAACAGCAGGGTATAAAGTATTTTATGGGGCCGTGGACCTATCAGCACGGAAAATTAAGTTATTTTATGGGGCCGTGGACCTATCAGCACGGAAAATAAAGTTATTTTATGGGGCCGTGGACCTTTCAGCACGGATATATGATATATGTAATGGGGCCGTGGACCTTTCAGCACGGATATATGATATATGTAATGGGGCCGTGGACTTTTTAGCATGGGGTATAAAGTATATGTTATGGGGCCGTGGACCTTTCAGCACGGGGTATAAAGTTATGTTTGCTGTGGACTGATCACCCACAGGGTATAAAGTTCTGCTACGCGAAGAATATGATATGTAAAGTGATGAAATGTTTTGTGAAATGACATGCATGACATGTTTATGAAAGAAGACATATGCATGGGTGTTGTGTGTGATTTTAAAGAAGTACATGCATCATCATACACGAAGCATAAGACATGACATGCAAGAAACGTGGTTAGTCTATGATTTGCTTATGTGATACGTTGTTTAAATACATGTTGGTTCCCGTATCTGTGTACATATATGTGCTTTATCGGTTTTGAGGAATTCTTATTAAGATGCTATTTGCTAACCCGAGCACTTTATTTTTGGGCAATGTTTTATACACTGGTGACTCGTCATGTGTGATTCCGTAAGGTGTATAGACGGGTTACTTGCTGGCGATAATTTCGCTAAGAACAGTCACTCTATTCCTTTTCAGGTGAGCCTGGATATGAGTTGATATTTATCAAAGACGACGGCGAGTGGGCTCAATGGGATGACGAACATGGGAATAGATAGATGCTGGACTACTTTCTTTAAGTTTGGAAACTCATTGTTATTATGTTGTTCTAAAACTTATGTTGGCTAGATGAACAAACACCTTTTAATTCCGCTGCATTTTATGGTTGTTTTAATGACGATGAAGTTTTAAATTTATCAACGTTTCCGTTGATTTATCTTACGTCATAAATGATGTATGTTTGATCCGCTTTGACGCTTCGTAGTTCTCATAGTAGACTACGGCGGGTGCACTGGTTCCGATGACGGTATCAGGCCGGGGCGCTATAGCAGGGCAGGAGATTGGAGAAGGGGGAAATGTGATTTGGATTTGGATTTGGGAATGTGCTTGGTATTTTGGGAATGACAGAAGAGGGGAACCGGGGAAGGGATTAACGATTATGTTAGCATTTTTTTGGAAATTTTTTTACTTTATTAATTATAACTTTTTATTTAAAATATATTTTTAAATTTTTGGGTATTCCAAGTATAAACAGGTAACCCGCAGGTATACCTGGACATGACCCGCCCTTAGCGGGTATCTTTCAAGTCTTACCTAATTTGTATACGAAACCCGCGAAAGTCATACACATACCTGCAAAAATCGTGTCTCGTTCGGGTCGTGTTTTCGTGTTGTGTCTGAAATTGACACCCCTAATCTTAAGAATTGAAACGCTACATGTACTAACTTTCTCGCCTTCATTTCCTTTTTTATATGGTGATGTGACCCTCTTGAATTTTTCTTCTTATTAGGAAGAAAACATATAAAATTTAAATATTGTAATAAAATAAAAAGAAAAAAAAGGGGGAAAAAAAAAGAAGAGAAATAGTGATAGGTGTAGTTGATTTGACGCAACAGATCTCATTATGACGATAAGCAGACGCTTGAATTTAAGATAAAATATAAATAAGAAATGAAAAAAGACGGTGGAAGACTGAAGCAGCAAAAGCTGACCCTTGACTTTCAGAAAAGGATATGAAAAAGATGCTTTTTAGAGGTGGTGCATGGAAGGCATTGAAAGCATTAAAAGAAGATTTATAGTTAGAAAGTTAAACTCGTTGAAAATTGTATACTTTTTATATAAAAATCGACATAACTAATGAACCAAGGAAAAACTATTATCATCACAATATATAGCAATGGTTTGAAAAAAGACCATAAAAGTACTTTGCAAAAGTATTCAAATTTATATAAAAATATAAGAAGTTTGATTTCAGAAATGAGTTAAACTTGGAATGAATCTAAGGAGACCAAATTCTGATTTTGAATTTTGTGTATGAGACCATATTCTAAATCTGAGTTCGCTCTCTGAATTCGATATAATCATAATCTGAATATGAGTTCGATCTGATTTTAAAGTTTCTTTTGGCAGACCGAACATGGCACCGAAAGTTCGATGATGAGGAAGCCCGATCATTCAGTCTAAAAATCAGTTTCATATGTTCAGTTGTAACATACAAATCATTTGAATTATTAATTAGGTCTCAGAGACTGAAACGTTCGGTCAATCATGGAGCAACAGAAACTTTTGTTGTTTTCTCATAAAATTATGTAAGGTTTGTAACTTGAAACACTGTTTTTCAACCATAAACGATCATAAACTACTTTTGTAAATTAGATTCTGTAGAGATGTGTTAAAATCACTTCTTTTCTTGAAAGATTAAAGCATGTAAATACACAAAACTTGAGTTTTTGAAGAGAGACTTTTGCAAATATTGTGCAGAATCACTTCTCATGTTTCTTTTTTTTCTATGTATTAGACACTTGAAAACACAAATCCATATTTCCTCTTATAGTGCAAACGAAAATAAGTCACTATTAAATTATGAAAAACGTTTGTCGTGTAGTCTATATTACACATTACATAGGCAAAATTGTTTTAAGGATATAAACTTTGTTACTCATTGGCTTTGTTTTTCTCTTTCAACTTCTTTGATCTTCAACTTAATATTATTGATTTCTTTGATGGTTTATCATCTTTCCCGCCTAAATTTTCAAGATTCCTAAAGCAATTCTCTATGAGGATTATACAACTCGGAATAATGACGAAATCCATGAAAAAAGAATTTTTCTATAATATTAATTTGGAGATGTTGTTGTGTTCATGGTTTGTTGTGATCCATCTATTTTGACCAATGTGTGAAAATTACTCTTCGGCAGTTGTAACAAGTCAGTTTTGCAAAGAGTACAAATGGAGTCATGACAATCCTTTGCATTGAGCAAAGAGAAAAAATCAACAAGAATATAAATTTGGCAAAGACAAAGAGATTATTACAGTCATCATATTCTCGAGGCAATTTGAAATTGCTCTGAAAGTTAACTTTGTTTATGAGACTGAAGTTGAAATGTGTTTCGTGTTACTACTACAAGTAGCAATTGATTTCCGAATCACTATCAAACAAGACTAATATTGTTTGTTCTTTGATGCGATATATGTTTTGATCTTAATAGGTTTGCATCTAGTTTTTATATGCGATTGATTCACTTGTCTTTTGCTATATAAGACAAGGCCATGAAAATGCTAATACAATTAAGAAAAGATATAACTATTATAACCACTATAATGATTAAAAGCATTTAATACATGTTTTTGTTTATGATTTGAGAAAAAAATATATGAATGTATTTAAATATATGACATGATGTAGCTTGCTATCTTAACAAAGATTTTACATTTCAATAATATGAATGGTTTTAACATTGGCTTTGTCATTTGAATCCAGATTTCATGTTAAAAAGAAATTTGTCTAGATGTCCAAATATGAAGCATGTTAGTTGTGTATGATACTGAAATTGTTTTATGGTAAATGAAAAATTTAAGAAATAGAGATTTGATCATTTTCTTTCACCTTTTTTAAGAATAGAATTTCATGTTGAAAATGAAATAGCTAAGACTAGTTTTTTGTGATTTTGTGAAGGTACATATGTATACATAAAGATTTCTTGTCTTATGTGCTTGATGATTTCGTGGATATACTAAAAAGAGTTTTCTAGAAAACTTAGAAATTATGTAATATAGACTTCTAGTTATGGATGTTATCATTTAAATTAACTTTATGCAAGTCATATGAGTAGGCCGTATTTGCCCAAGTTGTTATTTATACAATATATTTTAAGAGCAGCAGAGAAATTTATTTTATGACAGATAACACCTGACTTGTTTTGGATATGATTTAAAAATCAATAGTTGAGTTAATAATTGATGTTTGTCATTTGATTAACAAGTAATAATTTTGAAAGATGAGCATGAATAAGTTTGTAATCAAAGATGAATATAGAAAATATTTCTTGTTTGTAAATTTTATGAGTGTTATACAAGTGTAAATCAAGAAAGTATGTAAACTTGTATATACTGAATTGCATGTTACATTCTATAATATATAGTAGAATGCTAAAGTTAATAATATGATCTTGTTGATTCTATGGTATTATTAAAACATCACAAGGCTGTTTTGTTATGAATCTTTGACCATAGGAAAGACAATAAAGTAGCATAAAGAGTTAAGTTGATGTCTCGTTTTGAAAGCTTGTTGAGTTAAATAGTACCTTAGTTTGTTGTATATTATTACATAATGACTAAATTAAAGTTTCATGATTGGTACTATTCATTTGGTGAGATGAATATTGTAATTTAGTTTGATGTGTTCTTCTATGGTTAATGTTGAAATGAAATTATGAAGAAATGTGAGGCTTTTGTCCTTCATATTTGTTTGAAAGTAAAGTTATATTTAGAATGTTGATGTATGACATGTGAATAACTTATATGATTTTATATAATTTCTAAAGAAGTTTAGAAGATTAAAGTGAAAAATTAGATCAATACTAAAACGATTGTTAGCTTATTGTTTTTAATTGGAAGAAGTTTTCATGTTTCAAGCTTTTGAGTATGATAGGCTTTCTTGATATGTATGAAGTTAATTCCATTTAGCTTGGTTGTTGATAAAAATAAGGATATGTATTAAGTCCATATTTATTGACTTCAGTTTTAGATGAGCTCACTCAACACATTCAAGATAAAGTTCCGTTAAGGATGTTATTTGCAAATGATATTGTGTTGGTGGATGAGACTAATGAACGAGTCAATGAGACACCACTAATGCGAGTGGCAAAAGGCATATTTCAGATACACCTGTTAGGCGATGCGAGACGATGAATGAGGCACATGTTAAACGTGGAAAAAAGAGACCAAAAAAGACATGGACAGAGACACAATAAGAAAAAAATATGACTTATATGACAATTGGAGAGCATATGATCAGTGCTTTAGGAACATAGAGACAATTGATTCATGTCGCCGATGTCATATAAAAGATATAGGATTTAAGTGAGAATTTAAGTACTTAGTCCTGAAGCACAATTGAGATGATATGACAGTTTCGAAAGAAATATGTTCTAAAGACGCATATTATGCATAGGTACTAGGACACACATAAGGAGAATAGTATATAGGTTACATAAAGCGGAAAAGCAATGATCGATTCAAATAGCCAATTCCACATAGTGGAAAAGGCTTTATTGTTGTTGCATGTTTTCTTAATCTGTTTTTCTATAACTTATTTCTTAATTTTTCTATGTTTCTGTGTGTATGCATAGTTTTTTTGGTTAAAATGTAAATTGTATTAACCAAGAACAACATCATAGGGGCAACCCATACATCGACAACATGTCAAAAAGAGAATTGGAACATATAAAACGTTCCAAAAATCCAGACATCCAACTTAAACTACTTAAGAGAATTCAAAGCTCTATACACATGTGTTTGTAATCTATGAACAACATCCCCTACATTTAAAATAATGCCTTCATGTAATGCATTTTTCCTCATTTGCCAAACAAAATACACTCCAGCCGCAATACTAATCTTGATGGATTTGTTCCATCTATTTCTCTTTTTCAGCTTCCTCTGCCCCCAAGCGAGGATCCTTGGAAGATTTACAATAGATGAAGGAATTCTAAGCCATCTGGTCATAGTAGTCCAAATGCTTTGGGTTGCTTTGCAAGCAAAGAAGAGATGTCTTGAAGATTCATTTAACGGGCATAGGAGACAATTGTCATCAGAGATGAAAGGCATGGTATCTTTAGTGCCTAACCTGTTGATAGTAGCAAACCACAAAATGAAACTATGTTTAGGAGTGATTGATGAATCCCAAACAATCTTATTCCAAGGAACCTCCAAACTCTTTGTTATAAAGAATTGATATGCCTTCCTTATATTCGTTTTCCCATTGTCCATCCGAGAATCCAACATTATCTGTGCTCCGGAAATACTTCCTGCTGTGGTGATAAGGAAGTCCCTAATGCCAAACAAGTTTTTCAACAGTGGAGAGAAAAACTGTTTCTTTCCCATAGTCCAGAGATCATTGTGTAGCCTATATCTTCCATTAGCCCATTTTATCCAAAGCATTTCCTTGTTAAGATGAAGATCCTATAAATTTTTGACAAGAAGGGCCCAGTTCCAAGCTCTCAACTATATAACGCACAGTCCTCCTTCAGACTTGGAAAGACAGACTTGTTTTCAGGAGACAAGTGCCCTTTTATTTATTGTGTTTCTACAACCCCAAAGGAAATGTAGGCAAATCCTGTCAATCTTATCCAAAACCGAAGTAGGGACTGGTAATGCAATAAGCCAGAATCAGCACATACCTTGAATCACAGTCTTAATTAGAAGTAATCTGCCTGCATACGTTAGACTACATTTCTTCCAAACATTGACCAACTGCAACATCTTACTAAGAAAGGGAGAGTACTGAGACGGTTGCAATCTGTGGCCCGCCACTGGAATCCCAAGATATCTAAATGGGAAGGATCCAAACCTGAATTCTTGAGCAAGTTGATCTTTCAATGATGGAGTGATATGCATAATTTTTCATATGTTCAGGTATTATTTTTATGCATGTTAAAATCTCTTAAGTTTTGAACTTCCTATGCTGTATATACACCTTTTCATTATTTTTTCTCCGTAGTGAAAATTTATTGATTGCTTTTTTTTTTTTTCCTTTTCAACATACCGATGTACCTTATACATTTCGTGTCTCTTGTTTGTGCCAGAACTTCTATTAACTGGAGAAAGAAAAAACCCCATTTGTATCTCATTTAATTTTGGCTTTAGCTTAAATAAACATGAAAACTATTCAGACTTATTTAGGAACATCATCCGTAATAGACCTGCCAATCGATAATATGTCATCCACTTGTATTGATTTGTTATTTCCTTTATAGCACAACACATCCATGTCCTAATATTGAAAGAATTATTTTGTACATGTTCTATTATTCACAAATAACCAGATAAATGCAAACGAATCATTTTCCTAATGGCAACATCAAAAAATAGTGATAAAAAGAAGAGCATAATTTGACATTTTACCACATAACTAAGTTGCTTTTGCACACGTCTAGTGAAGTCTCACTTTTCGGCTCAAAATATGAGACACAAACTGAGGCAATTTTACCCAAAAAGGCTGCCTCCTTTTAACCGTGTCCCCATTATTGGTTCCACCAACAACTTAAAGAGCAGTCCATTTGTATCATTCCACACCTTCTCGAGGAACACATCACAAGTTTCTTCTCATCGTAATATCACCTCTCCAAAAAGTTACTCATTATGAACGTTTGTTTTTGACTCGTAATGAGCTTTTTTCTTTTAACTTGTTCAATATTTTATGCAGACAGTTTTTCATGCAATGGTGACCATATCCCTTGCACACATATAGATACATATTTAGACACACATTGATGTACACATGCGTATATTTAGACACACATTGATATACACATGCGTATACTTTTATTCATTTAAATAATAAAGAAACTTATGAAAGAATATATACTTTGTATAACAGCTACATCATAAAAATTTTCAACCAATACATAATGAAACTTCACTTGTGTCATTGAGTAAAATCTGAAAGAGCAAGTTCCTCGGTGTTTCTATTGTCTGGTCGTTCAAGTCATTTAGAGATAAGCAAGATATCTCTATTTCAATCCTTGGTATCTTCTATTGTTTTAGATGCACGTTCACGAGTAGCAGTAAACTAGACAGGATCACATACTTTCTATATTGGTTTGATAACACTGTTGGGAAATATCCAAGTTAAAACAGATTTTGTATCGTGTGTGCTTGTGAAATAAAGCAACAGCCGACCTACGGAGTTCAAGGCGGATCGGGCCAATCGGTTAGGTACGATCAGTCCAAGCAGCGCAATTAGGTTTGCATTCTGGACTACCAGCCTACATGCTAACCTCAGCACAGCAGCACTGCAGAACAGTTCTGTGTTGTCGGCTCTCTAACCGAGCTCATCGTGGCAGCAGAGCTTGGCTCGGCAGCGCTGTAGAACAACAAATGCTCTCAGCCAACCAGCCGAGCTCAGCGCACAGCAGAGCTCAGCTCAGCAACACTGCAGAATAACTGTGCTGCTTATCAACCGATCAGCCGAGCTCAGCACACACCAGAGCTCAGCTCGGCAATAGCTCAGCACGAATTTTGCTAGGCTAATAGCAACTTAGCAGTTCAGCCAAACAAAAAATCCGAGGTGAGTCCAAGACTTTGTCTTTAAGATGTATTGCTCCAGTATACTTTGTCCAACCAGCGCAAGCAACCATTTCCTAGGATACAACGGAATCAGTTCACACGATCGGCACTGCAGCGTATGAACTCAACGAACCTGTAGAGTACCATGGCTTCTCGGATGACTTGAAATGTAGAGGATGTTGTGTATGCGGGAGAAGATGAATATGCAAAAAGGGAGATTTCAGAGAAAAAGGAAGAAGACGATTGATTTCTGGTTTTTCCTGAGTAACCAACCATAAAGGTCAGCTCGGCCTCTATTTATAGGAGAAAACATAGGTCAGTTTGTTACAGTCAGTCCAACCACAGCCGTAAGATCAGATACCTACTCGGCCTAAACCCTTAGATTAGATAACCGCATCAGGTCTGCCCTCAGCTGCCGGATCAAATAAATCTGAATCTTCAAATCATAACAACTTCAGGTTAGTTCAGCATGGTTAAAGCTCAACAACTTTTCAAATCTTAAACCTTAGCTGATCCCAACAACCTAGAGAAGTTTAAATTTAAACCACCTATTCCTAGTTGATAGGATCCGATCCGCTACCTACTGGATCTGGCTTGTAGCTCGGGCACGAGCTCATCAGGCCCACAACCCACAACTTTAGTCCAAGCATGATCCCATCAGGCACGCAGGCAGCGCTTGGGCTCTCTTGCCGAGCTGAGCTGATTTCCACATTTCCTCCTACATTGAACATTAATTTCTCATTCACCCGGTATCGTAATTGAGTGATTCAAAAGCCTAAAATTATCTACTCGTTACGTAGACAATTAAAGACTCATTAGTTTCTACTTATCATTAATAAAAACTAGCCAAAGTTAAGCTCAAAATACGTTGTTAATCACAATTTGTAACTTGACCCATTTCTTCCAATTTTCTCCAACAATCACTTCAATCTTTAGTGCGATAAAATACGGTACTGTATAGGATGTGTGATAGAAAGTCATTATTCATACCGCAGTTTAATTAAATAAATGCACTACAAAATCACAAGATTAAGGATCACTAAACCAGCTTACTTGAATCGCAAGCATCATAAAGATATGAAGAAATCTGAACTCTTCCTTTTCTCTGTTAAGTACAAGATTAGAGCAGGAACTCCTTGTTAAGGATGGTTAGGCATACCATATCAAGAAGTAAAATGAAAGCCAACCTTTCTTCAAGATCAACGTGTTTTTTTAAAGTATTGAGGACATCAAACTGATCAGGTTTCAATGTCTGAAATTCAGTGGGAAGATAAGGGGAAATATTTCAGATGAAAGATTCAATCTCCAAAATTTAAGTAAAAGTATATCTTTACATGAAAATATTTTTTCAGTCATACTTCAACATTCATATAACAGATCCTAGTTTAGCATAAGATGATGCCTCAAGATCCAACTCTATCAACAAATGAAGATTTAAGGCTAGAACAGTTGTACTAATAAAATTGTCCTTCTTAGGTAGCAAACCTTCGAATATGACAGAAAAATGAGATTACAACATCTCACATAAAAGACCGATGTGCCGCTGAATCCATACTTAAGCTAACTAACATTGGATTTCAGCACCAGGAAAAGTGATCACAGAGGGTACAGTAAGTTGCTTCCAGGGTTGGGGGAGGTAGTTAGAACAGACCAAAACATCAATTACTTACTCTTGGGCCTCATGTTTAAGGAACATAGAAGGTATTATGTCCTGAAGAAGTCCATACTGCTGAAAAGGGCCTAGGGTTTGTTGACTGATAGAGCTACTATTAAGCCATAAGCCGCCACCATGGCCATAAACATGTGGCATGTGAGGAAGTTCTGGTGAAAAATTTAAACCTGCAAGACCATGTGTCTGTGTGAGCACACAAGGGGATAAGATTCCGGCTATGTTTCCTCTTACAGCTGAAGGGACATGATGTGTGTGTGTTCCCTCGTAGGTTGTAATTACAACTGATGGATCCTGGAAGGATCTCTCTACTCGCTTCTTAACCGGGCACTTTTGAGTTGTGCACCTGTAATAGCTCCTGCATTCATATTATGGCAGAAAAATAAATAAATAGAGGCCTTCATTTATAGATCCTGAAAATATAGTAAAATCCAAATGGTGTTTGCCCTTGTTTGATCATCATTTCATCACCCAACCCAGAATTTGATATATTTAGGCAATACATGAGAATCTATTTACTAAATGTAATTAATACAAATCGCCAATATGCAATGGAACCTAAGATCTAAGAGAATTTTGACCTAAGACTTGGTCCAAGACTTTTTGGTCTTGTAGTCAAGGTTATTTGATGAATGAAAAGCCCTAGTGGAAGTTTACCAAACTACTCCAAAGACTAACTTTCTTCTTGTTTGGTTTTGTGGACACGGATACAAAAAGAGCCTTAACTTCAAAGCTCCCGTACGAAAGGGGACTTTTATATAGTGCTTCTATTTCTTTCAATTTTTTCACCTTGAACATATTCAAAAGTGGTACAAGAAAGAAAGAAAAGAAAAGGGAATAGAATCAATGGAATCAAAATCACGTTCATTAACATGGAAAGAGTCCTTTACTGACAAGGGTTTCCAATTTGAAGCCTGATATCTTTGAAAAATAAATAAGGAAAAAAAAATTCATAACAAAGTGAAACCAAATTAACCTTGGATAAGGGCTGTTCTTAACAGCCTTTTGGCCATATTTTCTCCATCTATATCCATCTTCTAGATGATCAACTTCACTTTTTGTCATGAAAGCAAAACGAGGTTGTCTTTCTTTTTTCTCAACCTTCTTCTTTGACTTGTTCCTATCATCCATGAAATAATCAAGACCTCTGCATTCACACCCTAAAACTTTTGCCAAAAACTGTCAAAAAGTAAGGCCAACAAGAAAGACACACAAGCTTACTCTTTTTTGGGGCTTTGTTCTTCTTCTTGGCTTTCTTTAATCACTTGCTTCTCTTTCTTATTACCTTTGCTAGAATCTTCATCACCAATTACTTCCGCCGACGAGGAGCAAATTGGCGAGTTGGCTGTAACTTGAGTTTCAGTTCCACACGCTTGAAATGTTCGATCTTCGTTTGGCACTAACGGCTTTTTTTCAACCTTAACCGGTGGAAACATGTAGGAAGAAGACACTGATGGCGGTAAGGAAGCGTAATAGGTCGTGTCATGATCGTTAAATCCCTGAAGCAAACAGTCACTAGAACTCATATAAGCAGAAGGGCAATCAAGAACATGTGAAGAATTCTCCATGGAGCTAGAGCTTATATTACCATAAGGAATATTAGTGTTGGAAAATGGAAAACCGAGAGTAGAAGATGTCATCGTGCTGTGATTTTCATTTTGGTAGGGTTGATGATGATAAAGATCTCTTAGATTTTCAGACATGGAAGTATAAATGAAAAGCACAAGGAGAAGGGGAAAAGGGCGTAAGGAAAGAGGAGTTTAAGAAGAGGTAGTTATGTTGAGTTTTTGACAAGAAAATTTTGTGAGATCTATGATTGGAGTAATTGCTTTTATTTTGGTGATACAGCAAATATATCCATCTTAGTAATTAATTTTTTGTCCAATAAAATCAGAGTAAATAAACAGGAAATCTCGTGTCAACAGAGTAAATTCTTTTAAATAGTGCACCCAAATGCACACATATTCTTTTATATAATTATCTTTTAGCTACTAAGATGGGTACGAAGATGGTTACCAATGGATTGATACTATAACATACGATCAAAGTCATGTAACTAATTAAAGAGGTATGATCTTTTTAAGGGTGATCTTCGACCGGTCTCTTAAAGTATAAAAATGTAATTAAGTCGTAACAATATTTTTAATGTCGCGTGATAATAACATGTTTGTCTCTTAAAGTATAAAAATGTAGTTCAGTCATAACAATATTTTTAATGTCGTGTGATAATAACATGTTTGTATTGGCGACTGGACAAGAAATATTGTATGTTACATATATTTTTATTAATCAACTTTACTACCTCTTTGATATTTACATTTCCACATTCAGAGTCTACACACATATATATATATTTGCCTGGATGAGGTACTGTTGTGGGTCCCCTAATGTAAAGAGGTTTGACAAAGCTTAGTTCACAATAGGGAATAGGGGAGGTGGCGTGTTTGTCACCCTAAAACTGGATTTCACTGAATTGCCCTTCTAATTTCCTTATGCCTTTTCCCATTTTCGCTTTTATCCTTATACCCCCAACCCCCTCTTTTTTTTTTTTTTTTTTTTAACATGAAACTTTAGCAAATACAAGAAACATGTGATAAGCTATGACGTCAATGTATTTATCATGTAGGAAAGGGTGTTTATCTCTCATGCAATTTTTATTAGTTTCACTTGTGGGATGAGCTTTGCAATCAATGTAGAGACTCAATATCCCTTTATTTCCTTCGCTGTTTTACTTATTTTGTTTTTCTTTTGTTCAATGATTTTTTTTTTCTATGTCGCGTTTCATGTAACAATGATTCTTGACCAGGGATGCAAAGAAGCCAAGCGGTTCGTGGACTGACCGAGTTTGACTCAAATATTTGTTCGACTACTTCGTCTCGATAAAGTCGGGATCGTATTTGTTGGAAACAATCAATCATGTACTAAGACGCAGTCGTTCGGTGTGTGTGTATGGAAACAGTAAATAAACCAAACCCGGGGCGAGTCGAGGACTCTGTCCTTAAGACATATTGCTTCGGTATACTGTGCCTAACCGGCGTTAGCAACCGTCTCCCAGGATACAACGGGTGCCTGTTCAGTTGAGCGGCACTCCTGAACTTGAACTACTGCGAATCTTCGAGTGTCCTGACTTCTCTTGGATGTGATGCAGAAAGTGTAATGCTACGAAAGCAGTATGCGACGAATGCTTTGAGTGAGTGTATGTAGAACGCACACCCTGCCCCTGTTTATATAGGAGAGTCGGTTGGAGAATCAGTTACGCAGATGGAATTGTGACCGTCGGATCATAACCGTAGATCGATTAGAGCCGTCAGATGAAAACCTCCTGGCGGTTTTGGAAGGTTTAAATTACAGCCGTTAGATGAAAAACCGATTCACCAGATTAAACCTGGAGCGTTAGATGAAAACCATATTTGGTTGGGCGGTTAGGTCAGTTTGAATCTCAGCCGTTGGATCAAAGCTGCCTTTTCAGCCACTGTTAGATCAAAACAACTCGATCTTCAGGAGACCGTTTGATTTACATATCAAAACCGAATCGTTTGATTTTAAATAATCAAAACTGGACACAATCGTTAACAATCACAACCGAACTGTTGATCAACCCCGGATATGCGTTACGCGTTTTGTTAATGGACCGGACCTGAAGGAGAATAAATTTTCTCTAAAAAGATAGGAACCGGCCTGGCCCACGAGCCCGAGCCGAACCGAGCCGGCCAGACGGGCAGGCGGCAGTGGCGCGTGCGGCACTTTCTAGGTCTTCCCTCCGGTCAAAAATTTCTCGTGCCCAAATGGCACATCTAAAGTGTCCATTCTAGCCATTTATAAGGTGGCTAAATATATCCAAATGTCCAATGTGGTATTCCTCCATAAGAGTGACGTGACCTCCTAAGAATAGGACACATCACCCATTAACCATGTTTTTCGTCCACTTTGAGTATTAATTTCTCATTCACCCGGTATCGTAATTGAGTGATTCCAAAGCCTAAAATTAACTACTCGTTACGTAGATAATTAAGGATCCATTAGTTTTCGATTTTTATTATCGGAAACTAATCATAATTAAGTTCAAAGTATGTTGCTAAACCAAGTTTTGCAATCTTCCTTAATGGGCCAAAGCCCAAACTTTTAATTCTCCAACAATATTCGACTTGACTCAAATATTTAACGAGTAAATCTTGAGTATATTAATGCTCGACTTGTAAGTTGATGAGCATACTCAAACTTACAATATATATATATATATGAAAATTATGCATGATTTGGTGTCATATTAGTATATTTGTTTGATACATACAATAAATTAAATGTCTTAAGTGGCAATTATTTTAATGATAATAAGTTTTCATGCAAAAAAACTAAAAAAAATCAATAATATCAACTAAAAATATATGTTTATATCTAATACATGCAAATTTGTTTTTTTTAAAAAACTATATATTTTTTTGTTCGAATAGGCTCGAATACTGGTTGAGTTTGACTCGGTTTTGATGACGCTCGAGCTCGACTTGAGATCGAACAAAATTTAAAAGCCATGTTCGAACTCGAGTTTGAATACATTTAAAAATACATAGCTCGATAATTTATTAATCACATCAGCTCGAATTGTTTTCACCTCTATTCCTGACCATATGAATTTCATTTTCTGAGAGTAAGATATTCAATATCACAATCACATCACATCACTTTTAGTTTTAACTATTGAAGTTTCAAAAACTGTTATCATAAAGGAAAAAGTATAATTGTGCAACGATGACGCATTTACATCCCAAAAGAAAGTAACTAGACCGTGTAATATCGCACTATAAAAATTAATATAAATTATTATACTTTCTGAAAAATCTTGAATTACATTCTTCCATCTATTACTTTGAACCTTTGGAAAAAAAAAAACAGGGGGGGGGGGGGGGGGGGGAGGGGGCAGAACTGTTCCAAACGAAAAGAAATTGTGTGCAAAAACTAATGCTCGTATCATATATTTCTTCCATTCTAAAAAATATCGTCACATATGATAAAAAAAAACATAATTGATAATCAAATTAAGATTAATTTTTCAAAATATATATCACAATAATTTATCAAAATTGTTTTCACAATATTTAAGACCAAAATCCAATGAATAATCTATAAAATATTTTGGCAATTAAATTTTAAATGGTGTTTGATCATGTATGACACTATTTTGGAATAGAGATTATAATTTCTAGATTAGAATGCGAATATTTCATTCATCAACATGTTTCGAAAAATATGCTAAAGCAAATTTCAGAACACGATTATCAACAAAAAAAATGTTGCTCTCCTTATTTAATTTTCCTTACAAAAATGTCGTTATAATAAACCACCAATATATAAACGGATTAATGGTATGCAGCTAATTTATAATCGCTTATGGTTCCAATGGTCTGAGAATATAATAGACAACGTTCCCGTTTAGATCTCTGTCGTAAAAGTCTAATAATTGGAGTATATTTCTTGTTTTGCTTATCCTCTAGCAAAGTTCAACTCTAGTAAATAAAGTAAAAATAATAATATTTTTCCAAGAAAAGAAAATAAAAGGTTATGTTTTCCAAATTAGACTATAAAATTTGCCAAAAAAGTAAAGACATAATGAGAAGCAAAATTTTACATTTCGAGAAGATAGATGCAACAACAACAACAACATTATCCCATTGACTTAGAGTCTCTCGTCTATGACAGGATATGAAAGATCGAATATACGTAATCATACTCATGTGTTAGAAACACACAAAAGTTGTTTTCCGATGACCCACAATAAAATTTGAAATCTGTGTCGATCAAGTGCTACTTCATAATATAAGAAACGCAGTCAATTTAGTGACTTATTTTGATTTATTCCATTATATTACAAAGTCAAATTTGAAATCTTAATGAAAACAAATTCTATTCAATCAGTTTTTGTTTTTTTTTTTTTCAGGCAGAAAATTGCTCCGGTCAAAGAGTCCGCCGGACTAGACAAGCATTAATCCACTTTCTAATGTTTGCTGTACTTCAGCAAGAAAGACGTGAAGGGCTGTGAAGTTCCATTTTCCACATTTATCAGCTTAATTTGGTAAAAGTCAGATCATACTTCTCACTATTTTCTACAATTGTCTGAACACATTTTGCCGCTTTTCATCCATAAATCCTATGGATGTTGAGTTTATTCCAAAATTAAACTTTTCCAAAACTTTCCACCCATGAAATGTTACTTGTCTTGTGCCAAAGTTAAAGCCCATGATTACCATTCATTTATCTTTTTAGAAGATAAAAAGATAGGGTAACATTTGTTGGAAAAGTACGTTAAAGTACTTTAAAAATGTGCTCCAAACTTATATAAATCTTGTATGATGTTGTTTGGGAGTTTGAAAGGATGTTATGAACACTTTAAACTTGAAAAAGGTCACTTGAATCGATCCATGTGCAGACTGGATCGAACCAAGTGAAAGCTGAAATAAAGTTGGTGTTCTGTTGGACATAAATCGATCACATCGATCGATCGATGTCACATCGATCGATCGATGTCACATCGATCGATCGATGTGGTGTGGATGCAAAACTGGAAACTTTCTGTCCAACATAGATCAATCACATGGATCGATCGGTACATAGATCGATAGATGTAGGCAGGATTCAAAGATGAAAGTTTCTGTCCCACATCGATTGATGACATCGAGAAGTGACATCGATGGATGACATCAATCGATCGATGTGCCAACAAACAGAACTTCTCATTTTGAATTACATCTTTTGATCCAAGCTTCATCTCCCTTCACATATGAACGGCATGCAACTGTCTAGGAGGAGTTCTAAACTGCTGAAATAAGTATTATTAGTTGGTTTTAACACAACCCAATGACTATATATAGTAGGTCTTGGTATCTTGAACTAAATACTACAACTTTGCAAAATCTGAGAATTTTTTAGCACTTAGTCTCCTTCAACTCTTCTTCTATCATTCTCTTCTACTAAGCAAGTTCAATATTTCTCTCCTAGAGCAAATGAAAGGAAGATAGACGTTATATCCTGTGAAGTATTTGCTTGAAGACTACCTTGCTCTTTGGTAGGAGGAAAATTGCTTTAAAGACAGTGACAATCCGTCACGTCTCGGCTTTATTGTTTTCTTGGTTGTTCATATTCCTACACTATTTTCCTATAATCTTAAAGCAATTTTATCGAATATGGCAACCAGACAAGCACCAATTCATGACATGTCCAAAATGGAGCCATTCGATGGTGAGTTCTTCAAACGTTGGGTGGCCAAGGTGCTTTTCTTTTGGAGATGATTTCTGTTTCTTACTTGTTAACACGAGACAAACCAATGGATGAAACAGAAAGCATCAAATATGATGCTGACAATACAACGTGTAGAGGACACACCTTGCACTTCCTCTCCAACTTCTTGTTTGACATTTATGTCAAGTTTACGTCAGCGAAGGACATTTGGATAGCACTTTAGAACAAATATGGTTCTGAAGATGTTGGCAAAAGAAAGTATGTGGTCAGTGAGTTTCTGAAATTCCAAATGGTGGACCACATATCGATCAATGATCAGATTCACCAATATCAACAATTGGTGGACAACATGGAGAAAGAAGACATCAAAATTGATGAGACTTTTCAAGCAGCCTCCTTGCTAGAAAAGCTTCTATCTTCTTGGAACAAATACAAGAAGAGAGGGAAGCATGATGATGCCAAGTTAACCATAGATGGAGTCATCAAGTACATCCGGATTGAAGAGAACAACAGACTTGATGACAAAGGACATGACGAAGGACAATCTCAAGCCAACATGGTGGAGCACAAACCCAAAAGGCAAAAGATTCAGCACAATAGCAAAGGTAAAACTTTTGTGCAGGGACAAGGACGGAAGAAACTGAAAGGAGCATGCTGGGTGTGCGAAAAGTTTGGTCACCGAGCAGCCAAGTGCAACCAGCGGAAAGGCCAAACTAGCAATCAAGCACATCTAGTGGAATCTTCGAAGATGGATGAAGAAGTCATTGTTACGATCATCTTATCTTAGGTAAACCTTGATAAACCTTATCTTATCAAGAAGATACAGAATGGATGGCAGACACAGGGACTACCAAGCACATTGATACCAGTAAGGATCTATTTTTTGATTATCAAGAAATAGGTGAGAACAAGTCTTCTTGGGAGATGCACATGGTATCCAAGTTCTTGGAAAAGGAAATGTGCTTCTCAAGTTTACTTCATGCAAAAGACTGGAATTAAGCAATGTGCTACATGTTCCTGCCATGCGTAGGAACTTGATCTCTGGAGACTACTGAACAAGGCTGATATTAAACTTGTTCTTGAATCTGATAAGCTTGTACTTTCTAAGAATGGGCAATTTGCTGGGAAAGGGTTTTGCTCGGGAGGTTTGTTTGTATTAGATGCTGTTTGTATTATGAATAATAAGAATGCATCTAGTTCCACTTATATCATTGATTCCCTTGATATTTGGCATGCAAGACTAGGACATGTTAATAAGGATGCATTAAAGAGATTAAAGTTTACAAACTTGATATCTTATACCAGTAATGATGATTTTGATAAATGTGAATTTTATGTAGAGGCTAAGCACCATAAAAGCCATTTAAGTCAGTTGAAAGAGTTATAGATAAATTTGAACTCATTCATAGTGACTTAGGAGATTTTAAAGGTTATACAAGTAAAGATGGCAAGAAGTATTATATTACTTTCATTGACGACTTTTCTAGATACATTAGAGTTTACTTGTTGGCTCACAAAGATGAATCTGAAAGCATGTTCATCAGGTATAAGAAGGAATTTGAAATCAACTATTTGTTATCTTTACAAAAGTTTTGTGAAGATAATAGAATTATACATGAGTTCACACCACCTTACACCCCTCAATCTAACGGAGTTGCTGAAAGGAAAAATAGAACTCTTAAGGATATGATGAATGTCATGCTGATAAGTTCCGGTTTGCCTAATAATATATGGGGAGAAGCAATTCTTTCGGCATGTCATATCTGAAATAGAATTCCACATAAGAAGACCAATAAAACTCCTTATGAACTTTGGAAAGGTTATGCACCTAACTTGAATTACTTCAAGGTGTGGGGTGTTTAGCCAAGATTGGAATTCCGGATTTCAAAAGGAGTAAAATAGGTCCTAAAACTAATGATTGTGTTTTCATAGGTTATGCTCAAAATGATGCTGCATATAGATTCTTGTCATTAGATAATGGTTCCATTATTGAATCTAAGAATGCTGAGTTTTTTGAGCATATTTTTCCTATGAAGAAAGAAGAATTATAAGCTCGGGTTATGAAAAAGGTGAGTCTAGTAAAGTTGCGAATAATGATAGTAATTCACCAAGGAGAAGTAAAAGGAAAAGGGTAGAAAAATCATTTGGAAATAATGTTGTTAATGCCTTCATTATCGAAAATGATCCAAAGACATATCAAGAAGCTATAAAGTCTATAGATTCTAAGTTTTGGAAAGAAGCGATTTATAGTGAACTTGATTCTATACTTAGCAATAATACTTGGAAACTCGTAGACTTGTCTAGAGGTTGTAAACCTATCAGTTTTAAATGGGTCTTTAGAAAGAAACTAAAGGCAGACAGGACAATTGATAAGTTTAAAGCTATGCTTGTTTCTAAGGGTTTCACCGAACAAGAAAGAATATATTTCTTTAAGACATATTCACCGGTTGCTAGAATAACATCTATTAGGGTGTTAGTAGCATTAGCCTCCATTTATTAATTAGTTGTACATCAAATGGATGTTAAAACCACATTTCTAAATAGAGATTTAGTAGAAGAAATTTATATGGAACAACTGGAAGGAATGATTGCTAAGGATCAAGAACATAAGGTTTGTAGATTGAAGAAATCGTTATATGGTTTAAAACAAGCACCTAAACAATGACATAAAAAGTTTGACAATGCCATATTAGCTAATGGATATGTTGTAAATGAAAGTGATAGATGTGTTTATAGCAAATTCGAAAATCTTGATGGTGTGATTGTTTGTTTATATGTGGATGATTTGTTAATATTTGGAACAAACATTGAAGTTGTAAATGGTACGAAATCGTTTTTATCCTCTGTTTTTGAAATGAAAGAAATGGAAAAAAGTGGATTTAATACTTGGTCTCAGATTAGTAGAGAAATGTTGGGGGGTATATGCTTTCCCAATCTCATTATGTTGAAAAGTTTTTGAGAAAATTTAATCACTTTGATGTTAAGCCTGTTACCACTCCATATGATGCATCTATGAGATTAGAAAAGAATAAAAATGATGGGGTATCTCAATGTGAATATGCTAGGATCATTGGTAGTGTCATGTATCTGATGAATTGTACTAGACCAGACATCGCATATTCTGTAAACCAGTTAGATAGATATACTCATAATCCTAGTAAAGCACGTTAGGATGTTTTAAAGCGATTATTGAGATATCTAAGAGGTACTATGGATTTGGGACTTATGTTCAATGGTTGTCCAGCAGTGTTAGAAGGTTATTGTGATGCCAATTGGGTCACAGATAATGATGAAATAAACTCTACTAGTGGGTATGTATTTACTTTGGGTGGTGGCGCTATTTCATGAAAATCTTTTAAACAAACTTGCAAAACTAAATCAATAATAGAATCAGAATTTGTTGCTTTAGAACTTGCATGTACAGAAGCGGAATGGTTAATGAATCTACTTGTTGATAGTCTTTTGTGGACTAAACATATGCCTTCCGTGTTTATTCATTGTGATTCACAGACAGCGATCGCTCGAGCAAAGAATAAGATATACAAAGGGAAGAGCCGGCACATTCGTTTGAGACACAATATTGTACGTGATTTGATTAGTTCTGGGCTGGTTAACTTAGAGTACGTGAGGACCGAGTTGAACCATACAAACCCCTTGACTAAGGAAATGAACCATAAGATGGTTCTAAAAACATCGAGAGGAATGAGACTAATTCCATCTGATGTGAACTCTATGACAGGAATCCAACTCGCTATTAGTAGAGATCCTACAAACGGAGTTCAATATGGTAAAAACATGTCGTAGGAGAGTTCTGTTAAGTACTATCATATATGTCCCTTCCTGTTTTGATGTCTGAGGATAATACTTACTGCATGTTTGTGGGTGAGATTCAATTCTCTTAATGAATAATTCATAGCCATTATAAATGGTTGTGTGTTGCAGTACACACTTAATGAATATCACCTATATAAGTGTGAAAGTGGGGCCGCCTCCTATGAGAGCCTGGAAAACTCTCTAGATCACTTATGAATCCTGGGATTAGGTGCAGGGCCATTAATGCACCACACCGCGAACTTGTAAGATGTTAGATAATGACATGTCATTTGTGTGTTCATATAAACAGTAGTGTAACATGTGGTTCAAGACGGTTGTCACCCTATTTCTGTTTATATAACTACAAATTGTACTATCGGACAGTTCAAGACGTTTGTCACTGCTCTGTTATGTGTCATTATCTTCGTTTGATAGTGGAGAGGTCAGGTTATTACCGTTCTGTAATGTTTGTGTATAAGTTTAGATCATGTGGGGGATTGTTGGAAAAGTACGCTAAAGTACTTTAGAAATGTGCTCCAAACTTATATAAAACTTGTATGATGTTGTTTGGGAGTTTGAAAGGATGTTATGAACACTTTAAACTTGAAAAAGGTCACTTGAATCGATCCATGTGCAGACTGGATCGAACCAATTGAAAGCTGAAATAAAGTTGGTGTTCTGTTGGACATAGATCGATCACATCGATTGATCGATGTGGTGTGGATGCAATACTGGAAACTTTATGTCCAATATAGGTCGATCACATGGATCGATCGATGTGACATTAATCGATACATAGATCAATAGATGTAGGCAGGATTCAAAGCTGAAAGTTTATGTCCGACATCGATCGATCGATGTACCAACAGACAGAACTTTTCATTTTGAATTGCATCTTTTGATCCAAAGTTCATCTCCCTTCACCTATGAACGGCATGCAACTGTCTAGGAGGAGTTCTAAACTGCTGAAATAAGTTTCATTAGTTGGTTTTAACACAACTCAGGGCCTATATATAGTAGGCTTTGGTATCTTGAACTAAATACTACAACTTTGCAAAATCTGAGAATTTTTCAGCACTAAGTCTCCTACAACTCTTCTTCTATCATTCTTTTCTACTAAGCAAGTTCAATCTTTCTCTCCTAGAGCAAATGAAAGGAAGATAGCCGTTATATCCTAGGAAGCATTTGCTTGAAGACTACCTTGCTCTTTGGTAGGAGCAAAATTGCTTTAAGGACAGTTACAATCCGTCACGTCTCGGCTTTATTGTTTTCTTGGTTGTTCATATTCCTACACTATTTTCCTACAACATCATCTTTCACAAAGTGTAGGGTAAGACAGATTGCATTCATCGGATACTAAAATGATCCGACTCCTTCTCAAACCTTATACAAACATGGGAACCTAATGACAGGAACTACCTATTTATCACTACCTATTTATCTTTTTAGAACATGGAAACATGAACCACATGAAGAAAAGAAAAAGAGGCAAATGTTAACATATATAATCGACATATCATTTCTCTTTTATAAACCTGTTAATCATTACGAGTTCTGGTTTGTCGTATGTGAAAACCTTGCAAGGTTTTCGCAAAAACTACGTATTATTTAATGAATATATATAATTTCTTTCGAAACATATACACTGGTAGAAATTCTAATCAAGATCTAACGCCATATCCAACGAAGCCGCTAAACTTCAAATTTGGCGTAAAACCAACTCCAACGTTGATGCTATCTCATGCCCAAAAATATCAATTGTATATTTCATGCTAAATATAACGCAAAATGTAAGGTAAGATTACATATATCAGAACACGATGTGCTATCTCTTTTTTTTTCTTTTTTTTTTATTTTGTTTGGCATAGGTTATCTATAATTTAATTTACAAATACTATTTCTATTATCCATGAAATCTATACTACAATTTCATTATTTGTACTGTTTAAATAAATTAGCTTTGCAAAAATAATTAATTACAAAACAAAAAACAATCGATAAGAAAGTTAATACAAAAATTGTAGTAAAATTATTAATATGTTAAATAGCATAATATAAAAAAGGTTATAATAGATTAAAAATAATAAAACAGCAAAGAATATACTTGGAATAGTTTTTTAGTGCATAATGTAGTGTATGATGGTTGGGAGTCGATTTGAGATGTTTGTATTAAATTTAATAGGATAGTGTAAAATTTAATTAAAAAGGCTGGAGATAGTGTAAGTCTTTAGGAAGGAGTTTTCTATGAGAACACAAGAATAAACGATGATTTTGGATGGACTTAAAGTCAACGATGACTTAGGGTTGGGCGTGGTTGGGGGAGCGGAACAGTCCAGTCAGCAGTCACAAGGGTCCTCCTGATAGATTGCCATAGTCAAAGTTCCAAAGTTTATATTAATAAGTTAATAACATGTGACAAACCTTGACGATTTAGCTTAGCTGGTAATTAGATGATATGTTACATCCAGCCCTGCCGGTTTGAATTTTAACAACCATAGTATGTGATATAACCGGAAAAGAAAAAAAAAGAAATAAACAATAATGATAAACAAAATAATAAATGAGGTTAATAATCATCTTAGATTTTGAATTAAAAGGATAATGTGAAAAAAAAATCTAAAACCAAAAAAGGGGGAGGCGTGCGTTGATGGAAATAACGCCCCCCCCCCCCTTCACGGAATCAACGATAAAAAGGGGCAGCAGGGGAGGGGGTTAGACATTATCAAAAAAAAAAATAACTTGAAGCAATAGGGTAGAGCGCCGGCAGCATAGGGAAAGGAAGGAAAGAGGAAGAAAGAAAGAGAAGAAAAAAAAAAGGAAAGAATCCAAGTGTTTCAATCCAATTGCAGTGTATTAACATTGCGTAGTCGTTTGCAATCGAGGTAGGTTCCTTTTCCCCCTCCATTTGGTGCAAATTCAAGCATGCTTTAGTGGTATTTTCTTGGTGTTTTTGTTGTTTTAATTGTTGAGATCCATAACATGTGGTTCGATCTGTGAAAAGTATGAGTTTGATGACTGTGAATATGTTGATGATGATGAGATGCGTATATGTTTGTTTGCGTGTGTCTGTTTTGATTTTAGGGAAAACTTTGATAATTAAAATGGTGAAAACTCTTGCAGATTAAGGACTTTTCATTTTGTTTTGGCCTTAGAATAGTTTCCCATAGACTGGAAATAGGCGAAAATATAGATCGGGGTCGAAAAAACGGTCGCCGGAGGTCGCCGGACCGCCGCACGCGCCGCCGGAAGCGGCCGCACGTGTTATGCACGCGCGCGCAACAGCCGCACGCGCAACAGCCTGAATCCTGCATAATTAAAAAAAAAAGGTAAGGAGGCGATAAGGGCCGAAGGCCCTGACTTGTAGCAGGCCAGTCTTAACGGGCTGGCTGCATATTCAGCAGCCGGCCCATTTCCGTCTTAAATAAAAAAAAATATCCTTCAAGGGTCAGCCGGCAGCGGACCGGGCCGAATGGCCAACGGGCCGGGCCAGCTGCCAGCCGGCCCAATAACGCGAATGATATAAAAAAAAGGAAATAAGGGTAAGCGGGCCGGACCTGTTCGCTGCAAACGGACCAGGGCTGGCCGAAATTAAAGAGGCCAGCCCAATGTGTTTAGTGATATTAGAAATAAATTCTGAAATGGTTTAAATTCTTATAATGGATATTAAATTAATTTAAAAATGGAAATAATTAAAGGAAAATATAAATAAATATCAGAAAATTATAAATAAATTCCAGAAATTACAAAATGTTATAATTAAATTATTTTCACTAAATTTCAGTAATTATAATAATTTATTTAATTTGGATAATTAGGTAATAAATAGAAATAAATTAAGGAAAAATAGGAAAAATATAGAAAAGGCACAATAAATACATATAAGCCACAGAATAATAATTTTAACCTCAAACAACATTAAATCATTATTTGAAGAATAGATGAACCTAGATTTGAGCGCCGGAAGATGGTGAGGATGGGCCAGGGGCCTCAGGCGATTGAGTTTTGCATTCATGGCACGTGCATTGCATTGATGGCGGGTCGTGACGTACGGGTCACGGGCGCTCAGGATGGTGTACGGTGGCGGGGCCACGACACTCAGGATGGTGTGCGGAGGCGCGGCCACGCACACTCAGGATGGTGACTGTGGGGTGTACGACCTGCAGCCACTCAGTAGGACCCGGGTTCATGCATTGCACGGTAGGGATATCGGTACATTGTGTGACATGACCTTGTTGCGTGTGACATGCATAGTGGGACATGCATCACGTTGTTGCGCATTCTTTATTTGGAGTGAGTTACGTTTCCGCATTTATATGCTTATGTGATATCATGTCCTACGGTGCTATGTGTTATATCATTATTGTATGTTCGTTTTATACTACTTGGAGGCAGGTGCCTACTGAGTGATTTCCCAGTCACTCACCCCTACTCTCCCCCCCCCCACCAGGTGAGCAGGAAGAGACCTATGACTACGTCTTTGTTGAGGACGGGGCTGATACAGTGGAGTGGGCAGACTGACGGTCGCGCTTAGGATATAAGAAGGCCCTGCGACTGTTGTCTTTATATTATTGAGATTTCACCGGACACCACACTGTTGGATTTTTAGACTTATGTTATTGTCAGTATTTAGTTTATTATTGTATCAAGGAATTTTATTTATCAAAGAAGTTTTATGTTATTGTGTTTCGTTTCCGCGCGAAAAATTTCTACGTCTTTTCGACATGTTGGAAATTGATTCGACGCTTTGTATTCTCCTCAGTGAGATACGGCGGGTGCACCGTTTCCGAAACTAGGGTTCGGGAGCGGGGCGCCACAGGTGGTATCAGAGCCGAGGCTTCAGATCCGCCTCGGGAACGCAGGATTAACTAGATCACCTAGACATAAGCTATGATCTTTTCCTAGAAACGATAACATGACCCTAATAAATGAAGTAGACCTAAGTCATGATCGGGTTAAGGGAGGTGTGTGCCGATGGTGAGTTTTCTTATTTGTCACCGTTCAATATCGGAATCGCTTCTTATTTTTTTTTATTTACTTATTGACTGACCTGCTTGTCTTTCATGAACTCGAACTCCAGGAAAATGCCGCCAAGACGTGAGCCAGCAGGAAATCGAGGGCGCGAGGGAGATGACCATCAGGGTCAGGGGGCTATTCCCCAGGTTATTGCTGATACTCTAGCCACCCTGACTACCTTGGTGGCTCAGCAGTAGGCGCAGATGGCTCACCTGCAGCAACAGCAGGAACAGCAGCAACAGCAGCAGCAGCAGCCCCCCCCCCACCACCGCCACCCCCGGGACTTCGTTTCTTTTATAGGGAGATGCAGCACTCCCGAGTACCGATGTTTAGGGGCACTACACGGCCAGAGGAGGCTGAGATTTGGCTCCAGAATATGACCGAGCAGTTGAGATTATTACAGGTTCCTGATGACCTGAAGGTGGAAGTAGTCGTTTCATTTTTGGAGGGTGATGCGAGAGGATGGTGGGTTAATGTACAGCGCCGGTTGACCCCTCTGGTGACTTGGACTCAGTTTCGAGAAGAATATGAGAGGCACTACATTCCGGAGAGTGCCATACAGAGGAGAATGACTGAGTTTCAGCTACTTACTCAGGGTTCTATGACCGTGGACCAATATGCAGAGAGATTTCATGCGCTGGGGAAATATATGCCCTCCGTTATGGATAACGAGAGGGCAAAGATGTCTAAATTCAAGACCGGACTGAGCCCTCGCATTCAGTCGTTGATCATTTGTGCTAGACCGAGGACTTTCGAGGATTTGCTGGAGGTATGCCGGGATGTTGAGGGTGACCTCAGGAAGAGTGCGGTAGATGACCGGACGAAGCGGCCACGGGAGGAATACCGATCCGGGAGACCTGGGAGATGACTGAAGGTACCCCGCCGCCAGCAGCAGGGGGGTTTTTCTCGACCACCGCAGCAGAGACAGTTTACTCAGCCATTAGCCATTGAGGGACCAGCATTGACAGATGCACAGCCGTTGAGGACAGTGGCACCCACTACACCATGTGTCCATTGTGGGCGTTTCCATCCGGGTCAGTGTTGGAGGACCCAGAATGTATGCTACAGATGCGGCACACCAGGTCACTTTGCTAGGGACTGCCCCGCGCAGGGACAGGCCCCACCCCAGCAGAGCCAGCCACAACAGAAGGGGAGGCCAAAGACGAATGCCCGAGTACACGTCATGTCGCACGCCGACGTCGAGGACACCAGCGATGTCGTAGCAGGTACACGTTAATTAAGTGTTATAAATCCGAATATGTTCTAAATACCTTTCTGTCTCGTGGTTATGTGTTATATTGTATAACCCTGCCCGTGTTAGGTGAGATATTGATTAACAAGGTCCCAGTCTACGTCCTTTTCGATAGTGGGGCCAGCCACTCATTTATTGCCAGAAGGGTTGTCAAGAGTCTGAATATCCCACCAGAACGGCTGGAGATCCCTTACCGCGTCCAAACCGCTGGTGACCAGGTGTTGGAATCGCACTATCAGTATAGAGACTGTTCGATGGAAATTAATGAGCTGGAGTTCACGGCGACTCTGATTACGATCCAGATGCAAGATTTTGATGTCATTCTGGGCATGGATTTTCTGGCTAAGTATGAGGCCAAGATCGACTGTCGTCAGAGGCAGGTCCGCATGCAGACACAGAGT
Organism: Eustoma russellianum; assembly: GCA_036186865.1. Classification (NCBI taxonomy): domain Eukaryota; kingdom Viridiplantae; phylum Streptophyta; class Magnoliopsida; order Gentianales; family Gentianaceae; genus Eustoma; species Eustoma russellianum. Next base: position 18,042,888 of record AP025041.1, on the reverse strand, counting down.
AAGCAGGGAACCATCTTTTAAGGAGACTACAAGTTACATAAGACGCCCAAGATGATCTATATGAGTGCAGCGCAGGCGCACAAGGCGTTGAGGAAAGGTAATCAATGTTTTCTTGTATATGCTATTGGCGCAGAGAAAGAGTTACCCGCGATAGAATCAATACCAGTGGTGAGTGAGTATAAGGATGTATTTCCCGATGAGCTGCCAGGACTACCGCCCAGTCGGGAGGTAGAGTTTGAGATTAATTTACTACCCGGTGCTGAGCCGATATCGAAGGCACCGTACAGAATGGCTCCGGCTGAGCTGAAGGAACTGAAAGAGCAGCTGCAAGAGTTGTTGGACCGGAAGTGCATCCGACCCAGCGTCTCACCCTGGGGAGCTCCGGTCTTGTTTGTGAAGAAGAAGGACGGCAACATGAGGCTTTGCATTGATTATCGGGAGATTAATAAGATCACTATCAAGAATAAATATCCTCTACCTCGGATCGAGGACCTCTTCGACCAGTTAAAGGGCGCTAAAGTATTCTCCAAAATTGATCTTCGATCTGGATACCATCAATTGAGGATAAAAGCCGAGGACGTAGCAAAGACTGCCTTTCGCACTAGATATGGACACTATGAATTTTTGGTGATGCCATTCGGTCTCACTAATGCTCCCGCAGCCTTCATGGATCTGATGAATACGGTGTTCAGGGATCAGCTCGATAAGTTTGTGGTGGTCTTTATCGATGATATATTAGTCTACTCTCCGGATGAGGAATCCCACGAAAAGCATCTGCGGGAGGTTCTGGGTGTTCTCAGGAAGAAGAAGTTATATGCCAAGTTTAGTAAGTGCAAGTTCTGGCTGAAGAGTGTCGCGTTCTTGGGCCACGTAGTCTCAGAGGAGGGAATTTCTGTAGATCCCAAGAAGATTGAGGCTATTACTGAATGGCCTAGACCGACTAATGTGACCGAAGTGAGGAGTTTTCTGGGTTTGGCCGGCTACTATCGGAAGTTTGTTGAAGGATTTTCATCGATAGCAGTACCCTTGAGCAGATTGACTCAGAAAAAGTCCAAGTTTGCCTGGACCGCCGAATGCGAGCAGAGTTTTGAAGAACTTAAGAGACGATTGACGACGGCCCCTATTCTTGCTCAACCCTCAGGCTCGGAAGGGTTCGTCATATATAGCGATGCATCGAAGAACGGATTAGGTAATGTATATGTTTCTAGAATTGAATTATACGCATTACAACGGTGGCCTAACTGTTTTCCTTGCAGGATGTGTTCTCATGCAAAATGGCAAGGTCATCGCGTATGCTTCGAGACAGTTGAAGCCATACGAGCAAAATTATCCGACGCATGACCTGGAGCTAGCGGCAGTAGTCTTCGCACTTAAGATTTGGCGTCATTATCTTTATGGAGTGAAGTGAGAAGTATTCACTGATCATAAGAGTTTAAAATATTTATTCACCCAGAAAGAGCTGAACATGCGTCAGAGGAGATGGCTTGAGCTTTTAAAAGACTACGATTTGACTATTAACTACCATCCGGGAAAGGCAAACCGGGTCGCAGATGCTCTGAGTAGAAAATCTAGTCATGCCAGACAGACGCCGTTGGAGAGAGATATGGCGGAGTTGGATCTTGACATTGTGGACTCCACAGCGAGTGTTCTAGCGGCGTTGATTATCACTCCATCTTTGGTTGATCATATCAAAGAGGCGCAAAAGGGAGATGTAACCCTTAGTGAGATACGAGAGAGGATGATGACGAGTCGAGCTGACGGGTTCCAGATCCATGACGATGGCAGTATGTGGTTTCAGGGGAGACTGTGCGTACCAGAGGTTGAGGACCTTAGACGAACAGTACTGAAAGAGGCACATAACTCGAAGTTGTCGATTCATCCAGGTGCCACTAAGATGTATAATGACCTGAAGAAGCATTACTGGTGGAGCGGTATGAAGAGACATATAGCTGAATTTGTTGAGAGATGCCTTGTATGTCAACAGGTCAAGGCGGAACACCAGAGACCAGGAGGGTTGTTGATGCCTTTGGAGATCCCTGAGTGGAAATGGGAGCATGTGACTATGGATTTTGTGATGGGCCTCCCGAGGACAAGAAACGGCAATGACATGATCTGGGTTATTGTGGATCGTTTGACGAAGTCTGCTCATTTCCTACCCGTACCGAACGATGTGGCCCTAGAGAGGTTAGTTACACTTTACATCGACAACATTATCACGTTACATGGCGTTCCAATCAGTATTGTCTCCGACCGGGACTCGAAGTTCACTTCCAAGTTCTGGTCAGCATGTCAAAAGAGAATTGGGACCGAGCTACGGTTGAGTACTGCGTTTCATCCGCAGACAGATGGACAATCAGAGAGGACCATACAGACGTTGGAGGATATGTTAAGAGCTTGCGCCATTGACTTCAGGGGGAACTGGGATAGTATGATTAAGTTGATCGAGTTCTCCTACAACAACGGCCATCACAGCGCCATCGGCATGGCACCATTTGAGGCGCTCTATGGTCGTAAGTGCAGATCTCCTATCCTTTGGGACGAAGTTGGAGAACGCGCTATCACTGGTCCAGAGTTGGTTGAGCAAACCAAGGAAAAGGTTAAGTTGATTCGAGAAAGGCTTAAGATTGCTCAAGATAGAAGTAAGAGCTGGGCCGACTCAAAGAGGCGCCCGCTGAAATTTGATGTTGGAGAAAAGGTCTATTTGCGAGTATCGCCGATGAAGGGTGTTGCGAGATTTGGACTGAAGGGTAAGCTAAGGCCTCGGTACATCGGACCTTATGAGGTGCTCGAAAGGATTGGTTCGTTAGCTTACCGTTTGGCATTACCCCCGGCGTTAGCTCAGGTGCACAATGTCTTTCATGTTTCCCAGCTAAGAAAGTACGTCCCAGACCCGAGCCACGTACTAGATGCACCGCCTTTGAGAATCAGACCGGACACATCATATGAAGAGACTCCTGTTCGGATTTTAGACCGCAAAGACCAGGTACTGAGGAGAAGAATCATTCCATACGTCAAGGTTCAATGGAGCAACCACAGAGAGAATGAAGCAACTTGGGAGCTGGAGGACCAGATGCGCGAACGCTACCCTGAGCTCTTCGATTAAGGTACGTTGAATCTTTTCGGCCTCTACGGTTAAGTTACAGCAAGTTTCGAGGACGAAACTTTTTGTAAGGTGGGTAGGATGATATAACCGGAAAAGAAAAAAAAGAAATAAACAATAATGATAAACAAAATAATAAATGAGGTTAATAATCATCTTAGATTTTGAATTAAAAGGATAATGTGAAAAAAAAAATCTAAAACCAAAAAAGGGGGAGGCGTGCATTGATGGAAATAACGCCCCCCCCCCATTCACGGAATCAACGATAAAAAGGGGCAGCAGGGGAGGGGGTTAGACATTATCAAAAAAAAAATAACTTGAAGCAATAGGGCAGAGCGCCGGCAGCATAGGGAAAGGAAGGAAAGAGGAAGAAAGAAAGAGAAGAAAAAAAAAGGGAAGAATCCAAGTGTTTCAATCCAATTGCAGTGTATTAACATTGCGTAGTCGTTTGCAATCGAGGTAGGTTCCTTTTCCCCCTCCATTTGGTGCAAATTCAAGCATGCTTTAGTGATATTTTCTTGGTGTTTTTGTTGTTTTAATTGTTGAGATCCATAACATGTGGTTCGATCTGTGAAAAGTATGAGTTTGATGACTGTGAATATGTTGATGATGATGAGATGCGTATATGTTTGTTTGCGTGTGTCTGTTTTGATTTTAGGGAAAACTTTGATAATTAAAATGGTGAAAACTCTTGCAGATTAAGGACTTTTCATTTTGTTTTGGCCTTAGAATAGTTTCCCATAGACTGGAAATAGGCGAAAATATAGATCGGGGTCGAAAAACGGTCGCCGGACCGCCGCACGCGCCGCCGGAAGCGGCCGCGCGTGTTCTGCACGCGCGCGCAACAGCCGCACGCGCAACAGCCTGGATCCTGCATAATTAAAAAAAAAAGGGTAAGGAGGCGATAAGGGCCGAAGGCCCTGACTTGTAGCAGGCCAGTCTTAACGGGCTGGCTGCATATTCAGCAGCCGGCCCATTTCCGTCTTAAATAAAAAAAAATATCCTTCAAGGGTCAGTCGGCAGCGGACCGGGCCGAATGGCCAACGGGCCGGGCCAGCTGCCAGCCGGCCCAATAACGCGAATGATATAAAAAAAAGGGGAAATAAGGGTAAGCGGGCCGGACCTGTTCGCTGCAAACGGACCAGGGCTGGCCGAAATTAAAGAGGCCAGCCCAATGTGTTTAGTGATATTAGAAATAAATTCTGAAATGGTTTAAATTCTTATAATGGATATTAAATTAATTTAAAAATGGAAATAATTAAAGGAAAATATAAATAAATATCAGAAAATTATAAATAAATTCCAGAAATTACAAAATGTTATAATTAAATTATTTTCACTAAATTTCAGTAATTATGATAATTTATTTAATTTGGATAATTAGGTAATAAATAGAAATAAATTAAGGAAAAATAGGAAAAATATAGAAAAGGCACAATAAATACATATAAGCCACAGAATAATAATTTTAACCTCAAACAACATTAAATCATTATTTGAAGAATAGATGAACCTAGATTTGAGCGCCGAAGGATGGTGAGGATGGGCCAGGGGCCTCAGGCGATTGAGTTTTGCATTCATGGCACGTGCATTGCATTGATGGCGGGTCGTGACGTACGGGTCACGGGCGCTCAGGATGGTGTACGGTGGCGGGGCCACGACACTCAGGATGGTGTGCGGAGGCGCGGCCACGCACATTCAGGATGGTGACTGTGGGGTGTACGACCTGCAGCCACTCAGTAGGACCCGGGTTCATGCATTGCACGGTAGGGATATCGGTACATTGTGTGACATGACCTTGTTGCGTGTGACATGCATAGTGGGACATGCATCACGTTGTTGCGCATTCTTTATCTGGAGTGAGTTACGTTTCCGCATTTATATGCTTATGTGATATCATGTCCTACGTGCTATGTGTTATATCATTATTGTATGTTCGTTTTGTACTACTTGGAGGCAGGTGCCTACTGAGTGATTTCCCAGTCACTCACCCCTACTCTCCCCCCCCCACCAGGTGAGCAGGAAGAGACCTATGACTACGTCTTTGTTGAGGACGGGGCTGATACAGTGGAGTGGGCAGACTGACGGTCGCGCTTAGGATATAAGAAGGCCCAGCGACTGTTGTCTTTATATTATTGAGATTTCACCGGACACCACACTGTTGGATTTTTAGACTTATGTTATTGTCAGTATTTAGTTTATTATTGTATCAAGGAATTTTATTTATCAAAGAAGTTTTATGTTATTGTGTTTCGTTTCCGCGCGAAAAATTTCTACGTCTTTTCGACATGTTGGAAATTGATTCGACGCTTTGTATTCTCCTCAGTGAGATACGGCGGGTGCACCGTTTCCGAAACTAGGGTTCGGGAGCGGGGCGCCACAGTATGATATTTGGGTCATGCCATCAGCTTTTTATACCGGAGTAGATTTGGGGTCACACTTTATAGATACAAAGTCTAGAGTACAACAACAATATTACCCCATTGCCTTAGAGGCTTCCGTCTATGGCGAGGTATTGGAGGTCGGATGTACGCAACCATACTCATGTATTAGAAACATACAGAGGTCTTTTTCGGATGACCCGTAATGAGGGTCAAGCTGTGTCGATCAACTGCTACTTCACAATATAAGAAACACAACCAATTTAGGAATCATTTTGCTTTATTCCATCATATTCCAAAGTTAAAGAAGAGCGTGTCCTTTATTCTATTGGAAATGAAAAATCTATACAAAGTCTAGAATATTTCATCTAAAAAAAACTATTTAATGATCTAATTTATATCCTTTACAAAGCCCATTTAAACTGAATTGGTAGGGCTCTAATACGACCTATTTGTATCATAACATATGCGGAAGGTAGGAAAGCGTCCTCACTCCACGCCAGCATTTCACTGTAGCCCACTTGTACTCAGCGGTTAGCTCCTTTTTAGCCCGACAACTCTATTTTTCCTATCACAATAATAAGCCACTAACATATGGAATAGGATTCCCTCAATGCAAAAAGAATGCGGTCACGCGCGCGACACGTGACAACAAAGGATAGTAAGACTGAATACGGATGACTCTCATCTAGCTTCATCTAACCCCAACGTAACAGTTTGTTTCTACCCAAAAGCATAACTTCGATATAAGAACTTTAGTTTGGGGGACTTCGGAATTTTATGGTTTTCTAATTTAATTTACGTGTTTTGGTTTCCTTAGGTATGTTTTGTTTATTATTCTATCCTTTCTGAAATACTGTATGTGTTTATTTATTCTTATTTTTATGGTTGTGGCTGCTTTCATTTCTGTTTTGCATACTATACTATATATTTATTTTATGTGCTTAAATGAACTTGAAAAAAGAAAAGTAGATAATAAATAAAACAAATAAAAAACAGTCAAAATACATTGATTAACTTACAAACGCATACAACTCACTTAAAGGAACAGGAAAAGAACAACCCAACGGCGCTAAGTCGGTAAAGATTTATGAAATTTCAAAGAACTTCAATCGAAGTGTACCAATAAAATTAGAGTTATTTTCATCTATTTTTAAAAAAAAACAAATTACACTAAAATCTGTAACTACTAAAAGTACATATTTATTTAAATTTGAAGAAAAGTTTGACGATCATTATTTAGACACTGACTGATGATGTCGCGTATTGTTGGCTCATCACTGACTGTTCATTTTATATAGCAAATCGTTACATTTTTCCATTTATAGACAAAAACACCCTTCATTTTTAAAGGAAAAACCCAACTAATCTTCTTCCTTACACATCCAATCATGGTTAAGATCTCCTAACCCCACTTTCCTCACTTCTTTTGTGACCACGCGACATGTGGCAGCAAGGAGGGGTGATGAGGCTAGATGCAGGTGACCCTCATCTAGCCTCACCATCCCCTTGCTGTCACGTGTCGCGTGGTCACGCGTCACCGCATCCCATTTGCAGTGAGGGGATCCTATCCCATCCAATCAGGCCCTGCAAAGTCCCTGGGACATAACTCAACTGGTTTCGGACATAAGTTCTCGAGAGGGAGGTCAGAGGTTCAATTCATGACAAAGACTAGAGAGACCCTTTCTAGCACTTAAAGTGGATAGTGTAGGAGCTTCCTTGGCGTGTAGGTTTGCATGCAGTGTTAGGGGTTCTTTATGCATACTATATGACCAAACTCTTGCTAGCGGGCCGCTGGATACCTGATTTACATCTCTACGCTACCTTTGAGACTGAACGTGATATGACACTTAATGGTTGTGTTTCCATCTCCACCATCTCATACCCCATCTCTCCTCGAGCTATTTCCCCTTCTCCTTTTTCTCCCCTTCAAAACCAGTCAAGTTCCTTTGGAAAGAACTCATCTTCATCGATTTCAAAGCCTCTTTGATTCATATTTTTACCCTGTCTTCAAAACCACTCTGATTCTTCCATCTCATTCTCCACTTAACTCTTCTGTAAGTCAAAAATAAAAATTTCCAACAGAAGAAAGGAGGAAAAAAAAAAAAAAAGGAGATTCAAGTGAAAGACGATTGGGAAGGGAAGAAGTGGTGGATGATGGGATAGAGACAGTAGGAGAAAAGAAGAAGAGCATGGGTTCTTTTTCTAAACATATGAGGTGTCATTTCAAACATCCAAAAAATATATAATTGTCACCGTTAATTAATTGTCATACTTTCTTAAATTTGGATAAAAATGTTTGATGTAAACTTTCTTTAAAAATAGATAACAACAACAAAAGTACTGCAGGGATACCACATGCAATCATGAAAGCCCAATTAAATAATTTTCTTCGACCAAAAAGTCATTCCCAGTCCTCCTGAGGGCTCCGTCGACCCAACCTCAAATAGCATTGTAGAATATACAAATTAAAAACCTAACGACCTCTTTAGTTGGATAAGGATTTACACAGTGACTCGTATAAAGTGTCTCTTGCAAACTAATTAAATACTTTGCTAGTTATACGTTATCATGCAATAATATTGCCTATTCTAATATTTTGTCTTAAAATCCTTTCATCTTGACATTTGATGCCATGTAGATTTAAAAAGTATAAGTTAGGCATGGACTAAAATCAAGAAGTATAAAAAATTCGTACGCAAACGTCTGATAAGAAAGGAATCTTTTCGTATAGAAGTAGCAGAAAACAGATGTTTTGAATTGGCTTAGTTTTGAAACATTCCAGAATTCCAGTAGGCAATAATGCCATCAACCATCTTTCTTTGTCTCCATTCTTGGATGTATCCATGTCTCATTAAATGCTTGCAACCGTTTCTGGAAGCAGTTTACCAAACTATTTCTTCGTTTCTTTTACTTGAATATTTTATTTAATCTCGCCACCCCAACCAGTAAGGATCTGTGCCACATTCAGTTCCAAAGGTAGTGTAAAGAAGTAAATCAGGTACTCAATGGTCCGCTAGCAGGAGCTTGATCATTTATACAGTAGTCTGCATAAGGAGCATCCAGCACTGCAGGGGTGCCTACAGGCCAAGAAGCTCCCACACTATGCACTTGCTGGGAAGGAGATTTCTTGCCTTTGATAAGAATTGAATCACTGACCTACCTTTCGAGAATCCTTCCCGGAACCAATTGGGCTATGTCATGGGGACTTAATCTCGCCATTAAATACAACAACAACATTATACAGGTTCTCGTGGAATACGAGAGATCGGATATACACAACAACAACCATAGCCATCCGGTGTTTATATGTGGCTATTTTTAAAACTCTTTTAGTAAGAAATTCGACATTTACATTATTTGCAATTTCGGTCTAAACTAGAACCTAAGTTTCTGTCCAAAGTACATAAAACGTATGTTTTTAATGCAAAACAACATGTGGTGTAAAGTTGTAACATTTTAAACCACAAAGGTGTCAGGAATCAAATGTCAACTCATATGGTTTAAAATGTGATACTTCTTTATTAACTTTAACCGGAAACATTGACCGAAAGTCTAAAGGTCGAATTTTAAACTAGAGAAAATTTAAAAGTAATTACGCTTAAGATGTAAATATAATTATTTCAAAATTTAACTTTCAAACAGTGGCGCATTTAAAGTTGTGGTTTAATTTAACTGGATATAGTTGAAACCTCAATACCAAGAGGTTTTTTATTCAAACTTCTACAAAGGTGGAGCTCATCCGACATATTCATCCAAGCTCATTTCCATGTATTTATTAATGGTGCGTTTATTTGGTTTGTTTTATGCATATAGTGATTTATTCTTCACGAAAGAGTGATATGAATGTGTTCATATATTACCAAAAAAAAAAAATGATAACATTTGTCTGCATTTTTCCTATTTCATAACTCCTCTCTAGGACTGTAAATGAACCAAGCCGTTCGGTTGTTCAGTTCGTTTGGCTCGAGATCGAGCTCGAGCTCGGCTTGGATAAAAGGTTAATGAACAGTGCTTGAATACTTTTTTTCTGTTCGAACTCGGTAAGTGGCACCGTTCATTTAAGGTGTTCGGTTCGTTAATGTTGTTCGTAAGTTAAACGAACCAAGCTTGAACAATTAAATATGTTCGTTTAAATAAACGAACAAGCTCAGCTCGTTCGTCAAGTTAAATGAACCAAGTTTGAACAACGTAATGCTCGACTCGTTCGGCTCGTTTACCGCCCTACTCCTCTCTTCACAAAGATTATTTTTGTCTTTATAGTTTCAAAACTAACTCATTTTTGAAACTCACAGTTCATGAATTGGAATGTTTACTTTAAACATGTCTTACGTAAGCGTCATTTGGAATATTTTAACCATATCTTTCATAAGCGTCAGTCTGTTACACATGTTCTTATGCTGTAAATTTGTATAAACTTCGTAACATTCTTCTTACGATTAATTTTTTTCTAGGTTGCTCTGATAAAGCACAAGCCTCACACAGATAAACAAATTGTACTCTCCATAAGTATTTGAGAAACTCCACAGTTTCTTTTCCTTCTACCCAAACCCCTTGTAAAACGGCTAGAATTTCTTTTGCTTCGACACATACCCCTACAAGCATTGTCCCTTTGACCAAACAAATCTTGGCCATAGGTGTTGGAAATATAACAACTGTATAATAACCAAACAGAAAGATGACAAACATAAAACAAGAGAAAAACCGAGATTTAACAAGTGTTGCACCGTTCTTAAAGCATTTTTGTTTCCACCGTTGAACGAGGTGAACTACAAAATAATGCTTCTTATGATATGATAGTTTACTTCTGTTCGTTTTCTCTATGAGAAAAAGCTATAAACTTTTGTATTAGAAGAGTTTAATATCGAAGAAAAGAAATAGGAGAAGAAGAGGAAGAAAAATTATGCGGGATTTCAAGGTTTTTCAAAACTATATCTTCGAATCTTAGGATCCTTTTATTTACATACATTTGGTTCACAATCAAGATGTTAATTTAATTATCTCTGCAAAATTTAACTTCCAAAATTGGTTTATTACCATTTAATATTGAATAGAAGTGTCCTAAGTTGACACATGCATCAAATCATAAAAAGCAACCAAGAATTATGCTGAAAAGTGGCTGACCAAACGTTCGATGTCATGGTTCTGTAAACACTGGAATCAACAAGAACACCTTGGTCAAACTTTGGTATCCACACCGAACTCTGAATCTGAGGATTCTGTATCCTGGTCAAACCTCAGCATACTTAGCCAAACTTTATCAAAAATAATTTCTAACTTAATTAAATCTTCCATTCAATATTACTACGTGATTTTATATAAATTTAGAGCACAACTAAAAGCACGTTTATGTGGTTTTTTCAACAATCTCTCACATAATCTAAATTTATATAAGAACGTCTATGAACAATTATAAACCAACATCTCTGATATTAAACGAAGACAATGACACATAATGGATAGGATCACTTACGTCTTGAATCACATATAGTACAAATTAAGTTATATAAACAGGAATAAGATTAACTGTAGGACCTGTATAGCACCAATAGAAGGAGAGTTGAATAGTGGATGCGAAAAATTTGTTTTTTAAAAACTTTTGAACCAAAAATCTCACTTCTGAAAACAGTTTCTGTTTTCAGACTCTGTTTTAGATTAATTGAATGACCAAGTTCTAGACGTCCAAAATTCGTGAAATTTGGTGACAAATACTTTCAGATATTATGTATGTGTCATAAACATTTCAGATCAAAATTCAAAGTATAAGGCCTTGAACAACCGTGTTTGCTGAGATTGTGTAAATCTGCAAGAAAGGGTTCTTCAAAATGAAAAATTTTTTCCTATTAATTTACAACTCCAAATGATCTGAAAATTTTATGGATGACCCTTAGGATATGTAATTTAAAGAGTTGAAACCGTTTTTCAAAATTCCTTTGGTATGTATGTCAAATACGTTGATGATTTCAACCTTTGCAAGTCTGAAAATTAGATTGCACTAGTCTTAAAACTATTACCGTTTCACTGACTTATACTTATCCAAATAAGATGAAACTTGTGCCAAATGAAAACTAAGACCTTTGGCTATGTTTCTGAAAAGTTTGGTGATTTTTGAAAAACGTTTGTTATATTTACTGTTGCAATGAAAATGATGTAAAAACTTGAAACTGAAAGTAAAGTGCTGAAAAGTAAGAACACCAAGAATTTTATACTAGTTCGTTTAACACAACCTACTCCAGTCTTCGAGGACACCTTCTTCGGTTATCACTAAACACAATATAACACCTTACCTCAAGGGTTGTGGATTTACATACCAACTCCACCCTTAAACAAACGATACAATCAATCACACTAATCACGAACACACCCACCGAACGAATGAAGCTTTGATCACACCTTGATCAACCTTTTACAACAATGAGGCGTGCATGGTGGTATGAACAAATCCTATTCAACATGTTGAATATAAGAACAATAGGCTTGAGAGAAGAAGAAGAAAGAAATGTAGAAGAAGAGAGTAGAAGACACTTTTTGCACTTGTGAGATTATGAGAATTGTCTTGATTTTGTTTGGCTCTCTTCTCTACTTTTTAATCATGAGTTGGCCGCCCCCTAGGGTCTTCCATCACCTTGAGAATTCTTTTTAATGCCCTTGGAAGATTACCTTGTGTAGATATGACACATCTTACTCACTTGGCACAACTTGATTGGATGAATGTCTTGGCTTTGCTTACTTGTCACTTGATGATTGGTCCAACTTGGCATCCTTTAATGTGCTAAAAAATCTGAAATAAACTCATAAAACATGTGCCAAAAAATAATCAAAATGTTACCATACAATCACACATTAATCATGTAGCGCTCCGCCCGAAACCAGGGTTCCGGATCAGTGCACCCGCCGTACTCTACTCCATAAAGTACAAAGCGTCGGTACTATACATGTACATGTCGACATGAATAATGAATCGATAAGCGGAAGCAACATAACATAAACAAATCTTCATCGACATGCACTGTACTACATCATAAACTGTACAATCATCATATATAGAATACTGAAATCATATATCATACATCGTAATCCGAAACTTAATGCCCTCGAAATAATCTCTCAGTATGCTCTTCGTTATCAATGGTCTATCTAGCATGTCTTCAACGAGCTTGTATATTGATACTTGTTATTTGGAAAATTATAAATGAGGCAAGTATGAGCGATAACCACCGACTTTTAATCGCTCAGCAAGTAGTCTTACCAGATACGACATGTGGATCATACATATAGAAACGGGGTGACAAATCATAATAACCATAAATTTTGAATATAATAAGCACGTCTCCTTTCTAACAAGTAAAGTATCATATCATATCTGTAAACTGCTGTAAACTGAAAGCAGATAAATTAGGAAGATTTCAAAGCATACATAGCATAACAGCATCTCATTCTGCTTAATCCAATCATCATACTATATCCATACTTAACTTCTAATCCATAACTTATACCATCTTTGCATATCTTACATGTACTACATTCTCATGCTTAACACTACATTGTCCACTGTAGTGCTATCATATACTTAAAGAATTCTTAATCATAACCCTAAGGTGACATGATCATGACGTGATGCATAAAACATGACTTTTCATAAAATGACTTTTCGTAAACATGACTTTTCATAATCATGACATGATTTTCATAAATTGCATAATATGACATATTCATAACTTGCATAACATGACTTTTTCATAACATGAAGACATAACATTTACATCATTGGCTATAACACTTTTCATAAGAATAATAACGCACGACATACCGAATGATTCCCCATATAGTACATGTGCGACATAACATCATGAATCATATGCACATGTGCTAACGGTGACGCATTATGACTGAGATCCCGTGTCCCAAACCCGGTGTTACACTCAGCCATAACGTAAACATGGGCCCCTGACACCTACCACTCCGGTCCCGATGCCAGGACAGCGCTTCAACATAACATAACATAATCACGATCATGACATAACATAACATATCGTGTCTCATCGGAATCATTCGTCTCGTGTTTATTATTCCTATGCATATGAACTTTTAAAAACATGAGATGTGACAACATAACTTTGCAAATCTTGTTTTCATGCAACGTGAGACTCGGTCAAATACGGGTATTTTGTCATACTACCACTAGTAACATCACTCACTTAATTTCCTTCTACATATCACAACTTAAACAAAATATCATTTTCACCTACAAATAAGTACCATTCGGCCATCATACTAAAACAGCCCCCTTTTTCTATTATCATCACACAATAATTTGGTAGCATCTATTCCATACATGCATATCATAATTCATAACTAAAATGCCTACATCATGAAATTTCTAATTACCTTAACATTTCATCTTAGATTTCATAACTTACATCTTATCATAACCTATTATGTTAATATACATAACATGTAACATATCATATACATACACTATAAAAGTTAGTAATCTTATACTTATGCACACGTAAATATGAACTATTTATGTTTCCTACTTTTCATAACATAATACATAAATTACATACTTAGCCTACTTTCATAACTTAACATATTCATCATATATACATATATACTTATAAAAATATGGTGAAATCATCTTTGTCACTAAGGCCTAAAGGCCGAACATATATGTACATAGTACATACATATATAAGTCATTTTGTGATATATTATGTAATATCCAAAACTTATTCATTTTCATATCTTAACATATTCATCATATATATATATATGTATTTGTGTAAAAATATAATGAAATCGTTATATTTGTCACTAAGGCCTAATGGCCGAATATATATATACATAGTATATATATATATATATATATAAATCATTTTATGATATATTGTATAATGTTCAAAACTTATTCATTTTCTCTCTTTAAAATATATATTACACAAATATACACATGAAACATATAAAATCATATTTTGACCTTGAAATGGCCTTAAGGCCGTAATATGTATATTGTATATACATATTTATAACCTGCCCAATATGTGTATATATATATATACCGAATATATATATATATATATATATATATATATATATTTATACATCTATACATACTTTTATACAAAAAACCGTATATAAATATATATACATCTACACATCTATACATACTAATATATATACACATACATATACATAGATCCGTATATATATATATATATAGATCTATACACTTATATATATATATATATTTATACATCTATACATACTTTTATACAAAAACCGTATATAAATATATATATCTACAAATCTATACATACTAATATATATACATATACATATACGTAGATCCTTATATACATATATATATATATATACACTTATATATATATCAACATATATATTTTATAATATACTCCAAGTGTGTGTATATGTTCGTGTTTATATATATAATGTATATATATATATAGCGTGCGTGTAGTGTATATATGTATATATCTATTACTCAAACATAGATCTAAACTTTCTTAAGAAGAAATCTTGAACATACTACATGATGATCCAACTTTGATATGAACATAAATACTTAATATTTGTAAAATCATGTAGGATCTAGGAAGAAAACTTGCCTTGGTTCACCTTTCTTATTCTAAAGTGGTTCTTCTTCACTTGTTTTGAAAGAAGAATACTTTCTTTTTCCTTCTTGAATCTACAGTTTGGAGCTACCTAGTAGAGAGTTAGTGAGTAGTCATAAAATAGAGAAATAAAAGAAAATAAACTAATATAGGTGAGATTCTTACCTTATTGATTCTTGGTTCTTGACTCCACTATATTTGTTTTTCTTAGTGTTTGGATAAAAGGATGAGATGAAGAGAAGAAAATGTATCCTTAAACTCACTTGGTGAATTTTCGGCACTAAGAAAAATAGAAGAAATGAGATCTTGCTTGATTTTAGAAGAGGAAGAAGAGAAAATCTTGGATGAATATGTGGAGTGTGTAATGAAAGAAAGAGGAGAAGATGTTCTCCTCTTTGAGCAACTCACGGATGGAGTGAAAGGAGAGAGAAGAGTGAAGAATAATTGGTGTAGTGGTTGGATAAAAGATAGAAGAATGATGATGTTTGAATTAGGTAGTGGGTATAATATTAAAAGGAAATGGTTTCCTCTTTTCTTTTGGGGCTGACGAAATTAGGGTGGGCAAAAAGAGAGGAAAACAATTTAGTGTAGTGATGGGTGTGTAGTATAATAATGAGGTGGAAAGAGAGTGTAAGATGGTGGAAATAAAATAAGGTTGTCTTGGTTCTTTTTCTTTGGTGTGCAACGAAAATTGAAAAGGGAAGAGGACAAGAATAGTTATTTTAGTTGACATGTGAAGGAGTGGGAAAAAGTAGAATGATTATTGTGAAAGTGTGTAAGATAGGTGATGGTTGTTTGCCATGTGAAGAAAGTAGAGATTCTTCCTACTTGTTTAGGGGGGTGGGGCGGACATGGGGGAAAAATGGGGAAGGTTTTTGTCTTTTGTTGATATGTGGGATTAAGTGGAAGAAAATGTGATACTAGTGTGTATTGTAGTTATCCTATCGGGTATTTTTATTTGATCTAGTTTATATCTATACACTTATGTTATTACCGACTAATTTAATTAAAGTGCATCGTATGTCCAAAACATTCATTAACTACTCCCATCAGTCTCGCTATATCCGTTAACTTATCTTCCGGTTATTTTTCTAAACGTTTCTAACCTCGATATTTAATGTCGATGTCTTTATTAATTCTAAATAAAATTTAAATTCCATCGCAATTTCATCAACATCGCATTTGTGTTCTATTTTCATCATTTCCACTAACCCGGGATCTCGGGCCGTAACATTCTTCCCCCCTTATAAAAAGTTTCGTCCTCGAAACTTAGGATTGTATCGATTTTACACTCAATGATTTACACTTAAGTTCTAAGGTTATATCTTAATCATCTATGATTCAACTTAGTATTTTCTCACTTATGGAATCTCACAATTTATTGTTTCCATATATCTCCTATTGATCCGCCTAAGTATTCTATAACCTCAAATCCCTACGCATTATAGTAACCTTTATACTTACCGTCCTTAGTCACTAATTCTTATCTGAATAAATCTTATATCAATTCAACTTCTATTTATTCATGCCTATGGTATTGAACTTACTCCATCCTTGGCTCAGATTGTTTCTTACATCTATGATCATCTCTTAATTTATAAGATCACTTCTTAAGTTCATGTCATTGTTTACTTATGTGCCCGCGGTAGATCTGGAGCTTTTTTTTGTGTGATGCATATCCTAATGAAAATAGTCTAATTATTATGACTCTAGATTAACTTACTTAATTTTAAAGACACAAGATCATTCCGAATATTTTTGCTAAACCATTCTAAGGGAACTATTCTAAGGTTATTGCTATCATTCTAAAATCTTCTTCTTAGACTCTAAAATCTCAACTTAGGTTCTACTATCATAACCTAATACATGTCGTTGTTTATCATATGTGTCCGCAGTGGATCTAGAGCCATTATCTGATACCAACTGTAGCGCCCCGCCCGAAACCAGGGTTCCGGATCAGTGCACCCGCCGTACTCTACTCCATAAAGTACAAAGCGTCGATACTATACATGTACATGTCGACATGAATAATGAATCGATAAGCGGAAGCAACATAACATAAACAAATCTTCATCGACATGCACTGTACTACATCATAAACTGTACAATCATCATATACAGAATACTGAAATCATATATCATACATCGTAATCCGAAACTTAATGCCCTCGAAATAATCTCTCAGTATGCTCTTCGTTATCAATGGTCTATCTAGCATGTCTTCAACGAGCTTGAATATTGATACATGTTATCTGGAAAATTATAAATGAGGCAAGTATGAGCGATAACCACCGGCTTTTAATCGCTCAGCAAGTAGTCTTACCAGATACGACATGTGGATCATACATGGAGAGACGGGGTGACAAATCATAATAACCATAAATTTTGAATATAATAAGCACGTCTCCTTTCTAACAAGTAAAGTATCATATCATATCTGTAAACTGCTGTAAACTGAAAGCAGATAAATTAGGAAGATTTCAAAGCATACATATCATAACAGCATCTCATTTCGCTTAATCCAATCATCATACTATATCCATACTTAACTTCTAATCCATAACTTATACCATCTTTGCATATCTTACATGTACTACATTCTCATGCTTAACACTACATTGTCCACTGTAGTGCTATCATATACTTAAAGAATTCTTAATCATAACCCTAAGGTGACATGATCATGACGTGATACATAAAACATGACTTTTCATAAAATGACTTTTCGTAAACATGACTTTTCATAATCATGACATGATTTTCATAAATTGCATAACATGACATATTCATAACTTGCATAACATGACTTTTTCATAACATGAAGACATAACATTTACATCATTGGCTATAACACTTTTCATAAGAATAATAACGCACGACATACCGAATGATTCCCCATATAGTACATGTGCGACATAACATCATGAATCATATGCACATGTGCTAACGGTGACGCATTATGACTGAGATCCCGTGTCCCAGAACCGGTGTTACACTCAGCCATAACGTAAACATGGGCCCCTGACACCTACCACTCCGGTCCCGATGTCAGGACAGCGCTTCAACATAACATAACATAATCATGATCATGACATAACATAACATATCGTGTCTCATCGGAATCATTCGTCTCGTGTTTATTATTCCTATGCATATGAACTTTTAAAAACATGTGATGTGACAACATAACTTTGCAAATCTTGTTTTCATGCAACGTGAGACTCGGTCAAATACGGGTATCTTGTCATACTACCACTAGTAACATCACTCACTTAATTTCTTCTACATATCACAACTTAAACAAAATATCATTTTCACCTACAAATAAGTACCATTCGGCCATCATACTAAAACAACCCCCTTTTTCTATTATCATCACACAATAATTTGGTAGCATCTATTTCATACATGCATATCATAATTCATAACTAAAATGCCTACATCATGAAATTTCTAATTACCTTAACATTTCATCTTAGATTTCATAACTTACATCTTATCATAACCTATTATGTTAGCATACATAACATGTAACATATCATATACATACACTATAAAAGTTAGTAATCTTATACTTATGCACACATAAATATGAACTATTTATGTTTTCTACTTTTCATAACATAATACATAAATCACATACTTAGCCTACTTTCATAACTTAACATATTCATCATATATACATATATACTTATAAAAATATGGTGAAATCATCTTTGTCACTAAGGCTAAAAGGCCGAACATATATGTACATAGTACATACATATATAAGTCATTTTGTGATATATTATGTAATATCCAAAACTTATTCATTTTCATATCTTAACATATTCATCATATATATATATATATATATATATGCATTTGTGTAAAAATATAATGAAATCATTATATTTGTCACTAAGGCCTAATGGCCGAATATATATATACATAGTATATATATATAAATCATTTTATGATATATTGTATAATGTTCAAAACTTATTCATTTTCTCTCTTTAAAATATATATTACACATATATACACATGAAACATATAAAATCATATTTTAACCTTGAAATGGCCTTAAGGCCGTAATATGTATATTGTATATACATATTTATACATACTTTTATACAAAAAACCGTATATAAATATATATACATCTACACATCTATACATACTAATATATATACATATACATATACATAGATCCGTATATATATATATATATTTATACATCTATACATACTTTTATACAAAAACCGTATATAAATATATATATATATATATCTACACATCTATACATACTAATATATACATATACGTAGATCCTTATATATATATATAGATCTATACACTTATATATATATCAACATATATATTTTATAATATACTCCAAGTGTGTGTATATGTTCGTGTTTATATATATAATGTATATATATATAGCGTGCGTGTAGTGTATATATGTATATATCTATTACTCAAACATAGATCTAAACTTTCTTAAGAAGAAATCTTGAATATACTACATGATGATCCAACTTTGATATGAACATAAATACTTAATATTTGTTAAAATCATGTAGGATCTAGGAAGAAAACTTGCCTTGGTTCACCTTTCTTATTCTAAAGTGGTTCTTCTTCACTTGTTTTGAAAGAAGAATACTTTCTTTTTTCCTTCTTGAATCTAC
>AP025041.1:17999322-18023089 GCA_036186865.1 Eustoma russellianum | reverse complement strand
ATATATATATATATATCTACACATCTATACATACTAATATATATATACATATACGTAGATCCTTATATATATATATAGATCTATACACTTATATATATATCAACATATATATTTTATAATATACTCCAAGTGTGTGTATATGTTCGTGTTTATATATATAATGTATATATATATAGCGTGCGTGTAGTGTATATATGTATATATCTATTACTCAAACATAGATCTAAACTTTCTTAAGAAGAAATCTTGAATATACTACATGATGATCCAACTTTGATATGAACATAAATACTTAATATTTGTTAAAATCATGTAGGATCTAGGAAGAAAACTTGCCTTGGTTCACCTTTCTTATTCTAAAGTGGTTCTTCTTCACTTGTTTTGAAAGAAGAATACTTTCTTTTTTCCTTCTTGAATCTACAGTTTGGAGCTACCAAGTAGAGAGTTAGTGAGTAGTCATAAAATAGAGAAATAAAAGAAAATAAACTAATATAGGTGAGATTCTTACCTTATTGATTCTTGGTTCTTGACTCCACTATATTTGTTTTTCTTATTGTCTGGATAAAAGGATGAGATGAAGAGAAGAAAATGTATCCTTAAACTCACTTGGTGAATTTTCAACACTAAGAAAAATAGAAGAAATGAGATCTTGCTTGATTTTAGAAGAGGAAGAAGAGAAAATCTTGGATGAATATGTGGAGTGTGTAATGAAAGAAAGAGGAGAGGATGTTCTCCTCTTTGAGCAACTCACGGATGGAGTGAAAGGAGAGAGAAGAGTGAAGAATAATTGGTGTAGTGGTTGGATAAAAGATAGAAGAATGATGATGTTTGAATTAGGTAGTGGGTATAATATTAAAAGGAAATGGTTTCCTCTTTTCTTTTGGGGCTGCCGAAATTAGGGTGGGCGAAAAGAGAGGAAAACAATTTAGTGTAGTGATGGGTGTGTAGTATAATAATGAGGTGGAAAGAGAGTGTAAGATGGTGGAAATAAAATAAGGTTATCTTGGTTCTTTTTCTTTGGTGTGCAACGAAAATTGAAAAGGGAAGAGGACAAGAATAGTTATTTTAGTTGACATGTGAAGGAGTGGGAAAAAGTGGAATGATTATTGTGAAAGTGTGTAAGATAGGTGATGGTTGTTTGCCATTTGAAGAAAGTAGAGATTCTTCCCACTTGTGTAGGGGGGTGGGGCGGACATGGGGGAAAAATGGGGAAGGTTTTTGTCTTTTGTTGATATATGGGATTGAGTGGAAGAAAATGTGATACTAGTGTGTATTGTAGTTATCCTATCAGGTATTTTTATTTGATCTAGTTTATATCTATACACTTATGTTATCACCGACTAATTTAATTAAAGTGCATCGTATGTCCAAAACATTCATTAACTACTCCCATCAGTCTCGCTATATCCGTTAACTTATCTTCCGGTTATTTTTTTTAAACATTTCTAACCCCGATATTCAATGTCGATGTCTTTATTAATTCTAAATAAAATTTAAATTCTATCGCAATTTCATCAACATCGCATTTGTGTTCTATTTTCATCATTTCCACTAGCCCGGGATCTCGAGCCGTAACAAATCCCCTTCAATTTTTGAATAAAATTGAAGACAAAAATGCACCATAATTCGTCCATAATCAACAACATGTGCTGAAATTTCAGCATGTGTTGTATTTTGAATTGTCTCCTTGTGTATTGACTTATTCAATGTCACCAATCATGTGTGGCTTATTTTTCACCAATTGAAGTGCCAAATGAGTGCCAAAAAAGCTCCACCCAAGCTCCAACATGGATGTAGTAGGTGTGTAGAAAGGCTGCACATGTGCTGAATTTCATTTTAGTAAGCTTTGTCAAATAATGCACAATAATTACACATATATGGTAAATTCCAATCAATCCTAATTTGAATTTTCTAGAACACTTTAACATGTCTTGAATGTGCAAAAAGTGTCTAGATACATGTTACAAATCATGCCAAAAGCGTTTCATGTGTTATGTTCGTATAAAACTGAATTTTTGACTTTCGTCGATTACTCGATTTTTCTCCGATTAAATTCAAAATTTTTGCACATATTATATATATTATGTCACACATAATATACATAAAATAAATTAGATATTCATCTCTAATGTCTGATTTAAAGAGGCGCCCCATGTGCCTTAAAACTTCGAATTTGAAATCTCCACAATTTGGCCTTAATTGGGGGTGATTTGTGTGTGCCAACATGGAATGATTTCATGACTGAGTATACCATTTTAACCACGAAATTTGTGGTCATTTTTGAAGTATATGGGCTGACCATCTATATATGGCAAGTATGTAACACGTTGGCGAAGTTTCGGTAGTCACCCGATATGACAATTTTTGGCTTATAACCTTGTAACATGTCGTAATAATTTTGTCATCACCATGACTTATATCATATGATATAAGACCTGAATATACTCATAAATATGAGGTAAGTATAGTGGTGTGATGTTGACGTACGTTTGTAATATATGTAACGTGTTGGTAGTACATCGAAATATATGTGTATTGTGCCTTTTTATAAAAAATCTGAATATATATATAATATATATATAAAAACGTGTGAATGAGATGGAGAGGAGACTTTCCATGTTTTGATTTGTTGACATCATGTCTTCTCCAAATATATCTCCATTTAATGAACTACTTAGTTCATTTAACTAAGTACTTCACTTAATGAACTAGTTTAATTCATTAATGGTGACACCTGAAAAATAGTTTAAACACAACAAATGTTTGCTATTTGATGTAAGCTTTAAAGCTTAATGGCTTGTTAGTACAACAGCATTATATATAAAGTATATAAGGCAAGTTTGTCGCAAAAACGTGTCAAGTAATAAATTGTGTCATGCATTTCTTAAACACGCATTATTTAAATCATGTATTTTGTGAATCACTCAAACTCTTTTTCTCAAGATTAACTATGTCTTAGATCATATTCCACTACTATTTATATGAATAACTAAAAGACATGTCATTACCTAACCTCATACAAGTTCATAGTGTGGTGTGAAATCAACCATTCACCCAGTCCAAGTTTTCATAGGTGCTCTATTGAGCTATTCCAAACTCATAGGAAGCTACACCACATCCACACTTGTATAGATGAAATTCATCAAATATGCACTACACACACCACTACAAACATGGCTATGAGTTTCATTAAGAGACTTTTAAAGTCTCACCCTCAAAAACATGCAACGAGCACTATTTTCAACAACTTCATATGGAAGGACAAGTTTCATAGAGCTAAATAGAGCTCTTCCATGACTTGTTTTTACCATATTGAACTCCATTTGTGGGATATCTACTAATAGTGGATTTCCATAATAGAGAGTTCACATCAAATGGAATAAGTCTATCTCCCTCGATGTTTCATGGACTAATTTTTTTAGTCCTTTAGTTAAGGGGTCAGCCAATTTTATTTTGGAAACCCTTGTCCAATTTTTTTGGGTTTATCTATCACTTGGTAGATGACTTGAATATGTTGGTTACAAAGCTGCTAAAAACTTTTGAAAGTACCAACTTATCAAAGTATTTATAAATTATTATGGCATATGTCATACTTATAAACTATCTAAAGCCATGATAGCAAATACGTAAAGTCTACCATTGGAATGACACTATCATGCCTCCAAGTTTTCTATGTCGTAGTATAAAGTTACTTTAAACCTTAATTGGGTTATGTGACTTGCTTAAACTATTGAAACTCGTTGACCATATTTTATTTTCTTGTGTATGCTTCTTGATATAAATTTTAATGCATGATTATGATTCTCTGAAAAATACTTGAGAATAAAATTGCCCAGGACATTAATCTTTTAAGAGAAATATAATTTGAAAGTTTGAAGGAATTACCAAGATATTTGTGAAATGAGATGATGTTTTCACCACACCTTAGTATCTAAACTGCAAAACATAATTGGGTAGAGAAAAGTAAAATTAGAATGTTTGTAAGGATACGTTTCTCTTGAGGTCTCTTTGTCCAAACACTTTTAAGTGAAAGTATAAATCATTGTTGATTATTAGTATAATGTACTCAAGAAATAGTTTTGATATGACTTTCTACGAGTTTTGAAATGAAAGAATTCCTACTCTAAAATATATCATGATGTTTGATAGCAAATAATTCACAATTAACGCCAAAGGTATTTTAGAAAAATTTAATCTTTAATAAAAGATGAATATGTTAAAACAATCATGCAGGCGAGCAAGTTTCGTAAAAACTTGAAAAATTCACCTAGGCTCTTATATATAATTGAGGATTCAAATGGTTAGATGATAAAGTTTATTTAAACATTCATGATGATCAAAAGCGAAGAGAAAACCTCTAAGTTGTATGAGTCCCTTCAAGTTTAGAAAATTTGAAAGACATTAAATTTGGTGGATCATCCAAGCTTTAGCTTAAAGAAAGATGGATAAGGAGACCGAATAAGGAAGAGCTCTTGAATCATAATTCTAGACTATTATCAACATATGGATGAAATCTTTTTTTTCCGTTACAAGGTTAGAAGTTCTAAGAAACCTTCTAATATATATTTGGTGTACAAATTTGCAAGTGTAGAAATTATATATCAAGTTGATCATCTTGAATAAATATATTTAAAAATAAATTTATGGAGCTTAATCTTTCAATCTTGAATACCTTGAGTAGTCAAGATTAGAGTAGCCTTGTATGACTAGAATCAAATGCATGTAGTTTGGTTTGATAGGTTTAGATATTCTTTTTTTTTGAAAAAATATTTCTCAAAAAAAGAAATTTAAACATCATATTTTCATCCATAAATACTATAATGATCATCTTTGAGTTAACATCCATGTTGATATCATATTTGTGCCTAATATCAAAATATTTGTGAAAGGTTTGCATAAGCTGATCCATAATGAGTTTGATGTAAGTATTATGAGAAAAACTATTTTCTTGAATTACATAACTAAGAAGTAAATTTGACACAAACTAAGTGCAACAACAAAAGGTCTTGCTTAAGTGGCAAGTTAGAGGATGTTTAAAATATGATTACAAGCGCTCATGGAAAACTTGGTAAAGAAGAAAAAGGTGATACAAAATGGATATCAAAACATTTTTCTTGAAAGGTATTATTCAAGAGGAATTATATTCAGCTCAAGCACAGGAGTTTGAAGATCATGATTATCCAAATCATGTCTTAAAGCTAAAAAGGCTCTTTACAGGCTGAAACAAGTTCATATAGCTTGGTAAGAGATATTAAGAAATTTCATACTTGAAAATTGTTCTTTAAGGGAAAAGATTGATACCACCTAGTTCAACATAGAAGTGATCATTTACTTGTACAAATTTATGTTGATGATATTATCTTTGGTGTTACTAATGATTCTTTGTGTAAGCATTTGCTAAGCTTATGGAATGTAAGTTTGAGATGAGTATGATAGATGAGCTCAACCACTTCTTTGGACTTCAAATCAAGCAAACCTAGGAAGGAGTGGATATTTTTCAAACGAAGTATGCTAAAGATCTTCTCAAGAAGTATAAATTTGAGGATAGAAAGAGTGTAAGGAACACAAGTTCAAACTCGATAAAGATGAAATAGGAAATCTGGTTGAGGTAACAAAGTATAGACATATGATTGGTAGCTTACTGTATTTGATGGTTAGACGGCCGGTCATTTTGCGTGTTGTGTGTTTATGTACTAGATTTTAAAGCATGTCTAAGGAATCGCATTGAGTTGGTATAAACCATATTACTACATATTTTAAAGATAAGTTAAACTTTTAGTTGTTTTATCCTAAGAATGGATGCTTTGATTTAAGAAAAATATAGCTATTCAGATTATGTTAGGAATCTTGTCGGCAGAAAAAACACATCCTGTACTTGTCATTTCATGGTGATTGTTTGGTTTCTTTGTTTTCTAAGAAACAAAATAATGTTTCAATTTTCATGACAGAATCCGAACACATGTTGGTCGCTCTGTGTTGTGCATAATTGTTTTGGATGACACACATTAAATGACTAAAATATTAAATTTGACAAAGTACTTATTTTATGTGATAATACCTTGTCTATAAATGTACTGTGAAATCTGTTCTTTATAGTAGAACCAATCATATTGAGGTTAGACATCACTTGTAAATGGTTGTGTGTAAAAAAAGTTAGTTTGTGTTCAATTTGTCTCCCTACAACTTTAGAATCTCAAGTTTATGAAAAAACTCAAAATGAAGAGCAAGAACAATTTTGAAGAGGCCAAGAAACTCCAAAGATAGTGAAAGAGGGTTAAGTCATCCTTCTCAAGGCCAAAGCTCATAGCTCCTACTGGACTAAGAAGTTGGACGGTTAAGGGTAGAGGCACGGATTTTGCCAAGGCTGAGAAATTGGTAAAAGTAAGGCAACAATCAACCATCCACAACTTTCCATGGATTAAACCTGCAGAATTTAAAGCACTAGATAAGCCAATTAATTTGAAATACATCTCTGCACATGTTTAAGGATTATTTACTGAGTGGGAGATGAATAAGAGGACAACCACTCCTTTGAAGTTGTTTCAACTCAAGGACTTTGAAAGAAAAAAAAAGTTGAATTGAAATCAATTGTAGATTGAATGGATGTTCAAAAATGGAGGCTTCTTTGGAATAATAAATACATGAGCAAAATTCTAGGATGTATAGCAGACTATTTTATGCAAATTTATAAGTAGAATAATTGAATAATTTTCCATATGCACTGAATGCTGTGATTTATTGTACACACCTAGAATAGGATGTTAGGACTATAAATAATTTTCTTGGAGTTCCTACTTAAGCCTTAGATGCATTTATGTATGGAAATGGGCAGAGGCAAGATGGAGGTCAGTGAGGACCAGAATTTCTTAGGTTCTCATCCTACCAAGAACAAAATGATATGACTTTGGTATATTCTGTATCATTTAGAAATCCTTTATGCTTCCTAGTAACCTTGACTTCCACATAGCCTACCGCCTGGCCAACATAAATTTTTTTGAATTTTAGAGAGTTATTCATTGCACATATACTAGAAGCAAACACTAAATCAAACAAAGCCCTTCTAATTGCAGTCTCATCTACTCCATTTTAAAGAAATTCAGCGTTGAGATGAATGAAAATGATATTGAAAACATTACTCATAATTTATGATGAATATTAACATCAAAAAAGTCATCATGGCTAGAAAAAGAAAAAATAGATTGTAGAGGAAACCTTTGCCCATTCCTAGCTTGATTCAAGTTTCGAAACATGCATGATTAAATGACTTCGTTAATGTTTCTATATGATCCTTTCGTTGTGCCTTATTGTTTTCTGACAATTACAAAAATTGGGAAAAATGTAAAGATATATGGATTATATGATAAGGAGTGTATATGTGTGTGGCATGTGATATAGTATAGGGTTAATATGAGGAGCGATGTATTTGGGGGTTAAAGGGTTTGAGAAAACATGAATTTGAGATATGTGTTGCCATGTGTATTTGAGATCTATATGTGGCAAATATGAGTACTACATATGTTGAAGTGAAGATTAAATACTTTGAATAAGAAGAAATGTGATATCTTTTACTTTGTTGTAAGTGTATCTTGATGATCACAAAAAAGGGAAGAATATTGAAGTATATAAGAATGCATGTGGTGAGAGAACATGAATCTATTGACTAAAGGGGAGTGTGAAGTATGTCAGGTAAACTTGATGCCCATTTTTCTTGATACATGCATTGATTAATGGAGAGTTATGCTGTTTTGAAAAAAAAAATCAGTTTGAAAGCCTTGAACAGTATAAGTGTTTTTTTTCCAAAAAAAATGTCTTTTAAAAGCATATAGTTTTGAAATCATCAAAAAAGAGAGAGATTGTTGGAAATTTGGAATAAGACATGTTTTAATGAAGTTTAAGATATGTTTGAAAAAGGTTAAATAGTTATTTTGTACTTGGAAAATGACAAAGAGACTTAAACAAATAAGGAAGAAACATCATAACATGAATAGGCCTATAAGCAAAGATCAATATAATCATAATATTGTGGCATAGATCTCTAACAGAGATCAATGTATACATCATACCCTTACATAGATCGATCGATGTATATCATATCCTCACATAGATTGATCGATGTCATCCTGAATTCGAACTAAAACGATATTGTCCAACATCATACCCTAACATGGATCGATCTATGTATATTAAACCCTCACATAGATCGGTTGATGTACATCATGCCCTCACATAGACCGATTGATGTACATCATACCCTCAAATAGATGAATCAATGTCATCCTGAATTTGAATTGAAACCACACTATCCAATATCACACCCTCACATAGATCGATTGATTTACATCATGCCTCACATAGATCGATCAATGTCATCCCGAATTCAAATTTTATAGTCGTTAGAAACAAATCCAAAGAAGATTTAAATTGTTTTCTCTCTCTAATCTTACCCAAGTTGATTATGGACTTTCTCCCAACATCCATAATTCTTTCTTCACTATTGTAATTATGCATAAGATTTTTAGGGTGATTGAGAAGCATCAAATCCAACTATAGGGTACATAAAGACTATTTGGACATCTTCAAAACAAGATAGAGTTAAAGACTTTATGGAGGCTGTAAAAACATGGCTCACACCCTCTATATATTGAAGAAGCTCAGATGAGACATTTATATTTTTCATGCTCTTCAAGCTTCATCCCTATAGCTGTAAAAAGCTACCAAATGTGCAAAAGATCTTAAAGCTTATAAAGCTCTTATTGCTTGTTTCCATTGTTGTATTATGAGAGTAGAAGTCTAACTATAAGGAACGATACATATTTGACCTCTCTCTTGTGATTTAGACTTGTTAGAAAGTTTGATTTCAACTCTTTCTCAAAACCCATTTGGTAAGAACTTTGTTGAAATTGTGAAGAAGCATGAAGAGTTTCTCGCTTGTAGCTTTGCACAAAGTGTTTGTGCTATAAGCTGGTGTTGTTGCAGTTGATGTTGTACAAGTTGGTTACGAAATATTTTTTTTGCTGTTTTAGTTATTGTTTGCACTAATTGTGAGCGCAAGTGTTGTCGTTGTTGTTCTTGTTCCTTGATGAAGTTAATTAGAAAGGTTTCTGTCAAAAATCCACTTTAGAAACAAAGTGTTAATGGAGTAGAATCAAAGAGATTCGTGGCCATTCTTATAAATTTTCTAACTAAAAGAGCAACTTTTTCATCCAATTCATCAGACTCTACCACCAATCTTTTGTGTGATGTTTGTGGGTTTGATAGGATTTATCCTATTTTGCATATTAATAAGAATTTCATGAGTAATAAGATTATTAGATAGCTCATCAAAGGTAAGAGTCTTGAGATTTTTTGATTCGGTGATGGCGGTGACTTTGGGTGTCCATTCTCTTGGCAAATAGTTGAGGAGTTTTGAGATAAGGTCTTCATTTGAGATTTTCTTGTCCACCATGAAAAGTTGATTCTCTATTCGAGTGAATCGGTCGATTATCTCCTCAATGTTTTACCATTTATGGCGAAGTTTATCTTCTCTTCGTCAGTGTAGTCATCCTCATCTTTGAACATTGATTCTCCTTTTGAGTTGGTCATCATAGGAACTTCGATTTCTTTGACAACAGCTCTCCGTATATCAAAACCGCAGCCTTTCAAATGATTTATCATTTAAACTTCCACAAGGAATAATTTTGGGCATCAAACATAGGTGCTTTAGTGTTTGATCCTGAGAATAGTGCAGTTGGTTTGGAAGTTGAAGTGTAGGAAGAAAAGGTTGTTATTGTCATGATCTTTAACCTTGCTACTTGCAAAAATTGGCCAAGCAATCAAGGTTAAGCTCTGATACCAATTGTTAGATCCGTAACAAACACTCTAGAGGGGGCGAATAGAGTGTTGAGCAATTTTGCAGAATTGTCTTGTTTTGGCTTTCTTCAACTCAAATGGAATTCAAAATCAAAGCAAGAATGGGAGATGAGAGAAAATGAAAGAGAACACCGGATATAGAGTGGTTCAAATTATAAATGATTCTAATCCACTACTACTTTGGCGCCAAAGTGGATTTTCAACAAGTACTCTTCTTATTAAACCTAATAAGAACAACAATATCAATACTTACACGAATAACTTAGTGTAAGCAACCATAACAACAACTCCTTTGTGCAACTGCAACAACTTCAAATCTAAGCAAAAACCAACTTCTTGCTACCTCACAACATCAAAAAAGTTCTTTCAAGAACTTTCTTACAGTGGGTTTAAGGAAGTAGTGGGCTTTTACACTTTTCTCTAGTATAAACATAAGTAAGAGATCAAATATTTATGGTTTCTCTTGTGTTAGACTTACTATCTCTCAATTCACTTTTACACAAATGAGAGAAATATATAACAATTAAGAATGAAGCTTGATGATAGTGAAAGTGTGTTTTTGCCTCATATGAGCTTCTTCTATTTATAGGAGATAATGACCATGTTTTTTGAAGCCTCTCCTATGTCTTCAACTCCATCAAATGTCAAGACAACGCCCAATTAGTCTTTAGCCATCCTATGGAGTGATTTCATCCTCAATTGCCAACCTAGAATATCTTAGACATGGATATAATAGTTAAGGAAGCATGTGTAATGTTAGAGAAAAGTCCATAAGAAATTTGAGCAAGATTGGAAAGAGAAAACACCATGAATCTCCCTTGGATTTTATTCAAACGGTCATAAAAATTTGAATTATGTGGGACATTGATCGATCAAAGTGCCTGTCTTGAGAGATCGATGTCCTCTAAAGAGGTTCCAGTTTTGAACCTGCTTGACATCGATCGGTCGAAGTCTATTCTAGAGAGACTGATGTGACATCGATCGATCGATGTCTTCAAACTTGAGGGTTCGATGTTTGCTCGAGTGGTTCTGACTTTGAACCTCTTCCATATTGATCGATCGAAGTCTCATCCTTAGAGACTGAAGTCACTTCGATCGATCGATGTCTCAGACTTTGAGAGATCGATGTTGGACAGTAAAGTTCCAACCTTAAACCTTTCTAACATAATGTGTTTTTCTCATTTTACATCAAAACCCAAGTGGAATTTGACTCATTCAAAACATCTTTTTACATCATCAAAACATTTTATATCCTAACAGGATTGATCATTGATAGGTATGTGGTCCACCATTTGATACTAGAGAAATTCACTAACCACATATTTTTGTTTGTCGACGTCTTCGGAACCATACTTGTTTTAGAGCTCCTTCCATATCTCCAATGCTGACTTAAATTTGACGTAAATGTCAAACAAAGAATGGAGAGGAAATGTAGAATATACCCTTTACATATGATGTTGTCAGTATCATACTTGAGAGTTTTTGTTGTATCGGTTGGTTTAACATTAGTGGAAACATAAGAGACAAAAAGCATCTCAAGAACGAACAAAAATTTTTCCGACCATCTCTTGAAATGTTTGCCATCAAATGATTCAAGCTTTGACATATCAGGAACAATGGATTATTTGGTTGTCATACCTCAAAATTGCTTTAAGAATATCAAAAATTTGACAACAGTATCGAAACCAAACAGAAAGATAACAAACAAAAGAGAAGAGAGAACCAAGATGTAACGAGCGTTAAACTGTCCTTAAAGCAGTTTTGCTTCCACCGTTAAGCAAGACGAACTACTAGCACATGCTCCTAGGATATAATCGCTTACTTCTAGTCACTTACTCAGCGAGAAGAAGTTTGAACTTGTGTATTAGAAATGTTCAATATCAGAGGAAAGAAGTAGGAGAAGAAAGGAAAGAAAAAGCATGCATGATCTCAAATGTTTTTCAAAAGTACCTCTTAAGTCTTAGAATCCTTTTATTTATAGGCTTTGGTTTATAATTTTAACTTCCAAAATTAGTTTTTTACCGCTCAATATTGAACGAAAGTGTTCCAAGTTGAAACCATGCATTAAATCATGAAAAGACACCAAGAATTATGCTGAAAGTGGCTGGCCAACGTTTGGTATCAGGATTTTGTATACACTGGAAGCAGGGGCGGAGGGAAGGGGGGCCTGGGGGGCACGTGCCCCCCCATGTCAGTGGAAAAATCCTATAGATAAGTAGGTGTATTTGTATTTTTGGCCATTCAGTTCAAAGTATGCCTTTGCTTGACAGAACACTAACCCTCTGTTACGTGGTCACATAGTGTTTAGCATTCGGCAATTCTCTGCTAAGTGATTAAAATATGTCTAAAACTTACCGGAAGTTTGGTCTCTTAAATATATTAAAAAATTCAAGATTTGGAAAACTAGTAGTCTTTTTTGCATGTAAGGTAATCGTTGAAAACTAGTAAACTTTTTTGCATTAATTTGCTTATGAAAATGAAAGTTTCTTTTTTTAATTGGTTGCTAATCTTACGAATCCTGTGAGGGATGATGCTCGGTAGTTGAATATATATTAATTTAAAAACGACATACGGTTGTGCCACTTCGTTGGAGAAGATGCTACAATTACACAGTTTTTGTGATTTTATTTGGTTGCTCTAAAGTCGTTTCAAAGTTGATAGCTACACATACCTTTAGGTTGCATTTAAATCCTTAGTGTTGGTTGTTGCTGGTGTGAAAACTATTTTACAA
Source organism: Eustoma russellianum (assembly GCA_036186865.1). Classification (NCBI taxonomy): domain Eukaryota; kingdom Viridiplantae; phylum Streptophyta; class Magnoliopsida; order Gentianales; family Gentianaceae; genus Eustoma; species Eustoma russellianum. The sequence goes on along the minus strand of AP025041.1, from coordinate 18,010,509 downwards.
TTTCTAGGCAACTATGTACGTCGTATATGATTGGTTCATTAATTCAGCATCCAGACAGTAAACTGTAAAAGGTAATATGCTTTTCCAAATGCTCATTGTTAAACACTAACTTTTATGACAGTTGTTTGTTTCTAATTTTTCTGCAATGAATATCATCAAGACTGATCTACGTAATCGGTTTGGAGGTGACGTACTATCGGATTGTTTATTGTGTTACTTTGAGCATGAAATTCTTAGCACCATTGAAGATGAAGATATTATGCAACGATTTCAATCAATGTCATCTCAGAGAACCTTTTTGCATCCCTTGTCAAATCCTTCTCGTTTTGCAATAGGCAAATAAAAGGTATGTATTGATGTATATTACTATATTCATTTAATAATTATGATCCGCATGTTGTTTGTTGTGTATTGTTTATTTTTTTTGTACATTGGTTGGTAGATGTGTTTTCTTTCACGTAAACTATGTTATAATACAAAAATATGTCTAGAAGATTTTGTCGGTTTTCTCGGTCCGAAACGGTGACCCGTGGTATTCCTATTGCGAAGCCTGTCAGTGCCCCTCCAAGAAGTGACTCTTGGCTCCGCCAGTGATTGGAAGCAGCAAGAACTCCCAGCCGAATGTTCAGTATACCAGCGGAACCCTCAGTATGAGGGTTCTGTATCCCAGCCAAATTCTCAGCATACTTTGCCAAAACTTACCATGACAATCTGTGACTTTATTCAATCTTCCATTCAATATAATAACTTGATTTTTTTTAGAAATTTGGAGCACAGCTAAAAACATTTTTATGTGCTTTTCTAACAATGAGCCATCCTTTACCTAGTATACATTATAACAATGCGTCTAGTCCAATGGATTGGGTCGAGATCGCAATATCAAAGTGTTCGTCAAACTTGTACCACAGAAAACAGGTTAGAAGCTGTGAAGTTTAGGATCCTGGAGACTCTCTTATGCTTAAGTCTCTAAAGAACTCAAGAATGTAGGATTGCAAAAAGAAGAGGTCAAGATCATTTTACTGGAGTAGAAAACCATTATTTATAAATATGAATCATGTGGAATGATCAATGATGACGATGTCTCTAGGGGACAAATGCTCTCATAGTTTCAATTGTAAGAAGTGGTCCCAGGATAGGAGAATAGAGGTCGGGCGACGCAACAGGCGCTTGTGAGGCCGGCAAGCAGCATGTGTCAAAGTGGGGCATGTACTGTGTACGAACTGAGTGTGGATAAGCCCTCCGTCGATCGCTGGCTGGCTCTGGGGGCAATTAAGATGTTCCTATTTCAGGTGGAAGTTGGGCTTGTCATGGTTTCTTTCTCTGGGGTGGCGGTCCTGAGCACTCCCTCCTAGCTAGTGCGGATGCTTCATACTCTGTCTTCACAGCTGACTTGGGTTGGGCTTGCATGTGCGCTCTACTAGATTGGGCTCGGACCCAAAGTTGGTCCCAGAGTATACATCATCAACAACATAAACTTTTCTTAATCAAAGGGACCCAAGAAAGGGTAGTGAGAGTTTTAACAAGGTCTGGTGTGACGGAAGGTCCACAATCATAAAGGTGGAAAAGCAATCCATGCAAGAACGCATGCATGTCCTTGTCTTTGTAACTGATGCCTACTAAGTGTTCAGTTGGGATGAGTCACAGCAGAAGCCATGCAGAAAAGATTAATGCTGTTACTTCAACTGAAAAATAGCTCTTCCAGTTGATTACATTAAGGTCCACTACGTAACTAAGATTTAGTAAAATTAAATTCAACCAACTCTTTCCCCTTTGCATATGAGGGTTGGTCAAGCGAACTAACCCTATTGATTTCTACAAATTATGTCGCAATATCTCAAGATAGCCATACATTTTACCTTACAGTGAACATCTTGTGTGAATTACTTGTGTATGACTGTAGCGCCCCGCTCCCGAACCCTAGCATCGGGAATAGTGCGCCCGTCGTATCTCACTGAGGAGAATACAAAGCATCGAATCAATTTCCAACATGTCCGAAAAGACGTAGAAATTTTCCGCGTGGAAACGAAATACAAAAACATAAAGTTTTCTTGATAAATAAAATTCCTTAATATAATGATGAATCAAATCCTGACAATAACGTAAGTCTAAAAATCTAAACAAGGTGATGTTCGATAAGATCCAAGAAAATAAAGACAAACAGTCACAGGGTCTTCTTACATCCTAGGCGCGACTATCAGTCTGCCCACACTTCCGTGTCAGCCCCGTCCTCAGCAAAGATATAGTCGTACTCTTACTCGTGCTCACCTAGTGGGGGGGGGGGGGGAAGTAGGGGTGAGTGAAGGAGAATCACCCAGTAGGCACCTACCTCCAACTAGTATAAGACGAGCATGCAATAATGATATAACACATAGCACATAGAACATGATATCACATAGGCATATGAAATAATGCAGAAAGGTAATTCACTCCAGATAAAGAATGCGCAACATCGTGATGCATGTCCTACTATGCATGTCACACGCAACAAAGTCATGTCACACAAGATGCCGATACTTCGCCATGCAATGCATGAACCCGGGTCCTAACTGAGTGGCTGCAGGTCGTACACCCCGCAGTCACCATCCTGAGTGTGCGTGGCCGCGCCACCGCACACCATCCTGAGTGTCGTGGCCCCGCCACCGTACACTATCCTGAGCGCCCGTGACCCGTACGTCATGACCCGCCATCGATGCAATGCACGTGCCATGAATGCAAAAACATAATCGCCTGAGGCCCCTGGCCCATCCTCACCATCCTCCGGCACTCAATTCTAGGTTCACTTATTATCTGAGTACTGGTTCAGCGTTGTTCGGCATCAAATCCATTTTTCCACTGCTCGTATACATTCATCGGGGTTTTCCATATTTTTCCTTATTTTCCCCTTATTTATTTCTATTTATTACCTAATGAAAATAACTTAATTTAAGCATTTTATCCTTTCTGTAATTTAATTATAATTTTCTGATATTCATTTATATTTTTCATGTAATTATTACTATTTTAAATTAATTAAATAATATTTATTAAAAATTCCAGAAATTCAGAAATAAAAGAAAATGTTTATTATTGCAAACAGGGCTGGCCCTTTTTTCCAGCCCTGTCCGCGCCTGGCATAGCCCGACCCGCGAGCACACAGGCTCCGCCTGCTGTGGTCCGGCCCGCTTCAGATGCCCCTTTTCTTCGCTGGTAATTTGGGCCGGCTGGTACCTGGTCCGTTCCGCTGGCCATCCGGCCCAGCCCGCTACCAAGCCTTCCTCTTTTTTTTTAACCCACATTATGCTATTGGGCCTGTCCCCTGAAACAGCCAGCCCGTTAAGGGCTGGGCTGCGCAACTTTGCATCAGGATTCGGTCCATTTGCTATATACATATTTTTTTTTATTTTTTTTTAAATAGAATGAGGCACCCGTTCCAGGAGGTGCGAGGCTGCTCCTGCGCGCGCGTGAAGACCACGCGCGGCCGCTGCCAGCGGCGCGTGGGGCGCTCTGGCGACCTCCGACGTCAAATTTTTCGACTCCGATCTATATATTTGCCTATTTCCAGTCTATGGGAACCTACTCTAAGGCCAAAACCAAAACTAAAAACTTCAAATATGTTAAAATTGTGATATTTTGATTATCAAATTTTTCCCTAAAATCAAACATAAGCCACGCAAAGCATGCCGGATACACGCAGTAGCATACACATACCAGAGTCTTCAAAACTTCATGCTTTTCACAGATCAAACAACATACTATAGATTTCAACAATTAAAAACGACAAACACATAATATATCACCAAAGCATGCTTGAATTTGTACCAATTGGACGGGAAAAAGGAAACCTACCTGGATTGCTAACAATTTACACTGTATACGGACTTGCGGATAGGTTGAGACATCCGGCTTTCACTTTTCCTTCTCTTCTCATTCTCTCTCCTCCTTCTTCTCTTCTGTCGTGCCTCTCCCTCTCAGTGGTTCCTCTTTTTCTTTTCCTTTTTCTTTTCTTTAGCCTTTAATCCCCCATACCCTTTTTAATTTGGTTCCTGGAGACAATTAGGGGGGAAACCGTTATCCCCCCCACCATTCACGTTGCTTTCTTTTTTTTAATTTTTATTTTGCCTTTATATTCTATTATTTTATTTATTATTATATTACTTTCTCTTTTTTTTCTTTTTTCTATCCCCACGGCTCCCATTTTCTTAACTATTATTATTTTATTTTTTTATTTTTTCTTTATCCTTTATTCTCCACTCGGTCCCTCTTATTCATTTACATATTTTGTTTTATTATTATTATTATTATTTTTTAACCTATATTCTCACCTTATATATATATACAACAATTATATCTGCATATCATTATAAAATTACTAGAACATAACAGATACATTACCGTTAACTTGGTTTCGAAAAGATCGTTACACCTAACGGCTACTTAGTTTTTAAATTATCACATAACGACTAACTCGAAATTTCTAGGATGTAACATCCTACCCACCTTACGAGAAGTTTCGTCCTCGAAACTTGACGTAACTTAATCGAAAAGGCAGGGGTAGCGCTCCCCCATCTGATCTTCCAGCTCCTAAGTCTCTTCATTGTCCCTGTGATTGCTCCATTACACCTTGACATACGGAATGATCCTTCTCCTCAGTCCTTGTGGTCTATAATCCAAAGATGGGTTTCTTCATATGATGCACCCGGTCTGATTCTCAAAGACTGCGCGTCCCGTATATGGCTCGGATCCATAATGTACCTCCTTAACTGAAAAATATGGAATGCGTTGTGCACTTGGGCCCGAAGCCGAAGGTAACGCCAAACGGTAAGCTAACGAAACGATCCTTTCTAGCACCTTGTAGGGGCTAATGTAACCAGGCATTAGCTTACCCTCCAGACCAAAACGTGCAACTCCATTGTAGGCGATACCTTCAAGTAAACCTTCTCTCTGACAGTAACTCTAGAGGACGCCTTTTTGAATCCGTCCAACTCTTGCTTCTGTCTTAGGTGACCTTGAGTATATTACGGATCAACTTCACTTTCTCTTTGGTCTGCTCAATCAACCTTGGTCCGGTGATAGCGTGCTCACCCCCTTCGTCCCAATAGACAGAGGACTTACACTTACGCCCATAGAGTGCCTCAATTAGTGCTATGCCGATAGCACTATGATGACTGTTATTGTAAGAGGACTCGATCAACTTAAGCATACCATCCCAGTTCTCTCTAAAGTCCAGTGCACAAGCCCTCAACATGTCCTCAAGAGCCTGCGTTGTCCTCTGCGACTGCCCCTTGGGCTGGAGATGAAATTCAATGCTCTAACGTAGCTCTGTCTATTATGTATATAATTATAAGCATATACGAGTTTTAATATGTGTTGTCATTTTAATTGGTAAGTGGTTAAACATGTTGGTATAGCCCTATGATATGTTAGGTATCCTTATGTCAAACGCATGTATGACTTATGTATCATATTTAGCTCATGAATTCACAATCGTTATCTACAGTTTGTGGCATGTGTTATGTTTATGTTGTTTGTTGGTTGAGTTTTTAAGCAGTACACACGATATGCGCGTTTATTTTAGTCTTTGTTTATCGTGCTCTTTCTTTTTGTCCTTAGGTTAGTTGTTAATAATATTTGTTACATATTATCCATATTTTTTGTACTAGCTTGTCTTATTGTTGTATAAATGTCTTCATATAAATTATGCCGAAAGAAATACATGAATGCATGGATTTTACTGTAAGGTAGACATATATAGTTTATTTGGGTGCACAAGTAAGATAAAAATTTCTCTCTCTCTCTTTTTTTCCCAACTGTTTTTTTTGTTGCTATTAAATTATATATAGTTTATTTGGGTGCACAAGTAAGATAAAAATTTCTCTCTCTCTTTTTTTCCCAACTGTTTTTTTTGTTGCTATTAAATTATTTACACTTTAGTCTATTACCATGTTGTCATGTAATACTATGCCGTTCCTAACTCATAATTAGTATGCTTTACTACAAATGTGTATGTTGTTAATTCGTTTAGAACTTGTAATTGTATACCTATTTTAGTAATCCATGTCTTGTATGCAAGGTATTGTTATTGTATTCTTTGTAATTGTGTTGTTTGTTGTCGTTATATACTATGATGTTTATTACTGTTTTGTTGTTTTATTTAAGTTGTGGGCTCATTGAAACCGTTATGTGTATACTTGTGCATATATACTTAGCATCACGTAGTTACTTTTGTTACATGTATCTATTTGTATGTTTTTTTAATATGTTTATTTACGTTATATCACTGATGTTGTAGCAAATTGTGTTTGTCTATTTTCTTCTTTATTGTTGCAAAAGACTGCGTGTTGTTTTTTTTGTACGTTACATCGAGTTGGTAAATTTTTTTGGTATACGGTGGTTAATTTCTATTTTGCACTTTTGTGGTGTCTATTGTTCCTGTTGTACTTGAATTAGTAATTTTATTAGGTCATGGGGTGATAGTATATGATGGTGGGGAAAACTATTGGTTTTGCAGATGTGACTGCGATTTTTTTCTACTAATGATTTAAGTTACTTAGTTTATATGTTATGGTAGGCTGTGTGTTACGACCCGAGATCCCCGGCTAGTGGAAATGATGAAAATAGAACGCAAATGCGATATTGGCGAAATTGCAGTGGAATTTTAAATTTCTATTTAGAATTAATAAAGACATCGACATTAAATATTGGGGTTAGAAACACACATAAAAATAACCTTAAGATAAGTTAACGGATATAACGAGACTGGATGAGACTAGACAATGACTGTATCGGACATACAAGGTATTCAAATAAATTAGTCGGTAACAACCTAAGTCATTAAATATAAATTAAACCAAATAAAAATACCCGATACGATAATTCCAATACACACTTTTATCACATTTTCTTCTACTCTATACTACATAGCACAAAAGACAAACTTTTTTCTCCTCCCTTAAAACCTAGACCGCCCCCTCCCACTTCCCAAAAGTCAAGACTACTCTATTACCCATCTTCTTACACACTTTTACTTTTCATCATTATCTACAACTAATTTTTCCACCCATCACTTCACTTTCTCCCCACTCCCTCACATGCCACAATAATTTTAGTCTTTCTTCTACCTCACCCATCAAGAACAACACACAAAGCAAGAAATCATCTTCTTTTTACCTATTCCCCTTTCTTACACAATAATACACACTACCATCATTTTCTACTTTTCCCCAAATCACTCCACACTTTTCATTCCTCCTCTTCCTCTTCTCCTTTTTAATTCTCAGCTGCACACCAAGAAAAGAGAACCAAGACCAAATTTTGTATTCCTTTACTTTACACCATATTCTTCTACTTTTATTCAACAAATCTCTACTACCAAACCCACTCCACAAAAGCATTCTTCCACCTCCTTTTTACTCATTATTCTCGGTCATGAATGTGCAAGAAAGCACATTTGATATTTTATTTTATACCCCAATCATTCATCTCTTTGCTACAAGAAAAACACTCAACCCATTTTCTTTCTATATTTTCGGCCATACCTACAAGATCAAGAAGAAGGTTTCTTTTTCATCTCAAACCATATAACAACTTCTACCCCAAGCTTTAAACAACCCTTATTCTTTTAAGAAGGATTCAAGAAGGGTGTAGGACAAGAATCAAAAGCAAGTAAGGTAAGAATTTTATGAATTTTAAGTTTGATTCTTCCATATAATTAGTTTCATAAGTTGTACACTAACTCTCCTTTTTGGGCATCAAAACCGTATACACCAAGGAGAAGGAGGAGAAGTATGTTCTTCAAATCCAAGTGAAGGAATCACCATCTAAGAGTAAGAAAGTAAATCAAGGCAAGTATTCTTCCCAGATCCTCCATGGTTTTACAAATACTAAGTATTTATGTTCATATCAAAGTTTGGATCATCATGTAGTATTTTCTTGGTTTTGGAAGATCTATGTTTAAGCTATATATGTATATATATACACTCTATATATATAAACGCATATATAGAATGGTATTGAAGAATATATATATGAAACTATATTAGGCCTATACAATTGAAATAAATTGTTTTAGAATAAGTTATATAAGCATATATGTATATATATATATATGAATATATGTATAAGTATGAAATAGTATTAGGTTGACATATTTATATATGTATATACATACACGCCATATCCGTATATACACATATGGTTATACACATACGGATTATACATATATACGGTTATATATATATAAAATGTTTAAAGTAGGTATATATATATACATACATACGGGTATACACATACATTTTAACAAATATTGGTTTTATTAAAAATATAAACACATATGAATAATGTAAATAAATCTAGTCATGTATATTTATATGAAATGTCTAAAGTAGATATATACACACACACATACGGTTATACACATACATTTTAACAAATATTGGTTTTATTAAAGAATATAGACACATAGATAAATAATGTAAATAAATATAATCATGTATATTTATTAATATATATAAGATGACCAAATAGCTACATTAAATCATATGGAAAGAAATTGTATAAAGATAAGTACACATATCAAATTTACAGTTATAAAATATTTGAGGTGAATGTGATTTTTGAAATATTTATATACACGTATATATGTTAAGATATGAATATGAATAAGTTTTGAATACTATATAATATATATATTCTAAAATGATTATATATGTGTATACACACTACAATTTCGGCCATATGGTATATTATAATAAAATGATTTACTTATATTGTATATATATGTATATGTGTATAATACATATGATACAAATATGAAAATGACAAGTTTTAGAAATAATATAACATATTATGAGAGAAATAGATATATATGTATATATATTTAGTATGTAATTTACGGTCAAGAATCTTTTGAGACTAAAAAGGGCTTTCATATATATTATGTATACATACAATTATAATATATACGTTAAAGACATAAAAATGAATAAGTTTTGGATATATTATCTATTATATTATAAAACAAATTTATTTATGTATATAAAAAAAGAATATTGATTTCGGCCATTAAGTCTTGGATGATAGAATGGTATTATTATGTTGTTACATATGTACACATAAGTATATTATATATGTTAAGATATGTAAATGAATAAGTTTAAGATGTTTTGTTAAGGTTACATAAGACAAATTATTTATGTATGCATGGTATATATATGTATTCGGCCATAGGCCAATTAAGGTAAAATGATTATTTTTTATTTATTATGCAGTGTATATATTATATATATGAAGATATGAAAATAAATAAGTTTCGAACATTGCATATTATATTATAAAATGATTTTATATATGTATAAACTATATATATATTTTGACCACTAGGCCTAGTATGATAAAATGATTTTATTTTATGCTTGTATACATAAGTATAATATATATGTTAAGAGTATGATAAGAATGACCTTATTATGATTTATGTATCTATTTATGAAATATGATAATATATATTTTATTGTGTCTATACACACTTAAAGAACAATCATATGTACTAAAGTATATATTGTATATACATGGAATCATATGCATGTTGAATACGATGTTATGACAAATGATTTTATTTCATGTTAATTGTATTCTATGTGTTAGATATGAATATGTGTAAGTTAAGATATATGTTATGAAATCCCTAGATGATATGTTGACGGAAATAGGAAGTTTATGCCCTAAGTACTTAAGTTATGATTTATGAAGTCTATGTGTGGACTTGATATTATGGAAGGAGGGTTATAGTATTTCTTTAAGTTATGATAATTAGAATGTAAGAATGTAAGTAATGTTACTAGTGGTAGTATGATAAGATACCCTTATTTGACCGAGTCTCATGTTGCATGAAAACAAGATTTGCAAAGTTATGTTGTCACATCTCATGTTTTGAAAATTCATACGCATGTGAATAATAAACGCGAGACGATTGATTCCATCGACACACGATATGTTATGTTATATTATGTTCATGATTACGATCATGTTATGTTCGCCAGTGTGACATTGGTACCGGGGTGGTAGATGTCAGGGGCATATGATTACGTATGTGGCTGAGTGTAACACCAGGTTTGGGACACGAGATCTCTGTCATAGCGCGTCACCGTTGGTACATGTACATATGTTATGATGTTTATGTCGTACATGTATTATATGGGGAATCAATTGGTATGTCGTGTGTTATTATTCTTAAGAAAAGTGCTATAGCCAATGATGAAAATGTTATGTCTTTATGTTATGAAAATGTCATGTCATGCAAGTTATGAATATGTCAGTTTACGCAAGTTATGGAAATCATGTCAAGTTATGAAATGTCACGTTTATGAAAAGTCATGATTACGAAAAAGTCATGTTTACGAAAAGTCATTTATGAAAAATCATGTTTTATGCATCACGTCATAACTATGTTACCTTAGAGTTATGATTAAGAATTCTTTAAGTATATGACAGCACTACAGTGGACAAGGTAGTGTTAAGTATGAAAATGTAGTACATGTAAGGTAGGCAAAGATGGTATAAGTATGGATTAGGAGTTAAGTATGGATGTAGTATGATGTTACGGATTAAGCAGAATGAGATGCTGTTATGCTATGTATGTTTTGAAATCTTCCTTAATTACCTGTTTTTACAGATATGATACGATACTTTACTTGTTAAAAAGGAGACGTGCTTATTATATTCAAAATTTATGGTTATTATAATTTGTCACCCCGTCTTCCCATGTATGATCCACATGTCGTATCTGGTAAGACTACTTGCTGAGCGATTAAAAGTCGGTGGCTATCGCTCATACTTGCCTCAATTATAATTTTCCAGATAACAGGTATCAATATACAGGCTCGTTGAAGACATGCTAGATAGACCATTGATAACGAAGAGCATACTGAGAGATTATTTTGAAGGCATTAAGTTTCGGATTATGATGTATGATATATGATTTCAGTATTCTGTATATGATGATTGTACAGTTTATGATGTAGTAAAGTGCATGTCGATGAAGATTTGTTTATGTTATGTTGCTTCCGTTTATCGATTCATTATTCATGTCGACATGTAAATGTATAGTATCGACGCTTTGTACTCTATGGAGTAGAGTACGGCGGGTGCACTGAGCCGGAACCCTGGTTTCGGGCGGGGCGCTACACTATGTATTTGTTTGCGTCGTGCATA
>AP025041.1:17931774-17996728 GCA_036186865.1 Eustoma russellianum | reverse complement strand
AACTATGTAAATCGCGAAGTCCTATTCCCCCTCTGCCTGCGGTTTAGAAAGCTTAGACCAAGAGACCCAATGATGTCTAGGACCCTAATAAAAAGTGGCCATCTTACGATGAATGATCTTAATAACCGATTTTGGTATGCCTCCGCCTGCCATAATGTGAATAGGTAATGCAGCGATGACTGATTGAAGCAAGACTAGCCGTCCGGCTGTAGATAATAATTTAGAGCTCCACCCTTGAAGCCTATCATCAATATGTTGAAGTAACGTAACACAGTGATGTGAACGTGGAATGCCTTTATGCAAATAAGAGCCAAGATAACGGAATGGGAGACTGGAAAGACGCATACCCAGAAGATTCGCAAATGTTTGCTGTTGATGAGACGTAATACTAGCAGAAGGAATAATACTGCTTTTCTGAAAGTTAACTTTTTGACCAGAAGCAGCTTCATATTGTGTAATTTAATTATTATTTATTTTTTATTTTTTTTGCTCAGCGAAACTTTCCTGATATCCACGATACACTCGAACTTCGCATTCTTCTACTTCCGTCTGCTCAGGACACTGATATCGCCGAAAAATCCTTCAACGAATATTCCATAGCAACCAGCCAAACCAAGAAAGCTCCTTACTTCAGTCACCTTGGTCGGTCAGGGCTACTCAGCGATATACTTAATCTTCTTCGGATCCACTGAGGTTCACTCTTCTGAACTTACTTGACTTAAGAAAGCCACACTTCCGCTGTGCAACTCTGATCATTTATCTCTGACTAACATCATCTGTACTATCGATGAGTCATTGGCACCTAGTCGCCAGCGGTTGAACTCTACTACGACATCGCCAGCCTCCCCGATGAAGGGTCCTTCTAAAAATCAAATTCCAGACGTCCTGCATTTCCATGTAGTAGAACCTCAGATCTGGTGGTGGCAGCGGCGGAAGTCGCTGGTTCCACTGCTACTGCCACTATTGCGCCAAAGTGGTGGTCATGGTGTCAACCAATGCTTGGAGAATGCCCCCTGATTCTGGCGGTCGTTACCGCAATCACCGTTGTCTCTTTTGGGTGATTATTCACGACACAGCGGCATTTTTTTTGGATCTCATGCGAATCTTGACGAGAATTCGAACAGGAGTGATCGACGTATTTGAGCCTTTATGAGGCTCATGCGAAGGTTCTAGGGTTCAACAATGATTAAATAGAGAAAGCTCACCAACGGCACACACCTCCCATACCCCGATCACAACTTAGGTCTACTTCATTTATTTAGGGTATAATTGTTATTCCTAGGTAAAGATCATGGCTTACGCCTAAGTGATCTAGTAAATCCTGTGTTTCCGAGGCAGATCTGAAGCCTCAGCTCTGATACCACCTGTAGCGCCCTGCTCCGAACCCTAGCATTGGGAACAGTGCGCCCATCGTATCTCACTGAGGAGAATACAAAGCGTCGAATCAATTTCCAACATGTCCGAAAAGATGTAGAAATTTTCCGCGTGGAAACGAAATACAAAAACATAAAGTTTTCTTGATAAATAAAATTCCTTAATATAATGATGAATCAAATCCTGACAATAACGCAAGTCTAAAAATCTAAACAAGGTGATGTTCGATAAGATCCAAGAAAATAAAGACAAACAGTCACAGGTTCTTCTTACATCCTAAGCGCGACTATCAGTCTGCCCACACTTCCGTGTCAGCCCCGTCCTCAGCAAAGATATAGTCATACTCTTACTCGTGCTCACCTGGTAGGGGGGAAGTAGGGGTGAGTGAAGGAGAATCACCCAGTAGGCACCTACCTCCAACTAGTATAAGACGAGCATGCAATAATGATATAACACATAGCACATAGAACATGATATCACATAGGCATATGAAATAATGCGGAAAGGTAATTCACTCCAGATAAAGAATGCGCAACATCGTGATGCATGTCCTACTATGCATGTCACACGCAACAAAGTCATGTCACACAAGATGCCGATACTCCGCCATGCAATGCATGAACCCGGGTCCTAACTGAGTGGCTGCAGGCCGTACACCCCGCAGTCACCATCCTGAGTGTGCGTGGCCGCGCCACCGCACACCATCCTGAGTGTCGTGGCCCTGCCACCGTACACCATCCTGAGCGCCCGTGACCCATACGTCACGACCCGCCATCAATGCAATGCACGTGCCATGAATGCAAAAGCATAATCGCCTGAGCCCCCTGGCCCATCATCACCATTTTTTGGCACTCAATTCTAGGTTCACTTATTATCTGAGTACTGGTTCAGCGTTGTTCGGCATCAAATCCATTTTCCCACTGCTCATATACATTCATCGGGCTTTTTCCATATTTTTCCTTATTTTCCCCTTATTTATTTCTATTTATTACCTAATTACCCAAATTAAATAAACTATCAAAATTACTAAAATTTAATGAAAATAACTTAATTTAAGTGTTTTATCCTTTCTGTAATTTAATTATAATTTTCTGATATTTATTTATATTTTTCATGTAATTATTACTATTTTACATTTATTAAATAACATTTACTAAAAATTCCAGAAATTCAGAAATAAAAGAAAATGTTTATTATTGCAAACAGGGCTGGCCCTTTTTTTCCTGCTCTGTCCGCGCCTGGCATAACCCGGCCCGCGAGCACACAGGCTCCGCCTGCTATGGTCCGGCCCGTTTCAGATGCCTTTTTTTATTTCGCTGGTAATTTGGACCGGCTGGTACCTGGTCCGGTCCGCTGGCCATCCGGCCCGACCCGCTACCAAGCCTTCCTCTTTTTTTAACCACATTATGCTATTGGGCCTGTCCCCTGAAACAGCAAGCCCGTTAAGGGCTGGGCTGCGCAACTTTGCATCAGGCTTCGGTCCATTTGCTATATACATATTTTTTTAAATAGAATGAGGCAGCCGTTCCAAGAGGCGCGTGGCTGCTCCTGCGCGCGTGTGAAGACCACGTGCGGCCACTGCCGGCGGTGCGTGGGGCGCTCTGGTGGCCTCCGGCGTCCAATTTTTCGACTCCGATCTATATTTTTGCCTATTTTCAGTCTATGGGAACCTACTCTAAGGCCAAAACCAAAACTAAAAACTTCAAATATGTTAAAGATGTGATATTTTGATTATCAAATTTTTCCCTAAAATCAAACATAAGCCACGCAAAGCATACCGGATACACGCAGTAGCATACACATACCAGAGTCTTCAAAATTTCATGTTTTTCACAGATCAAACAACATGCTATAGATTTCAACAATTAAAAACGACAAGCACATAATATATCACCAAAGCATGCTTGAATTTGTACCAATTGGAGGGAAAAAAGGGAACCTACCTCGATTGCTAACAATTTACACTATATACGGACTCGCGGATAGGTTGAGACATCCGGCTTTCACTTTTCCTTCTCTTCTCCTTCTCTCTCCTCCTTCTTCTCTTCTGCCATGCCTCTCCCTCTCAGTGGTTCCTCTTTTTCTTTTCCTTTTTCTTTTCTTTAGCCTTTAATCCCCCATACCCCTTTTAATTTGGTTCCTGGAGACAATTAGGGGGGAAACCGTTATCCCCCCCACCAGTCACGTTGCTTTCTTTTTTTCTTTTTTTCAATTTTTATTTTGCCTTTATCTTCTATTATTTTATTTATTATTATATTAATTTCTCTTTTTTTTCTTTTTTTTTCTATCCCCACGGCACCCATTTTCTTAACTATTATTATTTTATTTTTTTCTTTATCCTTTGTTCTCCACTTGGTCCCGCTTATTCATTTACATATTTCGTTTTATCATCATCATCATTATTATTATTATTATTTTTAACCTAAATGCATTAATGAATTAGGGAGAACTACATGGTTTTCAGCTGGGACATGTGCCACATGTCTCACATTTGGCCTTCGCAGATGATTTGGTGGTCTTTCTAAATGGCACTACATCTAACATTCGCAAATTCCAGAATTTTTTGGATATCTATCAGTCTGCATCGGGGCAATTGGTAAATTTTCATAAAAGTCAAACAGTGGTGGGAAACACAGTTGAAGGCTCTAGGGTGTCGAATCAACTTGGTATGCGGTTGGTATCACTACCCATTAAGTACCTTGGCTCATACTTATATAAGGGTATCAATCGTTCACGTTATTATACAACGCTCTTACAACATTTTGACAACCGCCTGAATTCTTGGTCTTCGAAGTTGCTCTCCATGGCCGGTAGACTCGTCCTGATAGTATGTTTTGGCAACAATGCCCATTCACATCATCGCAAGCTCCAAATTGCCTAAGAGCGTTATAAACACTTTAAATAATAAAATGGCAGATTTCTTATGGAATGGAAGGCATCATTGGATATCTTGGTCACAAGTGTGTCAACCAATTGAGAATGACGGATTGGGCATACGTAATTTGGAATTCGTCCAAAAGGCATATGACGGGCAACTATGGTGGAAGTACCACACTTCTAATACGCTATGGGCAACATACAGTCGAGCAAAATATGGTCGCAGGATTGAACTCTACGCGCATATTTATGATTCATCGGTTTGGAAGCGCATTTGCCATATCCATAACTACATGCACAAATACGTTGATCCTCATCCGGATGATTTTCAATGGTTGGCGGACTCGGCGGGGCAATATACTATTAAATCAGCCTATATGTTACTACATTCGCAAACCTCAATATTTGATCCTTCTAAGTACATCTGGTGGCGAACCGCACCCCCAGGGGTGAAGGTATTCTTGTGGCGGCTTTGGACTCACGCTCTTCCCCTAACAAATAATCTTAGAGCATGGCAGGCTATATACCCTTCCCAATGTGCTTTCTGCTTACAACAGTCGGATACAAGAGATCATATTTTCTTGCACTGTCCAGCAGTGAAACAACTGTGGACCCAGGAATCTTCTTTGTTTTTGGGGCTTATGCCTCGGCAAGCGACTATACAAGCTTACCTGTGTTGTTGGTGGCGTCGGTCTTCAGCTGTGACCATGCAGGGTCATTTAAGTGTGGTGGTTCCTGCTTTCGTAACTTAGGGGATTTAGAAAGAATACACATCTGTAAAATTTGGTGATCAAATATTTTCGGCTTGTCGACTATATCAACAGATTCGTATGAGTATATACACATGGTGTGCATCTGTGCAGGGGCGGAAATTTGCTCAACCAATGCCTCATCTCATTTCTACTGGGTTTTCTCCACATATAAAATTACGCCGACATCGAATTGTTAAATGGGCATTGCCACCTTCAGGAAAATTGAAGTTAAACATCGACGCTGCTGCTGGGCAAAAATCAGCAGCAGTGGGTGCGGTTCTGCTTGATGCCACTGGGACTTTTATCTCGGCCATTCGCTTTGCATTGCCATGTGTTTCCCCAGCACATGCTGAATTGATGGCTTTATGGTTCTCCTTTACTTACTATGCGCTGACTTATGATGAGCTATATGTCGAAACGGATTGTCGACAATTGCTACATTTAGTCCGTAATCCTTCAAGATACACGAGATCTCTATATTGGTCCATAAAACGTGCAGTTCACGTCTTGACTCTCAATGCATCCACACTGGGTTTCTATCCTCGGGAGGCAAATACGGCCGCGCATGCTTTAGCAAGACATGGCTTCCATGCATCTGGAGTTTCTCGCTACGCTACAATGTCTTTGTTTCCCGGTGAGGTACATGGCAACCTATTACTTGACACATTACCAACACTCAGACTATGATGCAGTGGCGTGTTTTCTTGGAGGTTGCCTATACCAGTCTTTGGTGTAGGCAGCCATGGTATGATATCTTCTCGTTATCTGTTCTGTTTCTCTGCGCATCCACCTTTACACTTTTTGCTCTGTCTGAGGATAATGTCTTTATTTTTTACACACGTGCTGAGGAACGACCAAGAAACAACCATCAGGATATCTTCAAATTTCAAGACTACGTATATCATTGGAGGTTGCTCATAGTCATTTGGCTATGGGCAACTTGGGTATGGTTCTTTACTTTTTATGACATCCTTATGGACATTAATATTGCATTGGTTACTAATCCACTTTATCTGCGAGGTTTTCTCATGGAGAGATGAAGACAAGGCTGCCATGTTCCACATCAACAGGCATATCTCAAATACATCTACTTGGAGTTTGGTTTCATTCGATTTAGGCTGATCCATTTCACTATCCTTTTGTATTCTACGCATACTCAATCAGCTAGCCATATAAATATGTACGATTTTTCTTTCGTTAAGGTTTTATCCACAAGTGTGGTTTTACTTGGCAAAGTTTTAATGCGACATATCATATATGACTGGCGTTTACACATACTTTCAGCACTTTATGTGCTCTTTGTGTATACAGACTTCCATAAGTTGTGAACATCGATGTAATATGGTTTTCTCACACCATAAGTGAGGCTATTTATAATATTTTGCTTATATAATATATATATATATATATATACACACACAACAATTATATCTACATATCATTATAAAATTACTAGAACATAACAGATACATTACCGTTAACTTGGTTTTGAAAGGGTCATTACACCTAATGGCTACTTAGTTTTTAAATTATCACATAACGACTAACTCGAAATTTCTGGGGTGTAACAATGACCTCCCTAGTCTTTGAGAATGCTGAACTCCTGATTTGCATTCTCAACAATGTTTCTTAAAGATAAGTCGGTGAAGACCCTCAGAACCAGATTATGACATTTTACTCTAAGTTTTCACTAACATGGGTGAAAGGGATATAATTAGCCAATCGTCCCTTTCACACCAAACCTTTCTTCTTCTTCCTCTTGTTGTCTTCTTAACAATTTTGACAAGACTTGTGCCCACGTTTTTTCATGCAAACAAGTTCAACAAAGCCATATACCTGACTCATTAATGATATATTCATCCATAAATGATTGCAACTCAACTCCACCCATTAGCATCAACCGATTTGGTATTTTGAATCTTTTGATATATCTTGTGCTCAAAATACCCACCAAAAAATTAATTATATAATAATTCCGAGTAATTTTTTTTCTCACCAGCTGTCTGTGTTTAACATTACCACTAACCTTTTTTTGTTACATTCATCAATAATATTTCCAAATTTTGTTGTTCGTTCAATGCACCTCGATGAAACGATACAATTTTGTTGATGAAGAGTCTGCAGAATACACAAAGTGACCAGCCGAGCTGAGGTGCTTACCTGAAGTAAACAGAAACCAGTGACTAACCGAACTGAGCTGTCTAGCTAAAATAGAACAAGGAGTATCTAGCCAAGGTGTCATACCGAGGTGAGGATCAAAGATGAGAAGTGCATATAAAAATCAGAGTGTTGACCCGAGGTGCCATACTGAGATAAGGATCAAAGATCAGAAAGATCAAAGGAGTGCTGAGCTGTGGTGCTAAGCCAAAGTAAAGCAGAAGTAGAAGAAGTACCGAATCAAGGTGCCTAGTTGAGGTGAGGTCAGAAGTACTCAAGCTGAGAAGAAGCGTTGTGCTAAAACATACAGTGCTGAGGTGACAGAAAGCAGTGCCGAAGTGAACCGATGCAATGCTGAGGTGATGAAATAATGCATCGAGGTGAAAAGTGTTAGAATCTAGATGGAGTAACAAGCCAAAAGAAGAAGTGTCGAGGTAAGCTAAAATGAGGAAAGGCCTAGGTGATGAAGTATTTGAGCTAAAGGAAAGAATATCGAAGCCGAGGTGACGAAGTGAAGGCACTAAAGGAAAATAGTAATGAAGGATGTCAAGCTGAGGTGACCAGGTGAAGACATAAACAAATAGACCAAGCTACGCTGAGCAAAACAACCACATCAAAACAAAGATTAACAGCAGCAACAGAGACAGCACTGCCGATCTGAAATACTTAGACAAATAAAAAACCTTGGGGGCAACACTGAAAAAATAAACAGAGGAACGGTGCAACAAAAGTATTTATACAAATATGTTGTACATACATCCCTAGCTCAGTGGACTAATAAACAATTGTCTAATAAGCAATTGTATATAAGAGTGTAGCCGTTGGTGGCTTGAGGTGTCTTACATCTTACAAGCCTTATAAAAGGCAAACACTTGTACATTTCCTGCATTTGTTCGGATTGAAGAACTCAAAGTCTGAATAAATTTTTTACAATATTCAGCCTCCAAATTCTATCATTCTATTTTACAATTGTTCTTACAAATTCTACAATGTGTGCTCTTCCAAATGCTTTAAAACACGTGCTTCTGCTTCAATAGGTCTTGAAGAACCTCAGCGCCGAACTGAAATCTTCACGGGTTATGAAGAATCTTAGTTGCCGAGCTAAAATCTTCAGTTCTTGTAAATTCTTACTTTTTTTATTGCTGCCCTGAAGCTTTTAAACAAGGAAAAGACATTCATTCATCTTTGTTGCTTGGTAGAAACATGTTCAAGTTTCTCGAGCAGCAAATCCTTTGGATGTCTTCTTCTCACCTGACTGTGCAAATATTTCTTCAACACTTGTAAAAAAATTTTTCCTACTCTGCTGAACTGGCTTTGAAGAGCCTTGGCATATCCGAAATCTTCTCATCTTTAAACTGGCTTTGAAGAACCTTGGTGTAATACTGAAATCCTCTGTTCCTAAAAGGCAATAAGAGCCTTGGATGCAAGGCTGAAATCTTAAACAAAGGTCATAGTACCTTAATCTCAATCAACTTGTAATCCAAAAAACAAGATTGATTTCCTGTTCTTCAGAGATTGGCCTGAATGTCATATTTTCTGAAAAACTCTGTACATATTATTTACTTCAAATATCGGCCTAAGAGCCATTTCTTAAAATTTTATATAAAAAGTTCTTGAGGACAGCCGATGTGTCATCTCTTCAAGAATCTTCATAAATAAAGATTGGCCTAAGTGCCAGTTTCACAAAGTCTTCCAAAGCCTTAGAGCTAAGGTCCTACTTCCACAAACTCTTCCAAGGCCATAAGAGCCGAGGTCATATTCTTCATCAATGGACAAAGATCTCACTGTGTTATTCTAAGCCATAAATCCCTCTGAGCCATTTTTCATTAGACTAGAAGAGCCTTGGCTGCAGAGTTGAAATCTTCTTGTTAGGTCATCCATAGCCTTTGCCATAGTGCAAAAATCTATCTCTTGACTTAGCCAAAAGAGCCTTGGCTGTAACACCAAAATCTTCTTGAATTGCTAAAACGCCATGAAAGGCTTATTTTTGAACTCAACTTGCTGTCATTAAAGGCTTATATGTTTTCAACTCATACTGCTCAAATATACATGCTTTGTTTTCTCAAAATACAAAATCTTTTACAATGGCATTGAATATCCAAAATATTTTTACCGCCTATGACTTGTCAACCTCTCTCTCTCTCGTTTTACTTTCTTTCTATCTTCTGAAATTTGAATGAAAAAAGGAAGAAGATAAGAACAAGGAGAGAGAAGAAAATAGTGATGTGATGACACAAGCGGGAGTGACTTGTCTTATCATAGCAGGCCCACTTGTCCACTTGTCCACTTAACAATGTAATTTTCAAATACAATATGTACACGTATATATGCTCTGAATTTTTCAGGAAATACATGCTACTGAACCACTCCACACTAGAAAAATACTATGCTGAAAATGTCAACTACTGTAGTGCTGACCGAGCTGAGCTTACATCAGGTATATATCACTTACAACTTGCACCAATACAATCAGGCATATTCTATTAATTACTTGGAATAGTAAATCTTTTCTTTCTTGAATATCATTGATTTTGTTTACATAGTTGAAAATTTTACTTGTCCCTAATACTCTATTGCATCACAAAACGTCCATTCAAGAATAATCATGCATCTGTTTACTCATACTTAAATTATTCTTATATTAAGCTGAGCTGAACTGAGTAAGACAATCACCACTACCACAATAACCTTATGAGTAATGAGTTAAACTAATAAGAAGTGCTGATCTGAAACACACATTAATCTAATAGATGACATGTTTTTCCGAAACTGTGCATCAAATCAAAAATCATGCATATAAATAAATTCACAATTAGACCTTATGAACCATTCTACTACTTAATGAATTGATAATATGTGCCAACTTGAAATTAAGAACACCAACATCTATGCTGACCTGAAATTCAGTACATTCTATATAAAATAAACTTGAAAAATTCTATTTGCAAATGTTGACATGCAATACCTCAGTGCATCATTATGATAAATATTTGCTACTTAAATGAATTACATTCATTATGCTCTGATTCAAGATAAAAAAACTTACATATAAGTTGTAATATAATAATGCATGCATAAATGTACTAATAAATATTTCCAAGTTCTTTTGTCTTGTGTTTTTCAGGAACCCACTGGAAGCTTCTAGCCGACCACGGTTGGAAGCAGAACAAGAAGAAATCAAGCTTGGTTGTATTCATGAATACACCAAGCTTGAGGGAAGTGTTGAAAGAAGTGTTATAGACAATGTCAATCTTGGTTGCATAAATACACTAAGCTTGAGGGAGAGTGTAAAAGAAGGGTCTGCAGAAATAAACAAAGTGACCAGCCAGATGAGGTGCCTAGTTGACTGAACAAAAACCAGTGACTAGCCGAGCTGAACTGCCTAGCTGAGGTAAGAGAAGAAGGAGTACCGAGCCGATGTGCCATAACGAGGTGAGGATCAAAGATGAGAAGTGCAGATAAAGATCAGAGTGTCAACCCGAGGTGCCATACCGAGGCGAGAATCAAAGACCAGAAAGATCAAAGGAGTGCCAAGCTGATGTGCTAAGCTGAAGTAAGGCAGAAGTAGAAGAAGTATCAAACCGAGGTGCCTAGCTGAGGTGAGGTCAGAAGTACTCGAGCTGAGAAGAAGTCTTGAGCTAAAACATGCAGTGCTAAGGTGATAGAAAGCAGTGTCGAAGAGAACGGATAAAATGCTGAGGTGATGAGATAAAGCGCCGACGTGAAAAGTGTCAGAATCTAGATGGAGTACCAAATCAAAAGTAGAAGTCCTGAGGTAAGATAAAATGAGGAAAGACTGAGATAATGAAGTATCTGAGCTAAAGAAAAGAATGTCGAAGCCGAGGTGACGAAGTGAAAGCACTAAAGGAAAACAACAATGAAGGATACCGAGCTGAGGAGACGAGGTGAAGGCATAAACAAATAGACCAAGCCGTGCTGAGTAAAACAACAACAGCAGAACAAAGATTAACAGCAGCAGCAGAGACAGCACTACCGAGCTGAAATACTTAGACAAATAAGAAACCTCGGAGGCAGCACTGAAGAGATAAAGAGAGGAACGGTGCAACAAAATTATTTATACGAATATACTGTACATATATCTACTAGCTCAGTGAACCAATAAACAATTGTAAATAAGAATATAGCTGTTAGAAATACCCGTTGGTGGGTTGAGATGTCTTACCTTTTCCACGCCTTATAAAAAGCAAACACTTGTATATTTCCTGCAGTTGTTCTGATTGAAGAACCCAAACCCTGAATAAAAATTTTTACACTCCAAATTCTATCCTTCTATTTTACAATTGTTCTTACAAATTCTACAACGTGTGCTCTTCTAAATGCTTTAAAACATTTGCTTCCGCTTCATACTCTGTAACTTTGAAAATCCAACAAATCTATGGTTTGAACGTGAACTGCACTATTTTGTTGTCGTGTGAGAGAAGTTATTATCTACAAATACCCTTTGACAGGAAATAAGTAAAGCTTAAATAATTGAATACCTGAAGCAGTAAAAAGGTTATATAATTGATTCAATACCCTAGTTTCAATACTTGCACAAGGTAAACGTTTTTGGGCAAAAATGATTACATTCAGAAAGCCAAGAATGATAATTTACCGTTCTGCATCATTTTATATCCGAAAGCAGCAATAATTGGTCATTTCTTCAATCTTTCTTTAGTTTCCAAGAAAGATAAAAAGGGAAATCCCTCTCTTTTGTGAGAGATATCTTTGGGCCCCTCGATTAGTTAGACTGTGAAATGTATGGCCGTGCTCAAATGAATCGATAGTGTGATCAATGTCATTTGTTTTATTAGTCTACTTAGAGATCGAGTAATCATATGTTTGAACAATATAAGTATGACGCTGACCATCACTTATGTTCAAAAGTAGATATCGTGAGGCAAAAGGATTAATACGTGTTATTATTAGGCTAGTTGGACTGTACTCATATTAATTGGATAGTCGTAATGTCTTGCTAGAGGCCAATTACGACTTATTGGTTTAATAGAGATTTAACTAACTGCCAATTAATATGGGCCTATCGGATCAAACACAAGAATGCGTATGTGATGATATTAATAATATTAATAATATTAATATTAGATATTAATTATTATTCATATTATTGTTTTTTATGGTTATATATATATATGTATATATATATATATATATATATATATATATATATTATCGGATAATAACGAAAGAATCCATGTCTGATATGGATTTTAAATATCCTGATAGAATCCATATCTAATATGGATTTTGATTGGCATTAACTAATCCGATTAGGACTCGGATTTTGATGTCTATATATGTTTGTACAGCTTGTGTATCTCTCACATAGAAAAACACGAAAAACAAATTCATTTGATAGAAAACCGAAGTTCTCAGCCACGCTATTCAAGAGCTAGCACTCCGGGCAGAAGCATTCGTGTGGATACCGGCAGAGGGTGTTCGTGTCATCGTATCTCCTATGTCTGCAGATTTCGAATCTTCAAAGGTAAGATTTTTGATTTCTTTCATCGAATTAAACGAACAACATGGATCCTTGGTAGGAAATAAGAGACCAATTTTGTTTTTCTGCTGCGCGTTTTTGCAGTGATCTCGTCAATTTCCTAACAAGATGTACCATGCCTACAAGAGACTAGGTGGAAGGGGAATAAAGGTAAAGAGTGTAATGAGTATAAGTTGTTATATGCGGGATCTAATGGGACCAAGAATGGGGTAGAATATCTAGTAAAGTTAGAATTGAACACGAACATGATCTATATGATAAGACATAATGATAGACTTATGGTGCTGAAGCTAGTATTAAACAAGGAGGTGGTGACAGTGGTTTGCGCTTACGCACCACAAGTGAGACTAGGAAAACAAGAGAAGAAAGAGTTCTGGGATAGCTTAGATGTAGTGTTGAGGACAATACCTAGGGAGGAAAGAATTTGTATAGGAGTTGCTTTTAAGGGCCATATTAGAAAGGATATTGATGGTTTTCAGTCGGTACATGATAGATTTGGCTATGGAATAGAAACAAGCAGGGCAGGAATCTGCTAGACCTTGCAGTGGACCACGATCTAGGTATTATAAACTCGTTCTTTAAGAAAAAAGAATCACATTTGATCACTTTTAGCAACGGAGGATGCAATAGGTAGATTGACTATTTTCTAATGAGACGTGAAGACCGACAGTTGTAGAGGGATTGCAAGGCTATACCAGGGGAGACAGCAGTGACGCAACACCGTTTACTAGTCGTAGTTATAGCTTTGAGCCAAAAGCTGAGCACGAGAATTAGAAAATTATTACTCATGATTCGATAGGGAAAGTTTGAAGGACGAAAAATTAATTATTACTCGTGATTCGATAGGAAAAGTTTGAAGGACGAAAAAAATTAACATACTTACACACAAGGTCATCTTGGCGACATCAGATGCACTAGTTGAGGACACAAACCAGATGTGGAAGGCTATGGCGACTGCCATTACTCACGCGGCGAGGGAAACTCTTGGGTAACAACAGAAAAGAAAACTGGACATAAAGAGACGTGGTGGTAGAACGTGTATGTGCAACGAAAAATAAGGAATAAGCAAAAGAGTTTTAGAGAGGTGTTAAGCCGCACAGATAGGGAGAAAAAAAAGAGAGAATGAGGGAGAACCACAAAATCTTCAGGAAGGAGGCGAACAAGGCAGTGACGGAGGCGAAGAACGCAACCTATAAAAGGATGTACAAAAGATTAGAAAGAAAAGACGGAGAGCGGAATATGTTCGAGATTGCCAAAGTTAGAGATCGAAAGAGGCAAGACCTAGGAGTCGTGGAGTTTATAAAGGAAGAAGATGGACATGTTTTAGTCAAAGAACAAGACATCAAGGGGCAATGATAAACATACTCTCACAACCTTTTCAACAGCTGAAGGGCCGAGCACAAAGAAAGAGAAAGCATCACTATCCAAAACCGACAACATAATAACTACAATTGTCGTAGCATCACATAAGGAGAGGTGAAGAGAGCACTAAAGAAGATGGGAAGAGCTAAGACAGCTAGCCTGGATAACATATCCATTAAGGCGTGGAAGTGTTTGGGAGAGGAGTGGGTTCAATGACTAACTACTGTATTCAACCTTATTTCCAAAATAGCAAAAATGCCGGATGAGTAGAGAAGGAGTGTAGTGGTCCCTCTATATAAGAAAAAAGAGACGCAAAATATTATGGGAATTACAAGGGGATTAAATTGCTAAGTCATACTATGAAGTTATGAGAGAGAGTAATCGACACTAGAATTAGGGGACAAACTCAAGTTACGGTAAACCAATTTGGTTTTATGCCAAGACGGTCAACCATGGAGGCAATACACATTTTAAGGAGATTGATGGAGAAGTATAAGGAGAAGAAGCACGATCTACATATAGTTTTCATCGATGTTGACTGATATGGGATAGTTTGGATGCAAGAGTGGTTCCAATGAAGTATATACATAATTAGGGATATGTATGCTAGGACAAAAAAACCGTTCATACGCCTGTAGGGAATACGGACATCTTTCCGATGGAGATAGGCCTCCATCAAAGGTCCCCTTTGAGCTCATTTCTTTTTGTAGTTGTCCTAGACGAGTTGTCAAAGCCGATCCAAGAGACAGTCCCATGGTGTATACTTTTTGCTGACGATATTGTATTAGTCATGAAAAGTAGACATAACCTGAGTATGAGACTAGAGGAGTGACGAGGTGCTTTAAAGAGAAAAGGCCTAAGGATTACTCATTCTAAGACTAAGTATCTGAATTGTGACTTCAGCGGCGCAACCGACGATGAGAATAGCCAACTCACCATCAAGGGTTAAGTGGTCCCAAAGGTAAGTAAGTTCAAGTACCTAGGATCATTTGTACAAAAAGATGGGGACATAGAGAGTGACGTAGCACATCGAGTTCAGACAGTTTGGTGTAGGTGGAGGACGGACTCAGGGGTGCTGTGTGACAAGAATTTTCCAGCTAAATTAAAGAGAAAATTTTGTAGGGTGACAGTGCGGCCATCAATGTTATATAGAACAGACTGCTTGGCCATCAAGAGGATGCAGTCACAAAAGAAGGAAGTGACATAGTTGAGGATGCTGAGGTAGATGTGTGGGCATACAAGGCTAGACAGGATAAGAAATGAGGTATACAGAGAAATGTTAGGGGTGAATAGTGTAGTGGATAAGATAAGAGGGGGAACACTGAGATGCCTTGGGCATGTCAAGAGGAGATAGACAACAGCGTCTGTCAGAGAAATTGAAAGCCTCGCCGTATAAGGGAAGAGGAGTAAAGGCAGGCCCAAACTGATGTGGGATGAGCATATTATGCATGGCTTACTAGAGTTGCACTTCTCTGAGGACATGGTCCATGATAGGAGTTTATGGAGACATATAATTAAGGTTAAGGAGGGGTAGACAGGATATAGGGGCACCTTAGAGCATACTTAGAGGATTAGATAGTATTCACACTTTAGGGTGACTTTGCACTTTTTTGTTTCGGTATTTGTCTTTCAACTATTTGTGTATATCCACAGTTATGACTATTTTAATATCGGAAGATTTCTTTTTATGTTTAATAAAATCCCTTCACTAGTGCATATTCATATTATTGTGCTATCTATGCAGGTATATATAGAGCCGAGAGTCTCACTGGAAGCAAATTCTCTATCCCTTGGGATGGAGTTATTGTTTGCATGCCTCTCATTCTCCCCAGACCCTAGCGATAGCTTTTGATGTCGTTGGGATATACTGAATAGGATTATTGTTGTTGTAAAAAATAATATGCTGAAAAATAGGAATGGGACGGAAGAAGTATTTATTATGCACAATTGATGATTACCGTCCCTGATCTATGATAAGGAAAAAAATATTGTCCGACTTAACAAATATAGCATGAGAAAGTAGCATATGTAGGTTTTTTTTATAAAAGAATCCCCTACATTGCGGCAGGACCGCTTGAACTCAAAATCAAATAAAGGTTGTCATTGAATGTTTGTGAAGCCATAATTGTTAACGACAAATGTGACCCAAAAAATTGACATGATAGATAAGTATGATCTAAATATCAAATGTCAAAAAAGTATTAATCTTTTTTGGTCTAACAAAGACAAAAGTCCGATTCGATTGATATTCAGTAGTATTTGTTCAAAATGACAACAAGTGGTCCGAACAAGCACCAGACTTGAGATCGGTTGGACAAATTTGTATCGTTACAATTATGGTACGAGATCTAACTAATATTTTCGGGGCAAATGTGTTGGAGGAATTAAATTTTGGGCTTTGACCCATTAAGGAAGGTTGCAAACTTGATTTAGCAACATACTGTTGAGCTTAATTATAATTAGTTTCTGTTAATGAAAAATGAAAACTAATAAGCATTTAATTATCTACTTAACGAGTAGTTAATTTTAGGCTTTGGAATCACTCAATTACGATACATGGTGAATGAAAAATTAATGCTCAAAGTAGATAGAAAACATAATTTAATAGGTGATGTGTCTTATTCTTAGGAGGCCACATCACCCTTATGGAGGAATACCACATTGAACAATTCAACTCATTAAGCCACCTTATAAATTGGCTAGAATGGACACTTTAGATGTGCCCTTGGGGCATGAGAAGTTTTTGACCAGAGGGAAGACCTAGATAGTGCCACACGCGCACGCACGCCGCCGATACCCGCCCATCCGACCGGCTCGGCTCGGGCTCGTGGCTCGTGGGCCGGTTCCTATCTTTTTGGAGAAAATTTATTTGGGCCTTTGGATTAATTATTATTTGTAAACAGTTAAAGGCTTCGGGCCTAGTTGCGCAGCTGCCCAAATGCTCTCTTATGTGTGCGGTCCGGTCTAGTATCAAAACAACCTATCAGTTGACGATTAACTAATTTAAATGTTCAGTTTTGATTTATAAAATCAAACGTTCGGTTTTCATTATTTAAATCAAACGGTTTCCTAATCTATAAAGATCAAACGGTTTTAATCTAAGGGTGGCGAAAAAGGCAGCTTTGATCCAACGGTTGAAATTCGAACTGACCTAACCACCCAACCGAATGTAGTTTTCATCCGACGCTCCAAGTTGAATTGTGCAGTTCTGTTTCCATCTAACGGCTGAGATTTGAACGGTTCAAATAGCCAACAGATGACGCATCGGTTTTCATTCGATGGCTTTGGCTCATCTACGGTTTTGATCCGACGGTCACATATCCATCTGTATAACCGATTCTTCAACCGATTCTCCTATATAAACAGAGGCAGGGTGTACGATCAGAACACACACTCATCCTCTGCATTCGTCGCTTTCTGCATTCGTCGCTGCTACTTTTTGCATCACGTCCAAGAGAAGTCAGAACACTCGAAGGTTCACTGTAGTTCAAGTTCAGCAGTGCCGCTCAACTGAACAGGTACCCGTTGTATCCTAGGAGGCAGTTGCTAATGCCGGTTAGGCACAGTATACCAGAGCAATACATCGGCTCGTCCCGGGTTTGGTTTACTGTTTATTGTTTTCATACGCACACACCGAACGATTGTGTCTTGGTACAAGATTGATTGTTTCCAACAATCTTAAGACGTATTTATTCAGATTCAATTCATAGCTGTACTATTTTCCAAATTCTGTATGCAAAGCAGTATTCATACTGATTTGCAGTCTCTTTCTACTCATTTCTTATATCCGACTCTATTCTGATCTATACGTTTTGATAGAACTGAACAGGAATAGAAAACGAAAGCTCGAACTCTATTCAAGACTTTAACGGTGCATACTCCGTGTCTGCACCTGACGGGACCAACAATGTTGCTGCTGGTGTGCCGTATAACACAGTTCCCTTAGCCCCAAGCAGAGGGCCTCATATGAATCCGGCAGCTACTGCTGCACATGTAGAGAAGCCGGAAAGATTTGCTGACAGTTTCTTCAAGAGATGGTAGCAAAAGATGTTGTTCTATCTCACAGCACTGGGCTTGGCCAAAATGCTGAGCGGAGATCCACCAGTGGTAGAACCTGTGGAGAATCAAAATCAGAACATGCAGAATGCCTTGGGTGCTGAAGCATGGGCGTACACAAATTTGTGTTGTTTGAATCTCATTTTTAGTTTCCTGGATAATACTATCTATGGCGTGTTTTGTACTTATAAAACTGCAAAAGCGTTGTGGTTGGATTTAGATAAAAAGTATCAGAAAGAAGATGCTGGCACAAAAAAAGTTAATAGTTGGAAAATTTCTCGACTATAAAATGCTAGATTCTAAAACTGTCATTTTGCAGGTTGAAGAAATACAGATGTCGGTATCTGAAATGGAAGAGGAGGGCATGACGCTCAGTGAATCTTTCCAAGTTGCGGCTGTGATTGAGAAGCTACCTCCTTTGTGGAGGGAATTTAAGAGCTATCTCAAGCACAAATGAAAGAAAATGAAGATGGAAGATCTGATTGTCTGGCTTCGGATAGAGGAGGACAATCGTCGTGCTGATAGCAAGCCAACCACTCCGTCTGGTCAAGCCAAGGCTCATGTTGCTGAGGCAAGAAACAAGAAGAAGAATAACACTTTGGGCGTGAACATCAATGGCAAGGAGATTGCAAAGAAGTTTACGGGTAAGTGTTATAACTGTGAGAAACCAGGACATCATAGCAGTGACTGCCAAAAGCCCAAAAATAATCAAGGTCAAACCAAAGCAAAGGCAAATCTGGTCGGCACAATGGAAGATTTGAATCTCTGTGCAGTGGTGACTGAATGCAACGCAGTGGGGAATCCGCGTGAATGGTGGGTGGACACAGGGGCCATTCAACATGTATGTGCCAACAGGGCAATGTTCAGTGATTATGTACCCACAACAAACAATGAACAACTCTTCATGGGAACTCCGACAGCTCGAAGATTGAAGGATCGGGCAAGACGGTTCTGAAACTGAGCTCTGGAAGGGAGCTGAACCTGCAAAATGTGTTGCATGTTCTGACATCCGGAAGAACTTGGTATCTGGCGCTCTACTATTCAGTCTTGGGTTCAGACTAGTTTTCGAGGCAAACAAATTTACTCTTTCTAAGAATGACTTGCTTTTAGGAAAGGGGTACCTTACTGATAATATGTTTAAATTGAATGTTATGATGATTGTACCCAAGAAATTTGCGTCCACTGAGGCTAATAAAATTGTTTCCTCTTCTGCTTACATGCTTGAGTCTTCTTGTTTATGACATTTTTGTTTGGGACATGTTAATTACAAGTCAATACAACGAATGATTAACCTTGACTTATTATCCAAACTGGACTTTAATAATAAAGAAAAATACCAAATATGTGTTGAAGCAAAAATGGGCAAAAGCACAATTTCCTTCAACGGAACGAAACACTGAACCCTGGGAATTAATTCATATAGACTTGTGTGATTTAAAGTTTGTGCAAACAAGAGGAAGTAGAAAATACATTGTAACTTTTATCGATGATTGCACTAGATACTGTTATGTTTATTTGCTAAGTAGCAAAGATGAGGCCATTGATGCTTTCAAAGATTATAAGAATGAAGTTAAGAATCAACTTAGCAAACGGATTCAATTCGAAGTGATAGAGACAGGGAATATGACGCATCTTTTAATGAATTTTGTTCTAAACATGGCATTATTCATCAGACGACTGCACCATATTCACCTCAATCTAATGGTATTGCAGAAACCAAAAACCGTACTCTGAAGGAAATGATGAATGCTATATTGATAAGTTCGGGTTTACCTCAGAACTTGTGGAGGGAAGCAATTCTCTCTGCCAATGTCATTTTAAATAGGATTCCATCTAAAAAGACGGATGAAACCCCATATGAATTTTGAAAAGACTATAAGCCTAGTTACAAATACTTGAAAGTGTGGGGGTGTCTAGCAAAGGTTGCTGTACCTAAACCAAGACAAGTGAGAATCGGGCCTAAAACAATTGATTGCGTATTCATAGTTTATGCAACGAACAGTAGTACATATCATTTCTTAGTGCACAAATCAGACATTTCCGAGATACATGAAAATATTGTCATGGAGTCAAGGAATGCAGTGTTCTTTGAAAACGTCTTTCCTAAGAAAGACAAAAATAGCGAAAAAATAGCACTAGTAAGCGAGTGCGTGAGACGATCCCTCAAGAGACTGAGGAACCTTGTCAAAGCAAACGAGCCAAAATACCGACATCTTTTGGATCAGATTTTCTAACCTACATGGTGGAAAATAAGCCAAGATCTTTCTCTGAGGCAATGACAACTCCAGAAGATCCTTTCTGGAAAGAAGCAGTGAATAGTGAGATAGATTCCATTCTTCAAAATCACACTTGGGAGTTGATAGATCTTCCACCAGGAAGTAAACCACTCGGATGCAAGTGGATTTTTAGGAAAAAGGATCTATTGATAAGTACAAGACCAGGTTGGTTGCCAAGGGGTATATACAGGAAGAAGGTTTTGACTTCTTTGACACTTAATCACAAGTGACTAGGATCACGTCCATCAAGATGCTAGTGGCTATTTCTGCAGTCTACGGCCTAGAAATCCATCAGATGGATGTGAAGACTGCCTTTCTGAATGGTGAGTTAGAGGAAGAAATTTATATGGAACAACCCGAAGGGTTCGTCGTCCCAGGACAAGCAAAGAAAGTGTGTAGACTTGTTAAGTCTCTGTACGGACTTAAACAAGAACCAAAGCAATGACATTTAAAGTTTGATTAGGTAATGATGTCAAACGGCTTCAGGATCAACGAGTGTGACAAGTGTGTGTACATCAAGAGCACACCAAATGCCTATGTGATAGTATGTCTCTATGTAGACGACATGTTAATCATGGGCAGTACTCGTGACATCATCTTGAATACAAAGAAGATGTTAACACGGAATTCTGATATGAAGGATATGGGGGTTGCCAATGATATTCTAGGAATTAAAATTTCTCGGATGGCCTATGGTCTTGTTATGTCGCAAACTCATTATATTGAATCTGTTCTCAAACGATTCAATATGTTTGAAACAAAACCAATAAAGACCCCACTTGACTTAAGTATACACTTAAGGAAAAACCGAGGCGGACCTGTAGCTCAATTAAAATACTCGCAGGTAATCGGGTGTCTGATGTACATAACAAATTGTACAAGACCAGACATAGCTTGTTCAGTAAACAAATTGAGCAGGTTTACCAGTAATCCAAGTGATGATCATTGGAAAGCTCTAAATAGAGTGATGAGGTACCTGAAATACACAATGAATCTTGGATTACATTATACGAGATATCCAGCAATATTAGAAGGATATTGTGATGCAAATTGGATATCAGATAGTAAGGACTCAAAGTCCACCAGTGGATATTTATTCACTGTTGGTGGTGCTGCTGTGTCGTGGAAATCCACAAAACAAACGTGCATAGCTCGGTCCACTATGGAAGCTGAGTTTATAGCGCTGGATAAAGCTAGGGAAGAGGTTGAATGGCTTCGAAATTTCCTAGAAGATGTTCCATGCTGGCCTAAGCCAATCGCTCCTATTAGTGTACACTGTTATAGTCAGTCAGCTATAGGACGTGCTCAAAGCAGCATCTACAATGGTAAGTCACGACACATACGTCGGAGACATAACACCATTAAACAGTTGATCTCTAATGGAGTGATTTCCATTGATTACATAAAATCAATGGAGAATCTTGCGGATCCGCTTACAAAAGGCTTGCCTAGAGATCGGATGTCAATTTTGGCAAATGAAATGTGATTAAAGCCATAATGCAAGAATCTTTATAATGGTAACCCAACCTTGTTGACTGGAGATCCTAGAATCTTGATTCAATGGGACAATTAAGTTATGAAGTTTCAGTTTAGCACTTACTCATTCTGTCACATAAAAGTGCTGTCTGCAGAGAATATTGAGGGTAAGCAAAAACTTTCAATGATGTCCTATATCTTGATACATCAAGTGGAGTATGGCAGAATACTCTTGATAGGAATCACCTATGTAAGTGTGAAGTGGGGCCGCTTCTATGAGAAGTCTGGGAGGCAAGATTTCTCTAAAATACTTTCTGAAACCAGGTTGTTCATGGTCAAAACGAACACATCCATGAGAATCAAAAGGGTGTTAAAGAAAATATTGTGTGAGTATCATTGTCTAGGTTCACAGCAAAGGCTGACTGGTTCAAGACATCAAGTCACTAATTAGCCGAGTGATTCCGATGGTACATCACTATGAAAGGTTCAAAGACAGAAGCTACCTCTTCTGATGCAACATTTTCTTATCTGACTTCTTCTTAAAATCTACGTCTGCATTTGCATTAATTCTCATTCATGTGGGGAATTGTTGAAGGAATTAAAGTTTGGGCTTTGGCCCATTAAGGAAGGTTGCAAACTTGGTTTAGCAACATACTTTAAGCTTAATTATAATTAGTTTTCATTAATGAAAAATGGAAACTAATAAACCCTTAATTATCTACGTAGCGAGTAGTTAATTTTAGGCTTTGGAATCACTCAATTACGATACCAGGTGAATGAGAAATTAATGCTCAAAGTAGATAAAAATATGATTTAATGGGTGATGTGTCCTATTCTTAAGGCCAAATCACCCTTATGGAGGAATACCATATTGGACAATTGAACTCATTAAGCCACCTTATAAATGGCTAGAATGGACACTTTAGATGTTTCCTTGGGGCATGAGAAGTTTTTGACCAGAGGAAATCCCTAGAAAGTGTCACACGTACGCACGCGCAAGCGCGCCGCCATCCGGCCGGCCAGCTTGGCTTAGGCTCGGGCTCAGGGGCTTGTGGGCCGATTCCTATCTTTTTGGAGAAAATTTATTTGGGCTTTTGGATTAATTATTTTTTGTAAAAAGTTAAAGGCTTTGGGCCTATCTGCGCAGCGGCCTAAATGCTCTCCTATGTGCGGTCCGGTCCAGTATCAAAACAACCGATCAGTTGTCGATTAACTAATTTAAATCGTTCATTTTTGATTAATAAAATCAAACATTCAGTTTTCATTATTTAACTCAAACGGTTTCCTAATCTATAAAGATCAAACGGTTTTGATCTAATGGTGGCGGAAAAGGCAGCTTTGATCCAACGGCTAAAATTCGAACTGACCTAACTGCCTAACCGAATGTGGTTTTCATCCAACGCTCCAAGTTGAATTGTGCAGTTCTGTTTCCATCTAACGGCTGAGATTTGAATGGTTCAAATCACCAACAGATGACGCGTCGGTTTTCACCCGATGGCTCTGGCTCATCTATGGTTTCGATCCGACAGTCACAGATCCATCTGCATAACCGATTCTCCAACCGACTCCCCTATATAAACAGAGGCGGGGTGTGCGATCAGAACACACACTCATCCTCTGCATTCGTCGCTACTACTTTCTGCATCACGTCCTAGAGAAGTCAGGACACTCGAAAGTTCGCTGTAGTTCAAGTTCAACAGTATCGCTAAACTAAACAAGTACCCGTTGTATCCTGGGAGGCGGTTGCTAACGCCGGTTAGACACGGTATACCGGAGCAATACGTTTTAAGGACAGAGTCTTCGACTCGCCCCGGGTTTGGTTTACTGTTTATTGTTTGCATACGCACACACCGAACGATTGCGTCTTGGTACATGATTGATTGTTTCCAACAAAATGGGCCAAATTCGCTATGCTAGGGGATTTTGGTTCTTTAATGGAAGTCCAGCGATGACGTTGACCCATTAAACATGGTGAGATATAAAGACTTCAAGATTTTACATCAAATAGAAGGGAGATGATGATATATTAACAATGATTAACCTTTTTTAGGCTAGTAAGGACGAAAGTCCGATTGAATTGGAATTCAATAGTGCTTGTCAATAGTAACTATACTAAACCTGAATAGGCACCGTGTAATTGACTGGACACATTCGGGTCATAACAATATTATTGATGTGGTGAAAATGCCAGATTAGGGACGCTAGGGATCCTTGTCTTTTGGAGGTCCAGTGAGGACGCTAACTCATTGAGAGAGTGGGATGTAAAAACCTAAAAAATCCTACATCAGACAAAAAGAATTGTGACATCATATGTAAGTATGATCAAATACTAAATGTCAATAAAGTATTAATCTTTTTCGAAACGGCAAGAGCAAAATCCAAACTCAGTTGATATTCAGTAGTATGTGTTTACAATAACGACGACATATCCAAACAAACACTATATATGAGATTGACTGGATAAATTTCGGTCGTTACCACAAATAACCACTTAACTCCAATCAACCAATTCTCAGTTGATTATTGCTTAATACATAACAGTACACTTCTCATCACATGCGTTTGACATAAAAACATTGTAGGCTTCTGTCATACTTGGAGTAAGGAAGGGGCACGAAATGATTTTAAATCTCAATCTCATCAAAGGTGGATTTTTGTTTACATTTACGCTTTTCTTAATAGTCGATTGTTATTCTTTTTTTTTAAATAAATCATTTGTCGTTAAAACGTTTCATGAAGTTTACTTAATAAAATCATTTTAATGAAGAAAGATTTAGTTTTGTGGTTGGACAACCGATCTCTTTCCTTACTTGCTCGAAAACAAACTAGTTCTAATGTCAAGTTTGCCATTAAAAGAGTTTCTTAACGTTCCTCAATTTAATACATAATCACCATGCTGTGGCATGTTTTTTTTTTTTTTTTGTTTTTTGTTTTATTTTGAGGAATCAGAGGAATCGAAAAACCAGTTTTTATTTCCAATAGATATAAGAACACTCTTCCTTAATTTTAGAATATGATGAAATAAAACAAAATGAGTCACTAAAATGGTTGCACTTCTTATATTGTAAAGTAATATTTGATCGACACGGCAATTTTTATTATGGGTCATCAGAAAACAACCTCTGTATGTTTTCAACACATGAGTATAGTTATGTACATGCGACCTCTTATACATCGCTATAGAAGAGAGTCTCTAAAACAATTAGGTAATGTTGTTGTCCACCTCTTAACAATCTAGCTATTAACCTTCCTACCTAGCTAGCTATTAACCTTCCTACCGAGAAAAAAGGAAATCCTCTACAATAATCGGTAATGACCTCATATAGAAAGAACGTTTGCGTATTACCCTTTTCTATACCAAGAGCCAAAAACGGGAGTCAAGATGACGTAATGATGTTTGACATTAGACAAAATTTAGGCTAAATATTTTATAGAAAGAGACGACTTGGGGGAGGGAATCCTTTTGTTTGTTTACGCAAAACAATAACATGCATATACTTTACTATCCATAAGATATTACTTTGAAATATTCATATTTATTAGCATTTGAAACATTCCAGGTCACGTACATGTGTATGATTGTAAATGTTGACTTTGATGTGTAGTAAATAAAAAAAAAATACAAGTTTGGATTTGAACTATTGGGCACAAAAGCCAAAACTTGATTTTTAATTCTACGGTTGAACATCAACCAGTAAGGGTCCCTGCCACATCCAGTCCCAAAGATAGTGTAGGGATGTAAATCAGGTACCCAACGGCCCGTTAACAGGAGCTTGGTCATATACACAGTAGTCTGCATAAGGAGCCTCCAGCACTACAGGCAAGTCTACAGGCCAAAGAAACTCCCATATTTTTAATTCTAGAATATTACTCAAAGGGCATAATTTACTTTTGGTCCACATATTTGACCTCGTGATGTTTTTCTTTCTTGCCTTCTCAGCTTGCAGTTTGTTTTCTATCATGTTAGCATATTACTCCTGATATAGCACCATACCACAATGTCAACACATCATGAGAGAGGTTCTATTAGATCCTTCCTTATATTTTCTAACCCAGCTAATAAGATGATTTAGTATATAATTAATCCGTTTTAAAAATATTATACTATTTTGATTTAAACAATTTAATAAAATCAAACTCTATTGGTCATTATTCCTATTCTACCTTTAGTTGGTTAATTGAGATAAAATAAATCATATAAATGTTAATTAAAAGGTATTATAGAAACTTTGACTATTAATATTTTCTATCTTTAGAAAGTAGACATTATTTTTTAGACAACCAAAATACAAAAAAATAATATTTGTAGGACGGAAAGAGTATTAATTTTGTAAAGTATGGATACATATGCAACCTTTCTAAAAGTAAAAAAGTATAATAACATGGCCGAACCCAAATAACGTCAATGCTTAAAATCGACTGGGCTAAATCTGAACCGTTACAGTCAGCCGGTTTCAAATGGTAGAAGCCCTCCAAAATCTGTAGAGAAAAAGGGGTTTGAGTGATTTCAAAATATGTGATTTAAATGAATAACAATAAAACGTGCATGATAATAAACGAACGTGTGCATGATATTGCTTATTACTTGCCTTATTTAGCTCATATATAATGTTGCCGTACTAACGAGCCATGAAGCGTTAAAGCTTACATCATATGGCAAATATTTGTTGTGTTTACACTATTTTCAGGTGCCACCATTAATGAACTAAACTAGTTCATTAAGTGAAGTACTTAGTTAATTAAACTAAGTAGTTCATTAAAAGAAGCTATATTTGGAAAAGGCACAAAGGCAACAAGGCTAAGGAAAGAAAGTCTTCTCCTCCTCCCCTCATTCATTATACACGCCATATACACACATAAATACATATATTTTCAGATTTTTTTAAAAGGCACATACACATGTATTTCAACGTACTACCGACACGTTATATATTTTACGTACGTACGTTAACGTCACACCATTATACTTAACTCATATTTATGAGTATATTCAGGTCTTATATCATATGATATAATTCATGGTGATGACAAATTAAATATGACACGTTAAAAGGTTCTAAACCGAAAATTGTCGTATCGGGAGAATACCGAAACTTCACCAACGTATCACGTAATTGCCATAAATAAATGGCCAGCCCCTATACTTCAAAAATATCTATAATTTTTGTGCCTAGGGTGATATTTTCAGCCATAAAATCTTTCCATGTTGGCACACACAAATCACCCCACATTAAGGCCAAATTGTGGAGATTTCAATTTTAATTTTGTCACATGTTAATGGCGCCACTTTAGTCCAGCCAAGTGTTGAGATTTAAAGTATATATTATATATATTATGTGTAACATAATATATATAACATGTGCAAAAAGTTGGAATTTAATTAGAAAAAAATCGGGTAATCGATAAACATCGAAAATTCGGTTTTCTACGTACACAATACATGGAACGTTTTTGGCACATCATACGACACGTATCTAGACACTTTTTACATATATCATACATCTTAAAGTGTTCTAGAAAATTAAATTAAGGGCTGATTGGAATATAACATGTGTGTATTATTAAATGTGCATTATTTTACAAAGTTAGCAAAAATAAAATTTCAGCACATGCATATACACTTATCAACGCCCCTACAGCTGAAATGGAGTCTATGTGGAGTATTGTTGGCATATTGATTGGTCAAGAACCAGTCATACAATGTTGGTGACATAAAGGAAGAAGCTACACAAGGTAACAATTTGAATTTTTGTCACAATTGTGACACATGCTGAATTTTCAGCATGTGTGCTAATGATGGCCGAATTTTTCATCCATTATGAGTGATATTTTACTTCTTAATTAAGGTGGATTAATTGGAAGATATTTTGGAAGCATTTTGAATAAGTTTCAAAGCCATAAAGTGTGATATCTTATATATCACACATGCTGAAATTTTTCAGCATGTGTGGAATGTACCTTGGCCGAAATTGAGGGCAAGTTGGTGTCCAAATTCTATTTCCAATTTGATAAGGATATTTTCCATTAATTGATGATTTATTTTAAAAAGAAAAATCAAAGAAAAATGGAAGTATTTTGAACTTTAACACAATGTATCACATGCTGAAAATTCAGCATAGTAATCACTCATTATGGCCGATTTTTAACCTTGTGTGGGAAGAATTTTGTCTTGCTTATTTTATGTGACAATCTTGTGGATTATAGAAATTATTCTATGTTGATTTTGGCACATGTTTTGAGAGAAATATTCAGATTTTCCAAGTCATCAAATGATGACAACATTCAACCTATCATGAAGTGCCAAGTAAGCAAAGGTTAAATGATCATCCAATGAGAAGATGCCAAGTAAGCAAGACCATGTCACAATGATGTCTTACATTCTTCCAAGGACTTAGAAGACAATTTTCAAGAGGGAATGACACCAAGGGGGACTGCTGCAATGTGCTTAAAAGGAAAGAAGATGAGCAAAAACAAGAGACAAGAACAAGAATTGCATTTTCAAGAGATCAAAAACGCTAGCCTCTCTTCTTCTACACTCTCTTTCTTTCTTCTTCTTGAAAGCCTATTGTACTTATATTTCTATCCTTCAATAGGCTTGTATTATACCACCACATACTCTTTATCTTTGTAAAAGATTGATCAAGGTGTGATTTCTTGCAAGGTGGTGGTGTTCGTGCGTATTGTATTCAACGTACAAAGTTTGTAAAGGGTTGAAGTTGGTGTGTAACTCCATCAACCCTGTGGTAAAGTGTATTGCGTGTGTGTGACTAGTGTGAACCAAGGAAGGTGTTCCTTGAAGACTGGAGTAGGTTGTTTATAACCGAAGCAGTATAAAAATCTCGGTGTCATTTACTTTCAGCACTCATATTATGTTTCTGCACTGTTTACTCTTTTTGTTTATGTTCGTAAAAATAGTAAACCATTTTTAAGTTTACGTTCGTAAAAATAGTAAACGATTTTTTAAAAATCACGAAAATTTTCAGAAACATAGCCACACATCTTAGGGTTAATTTGGCACAAGTTTCAACCCTTTTGGATAAGTATAAGTCACTCAAACATCCAAAGTTCTGAGACTAGTGCAGTCTGATTTTCAGACTTGCAAAGGTTGAGACTTTGAGTGTATTTGACTAACTTCCCGAAAGTATTTTTCAAAATTGTTTCAACCCATTCAAATACAACATATAAGAAGTCAGTGGTTAAAATTTCAGAGCAATTGAAGTTAAGAACAAATAGGAATAAATTTTTCAAAACAGTCTACTGTTTCTGGCAGATTCGCGCAATCTGACCACCAACGATTTTTGAAGGGGTTAAAGGTTGAATTTAAATTTGAAATTTTTAGGAGACCCTCATAACATCTGAGGCTAAGTTCTCTCAAAATTTCAGAATTTTTGGAGACCTATAACCTGGTTTTAAAAACGTTTTAAAACTGGTCCTGAAAACAGAATCTGTTTTCAGAAGTTGAGTTGTTTAGTTTTAAACAAATTTTAAAAACCAAACTTTTCGTACCACCTATTCAACCCTCCCTTCTAGTGGTGCCTTGCATATCCTACAAAATCAAGCAATTCACAAGCCCGTAGAATGGCAAAAGGTTACACATTTCTGGTTTTAGGTGATTCTAAGTAACATCATAGATTGCTTCACTTTTTAAGAAAAATGTTAAATCATCTTTAAATAAGACAACATCTCATAATCTTTATCTTAGAAAGATTAAGAAAAGTTCTTAATATACATAATATAAAAAATTTATATGACGTAAATAAAGAAGTTTTTAATATGTGTAATATAAAAAATTCAATGAACCACTTATTCTATATATTATATTAAGTCCTCCGATATATGGTAATTGCTTTTTATAAATACTATTACTTTTTTGCATAAATTATTTTTGTGCCGTAGGTGAAACTTTATGTAAGAGAAAAAGACGACTTAAAGTTTTATTGACAATGTGCTTTTGAGCAAAGTGGAGAATAATTTAGGTTTCTTTTTCTGAGGATTTATCCCTCTCGGGTGTAACTTATAGTACAAATTAAGAAAATTTCAAAAAATATTGAAGTTCTAATAAGGAAAACCATAAATGTAGTACGAATTACACAATTCTTCAAATAATTATGGTGTCACACTGAATGACGTTTTATAGCATGTAAGACGTCTTAGAAAAAAACCAGTTTTTGACACTAGAAGCGCCATTCTGAATGGCGTCTTAGACACCTAAAACGTCATTCTATAAAAGGCCAACATCCGCCAATGTGTTCTACTCTATAATTCGAATAAAAATCAAAACAGTTTGCATTTTTTTAAAGTAGTGGGTTAAAACGCAAGAAATTTTGACAGAGAAAGGAGCTATAACGTGTTACGACCGGACAAACTAGTGAGAATTTTTGATTTAGTTAATCATCGTTATTATGTTATTGTTATTATTATGTTATTGTTATTAGGAATACGTTATTTTTTTGTTACGTTATTGTGTTATTATGTTATTTTTGTTATGTTATTATTATTGTTGGTATGGTATTGTTATAATGTTATTATTGTTACTATATTAATTATTATGTTATTATTGTTTTTATGTTGTTATTATATTATTATTATTGCGTTATTATTGTTATTAGTATTATATTATTGTTATTGTTATTGTTATTGTTGTTGTTATTATTGTTGTTGTTGTTGTTATCATCATCATCATCATTATTATTATTGTTATTTCATTACATTATTATTGTTATTTTCCTTATATCATTGTAATCGCGCCATTATTGCATTATTATTGTTATTATGTTATTGTTTAACCTTTTTATGTTTAGTCGATATGATTTTAATATGTAAATATGTTACATGACTCCAAATATAAGTGTACTTACGACATCAAATGCTAGGTATAGCGGTAGTGGTGCAGGACTGATGAAGGAGTTAAGATATCATATTGATGGTTTGTTGACTTTTTAATGAGAACATAGGACAATGTACCTTAGGATTAGTATGAGTTATAAGGCAGTGGATCGTTTACGTAGAGTAGACATGTATAAGGATGCTTTGGAGTCCCATGTAAGCGATTACCATATTTTGAGAAAGTAGGATTATGGATGGTAGTTGTAGCAAGATTAGGGTTGATTATGAATTGATTACAGGGCTGCAGAGAAGTGGAGACATGAGACCCATATATTTCATCTTCCCATAGGTGAAGTGACTATTACACTACAGGACGTAGCGATTCTATTTGAGTTAAGAATTGATAGTGAACTTCTCACAGAGATGAAGCCCATGTACATTATATCAAGATGCCAGGATATACGTATGTTATTGCTTGATTAGAACCCTGGCGCTCAGGATGTCAAAGAAGATCGTTTACATCATACGAGGTTAGTGAAGCAGATAATGGCAAATCTCATCATAGCAGAAAACGCACCTACAAAGCATGTTGAACAAAGAGCAGGAGCCTTGCTGTTCCTTCATGTCACAATATTATTTTGTGATTTTGCTACTAGTCAGAGGTAGTTGATATATTTCGCTGTTGTGTAGAACATTAAGGTTGTGGCAGGTTATTCTTGGGGCAACATTGTCTTTGTGTTTATGTACCACAACCTTTGCGATGTTGCTATTCTTAGTGAAAGGCATGAGATGACAGGACCATTACATCTTCTTTAGTACTGGATATTAAAGAGATTCCCTGCATTGTGTCATGCTATTTTTATGTGAGAATTTTTACAACAGTGTGGTTTGATTGTTAGCCCAATACTACTCGTGCGACCTGGTAGCTTAATGCACGTAGTTTTCAGAAGATCATCAGACACACAGCTGATGCTGTTTGTGATCAGCTGGATAATATGGCAACTAGTGATTTTATATGGATGCCTTACCCCAGTGTGATAATTGTATCACTACCGAGTGTGTGTGGAGGTGGTTCAGAGTTATGGAACACTCGGGTGCCACTTATACCGTGGGAGATAGTTGAGCTAAATCTACCTGACATGGTCATGAGGCAGTTTGATCTAGTACAGAGAGTACCATATCTATTTGATATAGGCATCATGTTGTATCAGCATGAGTGACGGATTGCGAGAGTTGACTATGAATCTTAGATCCATCATTATGTACAATAATGGGCTTGACAACATGATATTCTAGTGCAAGGGGAGCGTTTCATAGGCTCTATGACGGATGACTTGGTGCATATACTATGGTACAGACCCCACACTCTCATATCACTTGGCCAATGATGT
This sequence comes from Eustoma russellianum, assembly GCA_036186865.1. Lineage (NCBI taxonomy): Eukaryota > Viridiplantae > Streptophyta > Magnoliopsida > Gentianales > Gentianaceae > Eustoma > Eustoma russellianum. Next base: position 17,964,663 of record AP025041.1, on the reverse strand, counting down.
GTTCAACGTATTATGATGTTGAAAACCATGGTTCTTTGGCTGATCTACGTTGCATGTTGTGTTTACATTATTTTTACATATAAAATAGTGTTGTCTGATATATTAAAGGAGACTGTATGGTAATGTTAATTTTAACAGGATGATACCATAGCACTTATGTATTTTGCATTTTAGGTCAAAGATACAGCCATCGTCATGCGTTTCAATGCTGAGAGTCTATGAGGGTTTTAGAGAACTCATAAAAGTTCCTCTGGTAGATGCAACTATGCAGCAAAGCACCGACGACTATGTTCTACAGTACGCGTTTACCCAGATATAGCCCTTGACACAGACATCTGCAAGGCCGACGGGTGAGGATGTTTTTTGTACGCCAGCTGTACACGAGAGATTTATGTTCGACAAAGATTGCACTAACCTAGGTAGGTTTATGACTTTATTGTTTAAATATTTTCTCATACATAAGATGACATACTAACATATGTCCAATAGTATAGGTTCATATGCGAGATATATGCTCTTATGGATGTTGACTACGATATTCAGCTGGATACTATGAATGATGCATAAATATATAGGTCACTTGAGTCGATGTTGTCATCCTCAAGAAAATGTTGCAGGACCGTCTCATCCGATTCAGCCACGGTCAGTGTCCATGCTGACATTTCTATCACCCACCCTTACCAGATGTGGAGGAGGGGTTAGGCATAGTAATCCTTGTGATACTGGTGGACATGTTGGGCATCATTAGCTTGCTCATACTTATTGTAATAATTTTCCTAATTTTTGTATACTCTATGTACCTGATTGTTGATCGTTAATTGATTTAAATTTGTGTGTATCATTTACGATATTTGTACTATGTACCTCATTGTTTGGAGTTATATACATGGATTTTGTTTTTTAATTTGCGGTTATATTTTGCTATGCGCATATATTTTGTTATTTTAATTTACATCACTCTATAAACAACATCGCCTACAAAGCAATATAAATTTTAGAAACCACTTTCACTGTGTGAAGATTGCAAAAGTATTTAAAGATAGTTTCTTTGCTACAATATCACCGCGATTAACTAAAGCGTTTAATAGATGTTTGACTGCTGGGCGCCAAGCACCTAAGGCGCCATTCATAATGACACCTTAGGTACCTTGGGGTGTAGTGGTTTTTTAGCTTCCAATACTATTTTTGTGTGACAAAAACTAGTTTGTTTTAACTAAACATAAGGTGCCATTCATATGGCACCTTAGGTACCTTGAGGTGTGGCGGCTTTTCAACTCATAATGCCGTTTTTGTGTGGCAAAAACACATTCTCTCTAAAGCGTCGTTCAGAATGACGCTCTTATGGTTTGGAGGATTTTTTCCAATTTTATTACATTTGTGCTTTTTTTATTAAGCTGCAATATTTTTTTTTTTGAAATTTTCGTAAGAATTGTTATATGCATTTATCATTATATATGTCTACTAAAACAAATTTTATTGTGTGCAATCCTCATATTCTTTAACGTTTTATAGCGTGCTTTCTCCCTACACCTGATCATTTTGTCCCTACCTCAGACTCAAGGTAGTATGAGGCGTGAAACATTGCTTGTATAACCGAGGCATTTCATAATATTGCTGAAATATAAATTGAATAAAGCATAATAATGTGTCACGTCAAAAACTCAAAATTATTTGTGGCTGTCTTGTTTATACCTGTGCAACATTTAGTTGACGTTTTGTTATTTTGAGCTAAATTGACAGCTGATTGGCACGCCCATTAATTCTATCTTGATTGTTTAATATCCTCTACATAACTTTTATCATATTCAATCATGACCTTTATTATTATCCAGATACAGATAATGTTTGATCATGTCAAAATATAATAGTCCTTATGTTGGAAACTATGATAATCTCAAGTCTAAGGATTAAAACATGACTATAATGAGATTTACTTATGACGTTAATCCATCTAGTAATCTCATGATGGGTCTATCCAATACATTGTTCTCTAACAAGTATCTATAAGATTGATTTGTATCACCATACACATTATGATCTCATGATTATCAAATCAATACTCATACTGGTTATTATTTTATCTCTATAACAATAATGAACCATGGACATATATCATAATTGTGTAACATACTAACCAACAATAATTATAATAAAACCTCTTTATTAATAATAAATGTATAACATAAACATCCAAATCATGGTCCAGGGCACATACACTAACAATCTCCCACTTGCACTAAGCCTACAAATATCTAAGACCCATAGATCTAGTGTACTGATCATGTTTGACCTGTGAGAGAGGCTTAGTCAATGGATCCGCTATGTTATCGTTTGTGTCAACTTTGCATATCTTGACATCTCCTGTATCGATGATGTCTCGAATGAGATGGTAGCGCCTGAGTATATGTTCAGATCTCTGATGAGACCTAGGCTCTTTTGCTTGTGCTATGGCACCATTGTTGTCACAATAAATGTCCACAGGATGTGCAATGCTAGGTACCACCCCTAGCTCATTGATGAACTTCTTCAACAAAACTGCTTCTTTAGCTGCATCCGATGCTGCTATATACTCAGCATACGTTATAGAATCAGCCACATTGTTTTGTTTTGAACTTTTCCAACTTACAGCTCCACCATTCAATGTAAATTCAAAACCGGACTGTGATCTGAAATCATCTATGTCAGTTTGGAAACTAGCATCTGTGTAACCATTTACAACTAACTCGTCATCCAAACCTCCATAAACCAAGATTACATTTTTAGTCCTTCTGAGGTACTTAAAAATATTCTTGGTAGCTGTCCAGTGACCTTCACCGGGTCAGGTTGATATCTACTTGTTGTGCTCAATGGATATGAGACATCTGGTCTAGTACATAACATGGCATACATGATCGATCCTATAGCAGAAGCATAATGAATTTTATTCATTCGATCTGGCTCATCAGATGTTCGAGGACATTGATTCTTGCTAAGATGAATGCCATGAGACATAGGCAAGAACCCTTTCTTGGACTCTTGCATGTTGAACCTCTTCAACATTTTATCTATGTATGTACATTGACTCAAGCCTATTATCCTTTTAGATCTATCTCTATAGATCTTAATACCAAGGATATAGGTAGCCTCACCTAAGTCTTTCATTGAGAAAGAATTCCCTAACCAAGTCTTAACTTTTAGCAAGGTAGGGATATCATTCTCAATAAGCAATATGTCATCCACATATAAAACCAAAAACACTACTGCACTCTCACTAACCATCTTGTAAACACAAGGTTCATCTTCATTCTTGATGAAACCAAAGTTCTTAACTGTTTCATCAAAATGAAGATTCCAGCTTCGAGATGCTTGCTTCAATCCATAAATGGATCTTTGAAGCTTGCAAACCTTCTTTGAATTCTCAGGATTTACGAAACTCTCAGGTTGTGTCATGTACACATCCTCAAGTAAATTTCCATTAAGGAAAGCAGTTTTGGCATCCAGTTGCCATATCTCATAATCATAGTATGCTGCAATAGCAAGGAGAATTCTAATAGACTTAAGCATAGCAACTGGTGAAAAGGTTTCATCATAGTCTATACCATGAGTTTGCTTGAAACCTTTAGCAACAAGCCTTGCTTTGTAGGTTTACACATTCCCATCCATGTCAGTTTTCTTCTTGAAAACCCATTTGCAACCAATAGTCTTAATACCCTCTGGAGGATCAATTAAAGACCAAACTTGGTTATCAAACATGGATTTCATCTCAGAATTCATGGCTCCAAGCCATTTATCTAAATCTGGACCTGATACAGCTTCCTGATAGGTAGTGGGCTCATCTTGATCTATGTGCATAACTTCACTCTCATCAGTCACAAGAAATCCATATCTCTCTGGCTGAAGATGTATCCTATCAGATCTGTGTTGGACTTGTGTTACATTTTCAGGCTCCACAACTGTTTGTGGTTCTGAAATTGTCTCTAAATGCGGTTCAATGATATCTTGTGGAACTTGAGTTTTCTCAAGTTGTACTATACTGCCGCTAGTTCTCTTAGAGAGAAACTTCTTTTCTAAAAAGATTCCATTTCGAGCAACAAACACTTTGTTCTCTGAGGGAATATAGAAATAGTACCCTTTAGTTTCGTTTGGATACCCCACAAAAATACATTTGATAGACTTTGGAGTTAGCTTATCTGACACTAATCTTTTCACATAAGCTTCACAACCCCAAATCTTAAGAAAAGACAAACTGGGTATCTTATCATTCCATATCTCATATGGTGCCTTTTCAAACGCTTTAGATGGTACGCAGTTCAAAATGAAGGTAGCTGTCTCCAAGGCATAACCCCAAAAAGATAAAGGAAGATCTACCTGACCCATCATAGATCAAACCATATCTAATAAAGTTTGATTTCTCCTTTCAGAAACACCATTCCATTATGGAGTTCCTGGAGTAGTCAACTGTGAAACGATTCTACAATTTCTTAGATGTTCATTAAATTCTTGGCTCAAATATTCACCGCCTCGATCTGATCGAAGCGTTTTAATTGTCTTACCAAGTTTATTTTGTACTTCATTTTGAAAAGTTCTAAACATTTCAAAAGACTCATGCTTATTATCATTAGGTAGACATAGCCATACCTACTGAAATCATCAGTAAAAGTTATGAAATACTGAAATCCTCCTCTAGCACTAATGTTGATTGGGCCACATACATCCGTATGTACCAAGCCCAATAAGTCATTAGCTCTTTCACTATGTCTAGTAAAAGGGGCTTTTGTCATCTTTCCAAGCAAACAAAACTTGAAATTTTCAAATGATTCAAAATCAAATGAATCTAATAATCCATCTTGATGGAGTTTAGATACGCATTTCTCATTTATATGGCTAAGGCGACAATGTGTGTGTGTGTGTATAACCATAAAAAACAAAATTAATTATATGAATAATAATTAATATATAATATTAATATTATTAATATCAGCCCATACGCATTCTTGTGTGTGACTCGATAGGCCCATATTAATTGACAGTCGGTTAAATATCTATTAAACCAACAAGTCGTAATTGGCCTCTAGCAAGGCATCACGACTACCCAATTAATATGAGTACAGTCCAACTAGCATAATAATACTACATGTATCAATCCCTTTGCCTCACGATACCTAGTTTGAACATAAGTCATGGTCCGCGTCATACTTATATTGTTCAAACATATGATTACTCGATCTCTAAGCAGACTGATAAAACAAATGACATTGATCACACTATCAATTCATTTGAGCACGACCATGCATTTCACAGTCTCACTAATCGAGGGGCTGAGATATCTCTCTCAAAAGAGAGGGACAAATTCTATCTTGATTGTTTAATATCCTCTACATAATTTCTATCATATTCAATCATGACTTTTATTATTATCCCGTTACGGATAACATTTGATCATGTCAAAATATAATAGTCCTTATGTTGGAAACTATGACAATCTCAAGTCTAAGGATTAAAACATGACTATCATGAGATTTACTTATGACGTTATCTCATGATGGGTCTATCCAATACATTGTTCTCTAGCAAGTATCTATAAGATTGATTTGTATCACCATACACATATCATCTCATAATTATCAAATCAATACTCATACTCGTTATTATTTTATCTCTATAACAATAATGAACCAGGGACATATATCTTAATTGTGTAACATACTAACCGACAATAATGATAATAAAACCTCTTTATTAATAATAAATGTATAACATAAACATCCAAATCATGGCCTAGGACATATACACTAACACATCTATGCTACGCCTTTTCAGTACATCTACTACTTCTAATAATTTACCACTTAGAATTCCTACATTCTAAGAGGCTACGTAGATTATCCTCATTTTCCTTCCCCTTACCTGTACCCCTCTTCCTTAGACATGGTCTCACATAAAAGTCATGACTCCTTCTATCAATAAATGCAACTAAACCAAAACTAAGATCTTGTACCAACAGACTTTTACTGTGAACAGTCAAACAATATTCTGAAATCTAAATTCAAAGAGTCTTGCATATTTCAATCGTTGAATAAATAATAATTTTGCTAGTTACAGCAGAGGCGGTTTGGATCTTAACCCCAAAATCAAGCCAAAATCAACAAAACCCTATCTATGAAGCAAAAATGATCGGTCAATAACAATTAATAGTAAGAGAAAGAGAAGAAAATTTTATTTTTGAATTACTTCTATTTTACCAACTTATTTTTGAATTACCTTTGAAGTAATAGGAATAATATGAGGATATAGAACTAATCAAAATAGTAAGAGAAAGAGAGAAAAATTAAAACTCGAAAATGGTCACAAAATTCAAGTATAGATAAGTCGATAAATAATGTTCCTTTAATAAGTTGGATGTACAAATTAAAACTATGAAATTAGTATACAAGAAGTATTCTATTGCTCCCTCCATCCAATAAGTTTTGTCACATCTTATCAAAACACACACTTATCGAAACACATATCTGATCAAACTAAAATCATGAAACACATACTTGATCAAACTAAAATCAAATTATCAATATTTTGTTGGACCGTGCACCTGTAATGAACACCACTAGAGGGGGGTGAATAGTGGTTAGCGGAAATTACACTACAACCCTTTGTAAAAATGCCTTTTGAAAACAGAATCTGAGACCACTTCAGATTCAGAACCCATTTTTGAAAATTCTAAAATAATTGTACACAACTCCAAAAATTATGAAACTTTCCAGAATTGAACTTCAATGTGTTAAAAAGACTCTATCCAAAACTCAGACAAAAATAAGATCTTTTGACCCTTTAAACAAATAAAAAGATTCAGATGGTCAATCTGGACAGAATTGGACAGAAAGTTGTTGATATTGAAAAAGGTGTTTCTCTTTGAATACTCAACCAAAAAGGTTGAGCTTTATATCAAAACACTCCTTAGCATGTGTAGATGGTTTTGTCAAAAGGCCCTGACCTTAAACAATTCTTGATAAATACAGAATTTAAGTTTTCTCAAAACTGTTCAGATTGCAGCCAGATTGGAGCAGTTATCTTGCAAAGACTGAACGACTAACTTTCTCTTGCTCAAATCAAGTGATTCTTGTTTGCAAATGAAAGCTAACAGTCTGAAGTATAACACCACAAAAATCACAAATTTTAAAAATGTTTAGCTATTTTTTCAAATTGTGCAAAATTGTGTGAAAACTGCAGTAAAAATAGGCAGAAAACAAAAATATAAGAAACAAGACAAGAACACCGAGATTTATCCTGGTTCGGTCAATGTGACGTTGGCTACTTAATAAGGCATGTGTGCATTTACCAATTCAAACTCAAAAACAACTCCAAAAATAAGGTAGTAGCCGTTGGCTACTTAATTATTTTTTCCAAACATTTACTTTTGATCATCCTTTATAAAATGAGGATAATAAGAAAAGATAATACCACCAAAATATTTCCAATTTCAAGCACAATAATAAGGCATGTTTGACCAAAAAATATGCTGAAAATTTCAGCCAAGCCGTTGGGTTCCATTTTGAAAATTCCAGGTTGGCAATTTTGCCAACTAGCACCTTTTTGGTTTGTCCACTTGTCTCCAACTCATAAAATGACTTACACATCATATCCAACTGCCCATGCACGTTTTTCAACATATATATATGTGTAGCAACTCAGATTTTTGAAGAAAAATCAATAGATAATAGTTGACAAGATTATATCAACGTGCAACACCGAAATTCCCAATATTTCTTCTTATATGTTGAGAACATTTCCACCCCTTTTAACACCTTGAAAACCTCTGAATAATGATGAATAATATGCTCTTATAACATATATAAAAGGGTCTTCAAGAAAAAATAGAATGTGACATCTCAAATCGTCACATATCCAGCTATAGTCAACAATATCAACATGTGAGAGAATATAATAAAGAATCAACATATTATTTTCAAGTTAATAATAAATCAGCTCCAGAATGAAGATAATAACATGCTCAAGAGATTCCTTGAGTGAAAATACCAAAAATAGCCTCATGGTGAAATGACCAAAATACCCCTGGTATATAAAAACTCCAGAAATGACCCGGATGGTCAGAAAATACTCATGATATCACATTTTTAATGATAAATAGAATGAGAATACAACCTTGACATATTTTCATCATGTGATGTTCCTACAAAACTCAAAATTCCAATTTTGCCCTTATTGGTAAGTTGTAAAAACTTCCAAGACACGTTAGTCACAAGACGATTATAATCACCAATATCACATAAGAATCACATAATAAACATAAATGAAACATATATAAATGAAAAACAATCCTTTCATCACTTTTTAGAAAAATTTCTAAAAACCCTAAACATTCTGTGAGACGTGGATCTATCCATGTGAGGGGCTGACGTACGTCAATCGATCCACGTGAGGGGATGACGTACGTCGATCGATCCACATGAGAGATCGATGTCTTACTGTGAGCTTGGTTCCTCTCAGTTCAACATGGATCGATCCACATGAGGGGATGATGTACATGGATCGATCCATGTGTCTCTGCCTGAGAGATCCACGTCATTTTTCTTTACTTTTTCAACCTTTAATCCTTTATAACACCATATGTGACATTTCTAAGTATTCACCACTTAAAATCATGACTTTGAAATTATCCAAACATATTTCTCAACATTCTCCCACTTTTGGATGATTTTCAAAATAACTCAACATAATTTTAACGTCACAACTCATAACCAATTATTTAACATCATAAATCTTACCAATTGTTTTCAAACTTTGTTTTCAACAAAATTTTAAATAGTTATGCTCCCCCTCAACTTATACTCTCCTCCTTAACCTATACTCAACTCATAACCAATTGAAACTTACTTAACTCATAACCAATTGAACTAAAATCATGTTTTTATTCTATCTCCCCCTTTATTTTGCAAATCATGCAAAAGATAGAACTATACAATGGTGTCATAAGTCATCATACCTAACTGGCTCGTAATTTTTCAAACGTGGCTTGATTAAGGGGTTTGGTAAAGATATCAGCGATTTCATGATCAGTTCTTATATGGTTTATGACTATATCCTTATTTTGAACATGATCGCAAAGAAAGTGGTATCGCACCTCAATGTGTTTGGCCTTAGAGTGAAGTACAAGATTCCGAGAAAGATTGATCGCACTTGTGCTATCGCACAAAATTGGAATCTTTTTCATTTTAATGCCAAAATCACTAATTTGTTGTTTAAGCCAAAGTATTTAGGTAGTACATAAACTTAAAGCAATATACTCGGCTTCAGTGGTAGAAAGAGCTACACTAGCTTGCTTTTTAGAAAACCAAGAGATCAAGTTAGTTCCTATGAATTGACAAGTACAGCTAGTGGATTTTCTATCTAATTTGCAACCACTATAATCAGCATCACTATATGCGTGTAATTCCAACTTAGCGTTTCTATCATACCAAAGTCCTAAGTGAGGTGTATGCTTAAGATATCTGAAGATCTTTTTCACTGCATTGTAATGTGATACCTTATGACAAGATTGAAACTTAGCACACATACACACACTAAACATGATATCAGGTCTTGATGCAGTTAAGTATAACAGTGATCCAATCAAAGACCAATAGAGTGTGTCATCAAAAGGTTTACCATTTTCATCCTTATCAAGTTTGGTACTAACACTCATGGGAGTAGTTGTAAGTTTCAACTCTTCAAAGCCAAACTTCTTAATCATATCATTGACATACTTAAGTTGGCTAATATGAATTCCTTGAGGGGTTTGTTTCATTTGAAGTCATAAAAAATAATTCAACTCTCCTACCATTGACATTTCAAATTCTGACTTCATACACTCTTCGAAGTATTTTACTAAGGTAGGGTTAGTTGAACCAAAGATAACATCGTCTACATATATTTGAACTATTAACAAATCATTATCTTTTCTTCTTAGGAATAATGTGTTGTCTATTGTTCCCCTTTGATAATTATTTGCAATAAAAAAGTGCAAATCTATCATACCAAGCTCTTGGAGCTTGTTTCAAACCATATAAAGTTTTCTTAAGCTTATAAACATGGTTAGGATTCTTTGGATCTTCGAATCCAGAGGATTGTTTAACAAACACCTCTTCTTGGATGTATCCATTCAAGAATGCACTCTTGACATCCATTTGCAAGAGTTTAATGTTACTTAGACTCGCAATCGCAAGTAATAATCTAATTGCTTCTAGTCATGCAACGGGTGCAAAGGTTTCTTCATAATCTATACCTTCTTGTTGATTATAACCTTGTGCGACTAGCCTAGCCTTATTCCTTGTAATATTTCCTTGTTCATCCATTTTATTCCTAAAGACCCATTTAGTTTCTATGATAGACTTGTCTTCAGGTTTAGGTACTAAGTCCCACACGTTGTTCCTTGTGAATTGGTTTAATTCCTCATGCATAGCATCTATCCATGATATGTCACCTAAGGCTTCCTTAACATTCTTAGGTTCTATGTGTGAGACTAAGCTATGTCCTTTAAGTTGACTTATGTTTCAACGTGTTCTAACCCCAACACTTGGATCCCCAATGATTAATTCTCTAGGGTGCCACCAATTCTTAGATTGACTAGGTTCACCCTCATCTTGTTCAAATGTTTCATTAGTGTGAACATTATCATATGTAATTTGATCATTAGTTGTATTATCTTCTAAATGCAGAGTTTCTTCATTTATTTCATCTAAGGGTTCATGCATATCTTGTTCAGGGGGAGTTGGAACTAGATGATCAAGTACAGGCTCAAGTAATACATCATCATCAAACATATTTTCAACATTAGTTTCTTGTTTATGTTGATTTTTATCACTAACTTCAAAGCATGCATTTTCATTGAATTTCACATGTATAGATTCAATTATTTTTTTAGATGCAGGATTATAACACCTATATGCTCTTGAGTTAGTTGAATAACCAACAAATATGCATTCAATAGACTTTTGTTTAATTTTATCTAGATTATCCTTAGTGTTCAACACACAACATTTACATCCAAATACTTTAAGATAATCTATCTTAGGTTGTATATTGTTTAGCAATTCATAAGGCATTTTATTTAATTTCTTTCTAATAGTAAACCTATTTATAATATAGCATGCACAACTAATTATAATATAGCATGCACAACTAACAGCACCATAAATATTTAGGTAATTTATTTTCACAAAGCATTGTCCTAGCAATTTCTTGAATTGTTCTATTTTTACGTTCAACAACTCCATTGAGTTGTGGTGTTCTAGGTGGTGAGAACTCATGTTTAATTCCATATAGTTCGAAAAATTTGATTACGTCTTTGTTTTTAAATTCTCCACCTCTATCACTTCTAATCCTTTTAACATTTTCTTCATAAATGTTTTCAAGTTGCTTAATAAGGGTTTTGATTGCTAATGGAGTATCGTCTTTGTGTGTTAAGAACAATGTCCATATGTAGCGTGAGTAATCATCTAATATGACACACACATAGTAGTGTCCAACTGGACTTTTTGTCCTACTTGGACCAAATAAGTCTAAGTGAAGCAATTCTAGTACATGACTAGTACTCACTTCATGTTTTGGTTTTAAGGTTTCTTTAATGTGTTTTCCCTTAATACATGTTTCACACATTTGAAAATTATCTAAGTCTAACTTAGGCATTCCTCTAATTAAATTCTTCTTAGAAAATTTCTTAATGGTTGAAATTCCTATATGGCCTAATCTCCTATGCCATAAATTCACATCTAAGTCATGTGATATAAGACACTTAACCTTAGTGTCTAACATGTTATCTAAGGTAAGAGTATAAATATTACCATCTCTATTTCCTTTTAAAACTATTTCTCCTTTTTCATTTATCATATCACACGAAGTAGGAAGAAAAGAGATATTATAACCACAATCTATAAGTTGAGAAATACTAAGTAAATTATAAGAGAGATTGCTTACTAACAACACATTTCGTATTTGAAATGTGTCAGGGTCCCAATTGTTTCTTTTCTAACAACTTGTCCTTTGTTGTTGTCACCGAATGTTACTTTTCCTCCATTCTTGATATGTCCAATTCGATGAATAGTTTGGGGTTGTCCGTCATATGCCTCGGATATCCACTATCTAGAAACCATTTGGTTTTCAGATTCTTTGACTTTGCCTCCTTCTTGCATTCTTTACGTTTTTCCTACAATGGAGACAAAGTTTTAGGTACCCTTTATTTGGGTCCTTGAATGTTAGAGGCACTATTCTTGTTTAGATATCCCTTAGGTATCCAAACTTGAACATACCTTTTAGGAAAATTTTTAGCATAATTATAATTTGGAAAATAAGAAGAATTAGCATATAGATGATCATTCCACATAAGTGAAGATGCATTGTTATACATGTTGCGCCATGGTTGATAATCATTATATGCTAGCCGATTTTTATAATGTGTATAAGGCATGCGATTTTGTTTCTTGAATGGCGCTATATAAGTATGTTCATAGGCATTTCTATAAGACTTATAAGAGTATTGCCTATACTAAGGTTCATGATAAGTTGGATGCATTTTATTATGTCTAGTTGCATTTATATACATATAGGCATAATTTCTAGGTTGTCTAGATGCAAAGTTTGGCCTAGATGTATGTTTATGCGTGTGTGCTTTTATGGGTGTATGTTGCATTTTTGCCTTGCTATAGTAGAAGAAGGTGTAGAAGAAGATGTAGCTGGCCAAGTTGATTTTGTTGTATTGTATGGCAACTTTGTACTAGATGAAACAAACTTAGTCTTTTTATTCACTTTTTCATTTTCTTCTTTATAGCCTAAGCCGGTTTTATCATTACCATACTTTTGTGATGAGATGAGTGTGTCTAACATCTTTGTACCGGATTTAAATTGTTCTAACATTTTTTCTAAGTTAAGTTTAGACGACTTGTATTATTTCATGTTCACAACTTTATAACTTAGACTTTAACATATTATTTTCCATTTTTATCTTTTGTTCATCTTTCCTATATGATTCAATTTTATTCTCTAAAGAATCAAGAGTATTAGTAGACTCTTGTTTAAGAGATTCTAATTGATCAGAAAATTCCAAGTTGGAATGTCTTCAACTTGTTATTTTCTTCAATTAGTTTCTTCTTTTCTTTAGAGAGCCTCTTACAGTGAGCATGCATTCTTAAGAACTCTTCATACATTTCATCAAATGTCATGTCACTATCAGAATCACTATCAGATGAAGAACATACCTCGTTTGATACGAAGCATACTTGAGCTTCCTCAGTTTCGAATTTTGAGTCGGATGAGTCGCTCCATGTGCTCACCTTCATTGCTCGTTTCCCTTTCCTTGCCTTAGACTCCTTTGTCTTTGTCATTTGTGCCTCCTTGTCCTTGGCTTGTTTATTATTGTTGTTATTATTATTATTATTATTTTTCTTCGTGGGACAATCATATGAAATATGTCTTTTTTGACCGCATTCATAACACTTTAATTCTTTATTATACCATTTGTTTGTGTTATTTTTCCTAGGTTAAGAAGAAGAAGAAGAAGAAGAAGAAGAACGTAGTCTATTCCTATTAGGACGTTTGAAAAACTTCCTAAGTTTTCTTGCTATTAATATCAAGTCATCATCTAATTCAGTATCACTATTATTGTCATCATTATTTGTATGTGTTTCTGTTGTTTTGAAAGGTATAGACTTACTTGATGATTTAGATGACTCGGACTTCCGTTGGTTTAGTTTTACCTTATAGACTTTAAGAGACCTGATCAATTTATTCATCTTAGTGATTGACTTTGTCTCCTCAATTGCAGTCACATTTGGATCTCATTCAGCAAGAAGGCTTCGTAGCACCTTTTGAACCTTTTCATTGTTCGAAAATGACTTCCCTAAAGCTTCAAGGGCATTGAAAATATTAGTAATCCTCAAATCCATAGATGTTATGGATTCGTTCGGCACTATTTTGAAAGTTTCTAATTCAGTCATCAGCATGTTTATTTTTGACTCTTTAATACCACTAGTACCTTCATGCTTTAATACATGTGATTTCCAAATGTCGTGTGCGCTTGTGCAATTTGAAACATATCCTGCTTCAGAAGTTGTAAGTCTATTCAAAAGTAATTGCATAGCCTTAGCATTCATGGACATTGTCTTTTTATCTTCCGATGACCATTCACTTTTATACTTTTCAACTTCCTGTGTGACTCTACTAACTTGTACAACTTTCATTGGAATATATGGCCTATCTTCAACTATAGACCATAAATCGATGTCTATAGCTATTAAGAATAGTCTCATTCTTAGTTTCCAATGAACAAAATTATTGCCATCAAAAAGAGGAGGGCATTGAGTGGACATACCTTCCAACTCACCTTTGTGAGAAACAATAGCCATTGTATGTACCCTGGATTTGAGACAAGCAGTATATAATGAATCGTTGATTCTTGCCTTGTATTGTTCGTATGGTGTTGAATCTTCTTCTTTTGAGTGGTGTTGGCCTGGCTCTGATACCAATTGTTGGACCGTGCACCTGTAATAAACACCACTAGAGGGGGTGAATAGTGGTTAGCGGAAATTACACTACAACCCTTTGTAAAAATCCCCTTTGAAAACAGAATCTGAGACCACTTCATATTCAGAACCCGTTTTTGAAAAATTCTAAAATAATTGTACACAACTCCAAAAATTATGAAACTTTTCAGAATTGAACTTCAATATGTTAAAAAGACTCTATCCAAAACTCAGACAAAAATAAGATCTTTTGACCCTTCAAACAAATAAAAAGATTCAGATGGTCAATCTGGACAGAATTGGACAGAAAGTTGCTGATATTGAAAAACGTGTTTCTCTTTGAATACTCAACTAAAAAGATTGATCTTTATATCAAAACACTCCTTAGGATGTGTAGATGGTTTTGTCAAAAGGCCCTGACCTTTAACAATTCTTGATAAATACAGAATTTAAGTTTTCTCAAAACTGTTCAGATTGCAGCCAGATTGGAGCAGTTATCTTGCAAAGACTGAACGACTAACTTTCCCTTGCTCAAATCAAGTGATTCTTGTTTGCAAATGAAAGCTAACAGTCTGAAGTATAACACCACAAAAAATCACAAATTCTAAAAATGTTTAGCTATTTTTTCAAATTGTGCAAAATTGTGTGAAAACTGCAGTAAAAACAGGCAGAAAACAAAAATATAAGAAACAAGACACAAACACCGAGGATTTATCCTGGTTCGGTCAATGTGACGTACTCCAGTCCCAAGGAACACCTTTCCTTGGATTTCACTATGCAAAGAAACACCTTACAACAAGAACCAAGCTCGATCCTTGGGTTATACACCAACCCTACTCAAGACTTGGATAATCACCTTCTATGCAACACTTAGTTGCAACACATCTACAACCTATTGATATAACCTTATAGAAATGACTAATCAATCTTACAAATGAAGCTCAATAGGCTTGTAGCTCACCACAATACAACAAGAACATCTTTGCTACAATGAATGAAACAACAACGACAACAAGAAGATGAAGATGAAAGCTAGACAATTCAACAAATGCTTGTGAGCTTCAAGTGTGTTTCATTTTCTTCACCATTGCCTTAATTTATAGTGTGATTTGAGCCTTGAAGATAAGAATGCACATGTGTCACCATCTTCATCATCAATTTCAAATGTCTTCTCATCATTGGTTGGCCTTTGTACACTTGGCAAAATGAAACAAAATAATTGGTCCACCTTGGATACACCTTGTTGGCCGAAAATACACCTTGGATAGTCTCATTTATCCTTTGCAAAATGTAGATAATAAGAGAAGATAATTGCACCAAAATAACCTCAACTCCTTGCTTGAGAATAGGCATGTGTGCATTTACCAATTCAAACTCAAAAACAACTCCAAAAATAAGGTAGTAGCCGTTGGCTACTTAATTATTTTTTCCAAACATTTACTTTTGATCATCCTTTATAAAATGAGGATAATAAGAAAGGATAATACCACCAAAATATCCCCAATTTCAAGCACAATAATAGGGCATGTGAGGCTGCCTTTTGACCAAAAAATATGCTGAAAATTTCAGCCTAGCCGTTGGGTTCCATTTTGAAAATTCCAGGTTGGCAATTTTGCCAACTAGCTCCTTCTTGGTTTGTCCACTTGTCTCCAACTCATAAAATGACTTACACATCATATACAACTTCCCATGCACGTTTTCCAACATATATATATGTGTAGCAACTCAGATTTTTGAAGAAGAAATCAATAGATAATAGTTGACAAGATTATGTCAACGTGTAACACCGAAATTCTCAATATTTCTTCTTATATGTTGAGAACATTTCCACACCTTTTAACACCTTGAAAACCTCTTAATAATGATGAATAATATGCTCTTATAACATATATAAGAGGGTCTTCAAGAAAAAATAGAATGTGACATCTTAAATCGTCACATATCCAGCTATAGTCAACAATATCAACATGTGTGAGAATATAATAAAGAATCAACATATTATCTTCAAGTTAATAATAAATCAGCTCTAGAATGAAGATAATAACATGCTCAAGAGATTCTTTGAGTGAAAATACCAAAAATACCCTCATGGTGAAATGACCAAAATACCCCTGGTATATAAAAACTCCAGAAATGACCCGGATGGTCAGAAATACTCATGATATCACCTTTGTAATGATAAATAGGATGAGAATACATCCTTGACATATTTTCATCATGTGATGTTCCTACAAAACTCAAAATTCCAATTTTGCCCTTATTGGTAAGTTGTAGAAACTTCTAAGACACGTTAGTCACAAGACGATTATAATCACCAATATCACATAAGAATCACATAATAAACATATATGAAACATATATAAATGAAAAACAATCATTTCATCACTTTTTAGAAAAATTTCTAAAAACCCTAAACATTCTGTGAGACGTGGATCTATCCATTTGAGGGGCTGACGTGCGTCGATCGATCCACGTGAGGGGCTGACGTACGTCGATCGATCCACGTGAGAGATCGACATCTTACTGTGAGTTTGATTCTTCTCAGTTCAACATGGATCGATCCACATGAGGGGCTGATGTACATGGATCGATCCATATGTCTCTGCCTGAGAGATCCACGTTATTTTTCTTCACTTTTTCAACATTTAATCCCTTATAACATCATATGTGACATTTCTAAATATTCACCACTTAAAATCATGACTTTGAAAATTATCTAAACATATTTCTCAACATATTTTACATATTATTAAGTGAAATTTAGTTCTAAATAGTAAGACTGCTATTTTAAGTAGCTATTGTATTGAATATTTGATCTTAATTGATCTTTGACAAACTAATGAGTTGACCAACCGTGTGAAATTCTTGAATTTGATCAATTCAACACAACAAACTAAACATTCAAGAATCAAAAGTAATGGAAAAGGTAAGAAGTAGGAGAGAAAGTTTGGAACTCAAGAGAATAACTGCTCTTCAATTCAGTTAGAAGATGCAAATTTAATTACAAAGAAATCAGCTGCATCACTCGCTTATAAGAAGCTGAGGAAGATAACCGCTATCGAGAAATTACATAAGCGCCTCTAACTAGTCATCTTTATTCTTTATTTACATAAGGGTAAAAATGCACTTTCGGCACTTATTTCAATTTCCCTCGCGTTCTTCCTTCATCCACCAACTGCACCTTTCGACCTTGACATGTACAACAACCTCAGTGCCAGACAACTGCCTCCTCCAACTGTCCAACACACAACCTCGCTTTTCTTGATCTTCTAGACTTTCCAATCACAGATTGTCATCCTTAATTATGCACTGCATCCAACAGCTCTTCTCTATCCACCATGGCTCCATCCACAGGCTTACCTGAAACACCATCAAGAACTTTGACACCCCCCTCAAGCTATGCTTGGTATAAATGTTGTAGATTCCAAGTGAACCTATTAGATATTGCAATCTCTTTATGTCCAAGGCTTTTGTGAACAAATCAGCAAGTTGCAAATCTATCCTAATAGGCATAAGCTTGAGCACACCATGTTGTACCTTGTCTTGTACGATATGGCAATCTATTTCAATGTGTTTCGTTCTTTCATGAAAAATAGGATTTTAAGCCAAATAAATAGCATTTTTGCTATCACAAAAGATCTCAACTTGCATCTGCTCTCTCAAGTTCAGATCCTTGCAAAGATATAGAAGCCATTGAATCTCACACATTATAGCAGCAATGACCCTGTATTCTGCCCCAGCAGAAGACTTTGACACCGCAGACTGTTTCTTAACCTTCTAGGATACTAAAGCACCTCCCAAAACACACAGTATCCAGTAACTGACTTCCTGGTTTCATGGGATCCTCACCAATCAGAGTCCACGAATCCCTTGAGCCTCAGATCACCTGAACTAGGAAACAATAGACCTTGACCAACTGTACCCTCAAGATACCTCAAAACATTGTGTGCAGCTCTAAAGTGATTCTCTGTTGGACAGTCTAGAAACTGCATAGCTGTTGCACAGGAAAGGCTATATCTGGCCTTGTTATGGTGAGGTATATAAGTTTCCCAATGAGTCTCCTATAGGCTGGGACATCATCAATCAAGGGTGAATCATTATGTGTGAGATTAGTATGGCTTTCCATTGGACTCTTGGCAGGCTTGGCATCTAAAAATCCAGCCTGATCCAATAGTTCCAGAGTGTACTTTCTTTAACTAATATATATCCCCTCCTTGGTTCTTGCTATCTCTATCCCCAACAATTATTTCAAGGGCCCCAAATTTTTAATCTGAAACTCCTTATGCAACATAGATTTAATGTCCTCTACGCCCCCCCTCATTATCACATGTGACAATGATGTCATCTATATACACCAATAATATTATCATTGACTGTCCCATCCTTTTTGTAAACAAAGTGTAGTCGTGCTTTGATTGAGAGAAGCCCTGGGCCTGTAGGAACTTGGTTAGCCTAGTGTTCCACTCTCTACTTGCTTGCTTCAAACCATAGAGTGACTTCTGAACCTTATACACTAAATTTGACTTAGATGGTAATGTACCTGGAGGTGGAAGCATTTAGATATCTTCGTGTAACTCTCCATGAAGAAACACATTATTCACATCAAGTTGGTGTACTGGCCACTGTAGTCTTGCTGCCAACGCCAGAATTATTCTCACAGTCGTTAATTTGCCACTGGGGAAAAAGTATCATGGTAATCCACCCCATACTGTTGTGTTTATCCCTTGGCAACTAACCTAGCCTTATACCTGTCCACAGTGCCAACTAACTAACATGGCAGATTTGATTGCAATAATAGTCTTTGAGGTAGGTTGGAGTTTTTCTGATCCTGGGCTGTTTGATGTTTAGATGAGAATCAGTGGGAGAGAAATCAGCAGGTGCTGTAATTGGTAGATCAACCACCAACGTCGCTTCTGAAAGATCATGAGAGACTGTGGTGACTGGGGATGCAGGAGGAACAGTAGAAGGATTCAGAATGGTTGGTGTGGCATCAGAATCTAGAGGTGGAACTGTGTTAGATGTGGATGGAATGTATTCAGTACATATGGCAGGTTCAGAGTTAGGGAGAGTTTGAACTGGGATGTGTGCTGAGTCACTTGGCTTTGGGTATGTAGACATCATAGGAAAGACAGGTTCATGGAATGTCACATCTCTTGATATAAAAATATCTTTGGTATCAAGATCTTACAAAATATATCCTTTTGTAATATACAAGAACATAGACCTCCTGGCTCTAAGAGCAAATTTTTCCTTGTGAGCCTGATTGTTTGTTGCAAAAGCAAGGCAGCCAAAAACTCTAGGGTTGCTATACACAGGATTGGATTTGCAGAGGAGCTTGAATGGAGTATTATGATGAAGGATAGGTGATGGGGTCAGATTAATCAAGTAGGCTGCATATTGTATACAAAATCCCCAATACTTGACTAGAAGATGGGCTTAGAACTTTAATGCTCTAGCAACTGACAGTATGTGTTGCTGCTTTCTCTCAACTAGCCCGTTTTGTTGTGGGGTCTTAACACAGTTAGTTTGGTGGATTATGCCTTTGGAAGCATAAAATGAACTCATATTAAACTACAATCCATTATCAGTTCTAATCACTTTAATGCCAACACCAAATTGAACCAAAGCATATTGATAAAATCTATGGATTATATTTCTTGTTTCAGACTTGGATTTCATCAAATACACGCAACAATATCTGGAATAATCATCAACTATTGTAAGAAAATAAAGTGCTAGTCTTCACTACCCGGTTTATGTTTCCATCTCTTTAGATTAATAAGTTTTTTTCTGCTTTGATTTACAGTATATACGTCTGTCCTTATTGGCCTATTTTCATGTGAGTTTACTTTCTTTGTACATATTTGCTCACTTGAATTTTACGGTATTGGCTTGGAGCTTGTAGGAAAACTTTTGTATTTGCTTGGGAATCTCCGCATGAAAACTTTTGTATTTGCTTGGTGCTTGTATGTTTCCTTCACACACAGATCTGAATTTGAATCACACCCATCTTGTTGGATTCTCACCCCTCAACGTTTTTTATCCGACATTCAAATTTTTTGTTTGTTTTTTTTCTCCCTTGCACTTGTTCTTGAATTTGCATTTGAAGCGGTGGAGGATTTGATATTTGTCTTCCCCGTTTCTATCATTCGACTTTCTCTCCTTCTGCTGCTTCTTGATCTCTTGCTTTCTTTCAAATTCATAGCCACAAAATCTGAGTAGGTGATCGGGAATTACAAGCGTGAGCTTGAGTTCGGTTTGAAAAAAGAGACTGTTATCGTCCGTGAAGCTGCTAGTCGTGCTGTGAAAGACCTCCTGGCGCGGCTTGAGTCCGGCGATTTTGACTCGATTGCGATACAGATCTGTTCTATTGGATCTTGGCGTGACACAGACCAATCAGGTGATATAATTTCATTTTTTTTTAGTACCATTGAAGTACTTTTGATTGTTTAAATTTAGTTTCAAACTTTCTACATCTGTAACATACCTTGGATCTGTAGTTTTAGTTGCAATAATTGATAGCATACGTCATGATTTTTCCGTGAGACCATGTCTAAGGAAGAGGGGTGTAGGTAAGGAGAAGAAAAATGAACATAGTCTGAGAGTAGCCTCTTGGAATGTAGGAACATTAAGTGGTAAATTGTTTGAGATTATAGATACATTTAAGAGACGTAAGATAGATATAGCATGCCTCCAAGAAACTAGGTGGAAAGAGAATAAAGGTAAAGAGTGTAATGGGTATAAGTTGTTGTATTCAGGGTCAGATGGAACCAAGAATGGGGTAGGATTCCTAGTAAAGATAGAACTACACACGAACGTGATTGATGTGATTAGATATAATGATAGACTTATGGTGATGAAGTTAGTACTAAATAAGGAGGTAGTGTCGGTGATTTGTGCCTATGCACCCCAAGTGGGACTAGAAGAACAGGAGAAGAAAAAGTTTTGGGATTGCTTAGATGTAGTGTTAAAGGCAATACCCAGGGAGGAACGAATTTGTATCGGGGTGATTTTAATGGACATATTGGAAATAATAGTGATGGTTTTCAGGCGGTACATGGCGGGTTTGGTTATGGAGATAGAAATTAATAGGGTAGAGATCTGCTAGATATAGCAGTAGCCCATGACCTAGGCATTATAAACTCGTTTTTTAAGAAAAAAGAATCACATTTAATCACGTTTAAAAGCGGAGGACGTCACATGCAGATCGACTATTTTTTGATGAGGCGGGAAAACCGACGGTTGTGGAGGGATTATAAGGTTATACCAGGAGAGACAGCGGTGATGCAACACCGTTTATTAGTGGTAGTTATAACATTGAGCCAAAAGCTGAGTAAGGGGGTTAGAAAATTCCCACCCAGTATTCGATGGGGAAGTTTGAAGGACGAAAAAATTAATATATTTAGAGACAAGTTCATCTCTCCGAAACTAGATCGTCTAGGTGATGACACAAATCAGATGTGGGAAACTATATCGACTACTATTACTCAGGCGGCTAGAGAAACGCTCGGGGTAACAACATGAAAGAAGTTCGTACATAAAGAGACGTGGTGGTGGAACGAGAATGTGCAACAAATAATAAGAGACAAGCAAAATATTTTTAGAGAGCTGTTAAGATGCACCAATGAGGAAGCAAGAGTGCGATTGAAGGATAATTACAAAATCGCCAGGAAGGATGCGAAGAAGGCAGTGACAGAAGCAAAGACTGCAGCTTATAAAAGGATGTATGAGAGACTAGAAACAAAAGAAGGAGAACATAATATGTTCAAGATTGCCAAAGCTAGGGATCGAAAGAGGCAGGACCTAGGAGGCGGAAAGTTCATAAAAGGAGAAGATGGACATGTGTTAGTCAAAGCACAAGACATCAAGTTGAAATGGCAAACATACTTTCACAATCTTTTCAACGGCAGTAGTGCCGACTACAAAGAACGAGAAAGCAGCAATAACCAACAACGACAACATAATAACTCCGACTGTCAGAACATCCCACAAGGAGAGGTGATGAGAGCACTGAAGAAGATGGGAAGAGCTAAAGCGGTCGGCCTAGATAACATACCCATTGAGGCGTGGAAGTCTTTAGGAGAGGAAGAGGTCCAATGGCTAACTACTCTGTTCAACCGTATTTACAAAACAGGGAAGATGCCAGATGAGTGGAGACAGAGTGTCGTGGTCCCCCTATATAAGAACAAAGGAGACGCACAGTGTTGTGGGAACTATAGAGGGATTAAGTTGCTAAGCCATACCATGAAGTTATGGGAGAGAATAATCGACACCCGAATTAGGAGAGAAACTCAGGTTACGGTGAACCAATTTGGTTTTATGCCAGGAAGGTCAACTATAGAAGCAATACACATTCTCAGGAGATTAATGGAGAAGTGTAGGGAGAAGAAGCGCGATTTACATATGGTTTTCGTCGATCTTGAAAAAGCATATGATAGTGTGCCGCGTAGCTTGATATGGGATAGTTTGGAGGCAAGAGAGATCCCTATGAAGTATATAAACATAATTAGAGATATGTATGCTAGGACAAAAACAACCATCCGTACGGCTGTTGGGAATACAAACTTTTTTCCGGTGGAGGTCGGTCTCCATCAAGGGTCTGCATTGAGCCCATTTCTTTTTGCAGTCGTCATGGATGAGTTGTCAAAGACGATACAGGAGACAGTTCTTTGGTGTATGCTTTTTGCTGACGATATTGTATTAGTCGCAGAAAGTAGACATACACTGAGTATGAGAGTAGAGCAGTGGAGAGGTGTTTTAGAGAGAAAAGGCTTAAAGATTAGCCGTTCTAAGACCGAGTATCTGCACTGCGACTTCAGCGGCGTAGCAGACAGTGAGGATTGCCAGCTCACCATCGTTGGTCAAGTGGTACCACAAGTAAGTAAGTTTAAGTACCTAGGATCATTTGTGCAGCAGAATGGCTACATAGATAATGATGTAGCACATCGAGTTCAAAAAGGCTAGTGTAGATGGAGGGCGGCCTCAGGGGTGCTGTGTGACAAAAATTTCCCAACTAAATTCAAGGGAAAATTTTATAGAGTGGCAGTGCGACCGGCAATGCTATATGGGACAGACTGCTGGGCCATCAAAAAGTCACAATTACAGAAGATGGAAGTGACAGAGATGAAAATGTTAAGATGGATGTGTGGACATACAAGGCTAGACCGGATCAGAAACGAGGTGTTTCGAGAAAGGTTAGGCGTGGCTAGTATAGCTGATAAGATAAGGGAGGGAAGATTGAGATGATTTGGCCATGTCATGAGGAGACAGACAACAGTATCTGTCCGAGCAATTGAAAGCCTCATTGTAGAGGGAAACAGGAGTAAAGGCAGGTCCAAACTGACTTGGGATGAGCAGATAAGACACGACTTACTAGATTTGCACCTCTCTGAGGACATGGTCCAGGATAGGAGTTCATGGAGACATAAGATTAAGGTTAACGAGGCATAGGTCATATATAGGGAAACTTTAGAGTATATTTAGGGACAGATAGGCGTACACACTATCTACGCTTTAGGTTGACTTTCCACTTGGTGGCGTATGTTATACTGTTGTTTTATATTACATGTACATATATATGTGATGTGTATTTTAATATCGAAAGGCCTTTCTTTGTATTTCTTGAATGTAATCACTAACACACTAGCACAACATATCTCTATTATCATATCATTTATGCAGGTAGAGCCGGGGGTCTCACTGGAAGCAGACTCTCTATCCCTTGGGATAGGGGTATTGTCTGCCTACCACTTACCCTCACCAGACCCTAACGATAGCTTTTGCTGTCGTTGGGAATACTGGGTTTGGATGATGATGATGATGATATTGTAAGAAAATAGTATTGATCCTACATAGTGGGGTGTTTATAAAGACCTCATATGTCCATGTGTACAAAGGAGAAAGGTTTACTGCTTACATAATCAGAAATAGGAAATGGCATGTGTTTTTGTTTCGCTAGCGGGCATATATACATTTACATGTATTATCAGGAATCATAACCTAGGGTTCAAGCTTTTAGACCTCTCTTAATCTTGAGACTCCCAAATGTCCAAGCATGGCGTGCCAAAGCAAGGAATCTGAGAAAGAAGCTGCAAAAGTTTTGCCAAACATAGGAGAAATATGGGCTGAGGTGGCTGAGTTAGAGGTGTGAATTGGAGCCTTGAATGAACTATGAAGATGATACAGTCCTTGATGGACTTCAGCTGAACCAATCATCTTCTTGGTAGTCATGTCTTGGACTGTACAATGATCAGAATGAAATGTTGTGATATATTATGTTTGAATGATTGCAAAATGTATATGTGAGCATATGTGTAATTGTTGTGCAAAATGTATATGTGTGCATATGTGTAATTGTTGTGATTGGAAAATGCATATGTGATATATATATGTGCAACGTTTACATATGAAATTGATTGTGCAAGACATGAACTTATGAGCTAAATGAGAAATTGATTGATTGAATCAAGATTGAACAAGTTTGAGTAAGATCATGAGATTGAACTTGGCCAATTCAATCACATATCTTAATCAAGACATGTTCAAACTGATCTTAGAAGATATATATGCCAATACATGTTGATAATATGATCTAACCAAGCCTTGAAGTCACATGACTTACACTATAAGGCAAATTGCTCGGTTTAGTATTCTATTGCAGGTTTTGGTTCATATCTTGAGCAAATGAACTCCAAATTGAGTCATTCAAAAGCCCACTTGATCCTTATTCAATTTAGAATCTAATTGGCTGAGGAAGAGCATGCTTGGCACGGTTAAAACTGAATTGACCCGGTGGGAAGCTTATTGACCTGAATAAGGGCTATTTTGGTAATTTCATCATTTGGACTTCTCATTCTTATTTGGTCTTCTTCCAACGGATTTATATGATCATATGATACATTTATAAGTCATGTCACATCATGGCAAAGAATGAATCTGGAGCAGCACCATGTCTAGGTTCATCCTAGGACAAAATTCCTATTTTTGTGCTAAGGGGTATTCTGGTCTTTTCACTTGCCAACGGATCTTCCAACATGTTATATATTGTTTATATGATGATTATATGTGTTTATGTCACATATGGTACGTGCCCTATTTTATGGAAACGGGCAGCATGGTATCTCAATTGGAATTCTCATATTATGGTTATCACATCTATGGTTTTCTTGGAATTCTTGGTATTCTTCATATGGTTTTCTATGCTACATGTTGAAGACATAAATGGCTATATATTATGTGGTGACACACGGATTTGGGCGCACATATCATGTTCAAATTTCAGAATTTGAACAAGTCAAGGCAAGTTGAGTTAAGCTACTATTTTGGTGCTGATTTTAAGTGATTATTCTTGGCTATTCTTGTGATGATTCAAACGGCTATTTTGGCTGAAAGATGGAGCAATATTTCATATATTATTTGGTCAAAAAGATGGAACAAAAATCTCTCTACAAAGGCTTGATACAAACGGCTATATGATTCAAATGTAGAAGACCAAGTCAAGCTGAATTTTCTCTATCTTTTAGACTATGCAAACGGCTATTTTCAAAAGTTGAAGACTAATTCAAAGGCTTGGCTCAAACGGCTATTTATGGTTAAAGATTGAAGACTTATTCTCAAAAACCTTGGCTGATTTCTATCTATTATTCAATGTCTATCTTCAAGGGTTTCCAACGTCACTTTTTATTCAAAAAGAGGAGCCTTTTCAACGTCATTTTGATATTCAAATGAGGAGCAAAAATCTGTTCAAAAACATATGCCAAATCAGCTGCATACATGGCAAGTTATTTACACATGGATGTTGATGATTGGAGCTGATTTTTAAACATTCAAATGGAGCCAATTTTATCTCATTCCAACGGCCATGAGAGGATAAAAGTCAAGGTGAAAGACCATTTCAAAGCAACCAAAGATAAGTCTCATTTGAATAGCTAAAAAGGTGCTGAATTTTCTCCTTTTATCCACACTTCAAACGGCTACTTTGAGGAGCCTAAAGGCTGTCCTCTTGGCTATAAATAGCTCCCAAAGGTGAAGAGTAAAGATCACAAGAGCACACCAACGAAAGCAACAAAGAAAGCAAGCAAGACAATTAGCTCTTTGTCTCCATTCTTCTCTTCTACTCTTCTATATTGAAGAACACATTTGTAGCAAGCTTTATGATTGTATAGTTCTTCATTTCTTGTCATTTCAACACCTTTCAAACGACATATTGTGAAGGAGAAGCTGGTGTATAAAGCTTACTCCTTAGAGGTGAGCAAAAGGTGAAAAGGTGCAAAGGTGCAAAGGTGATACAAACTAGGTGTTTTGGTGAAGCCTCTTGAAGAAGTTGATGAAAAGCTTCTTCCTTTGGCTTTGTAAGGTGACTTTGGTGTTTGGTGTTTAGTGAAATCCAAGAGAAGGTGTCTCTTGGGACTGGAGTAGGTCACATTGACCGAACCAGGATAATTCCTTGTGTTCTCTACTTATTTCCTGCACTTACTGTTTTCTGCCTGAGATTTACACTAACTTGGCACGCACAATTGAACAAGCAAACATCCTTAGAATTGCATGAATTTTGGATATATCATACTTCAATGTGTTAGCTTTCATTTGACGCAAGAATCACTAAATTCTAAGGTGTGTAGCATATTCAAATTATCTTCACAAAATTGTTGCTACATTCTGTGAACAATTTTGACCAGTGTGCAAAACTTGTGAAATTTGAACAGGCTATCCTTTGAATCTTGGAGTGAGCCTTATATCAAATTAAACTAGACATCCTAAGGTTTAATTTGACATAAGATTCATCAAAATAGCACGGGTAGATTTTGAGATATCAACGTTTGAAGTTAAGCAAACATTCTGACTGAAACTGCCAGAATTGCACACTTTACTTTTCTTGCTTATTTGAACGTGCTAACTTGCTTGAAATTGGCTGAAATTTTTATGACATATCATAAACATACTACACTTGATCACTGCCAAGTTTGAGAGCATTCTCAGGTGTATAAGTGGTTCAACCAAAACGTCCAAAACAGTGAACTGTTTCTGGAATTTTCAGAACCTGAGGCTAAAGAGGCAAAGGGGTCTTCAAACAAGTTTTTGAAGGTAATTATAGTGTAATTTCCGCTAATCCACTATTCACCCCCCCTCTAGTGGTGCTATACAGGTCCAACAAGTGGTATCAGAGCAAGGTTGAGCACCATATTCTTATTTGAAGCTGAAAACAGTTTACACTCCAAGTTGCAAAGTTGCTGGAAATTCTCTGGTTGTCTTATATTCTTCATATTTAGTATCTACAACAAGGTGACACTTTCTTTCCTTCTTATAAGTGTTTTAAACGTTTTCTCACACACTAAGAAGCATGTCTAAGTCACACATGAAAATAGAATTAGAAGGCATGTCCACACAAAGACCAACTAAAAGACAAGCAAAATCAGCCGCCCCTATCAATGTGAAATCTAACAAACAAGATGGCAAATGGTATGATAAAGAACTTAAGTGTTATGAATGTGGCAAACAAGGACACATATCATATGATTGTCCAAATAAGAACAAAAACCGTGACATGGATGACAAGACAAGGACAAAAACTAGAGTAGAACCTATGCAAAGGAGGAAGAAAGCTCTCAAGGTAAGTTCAAGCACTTGGGATGACACATCTTCATCCGAATCTGAGGAGGAACCTGAAGTTGCACAAACATGTTTGGCTTCAAAGTCTACAAATGAGGTAACATTTGATTCTGATTCCGAATGTGATTTTACTCAAGATGAATTGTTGGATGAATTAGAAAAGTTGCATAATAGATATAAGAAGCTATCCAAGGAGAAGAAAAGAATAGTTGAGGAGAAGAACAAGTTGGAGACGTCTAACTTGAATCTAACTTCTCAACTAGAAGTTCTTCAACTTGAATCATCTAACACTATTAGTTCAATGCAAAATCAGATCAAGGAACTTAAGAACAAACATGAAAATGTGCAATGTGTTCAATGTGTTGAATTCAATGTTTTAAAGTCTAAATTACATGAAATACAAACTGAATTTGAATCATTAAAAGCATGCAACCTAGACTTGAACAAATCTTTAGAACAATTTAAGAATGGTTCCAACATGTTAGACACTCTTATTGCATCTCAAAAGCATGGAAATGACAAACAAGGTCTTGGATATGTTGAAGAAGCTGAACACACACCTAAGGAAACAACATTTGTATCATCTTCAACCAACATGAAATATAGGCCAAAAGCATCTAGAAATGAACCTATTCTGCCCACACCACCTTCATCACAAAGATTGCAAAATGCATCAACATATAGGAAGGTAAATACACCTAGAAACCATGCTTACATGTATACAAGAATGCCTAAACAAAGTAGTATGCAATCTGCTCAAGTTATGCCTTATATGCAACAACATGCTTATGTGAAGAACATGACATACTCTCGGCCTAAATCAATGTACAACACACGGCCTAGACACACACAACATCTTGCTTACACACGGCCTAAATTCAATGCTTATACACGGCCAAGATATAACTCATATACATGGCAACATTTAAATGCATATAGAACTTATCATGCTTATCCAACTAGTCATAAACGTGCAGCCCCTTTTCAATCATATTCTATGTATCAAAATCCACTATTTGTTCATTATATGCAACATGGTTATAACATTTCAAAACCAAGAAAGGTTGTTCAAGTTTGGGTACCTAAAGGTACACTAACATGAACTTAACTTGTCTAACCTTGAAAGGACCCAAAATCAAAGGGTACCTAAGTTGTTATTTACATTTGTAGGTACATAACATCAAAGAAAGACAAGTTGCTGGTTATAACAACAAAGAAGATGAAAAGAACAAAACCAATTGGATAGTTGATAGTGGTTGCTCAAGACATATGACGGGCAACAAAAATTTGTTTAGCACACTTAAAAACGTTGCAAAAGGTGGCAAAGTCACTTTTGGAGACAACAACCAAGGCCAAATAATTGGCAAAGGCAAGGTTGGGGATCCAAACAAGTTTGAGATCAAAAACGTCCTACTTGTAAGTAACTTAACCTTTGAGCTTTTAAGTGTTTCTCAACTATGTGACAACAACTTGAATGTTCTCTTCTCCTCCACCTCTTGTAAGATAATGGATAAAAACAATCAAGTTGTGTTAAAAGGAAAACGTGAAGGAAACATATATGTGCTTAACATGGATGATATGCTAAGTAGTAACACAAAATGTCTTGTTTCACATGAATCTGATCCCAATCTTTGGCATAGACGTTTAGGACACATTGGTATATCAACCTTAGAAAAACTACACGCTAAAAGTCTTGTTAAAGGATTGCCTAAACTTAACTTGGATGATTTTCAACTATGTGAATCTTGTATCAAAGGCAAACATGTTAGAGAATCCCTTAAGTCTAAAACCGAGTTCACAACGTCAAGAATACTAGAACTCTTGCATATAGACTTATTTGGTCCATGTAGAACAAGAAGCTTAGGTGGAAGTTATTATGTATGTGTAATAGTTGATGATTTCTCAAGATATACTTGGACATTGTTTCTTGCTTCAAAAGATGAAAGTGCATCATTTATAGCTAATCTAATTAGACAACTTGAAAATGAACATGAATCACATGTTATTAAGATAAGGAGTGATAGAGGTGGTGAGTTTAAAAATAGTGAATTAATCAAATTCTGTAATGAAAAGGGTATAAAACATGAATTCTCCCCACCAAGAACTCCTCAACTTAATGGTGTAGTTGAAAGAAAGAATAGGACTATTCAAGAAGTAGCAAGAACAATGATGGTAGAAAACAAAGTACCTAAATTCTTATGGGCTGAAGCAGTAAACACTTCAAGTTATATGATCAACAGACTATCAATAAGAAAGAAATTGAACAAAACACCATATGAAATCTTAAATGGACGACTCCCAAAAGTAAACTATCTAAAAGTCTTTGGTTGTAAATGTTTTGTTTTGAACACAAAAGATAACTTAGATAAGTTTGATCCTAAGTCTGATGAACATATATTTGTGGGATATTCAATGAACTCTAAAGCATATAGATGTTATAATGCACAAACAAGAAAGATAGTTGAATCTATACATGTGAAGTTCAATGAAAATGCATATCTCCAAACAAGTAATCAACATGAAATCTATGTACCAAATGATCAAATACTTCATGATGAAGATGAACTTATCCTACCACCTACACATGATCAAGTTGAAACACCAAATCAAACTCTTGAAATACATGAAGTTCAAACTCCCCCTACACAAGAAAATGTGCCTAACCAACCTATTGAACATCATGAACCTATTGAAGATGCACAACCAAGTAATTGGTGGCAAATCAGAGATAAACAAAAGCATCCTCAAGAACTTATAATAGGAGATGTAAATCAAGGGGTTAGAACACGTAGGCAAACAGATCCTAATGAGTATGATCAATGGCATGCACTTATATCCCAAATTGAACCTAAAAATGTGAATGATGCCTTAAACGATGCATATTGGATAGATGCAATGCATGAAGAGTTAAGCCAATTTGAAAGAAACAATGTGTGGGATTTAGTACCTAAACCCGAGGATAAATCAATCATTGGAACTAAATGGGTGTTTAGGAACAAAATGAATGAGCAAGGGGTTGTAGTAAGAAATAAAGCAAGACTTGTAGCTCAAGGATATAATCAAGAAGAGGGTATTGATTACGATGAAACATTTGCCCCCGTAGCAAGATTAGAGTCCATACGCCTCTTATTAGCTTTCGCATGTTATAATAATATCAAACTATTCCAAATGGATGTTAAGAGTGCATTTTTAAATGGCTATATCCAAGAAGAAGTTTTTGTTAAACAACCACCAGGCTTTGAAGATCCAAAGAACCCTGATCATGTATATAAACTTAAGAAAGCCTTATATGGTTTGAAACAAGCCCCCCGTGCATGGTATGAAAGATTTGCCAACTTTTTACTAAGTAACAACTTTCAAAGAGGAACCATAGATAGTACCTTATTCTTGAAAAAGAAAGACAAAGATTTGCTTGTAATACAAATATATGTAGATGACATAATCTTTGGTTCAACTAATCCTAACTTAGTAAAAGACTTTGAAGATTGTATGAAGTCTGAGTTTGAAATGTCCATGGTTGGTGAATTAAATTACTTCTTAGGCTTGCAAATAAAACAAACATCAGATGGTATACATATCAATCAAGCCAAATACATAAGAGATATGATAAAGAAATTCAACTTTGAAAACTTGAAACCATCTCCAACACCAATGTGTACTTCAACAAAATTAGACAAAGATGAAAATGGTGTTGCATTTGATGAAAAACTATATAGGTCTATGATTGGTTCATTGCTATATCTAACTGCTAGTAGACCTGATATTATGTTTGCAGTATGTATGTGTGCAAGATTTCAAAGTATGCCTAAGTTGTCACACTTTAAAGCTGTAAAAAGAATATTTAGATATCTTCAACATACACCAACATTAGGCTTATGGTATGATAGACAATCTAGTCTAAGTCTACATGCATATTCAGATGCAGATTATGGTGGATGTAGAGTAGATAGAAAGAGCACTAGTGGAACATGTCAATTTCTAGGAAACTCACTAATATCTTGGTTTTCAAAGAAACAATCTAGTGTTGCACTTTCTACTACTGAAGCGGAATATATGGCTTTAAGTCTATGTTGTACTCAACTCTTATGGATTAAACAACAACTTTCAGACTTTGAAATACAAGTAAATAATATCCCCATCTATTGTGATAGTACAAGTGCTATAAATTTGTCTAAAAACCCTGTACTACACTCTAAGGCAAAACATATAGAAGTACGTTATCATTTTCTCCGTGATCATGTTACTCTTGGACATATACACATTGAACATGTTAGAACTGATCAACAAGTAGCTGACATATTCACTAAACCCCTTAATCAAGCTATCTTTGAGACTTTACGTGCAAGACTTGGATTAATTGCTTACACCTGACTACTACACTGTCTTTTGCATAATTTACAAAATTAAGGGGGAGAAATAAATGTGTATATAAATGTGTATATATATCATGTTAAGGGGAAGATATAAGAAGATGTGAGATATCATGTTAAGGGGGAGATAACACATTAAGGGGGAGCAGCTTACACTTGTTTTAGATGCTTACTTGATTACACAGATTACACTTGATTTAACAGATTACACTTGATTTAGATGCACACTTGATTTGAATGCTTAATATACACATATGTGGGGTAATTTTGCAAATCATCAAAAGGGGGAGATTGTTGTGATATATTATGTTTGAATGATTGCAAAATGTATATGTGAGCATATGTGTAATTGTTGTGCAAAATGTATATGTGTGCATATGTGTAATTGTTGTGATTGGAAAATGCATATGTGATATATATATGTG
>AP025041.1:17708010-17923401 GCA_036186865.1 Eustoma russellianum | reverse complement strand
CGGGAGTAACCCCTGAAGTTCTGGCGCAAAAAGGCCCAAACCTGATAGATGCGATCACAGTGGAGGAAGACATGATCAACTGAGGCTGAATACTGCTTGCAAAACAGACACTGCGTAGGGCGTGCCACCGAGTATCGGCCAATGTAGTCCTCAAATGGTATAGCAGAATGGAAAATGCGCCACAGCAAGATTTTCGTGGATGGAGAGTGCTGCTTGAACCAAATAAATTTTGCCGACAGCTGTGTAGATGTTGATGTCCTACAAATATCATAGGCCTATTTGAGAGTTAATTCCCCAGTAGGAGTTGGTGTCCACGAAAGGAAAGAATCCAAGCCGGTTGTCTGGGAGATGCACATGTGATGTATCCGACAAATTAACTTCCAAACTGTGGAGTCTGGAAGTCGTGGCCTGTAATCTCCTCTTCTGCCATACTTCATATGCATATAGTGACTCCACAAAGTATCATTTTTTTGGTATGTCCACCAAATTCGGCAACGATATGCTTGTTGTAACATATTAAGATCCCGAAGCCCTAATCCACCTTCTCCAATAGGTAATGTAATTCTTGACCATGATACCCAATGATGCCGGTATTCCCAAAAAAAAGATGCCATCTTTCTGTTGATTATTCGTATGACTGATTTTGGTAATCCACCTGCTGCTAAAATATGGAGCGGAAGTGCAGTACTCACTGAACGAAGCAGAACTAGACGCCCTGCTTGAGAGAGCAGACGGGCATGCCAACCTTGTAGGCGGTCCTCCATGTGTTGTAACAGCGAGGAGCAATACACAGATCTATTAATACCTTTGTGGAGATATGATCCCAGATATCGAAAAGGAAAAGAAGCAAGTCGTATACCAAGAATGTCCTTATATGTTAGTCGCTGATGGGGGGTGGTATTTTCCGAAGGGATGAAACTACTTTTGTGAAAATTTACCTTTTGTCCCGATGCAGCTTCATACTTAGTTAAGAATGCATGAAAACGGCGAAGGTTACGCTGTGTTCCCCGCAGAAAAATAAGAAGATCATCAGCATAGGCCAAGTGGGTGATGGCAAAGGGAATACGACCCAGGCGAAAAGATTGGATGTGGTCTGCTGCGACAAGTGACTTCAAGCCTCTGCTAAAACCCTCTGATGATAAAATAAACAGCAATGGGGACAGCGGATCGCCCTGCTTTACTCCCCTGAATGGGCGAAACGATGACGATGGCTGTCCATTTATTAAAACTGACAGCTTCGTGACACTGAGATGATTAATAACAACTCGTATGAAGAAATATGAAAACCCGAATTTGCGCAATAATAGCTCAAGATACTCCCAGCTCACCCGGTCAAAAGCTTTCATCATATCTAATTTCAAGCATAGCTGAGATCCCCCTTTATCCAGCATATGTATCATTTCCTGCGCCAATAACACTTGTGCGGAAAGATCATGGCTGGGTAAAAATCTTGTTTGCTCCGGCGAGATTAACCTTGGCAATATTGTCCCAATCGTGTGGTGATGATGCGAGTACAGACTTTACTCAAAAAATTCGTAAGACAAATAGGACGAAAGTCGCTAAATTTTTGGGGTGATTGTGTTTTCGGTATCAGAGTAAGTAAAGCACTAGCCATAACTGCTGGTTGTGGAACCCCAAGAAAGAATTCCTGCACCGCGTTGAGTACATCAGAATGTATTATGGTCCAGCATGAGCGATAAAAACTACCATGAAAACCATCCGGCCCTGCTGCGCTTTGAGGATCTAGACTCCACACTGCTATCTTAACCTCCGATTTCGACGGAAGCTGTGTAAGCATGAGGTTGTCTTGGTCAAATATTATACATGGGATGTGTGAAAGGATCTCCGAGTGGTTTTGTGTTGCTTCCCGAGCAAATAATTCATTATAGAACTCAACCGCAGAAGCCAGATATCATCCAGGCTAGTTAACAGGGTGCCCGCCGAATTTCGTATTTGCTGTATGCGAATGCGTGTGCGTTTACCTTTGACAAGTGAGTGAAAATATCTTGTATTAGCATCCCCTTCATTTAGCCATTTAACTCTTGCCTTTTGCTTCCAGAAATGCAGTTCATAATTCGATGCAAGCAAATAGTCAGCCTTGGCCTTATAATAGGCCTGTCGCGTCTCTTCCGTGGGATTTGCATCCCGACTATGTTCTGCGTTACTCAACAGGTCCTCTGCGTGCTTCAGATTATTGAAAATGTTCCCAAAGATATCTTTATTCCACTTTTGTATGTCTTTCTTTAAGGAAAATAACTTCGTATAGAACCCATGCATGCCACCCGTTGTTGGATATGATAACCAAGCATTTTGCACATAGGCGTGAAAATCCGAATGATAGAGCCAGTCATCTAAAAAACGAAAGGAGCGACGGCAAGGCGGAGAACTCATTTTGCGTAGCAAAAGTAGCGGGGTGTGATCAGATGTCGCGCGTGGTAAATGAGTTAACTGCAAATTCTCAAACCTATCTTGAAACATAGAGTTGACAAATATCCAGTCCAATCGTCGTCGAACACGGCCAAGACCTTTGCCTTCCGCCCAAGTAAATCTAGTGCCGTGATATGGGGGTGACATAAGAGAGCATGCTTCGATACACTCATTAAAATCTGGTACAGCTGTCAGAGATGGAGTGGATCTTCCACTATGATCGTCCAGAGATCTAAAAGTATTGAAATCGCCTCCCACGAGCCAAGGTAATTGCAATGTCGTAGCGAAGTCACACAGGGAGTGCCATAGAATATGACGCTGAGAGGGTGTATGTTTCGCATAGACCAACGAAAGTACAAAAGTATACTGCAGTGATAGCGACAGTAATGTGAAATGGACCACTTGATCATTATCCTGCATGTCGAGCAAACGGAACTCATTATCACGCCAAAAAAACCAGATATGTTCTGACTACGAGGCATAGAACTGCGAAAAACCAAGACGCAAACCAAACCCAGTTATTTGTGATGGAGTATGTTTAGGTTCAATCAAAGCCAGTAAATTCAATCGATGATCTCTAATCAAATTGTGTAGCCGTGGCAAGGAGGCACGCATGCCTCGAATATTCCATATTAATATATTCATTAAGGTTAGAGGAACTTCCCTGAATAACATGCGATGCACTACGCATCAAAATGGTTGATGGTGGCAAGGGGGGTAGATCCTTGCGGGATCGACGTTTACGACGTGGAACCACCGGGATGAACGCAGCTTCCTCATCATGACCTTCCAGACGCGAAATTAAGGTCTCATCATCCGGTGATGCTTGCATGAGCTGCATGCGGCGGGCAACATCAGCGAGTACAATAGGGATTTCCTCTACGGGAATGTCAGCAGGCAAATCATTATCTGACGAGTGTCCAATATCCAGCTGTGTAATGTCAGTTGGCACATGGTTATCCACAGCATCAAAGAATTCATCCTGCGTATGGTCATCGGGAGCATTATCAGGCGGTAATGGGACATTATCGGTTGGGGGATTGTCTGCGGTACAGAGATCATCGTGAGGCCTTGTTGGATCAACCGAACGTAATGGAGCATGCACATTTTGGCCCACGTAATCATCTCCAGTGGACATTTGCTCCTGAGCCGGGGGGTGCCCTAAGGGTTTGCGCTTAACCGGAGTCCAACGCGTTTTGGGCTGACGAGCCGGGGGAGGCGGAGGAGGCAGCAGTGGTATACTGGACGCTCCTTTAGGTGGACATGCAGCGGTTGCATGTCCCAGTCTACGGCAGGCAGTGCAGAAAAGGGGTAAATTGTTAAGAAATCAACCGAGATCACTGCCAAACACGCAGCGGAAAACAAAAACTTGATCTCCGATTTCCTACCAATGATCCATGTTGTTCGTTTAATTCGATGAAAGAAACTCGAAAATTACCTTCGTAGATCCGAATTACACAGATGAAGCAGGTGCGAGAATACGATCACCCTCTGTCGGTATCCACACGAACGCTTCCGCCTGGAGTGCTAGCTCTTCAAACGGCGCGACTGAAAAACTCGTTTTTCTCAAAAACGATTCTAGGGTTTCGTTTTCTGTTCTCTCGTTTTTTTTATTGCTTGGTGTATTAGATACGCCAAGCTCCATACATATATATAGATATCAAAATCCGATTGCAGATCAGATTTTTTAACGCTATCAAAATCCGTACCAGATACGGATTCTGTTAGGATTAGATAAAACCAATCAAAATCCATATCAAATATGGATTCTCTGTTATTATCCGATGATATAAATATATACATAAAAAACGAAATTAATAATAATAATAATAATTAATATCCAATATTAATATTATTAATATTAAAAAACGATAATAATAATAATAATTAATATCCAATATTAATATTATTAATATTATTAATCTCAGCCATGCGCATTCTTGTGTGTGACCCGATAGGCCCATATTAATTGGCAGTTGATTAAATCTCTATTAAATCAACAAGTCGTAATTGGCCTCTAGCAAGGCATTACAACTACCAAATTAATACGAGTAAAGTCCAACTAGACTAATAATAGTACATGCATTAATCCCTTTGTCACACGATATCTAGTTTGAACATAAGTCATGGTCAGCGTCATACTTATATAGTTCAAACATATGATTTTTCGATCTCTAAGTAGACTGATAAAACAAATGATATTGATCACACTATCAATTCATTTGAGCACGGCCATGCATTTCACAGTCTCACAAATCGAGGGGCCCAAAGATATCTCTCTCAAAAGAGAGGGACAAATTCTATCTTGATTTTTCAATATCCTCTACATAATTTCTATCACATTCAATCATGACCTTTATTATTATCCAGTTACGGATAACATTTGATCATGTCAAAATATAATAGCCCTTATGTTGGAAACTATGACAATCTCAAGTCAAAGGATTAAAACATGACTATCATGAGATTTACTTATGACGCTAATCCATGTAGCAATCTCATGATGGGTCTATCCAATACGCTGTTCTCTAACAAGTATCTATGAGATTGATTCGTATCACCATACACATAATCATCTCATGATTATCAAATCAATACTCATACTGATTATAAATTATTTCATCTCCATAACAATAATGAATCAGGGACATATATCAAAATTGTGTAACATACTAACCAACAATAATGATAATAAAACCTCTTTTATTAATAATAAATGCATAACATAAATATACAAATCATGGCCTAGGGCACATACACTAACATAAATCTTCGTAAACTATTGTCTGCAAGATTAAACGTCCTTTTGCTTGGAGATATATCTTTTATGGCAATTCTTGAGATACATCGATCTCCACACACACTCGAGCAACCGACGGTCGCAGTCCTTCGGAGGTTGCAATATTAAGTTTAATCGGCAAGCCAATGGGTCGGACGATTTCAAACAGCGCTTCCCGCTGATGGAGGTGGATGGGTAACGCTGGTAGGGTAATCCAAACCGGGACAATGGGGACATCGCATGAAGGATCAAAATCAACAGTCCACTTCATAACCCTCATGTGACACCCAGATATATGCCAAGAACGGCGATAAAAACACCGCAGATAGTCGGCCTCATTGTTAAAATTCATCAAAATATGTGATTGATCAATCAGTGTAATCCGAGGATCATGATGAAACCCAATTTTCTCAAAACCCTCTCGTATAATTTTTAACAGTGGACGACCATACCAAAAAAGTGCCAACCAGTGAATACCGGAATGGAGCAGCAAGAGCGTCAATTTCCGAATCAAGGAAAGAAACCATAGGAATACCTTTGTAGCGAGTAGCCGGCTTTGGCGAAATTGAGATAGTCGGGGTAGCTTTGGATCCGGCAACGACTGCAGCAAATGTCAGTGCAGCTGCCATAGCATGGGGAATGGCGAATGGTGAGAAAGGGAGCAGCTTTGACGTGGAACAGGATGAAGGAGTCTAAATCACCGATCACAGCGTGAAGGCAATAGCGGGAGAGACAGCCTGAGGCAGCGGCGGCTACTGCCGCCAAAGGAAGTGATCGCCGGACCGCATATATATATGTAGAGGGGGTACATGTATATATACATGTATATACATATATTTATACATCCATCCATCCATACATACGCACAAACACAAACACCCACACACACACACAGAGACACACACACACATATATATATGTTTATTGTCCAACCATATCCTTGTTGTGGTGTAGATATGCCTTGCTGCTTAATGGTCCAATATCTTTTCAACCATCATTGCGATCTTATTTGATGAGTTGGTGGCTCAAGTCCTCCAAACGAACGATGCTGGGGAATTTAAAGGTGATCTCTATGCATCTCATTTGCTGGAATATATGAAAGGAATATACTGCAATAACAATTGGTGATGAAACTTTTAACTATCAGCGGCTAGAGAAAAGGATTCGAATGGATATATACACATGGTGTGCAGCGTCTTCTGGGAAAAAATATGCTGCTTCCATTCCCTCATTAATTAGTACACATCTTTCACCAACAATTCGGACTGCAAGAGCCAAAGTGGTTAGATGGCTGACGCCGCCACCAGGACGACAGAAAATCAATGTCGATGTAGTGGCCGGGAGATAACACGCTGCAGCTGGAGCGGTTGTACGAGACTCAAGAGGGAGACTGCTCTGAGCAATTTCTTTTTCATTGCCGTGTCTATCTCCTTTACATGATGAGCTTCAGGCAGCGCTGTATGTTACGATTTTTTATGCTACAAGATATCACAGCTTCATCTTGGAGACAGATTGCTTGGAGTTAATAAACATTGCTAGATAACGGACATTCGGTCATGGGAGTAATGCGGGTTGATCTAGATCGGTTGCGCATGTTCTTACATCTCACGCGATCAACTTGGCAATACACCCCATGCGAGACAAATTCAGTGGCACATCATCTTGCTTCATTGGGCTTGACACTCACATCTTTGTCAGAATACAAGGATCAGAACAGGCTACCACTGGTAGCTCGAGGATGTCTCATCACAGACTTGCACACCACATACTTACGATTTTGACACTAATGCTTCGATTCTGTGTTCCTGCCTACATTTTAATATGTAGGCAGGTCGGGTATGCTCCTTTACACTCTTGTCTCATTGGATTTACTTTTTCAACATATGATAAGCTCTTGGACTAACTACCACTCTCCTTTCATGCACGCTTGCTTTTGGAACGTTGGAGGATACTGCTCATTATGACCAGCGTCAACTTGGGTTCCACATGTGATCGTTGGAGGATATTGATCTTTCGATTTCGTTACCATACAATAAAGAGAAAACGGCATACAAGAATCAAACCCCAATTCCTTAAGTTAAAACATATCTGCCAATATCTTTCTGAAGCATCATACTTAAAGTCATATCAACACTTAGCTAAGATCTAAATGTCATCTCTTAGTTAGATTCTACGTGCTATAGCCAACCCTTACTCCTATGAATAGGTATCATGCGTAATGTGTATGAAAATGTGAATGCAATGCAAATGCAACGGGAAACATTCTTTCTTTCATTTAGACATGCTCATAAAAATACTTGAACTTTCTTTCTTTTAAATCATGCTCATCATAAAACAAGAGAGTGTGTCAGCCTATTATACCGGGCATGACTCGGTTCTTATAACATGATCACCTTCAGGTCTATTATACCGGACCTGGCTCGGTTCTTACACTCTTCAGACCTATCATACCGGGCCTGGATCGGTTCTTATAATTATGATCATCTTCAGACCTATTATACCGGGCCTGGATCGGTTCTTATAACTCTTCAGATCAATTAACCCCGGATCTGTAGCGGGTTAAGCTGGCCAGAAGGGACGGAAATTCTTTCAAAGCAGAAACTTTATATAAAACATCAACAAAATCATGAGCATGAAACATATGAGCATGTCAATACAAATGCATGGGATGCAACATGGTAAAATGCACTTATAGCATCATAAACAACTTTCTTCGTGGGCTGGAAAACGATCCAACAGCATGTCCTGTATTGCCTGGCCTCAAAATCAACCTTTTTAGACTATTTTCCAAAAACTAAAAATATGGACATGCACCACATGATCTTAACTACATTATGTACAAATTTCACGCGATTCCGACAAGCGTGGGTATCTTAATAAAAATAACTCCCAACAAGGGCACAACAGAAATTCTGCTGCACTCTCAACTCCGTTTCTTACCTTGTCTCCATTCATAAACTCATTATGGGGCTCATTTAGTACCTGGAAATCTTTTCTATTTCTTTCGTGAACAATATCCAAATGCCCATTTACCAAAACAAGTCAAAATAAACACAACACAAGTCATACAAGCACCAACGGTCAATCTGCCCAGTTTTCCAGAATGTTACACCAACTTTAACTTAATGGTTTACCACCAAGATCAATATATAAAATCAATTTCTTTACATGAATACTTAGCTCTATGTCTGAGGTACTTCTTGTAAAAATTTCATATCAATCCAAGATGTTTAAGGAACTTAAATAATTTTTCTCCCCAAGGTGGTACAACCCGGAACTGGTTTGACCCCTTGATACTAAAAATTCATTTATGACCAATCCACAAACGATTTTCCAGAAATTCCAACTCCACAACAAACTAGACATGATAAGCTACGACCATACAAAAAATCAGCTCAATCTAACGTTTAGAAGGTCCTTAACTAAATCCATCAATTTAGCATAAAATCTGTCCAGGGTTCTGTTTTCAACCGACATGCATAGAAGTATCCTTTCCTTCCTAATTTTCGTTCTTTAGCCTATAATCCAAGTTAATGGTCATTCAATAGACGTAACAAGGCTTCCCTGTACTAATTAAAGTCCTTTTTAGCATGCAAAAGTCGTTCATACAGGCTGTTCATTCCTTCTAAACAAAACAGTCCTCTAGTCCAACAATTTCTCATACTAAAACCACTAAAAATGTTAGGCTTCATACCAATCATGTTTCATTCAATACCAAACATAGGGCAGCCCCTAATCCATCACTTTTAACTCTTATTTCCAGTTTAAACATGCTCTATATTGCAACATAAGAGAGGTCTATCATCCAACCTTTCAATACATACGAAAAGATAACAACTTAGGCATATTTTCACTAAAATTATGTCTTAAGCTTCTAGACATTCAAGTATGCACATAATCACATATATTGTAAGAGGTTAAAGTATACTTGCCTTGAAATGAAGCTTTAGAAGATAGATTAACTTCAAGGTAGCTTGAATCACTTGGGGTTCCCTCCACTTGAGCCATAACACACGGATTTTGGGTCAACACAAGGCCAACATTAAAAGAATACTAACGAACCACAAAATGCTTAGAAACTTACCTCAAGGCTTAGAATCAAGCCTAGGTTCTTCTAACTCTTCTTCTTAGATGAGATTGATGAATTAGAACTCCTACTTGAGCCCTCCTAACCCACGGCTTTTGGAAAAATTAACATGGGTTACCATTCAAGCTTACTATACTAAAATTCCATCAATGGAGATATAAAATAAGACATTACTTACTTGATTGAGATGCTTATGAGCTTAGGATGATGAGACTTCTATTCCTCCCTTGACTCCTAAAGTTTTT
The DNA here is from genome assembly GCA_036186865.1 of Eustoma russellianum. Classification (NCBI taxonomy): domain Eukaryota; kingdom Viridiplantae; phylum Streptophyta; class Magnoliopsida; order Gentianales; family Gentianaceae; genus Eustoma; species Eustoma russellianum. Next base: position 17,913,863 of record AP025041.1, on the reverse strand, counting down.
GGCCTAGATGATGTGTTGGGGAAGGAGCACTTGAGATATCATTCTTGCTTGGAGTTATGTTTTAGGGTTTATAACTTAAAGTATTTGAGAAGATGGGTTTGAAAATCAAATGGGGTCTTGAAGGGCTATGGGGGACGATTCTAGGAGGGTTGGGAGAGGGAAATAAGACTTTATTAGGGTAGGCTAATTACTTGTTTGTCTTTTACAACTTTTGATAAAGAGTTAAGAAGGTAGCTAGCACACCACAATTAAGAAGGTGTTGGTGGTTAGTTGAAGAATCTTCTAGTCTCTTGGAGACTTATTATGGCTGATTTTTTTTATGTGTGTGTGGGGAGGGAAATTATTTTCTCACATATCACACAACATGGGACATAATTAAATAAAAGGTGTTATGCTACATATTAAGAATCAGATAATTTCACGGCGAATAAACGATACTTGAATTAAATATGTGAATATTCGACATTAACAAGCTTGGCAATATTAAGATAATCGATAGGAATAAAGTATGGAATATTTCACCGAAGATGATAAGGCTTTTATAGATCGACGAGAGAGAAGAGTACCTGCGAGTGTTCGGGATACGACACTCTATCCCTTGGGATAGAGGTATTGTCTGCCTACCACTTACCCTTCCCAGACCCTAACGATAGCTTTTGCTGTCGTTAAAATATACTGGGTCCGGATGATGATGATGATCTCTTATTTTCTCCAAGGGTGACCAAAATACATATCTACATATATGTTGCAAAAACCATTTATCTATATACATAATTTATACATGGCTCACTTCATACGGGCGAGACATGTACATGTATGTATATTCTATTAACTCCATTTTGTGATACAACCTACTTCAAGCCTTATCTTCCATAGTTTATTATAGCCTATTTACGAAAGCTTCATATGTTCTCCACTAATGATACTAATTTCTCCAAAGTTAACAAGTGTTGAAATCAAGAAAATTCAACCTTTAATTCTAAATAAATATACATAATCCCCGTTTAAGTGGATTCTTACCTTGATTTCTCTTACTCTTTTGAAAGGTGGTAGATACAAGTAGGTAAACTCATGTTTAAGTGGATTGTTACCTTGATTTCTTTTACTCCTTGACTCCACTAACTCACGGTTTTCATGCTTAAAATTGATTAGGAATACTTAGTCTCGTATTGCAAGAATGACGTGTGATGTTGAAAGAAAATGTTCATTTTCTTCCTTCTTCCTTGAACTTTCGGTTGAAATGGATAAAAATGGGGGTTTAGAGACTTGTTTCTATTTCTTGGAAGAAGAAGATGTTATTTGGTGAATGAAAAGTGAATTGGAAAAGAAAGAGGGGAACCCTATTTCAAAGGGGGTGGGTGGTCAAGACAAAGAGTGGAGGGAAATGAGGGAAATTGGATTAAATGGAGTGGGTGGGAGAGGGTAGGAAATGGAAGACTTCTTCTATGGCACTTAGGTTAACTTGTAGGACTCCCTCAAATTGTAAGACATCTTCCAACTGCCATCATTTAGGCCACATGGCGGATTTCTTGTCTTTCTTTTTTTTTTCTTTCATAAATATCTTCACATGTCCTATTTTCTTTTACTTTTAAATTATTATATGGTTCAAGTTGTTACATATTAGTGGTGACTTATTTTTTATCATGTAATTTATAAATGTTTGTTTAATTTTAACCATATACCGGTATCTCTAGTACTATATCATTCGATTTGAAATTCAACATGACTAACTACGATATTAAAAAACATTTCAATGTACGAAATTTTTCGAAGCGTAACATTCTCTCCTCCTTATAAAAAGTATCATCCTCAAAACTGAGTTACTTTAATCGAAAGGTCAGGGATACTGTTTTCATCATTTGCTGCCTGAAATTGATAAGGTTTCTCTAACCCTACCGGATATTTCTTAAGGTTCTTGGCGAATCCTTTAGACATGAGAGAATGATTTGAGTCACTATCATGTAGTACATTCGCTGGGGTACTAGGTACTAAGATCGCACATAATACAGTTGCATATGTACATGCAAGGTCGAAATAAACATATTATAAAGTCATTTATAATGCGAAGTTAAGGGTACCTGTCACCACATCCGGGGCATCCTGCACCTCTGCATCTGCCATGAAATGCACCCTCGCATTGGCCCTCGGCCGATTCTTCTCCTGTGGAGTGTCTTCTTGGGGCGCCCTCCTCGGGTTCCGACAGGCCCGAAAAATGTGGCCTATCTGTCCGCAGTTGAAACAGGCCCCTGTCTTTCTCCAACATTCTCTAGGATGGCGCCTTCCACATGTATGGCAAAGAGGAATCGCTGGCGGAGTCCCAGTGTGATTCTGCTGCATAGGAGCGAATCGATACTGCTGCTGACGCTGTGGAGGTCACGAGAAATTCTGCTTTGGGGCTTTGGCCCCTCTCTCAAACCAATCACCTCTAACATCTCTAGTCCTCTTGGTCCTGGTATCCTCATCGCGTCTCAGCAAATCTCGCTCCATCCGATAACAAGCATCGTGTAGTATGTGGATGACTTGGTAAGATTTTTGATTAAGTTAGGAATCCCGATAAGATAATATGTACGTATCAATAAAGAATCTTAGTCTTCTCAATTGGAAAAGACACGTCGCACACATTAATCTCTTCCCTCTTTAATTCCCTCTAAAGCCTCTCTCCAAACCTATGACTAAAGAGGCTATCGTCTTAGTTCCTGCATTCAGCGTAATTGGTTCTAGAAATCATTCCCTGGTGCAAACAAAGAGCGAATGGAGGTAGCAAATTATTTTTCGTGTAGTTGAATCCACAGGTAGCTGTAACAATGGCTTTCGATGTCAAGCCTTCTACTTTGAGGTATTTCGTTTGTCCTCTTTTATTCATTGGTGAAACAATAAAAGATGTCTTTTTCATGGATTTGGAAAAGGCTTTTGTAGAGAGTTTGGGTTTTATCTCATCAACATCTGACGTCTTGAATTTATGATGTATTTTGATCAGCAGAACGAGCTTAGTTTCGACTCATTTTTCTGCCAGATTCGCTATACCCTAGTGTACTAGCTGTAGAGAAACGGTGTAGGCATATGGAAACCAAGTAAACAACAAAGACAATCAACAGCCGAGACGTGACTAGATTGTCAATGTCTTTAAAGCAATTTTGTCTCTACCGACGAGCAAGGTAGTCTTCAAGCAAATGCTTCCTATGATATAACGACTTTCTCTCTTTCTTTTGCTCTAAGAAACTTGCTTATGGAAGTGATTGATAGTAGAGCATGAAGAAGGAGAAGTAGGAGGCAAACAAATGCTGAAAAATTCAGAATTTAGCAAAAGTTGTTGTATATCATTTAAGATAGGAAGGCCTACTATTTATAGACCTTCGGTTGTGTAAATACCCCATTTAAAACACATTTCAGCAGTTTAATTAACCTCCAAGTCAGTTGCATAACGTTCATGTATGAAGGAAGACGGTTCTTGGATGAAAAGATGCAATTCAAAGTGAAGAGTTCTGAAATTTGGCTCACAAGCGATCGATGTGATCGATCGATGTTAGACAGAGACTTCCAACTTTGCATCTTGCCAACATCGATCGATGTTGGACATAGGCTTCCAGCTTTTCATCCTCACAACATCAACCGATCGATGTCAAACAAAACACTCAATTTCATTTCATCTGTCACTTGGTTCGATCCAACTTATACATGGATCGATCCAAGTGATCTCTTTCAAGTTCAAAGTATTCAAATCATCTTTCAATCTCCCAAACAACATCTTACATGTTTATATATTAGTTTGTAGCACATTTTAAAGTACTTTTGACGTACTTTTCCAACAATCCCCCACATGATCCAAACTTATAAATACACATTTCCGAACGTTAATAAATTGGCCTCTCCACTATCAACCAAAGATATTGATGCATAACAGAGTAGTGACAAACATCTTGAACTGGCCGGTAGTACAATTTGTAGTTACATAAATGGAAATAGGGTGACAACCATCTTGAACCACATATTTCACTACTGTTTATATGAACACACAAATGACATGCCATTATCAAACTTCTTACAAGTTCGTTGTATGGTGCATTAATGGCCCTGCACCCAATCCAAGGATTCAGAAGTGACCTAGAGTGTTTTCCGGGATCTCATAGGAATCGGCCCCACTTTCACACTTATATAGGTGATATTCATCAAGTGTGTACTACAACTGTAGCGCCCCGCACCCCGGCCCAGTCGGATACGGTGCGCCCGCCGTACTTCACTACGGAGAGTACCAGACGTCGATCCATAACATGTCGTAGTCCAGGATAAATTACGTGGACTTTCATGCTTACACGTCAACAAGTAAGCAAAACCGAGGCAGAATAAAAACTTTCTGAAATAAAAAGTCTAAGCAACCAATATTAGTTTTACAACATCATCAGATAGTACGAAAATCCCAAAAAGAAAATGTTTCCATCATGACTTCACAATAAAATCCTCCGTCATAATCATCTCGTCAAGTCACTCATGTTGTCCACCCCTCGTCCTTCTGCGGATAGGAAACCTTAGGTTCATCTTTAATCCAATCAACTTTATTTCCTGCAGGTTCTGGGAGGAAAAATAGGGGTGAGTGACTAAGTCACCAGCAAGTAAACTATAAATAATTTTGAATTAAATGGAAAGTACATACAAGAACCGAACCCCAAAAAATTCGGTTTAGAAACATACCTGACTTTCCATCCAATACTCGTAACTCATAACATATCGAAGATCATAACTTAACAGGGATCATAACTTGTTAAAGATCATAACTTAGAAGAGATCGTAACTTATAAAAGTTCACAACGTGTCAAAGATCGTCACTCAATAAGATCATAACTTAGGAGCTACCAAGTCATAACAACTTAGTCTAAGTACCACGTACCATTATTCAATGACTCGTTAAATGCAACATGCATTGGTATGTATGTGTGATGCATCATGACAAAATGAAGATAAGATCCTTTGTTCTTTTCTTTCAAAACATCATCGTCAAGAAAACAAGAGAGTATTCAGATCTATTCACCCAGATCTGAGGCGGTCACTTATTTCCCTTCGAATCTATTATTCCCGGATTCGGAGAGGTCATGTCATCACTTATCAGGTCTATTCTCTCCGGGCTGAACGGTCTATATCATCAGATCAATTGACCCCGGATATGGATCGGGTCATTACTGGCCAAAAAATACACGGTACCAGTGGAAAGCGTTCTTTTAAAAAAACAGAATCTATTCTTTAAAAACGTTTTTTCATCTTTCTTTCTCATAAAATCAGTTCCATAAGTCATGTAAATGACGATGGTGCAATGTATGACATGTACTATGCAAATCATGACATAAAGCGTTACTTATACACATATGTACACTTATTCTTTAGGCTGTAAAAATTTCCAGAATTATTGTTCCCTATGCACGGCCTCAAAACCTTGTGATTTAGGCCCATTGCCATGAGTTCTTGTCATACATATGCATAAAATTCCTATTCGTAGTATAATTTTAGTAACGTTATGTGACGTGTAAGACACTTAGTTAAAAATACAAAACAGGGTACTGCTGAAATTCAGCAGTGCAGTGTTCTTCTTTCACTTTTCCTTTAAGCCCACTCCGCTTAATTTAATTTGGGCCAACCCCGGAAAAATGCTGTAGACATGCCAATAATTAATGGTCATAAGCCCAAGCCATATAACTAAGCCTAAGCCCATCAAAACAAGGCCTCACAACAATTTCCTTAATTCTGTCCAAAATTCCAGATTAGTAACGCCAACTTAACCTTGGTGTTTACCCCTTAAAGTAACCATGCTAAGTTAAGTGGTTTACATATAAACACTCACATATGTCTTAAGTAATTGTCATAAAATTTTCAGGGAGTTATAATATCCTTAAAGGGGTCGTTTATTTATTTCCTCCAAGCGGATACATGCTGAATTCTGGAGTGACCAATTTTACCACGAATTTTATTGTGGCCCAACCGTAAGTCCTTTTTCAAAAATTCCAACTCTCAAACTGATCAAACACATAGGGGTAGTATCCTGACAAAAATCAGCCAATTGCATTTTTCTAAGGTCCATTTCCGGGTCAATTAGTATGTCACACACAATCTGTTCAGTCCAGTAATTTCCAGCCTGACCAGTGTTACTAAAAATTCCGTTAAAAATAAACCGTAACTCCTTTTAACAAAATTCCAACTCTCAAATTTACTACACACATAGGGCTAGTTTTATACCAAAATTAGCTAAATTGAAGGCTTCTAAAGTCTCTTTTCAGGTCCTACCAAACGACATAAAAATCTGCCATGCTCCAGAAAATTCCAATTTTGTCACATTTCCATACTAAAAGGTGCCAACTTGCATTGTTTGGCTTAAACACTTTATTAAACGTCAACTACCCCTTTAGCATGTGGATTCGCAGGTTCTAACACATTCTAAAGTCATCTATACATTGCTTCAAAACAGTTTGCCCCAAAACAGCCCGTTCATACATATGCAAGGGCAAAAATCATATCTCCATGATGAACGTATTAAGCCTAACACATAAAGCATACATCTTGTTCACACTTTACCCCACAAGTTACAATTTCTTACAAAACCACATTCATTTCCCCCTTTTTCCATCCAACCGTCCCCCATACATGTAAAAGAAAAGATCTTTGTCATACTAATCTTAGATTTACCTCATATTCATACCTAAAAACAATAAAGATTCCACCTTTGGAACAAATCTCATACATGCAAGCCCCTTTACCTAAGGGCCGAAAGTTTCATGCATTAAAACTTAGCATTTCACTTCTATGATTAAAACTTAATTACATCTAGACATTCAAGCATGCGCTTTCACATTCAAGTCATGAGTATGTACAGTGTACTTGCCTTTTTCAACTTACTCCTCTTCTTAGCTTGAGATGTGTTGGGATTAGGTGAAGCCCTCCTCTTCTTCACAAATGCACCCCATGGTTTTGAAGAGGATAAGAGAACAAATGTTAGTTCATTTTCTTAAGTGAAAGATGTACTAAATAGGGTTAGATGGACTCACCAAAATGGAGCTTGAGTAGTGTTCAAGCCTCTTAAGACAAGCACCTCACATAAGCTTGAAAATTTTGGACCTAGTGACCTTGAAGGTCACGGTGTAGGAGCAAGAAAAAGGGTGAGCTTCAAGCTAAGTAAGATGTAAAAATTCCCTTGAAGAGTTGAGTATTTTCTTACCTAAACCAACTTGAGCTTGGATGAATCCTAAGACTCCTTGTGCAACCTTGGTCGTGTGGTTTGGGGAAGGAGGAGAGAAGAAACCTTGCTTACTCTTGGTGGTGGGAAGGATGAGAAGATTCTAGTGTGTTTTTGGAATGGATTTTCCTTCTTAGGCTAAGTGTTAGCCGTTGGGGGGGGGTAAGAGAGAGGAATAAGGATTCACCATGGTAAGGTTATGGTGATTAACCTTAGTTACTTTAATTAATTAGGGTTACCCTTTAAATGTGTAATTATGATGAAGTAACCATGGTAAAAGTTCTAAGGTCTCTTGGCTTTATGGCCGTGTGCTTGAGGGAAGAAAGGGGGTATCTCTTGCTCTTTTGGATAGCCTCTTAGATATTAATTAACTTAAAATGTTAAGAGGTTTCTTGTTAAAAGAAGGGAAAAATACTCTCCTTGGGTGGGTAACCCGGCGGCCCTAATCATAAGGGGAGGGTAAGGCTCCTTAAGTGCATGACCTCATTAATGCCTAACCACATTTTTGCTTTTAGGGTTCCTTAATGGTCTTGAAGTCATTTACTTGCTTAATAGGGCCTCCTAGCCGAAATAAGTGGGTACACTTATACCTATATAAGTTTAACTCAACTTCATCTTATCCATGATCATAGCTCACCCATTTCCCCATCTTAGTATATATATATTTTTACATATATATGTGTATACACATGTATGTGCATTTTCATTTATTGTTCTATTGCGTACACTTCTCATAAGTCTGTAATCCCTTAAGCTACTTAATTCACCGTAGCCCACAATCTATATTATAACGTATACACATATATATACATACGTCTACATATGTCCGACACCATATGTATACAAGTGTATCATGTAACCTTTCTTTTCCATCAAGTTTGAATTTGCTAGACCCCAAAAGTTACCATGGTAATGATAGACTTCTCTTGGTTTCCTCTAAAAGAGTAGATGGCGGTTAGAGGGGCCTATTCTCACTTATTTATTCCTTAACCATTACACCCCTTTCTAGAATTTTAGACTACTTTTTCTAAGGTTCCTATGGTGGTTAAAAAAAACTACTAGATAGTAGAATTTGATCCTTAATCTCCTAGTTCCATGCGTCCCTCAAGGTTAGTGGGACTTTTAATGAGTCACATCTTCTTATAACAACATAACTTGTAAATACATTACACATCACTATTTACAATATTGCTTTAATAAGCACTTAAGGAAGGTAGTTAAGCCTTTTGAGCAAAAAGGTGATCTCATTCATGCCTCCCCTACCCGGCGGCCTTAATGGGGAAAAGAAAGGCTTTTTCCCTCTTTCCATCTTGTAATTCTCTTTCAATTAAGACACTAAATGCTTAGCATATCTTCCCTTGGCTTTCTCTCACCATTACCTCAAGAGTTAGTTACTTGTATTAAAATAGAGTTCTTCCTAATATTCCTAACCCTCCAAACCGAAAAATTGAGTAGTCTTAGGAGAAAATTTTCAGAAACTCACTTGATTCATAATTCACCCTTTGAGTAGTATGCTATTTTCCTTCAATCTTAAAAATAATCATGGGTAAAGCCAAAGATATCCTCCTTTCGAGGTATCTTTCTATCGTCTCACTTCATCCCAACCCTAGGTACCGTTCTAATTTAGGCGGGGTACAACAACAACACACCACCATCTATAATGGCGATTAATTGTCCATTAAGAGAATTGAATCTCACCCTTAAACATGCAGTAAGTACTATCCTCAGACATCAACACAGGAAGGGACAATGTATTATAGTACTTACGTGAACTCTTCTACAATATGTTTTTACTACATTGAACTCAGTTTGTAGGATATCTACTAATAGTAAATTGGGTTCCTGTCATAGAGTGTTCACATCAGATGGATTTAGTCTCATTCCTCTCTATGTTCTTAGAACCATCTTACGGTTCAGTCCTCTAGTTAAGGGGTCTGCAAGGTTCAACTTGGTTCTCACGCACTCCAAGTTGACCACCCCAGAACTAATCAAATCACGCTTATTATTGTGTCTCAAACGGATGTGCCGACTCTTCCCATTGTATATCTTATTCTTTGCCCGAGCGATCACTGCATGTGAATCACAATGAATAAACACAGAAGGCATAGGCTTAGTCCATAAAGGAATATCAACAAGTAGATTTCTTAACCATTCCGCTTCTATACATGCAAGTTCTAAAGCAACAACTTCTGACTCCATTGTTGATCTAGCTTTACAGGTTTGTTTAGAAGGTTTCAATGAAATAGCACCACCACCCAATGTAAATACATACCCACTAGTGGAGTTTATTTCATCATTATCTATGACCCAATTGGCACACAATAACCTTCTAACACTGCTGGACAACCACTAAACAGAAGTCCTAAATCCATAGTACCTCTTAGATATATCAATAATCGCTTTAAATCATCCCAATGTTCTTTACTATGATTATGAGCGTATCTAGCTAACCTGTTTACAAAATATGCAATATCTGGTCTAATGCAATTCATTAGATACATGACACTACCAATCATTCTAGCATATTCACATTGAGATAGACCACATTTTTTATTCTTTTCTAATCTAATAGATGCACCTTATAAAGTGCTAACTGGTTTAACATCAAAGTGATTGAATTTCCTCAAAATCTTTTCAACATAATGAGATTGGGAAAGCATATACCCCCCACATTTCTCTACTAGCATAAGACCAAGTATAAAATCTGTTTTTCCCATATCTTTCATTTCAAAATCACAGGACAAAAACGATTTAGTACGGTTTATAACTCCAACATTTGTTCCAAAGATTAACAAATCATCCATATACAAACAAACAATCACACTATCAAGATCTTGAAACTTGCTATAAATGCATCTAACACTTTCATATACAACATATCTACTAACTAACATGGCATTATCAAACTTCGCATGCCATTGCTTGGATGCTTGTTTTAGACCATACAAAGATTTTTTCAATCTACAAACCTTATGTTGTTGGCCCTTAGCTATCATTCCTTCCGGTTGTTTCATATAAATTTCTTTTTTAAATCTCCATTTAAAATGTTGTTTTAACATCCATTTGATGTACAACTAATTTATAAATTGAGGCTAATGCTACTAACACCCTTATAGATATATTCTAGCAACCGGGGAATATTCGTCAAAGAAATATATTCCTTCTTGTTGTTTGAAACCCTTAGCAACAAGCCTAGCTTTAAACTTATCAATTGTTCAATCCCCCTTTAGCTTCTTTCTAAAGGCCTATTTACTACTGATAGCTTTACAACCTCTAGACAAGTCTACAAGTTCCCAAGTATTATTACTAAGTATGGGATCAAGTTCACTATTAATTGATCTTTCCAAAATCTGGAATCTATAGACTTAATAGCTTCTTGATACGTCTTTGGATCATTTTCTATAGTAAAGGCAGTAGTAAAATAATCTCCAAATGATTTTTCTACTCTCTTCCTTTTACTTCTTCTAGGTGAACTATTATTATTCTTCACTATCTTACTAAACTCATCTTTTTCATAACCCAAATTTACCATTGATTCTTTTTTTATTCTTCATAGGTAAAATATGTTCCCAACACTCAATATTCTTAGACTCAATAATAGAACCATAATCTATTGATAAGAATCTATATGCTACACTATTTTGAGCACAACCTATGAAAACACAATCGTTAGTTTTCGGAACTATTTTACTCCTCTTTAAATTTGGAACTCCAACCTTGGAAAACACCCCCACACCTTGAAGTAATCCGAGTTAGTGCATAGCCTTTCCAAAGTTCATAAGGAGTTTTATTAGTTTTCTTATGTGGAACTCTATTTAAGATATGATATGCTGATAGAATTGCTTCTCTCAACATATTATTAGGTAAACCGGAACGTATTAGCATGGCATTCATCATATCCTTAAGAGTTCTATTTTTTTCTTTCAGCAACTCCGCTAGATTGAGATGTGTATGGTGATATGAATTCATGAATAATTCCATTGTCTTCATAAAATGTTTGTAAAGACAATACACTATACTCACCACCTCTATCTATCCTCAACCTCTTAATCTTTGTATCCATTTGATTTTCAACTTCATTATTATACCTGATGAACATGCTTTTAGATTCATCTTTATGAGCCAACAAGTAAACTCTAGTATATCTAGAAAAGTCGTCAATGAAAGTAATATAGTATTTCTTGCCACCTTTACTTGTATAACCGTTAAAATCTCCTAAGTCACTATGAATGAGTTTTAATTTATCTGTAACTCTTTCAACTGACTTAAATGACTTTTTATGGTGCTTAGCCTCGACACAAAATTCACATTTATCAAAGTCATCATAACTTGTATAAGGTATCAAGTTTGTAAACTTTAACCTCTTTAAAGCATCCTTATTAACATGTTCTAGTCTAGCATGCCAAACATCAAGAGAATCAACAATATAAGCAGTACTAGATGCATTCTTATTGTTGATAACACAAGTAGCATCAAGAACAAGTAGCCCATCGGAGCGAAATCCCTTCCCAACAAATTCCCCATTATTGGAAAGTACAAGCTTATCAAATTCAAGAACAAGTTTGATATTAGCCTTGTTCAGTAGTACTTCGGAAATCAAGCTCCTATGCATGGCAGGTATAGGTGACACATTTCTTAATTCCAGTCTTTTGCCTGAAGTCAACTTGAGAAGCACCCTTCCTTTTCCAAGAACTTGAATACCATATGCATCTCCCAAGAAGACTTGTTCACCATCACCTATTTCTTGATAATCAAAAATAGATATTTACTGGGGTAGCAATGTGCTTGGTAGCTCCTGTGTCTACCACCCATTCTGTAGCACCATTGACAAGGTTTACCTCGGATAAGATGACTGCAGTATTGACTTCTTCTCCGCCATTGTAGATTCCACTAGATGCGCTTGACTGCTGGTTTGGCCCTTCCGCTGGTTGCATTTGGCTGCTTGGTGTCCAAATTTTCCACACACCCAAGAGGCTCCTTTTAGTTTCTTCTGTCCTTGTCCCTGCACAAAATTCTTGCCTTTTCCATTGTGCTGAATCTTTTGCTTTTTGGGTTTGTGCTCCACCACGTTGCCTTGAGAGTTTCTTTCATCACTTTGCTTGTCATCTAGCCTACTATTTTCTTCAATATGAATATGTTTGATGACTCCATCCATGGTTAATTTGGCATTGTCATGCTTCCGTCTCTTCTTGTATTTGTTCCAAGAAGATGCAAGCTTCTCTAGCAAGGAGGCTGCTTGAAACGTATCGTCAACTTTGATGCCTTCCTGCTCCATATTGTCCACCAATTGCTGATACTGGTGAATCTGATCATTGATTGGTATGTGGTCCACCATTTGAAATTTCAGAAATTCACTAACCATATACTTTCTTTTGCTAACATCTTCAGAACCATATTTGTTCTGAAGTGCTGTCCAAATGTCTTTTGCTGACGAGAATTTGACATAAATGTCAAATTGTGAATTGAAGAGGAAGTGCAAGATATGTCCTCTACAAGTTGTATTGTCAACATCATATTTGAAAATTTTGGTTTCATCTGTTGGTTTGTCTTTTGTCAGCACATATGAAACAGAGAGCAACTCAAGGAAGAGAAGCACCTTGGCCGCCTATCGTTTGAAGAATTTGCCATCGAATGGCTCCATCTTAGACAATATCAAGAATTGGTGCTTGTCTTGTTGCCATATTCGATGAAAATTGCTTTAAGAATGCAAGGAAATGGTGTGGAAACCAAGTAAACAACAAAGATAATTAACAGCCGAGACGTGACTAGATTGTCACCGTCCTTAAAGCAGCTTTGCCTCTACCGATGAGCAAGGTAATCTTCAAGCAAATGCTTCCCAGGATATAACGACTTTCTCTCTTTTTTATTCTGTAAGGAAGAAAGATTGCACTTGTTTATGGAAGTGATTGATAGTAGAGGATGAAGAAGGAGAAGTAGGAGGCAAACAAATGCTGAAAAATTCAGAATTTAGCAAAAGTTGTTGTATATCATTTAAGATAGGAAGGCCTACTATTTATAGACCTTCGGTTGTGTAAATACCCCTTTTAAAACACATTTCAGCAGTTTACTTAACCTCCAAGTCAGTTGCATAACGTTCATGTATGAAGGGAGATGGTTCTTGGATGAAAAGATGCAATTCAAAGTGAAGAGTTCTGACTTTTGGCACATCGATCGATCGATGTGATCGATCGAAGTCACTTCGATCAATCGATGTTGTTGAGAGAAAAGGGTTTGAATGATTTGAAAAAGCATAATTTAATTGTTACGTGCTTACGAAATGCATGAATAAATTTTACTTGACATGTTTATGTGATAAAAATGCTTTACATGTTCATATATAATGTTGTTGTATTATCAAGCCATGAAGAGTTAAAGCTTACATCATGTGGCAAAAATTTGTTGTCTTTATACTATTTTTAGGTTCCATGATTAATGAACTAAACTAGTTCATTAAGTGAAGTGCTTGATTTAATGAACTAACTTGTTAATTAATTGAAGACATATTTGGAGAGAGCAATATGGCAACAAATTTGAAAATGGAAAGTCTTCTCATCTAACACCCTCACACACGCCAATTGCATATACATATTATATATCCATAAGTTTCTTACAAACTATATATTTATATTTCGACGTACCACCTACACGTCATATATATTATAAATGTACATCGACGTCACATCAGTATATACACCTCATATTTATGAGTATATACAGGTCTTACATCATATATTACAAGTCATAGTGATATCAAAATTATAACGACACGTTACAAGGTCATAAACTGAAAATTGTCGTATCGGGTGACTACCGAAACTTTCACCGACATGTCACGTACTTGACATATAAGGATGGTCAGCCTATATGCATCAAAAATAGTCAAACATTTCGTGATCCATATTTCATATTCAACCACAAGGTCATACCATGTTTGAATACACAAATCACCCATAATTTGGCTTAGATTTGTGGAGAATTCAAACTCAAGCCTATTTTGGCACATGGGACGTTTTATGCTCAGCCATTGGAGCTGAATATATACCTCATTTAATTTATATTATGTGTGACATAATATATATTACATGTGTACTAACATTGAAATTAATCGGAGAAAAATTGCGTAATCGATGGAAGTCAAAAATTTGGTTTTCTACAACCCTACACACATGGAAAGTTGTTGACATTGATGTAATATTGTATCTAGACATTTTTTACGTATTCAAGACATTTTAGAGTGTTCTAGAAAATTCAAATTAAGGCTGATTGAAATTTACCATATATGTGTGAACATTATGCATCATTTGACAAAGTTTATATAAAAAGAATTCAGCACATGTGCAGCCTATTTCACACGCCTAGTTCAACATTTTTGGAGCCTAGACGGAGCTTATTTGGAACTTCAATTGGTGGAGGATATGCTACACATGATTGATGACATTGAAGAGGGCAATACATAAGGAAAGATTTCAAAAGAAAACACATGCTGAAAATTTCAGCACATGTTTGGAGCTGGCCGATTTTTGGTGTTTTTTGTCTTCAATTTTAGTTCAAAATTTAAGGGGATTGAATCATGATTATTTGCAAGTTATTTACCTTGATTTTGAGCACATGTTTCAGATTTTTTTAAAGAAATTCCAGCTCATGTAAAGCGTGCCAAGGTGGATTAAAGATGGCCTATCAAGAAGTGACAACTAGGCGAAGACAAGTCATTCATCCAATCGTGTTGAACCAAGTAAGCAAGGTTGTGTAACCATCTATACAAAGCAATCTTCCAAGGGCATTCAAGAGAATTCTCAAGGAAGAAAATTAACCCCAGGGGTTGGCCCACATGTCACAAAAAGGAGCAAGATGGTGCAAGACAAGGATAAACAAAGTTGATATTCTTACAAGTCCAAAAAGCAAGACTACTCTCTTCTTCTTCCATTCTTTTCTCTTGCTTTTAGCCTCAAGCCTATCATTCTTATATTTCATATATTATGTAAGCTTTGATTATACCACCGACATACATTCATTTCTTGTAAAAGATTGATCAAGGTGTGATCAGACCATCATTTGATCGGTGGTGGTGTTCGTGTTGGTTTGTTGGTTTTTTGATTGTAAAAGAGTAAAGTTGGTGTTTAACTCCAGTCACCCATGTTAATGTGTTTTTGTGTTTAGTGAAAACCAAGGAAGGTGTCTTCGAAGACTGGAGTAGGTTGTTTTAACCGAACCAGTATAAAAATCAAGGTGTTCTTACTTTTCAGCACTTTTACTTTTAGTTCCTGTTTTCTACATCATTTTCATTAGCACGGTAAAAATAGAAAAGGATTTTCAAAAATCACAAAATTTTGCAGAAACATAGACACACGTCCTATCTTTCATTTGGCATAGGTTTCATCTCATTTGTATAAGTATAAGTATAAGTTAGTCAAACGTTAATAGTTCTGAGACTAGTGCAATCTGATTCTCAGATTTGCAAAGGTTGAGAACATCAACGTGGTTGACATACTTGCCAAGGGAATTTTCTAAAATTGTTTTAATCTAGTATAATACACATCTTGAGGGTCATACCATAACCTTTTCAGGTCATTTAGAGTTCCCAAATAATAGGAATAAAATTTTCATTTCGTAGTACAGTTTCTAGCAGATTGACGCAGTCTGTACAAAAACGTGTTTTCAAAGGGTTAGGCTTGGAATTTTAATCTGAAATTTTTGTGAGACACTTACAACATCTGAGAGCACATTCTCACTAAATTTCATAATTTTTGGAGTTCTACTACTAGGTCATCGAGATTAATTAAATCAGGATCTAAAAACAGAAACTGTTTTCAGAAGTAAGTTTTTTGGTCCAAAAAAGTTTTAAAAACTGAATTTTCCGCACTCACTATTCAACCCCCCCCTTCCTTCTAGTGGTTCTATACATGTCCTACAAGTGGTATCAGAGCGCATGCACACTCACTACAAGAAGATCCAACGATCTTAGTGAGATGGCATCCACCACTCACAAGACCAAACAAGAAGGTATGTCGAGTCAAAGGCGTCCTCTTTTCGACGGTGAGTCCTTTATATAATGGAAACTTAGAATGAAACGCTTTCTTATGGCTATTGATATAGATTTATGATCCATTATAGAGGATGGTCCTTTTATTCCTTCTAAGTTATCCACGGTCGA
Source organism: Eustoma russellianum (assembly GCA_036186865.1). Taxonomy (NCBI): domain Eukaryota; kingdom Viridiplantae; phylum Streptophyta; class Magnoliopsida; order Gentianales; family Gentianaceae; genus Eustoma; species Eustoma russellianum. The sequence continues at coordinate 17,897,499 of AP025041.1, read as the reverse complement.
TGGTGTCACTTTAGAAGTCGTGACACAAAACAAGAATACACTAGTATGACAAAACGAAATTAAGTATGAATGCTAGAACCATGCAACTTCTTCTAAATGGTTTAAGTAAAAGTGAATCGATTTATGTGTCAAATTGATCTAGTGCCCAAGAAATGTGAAGAATTCTTGAAATGAAACATGAAGCTACTAGTCAAGTTAAAGAGTACAAAATAAACATCCTTATGTCGACTCTTGAATCTTTTAAGTTATTACCAAACGAACCTATTGTTGATATGGATTTACACTTGACTAACATTTACAACTCCCTTGAGTCTCTTGGAAAATCATTTTCTACACAGGAAAAGATACAAAAGGTAGTAAGAAGCCTACATTAAAATGGGATCCAAAAGTCACGGCAATTGAAGAAAGTAAGGAAACAAGATCAATAAAAATAGAGGAATTAATCGGATCATTAAATGTATACAAAAGCAAACTCACACTAAGGAAATCGAAATCAACGTCAAAACAAGGTAAGATTATTGCTTTTAAATCAAATGAATACGTCTCTACCTCTTCCGATCATGTAGATGATAGTGACACTGAATCAGACAAAAAAGATCTAAAATTATTGGCTAAAAGTTTGAGAAAATTTATGAGAAAATCATTAAAGAATAACCTAAGGCTGTTTCAACTAAGAGAAATGAAAATAAAAATAACAATAAAGATATGAAGTGCTGTGAATGTGAAAACTTGGACATCTATCATATGACTGCCCGAATAAGGTCAAACAGACAAACAAAAATTGTGACAAGGATTGGAACAAAAATAGACTTGTCTCTAAACCCAAACAAAGGAATACAAGAAGAGATCTCAAGGCCTTCACTTGGAGTGACTCATTTGACTTTGAGACTGATGAAACCAAAGAAGAAACGGCACAAGTATGCTTTGCATCGAAAGCATCAAACGAGGTATCTTCTGACTCTGATTCTGATTCCGAACCCTCTTATGATGATTTATTTAGTCAATATCTTGAATTGCATAAATTCACAAAGACTCTTGCAAAAGAAAAGAAATGGTTAATTGAAGACAAGAAGTTGTTATATCTTCTAACACAAAACTTGTATCTCAATTAAACGATTCAAAAGAAGAGTCGTCTTGTAAATTTAATGCATTAAAATCATAGGTTTCATCATTAACATCCAAAAATTATGAAATGAAAGCCGAGATTTCAAATTTGAAATCAAGAAACACAGATATAGAAAGAATGGTAAAATAGTTCGATACGGGTACAAACATGCTAGATCGTCTCATTTCCTCCTAAAAACATGAAAGTGATAAAACCGGATTAGGATACGTTGAGGATAATGAAGCATAAAATAAGTCGACCAAATTTACCGTATCTTCATCTAAGAAACTGCATGCATTTGAGACAACTATACAACCTAAGGAAACGGCTAGTTCACCACTCATCTCATCTGATCGTGCTTCTTATTCTTCATCTCATACAAAATGCAATCATGTGCCGTATGGATATGAAAAAAACCATTGATGCATACGTGACGCTCATACCACACAAATTCATTTAGATCACGCACCATGCATACTAACACAAATGCATTTCAAAAACGAAAATCTTATTATGAGCATAATGACATTCTCGGACATAGGCCAATTAGACGTGCACCTAACATTTATTATATTGCTTCTTCATCTTGTTTCTCACCTTTTGTAAGACTGAGAAAGGTCACCCATGTTTGGGTACCAAAAGGTACTCTTGCAAAGAGTTGAAGGACTAACTCTTAAGGACCCAAAATAAATGGTACCTAAATCGTTGTTACATATTGCAGGGAACACATACATCAAAACATAAATCAATCAAGTCATTCCTTGATACTGGTTGCTTGAGGCACATGATGGTGACCTGAGCTTGTTTAGGAAATTGAAGAAGGTTACAAAAGGTGGATCGGTAACCTTTGAGACAACAACGAAGAAAGAATTATCGAAAAAGGAACAATTGGAAACCCGAGCACTCTTCAAATCTTTAACGTCTTTTTGGTAAGTAATCTATCTTACAAGTTGCTTAGCATCTCACAATTTCTTGGCAACGGTTTGATGTGTGCTTCACTCATCCATATTGCAATATTGTAAATAAAAACAGAGAAACGGTATTAAAAGGAAAAAGAGAAGGAAATATTTTTACACTTTTTATGGATAACATGTTAGACGATAAAGTAAAATGTTTTATGTTAAATGAACCTAATGTGAATTTGTGGCATAGGCGTTTAGGACATATTGGCATCTCAACTCTTGAGAAACTTCAACGAAAGAATCTAGTATGAGGATTGTTAAACTTGGTTTAGACAACTTTAAGTTGTGTGAATCTTGTATTAAAGGCAAACAAACATGTGAGTCACTTAAGTCTAAGAATGAAATTAGCACATCTAGAGTCTTAGAATTATTACACATTGATTTGTTTGGTCCTAGTCATACTAGAAGTCTTGGTGGGTGACATTATGCATGTGTCATCGTTGACGATTTTTCTCGCTATACAAGGACTTTATTTCTTGCAAATAAAGATGATAGTGCCGTTGAGATTGCTAAATTAATAAAACAACTTGAAAATAAATATGGCTTAAATGTGAAAAAGATTAAGTGCGATAGAGGCAGCGAATTTAAAAATAAGAACATGATTGCATTTTTCGAAGAAAAAGGTATTAAACACGAGTTTTCACCACCTAGAACACCACAATTAAACGGAGTAGAGAAATAAAGAACAGGACATTACAAGAAATCGCAAGAACCATCCTATGTGAAAACAAGTGGCCTAGATTTTTGTGGGTGGAAGCCGTAAATTGTGCATGCTATATAGTTAACCGCTTATCGCTTGGAAAGAAAATAAACAAAACCCCATATGAAATTTTCAATGATCGCATGCCTAAGATTGATTATTTTTGTGTGTTTGGCTGTAAATACTTTGTTTTAAATACAAAAGATAATCTAGATAAATTTGAGTCTAAATCCATTGAATGCATCTTTGTTGGATATTCTGTGAATTTTAAGGCATATAGATGTTACGATATGATCACTAGATAGATTTTAGAATCTATTCATATGAAATTTAATGAATTTGGTGAATATGAAATAAATAAAGAATATGACGATGATTTTGAACTAAAGCCCGTGTTAGATGATATAGAAGAAACTATCGTACATGATGAACACGACACACTAGAAATGCATGATCACTTAGAAATGCATGAAAACTTAGAAAATAATCAACTAAGATGGTATAAGGATCACCCACACGACCTCATCATAGGTGACAGAGCACAAGATGTGCAGCCACGTAGAAGAATAAATCAAGATGAAATAAATCATTTCCATGGTATGATATCTGAAATAGAACCCAAGAATGTGTTTGATGCTTTAAATGATTCTTCTTGGATTGACACTATGCATGATGAACTAAATCAATTCACAAGAAACGACGTGTGGGATTTAGTACCCCAACCACAAGATAAAACGATAATAGGCACAAAGTGGGTCTTTAGAAACAAAATGAATGAAGATGGCAAAGTCATTAGAAACAAAGCAAGTCTTGTAGCACAAGGCTATAATCAAGAAGAGGGAATATATTACGAAGAAACATTTGCACCCGTGGCATGCTTAGGAGCTATACGATTATTTCTTGCTATTGCTTACATAAAGAATTTTAAACTTTATCAAATGGACGAAAAAAGTGCATTCTTAAACGACTTTATACAAGAAGTATATAAAACAAGCATCCGTTTTTGTGAGTATAAAATATCTTAATCATGTGTATAAGTTAAAGAAGGCAGTATATGGTTTAAAACAAGCACCTATGACTTGGTATGATCATTTTGCTGCCTTTCTTTTAGAAAATTGATTTTGAAAGAGGAATCATAGATAGTACTTTATTCTTGAAACAAGAAAAATCGGATTACTCATTATTCAAATTTATGTAGATGATATTGTCTTTGGACCTATATGTCATAAGCTAGTCGAAGAATTTGAAACATGCATGAAATCCGAATTTGAGATGTCTATGATTGGTGAATTAAATTATTCTCTTGGCTTGCAAACTAAACAAACTAGTAAAGGGATACATATAAGTCAAGTTAAATATGTGAATGACATTATTAAAAAGTTTAACTTTGGAAACTTGAAACCATCTCCTACCGCTATGAGTGTAACCACTAAACTCGATAAATATGAGAATGGAAAAGACTTTGATAATGGTTTGTATAGGTCTATGATTGGTTCATTGCTTTATCTTACTGCAAGTAGACCTGATATCATGTTTAGTGTTTGTATGTGTGCTTGTTTTCAAAGTAACCCTAAAGTGTCACACTATAATGCTGTAAAAAGGATATTTCAATATATTAAGCATACTCCCACATTAGGAACTTTGTATGATAAAATTTGTGAATTTAACTTGCATGCTTATACTGATGCGGATTATGGCAGATGTAGAATAGATAGAAAAAGCACAAGTGGTACATGTCAATTCATCGGCAATTCATTAACATCTTGGTTTTCAAACAAGAAAGCTAGTGTAGCATTATCTGCCACTAAAGCGGAATACATAGAAATTAGTCTTTGTTGCACACAACTATTATGGCTAAACCAACAAATATCCAATTTCGAAATAGCTGTAAATTGCATCCCTAAATATTGTGATAGTATGAGTGCTATTTTTTGTCTAAGAACCCTGTTTTACATTATAAGGAAAAACATATAGAGGTACGATATGTTAGGTCCATAACACACTCTAGGGAGTGAATAGAGTGTTGGGTAATTTTACGGAATTTTCTATTTTGGCTCAACTCAAATAGAACTCGAAATCAAAGCAAGAATGGGAGATGATAGAGAATGAATGAATACATACGATATAGAGTGGTTCGAATCGTAAATGATTCTATTCCACTACCACTTTGTTGCCAAAGTAAATTTTCAACAACTACTCTTCTTATTAAAGCTAATAAGTACAAACACAGGAATACTTACACTAACAACTTAGTGTAAATAACCACAACAACAACTTCTTGCACAAAATATCTTTGTGCAACTGCACAACTACAACTCTAAACAAGAACAACTTCTTGCTACCTAAAAACTTCAACAAAGTTCTCTCAGGAACTTTCTCACAGTGGGTTAAAGGAAGTAATGAGGTCACACTTTCTCACTAGTCTAAACACATGCAAGAGATCATTTATTTATGGTTCCTCTTGTGTTAGACTCACTATCTCTCAATATACAACAATTAAGAAAAAAGAAAGGCCTAACAAGCTTTAAGCACGTTTACACATATGAGAGAAATATACAATAGTGAAGAATGAAGCTTGATGATGGTGAAAGTGTATATTTGCCTCATCTGAGCTTCATCCATTTATGGGAGGCGTTCACCATGTTTTGGAGCCTCCACCATGTCTTCCACTTCATCAAATATCAAGACAATGTCCAATTTGTCTTTAGCCACCCTATGGAGTGATTTGATCCTTAATAGCCACACTAGAGAATCTTAGACATGGATAAAATAGTCAAAGAAGCATGTATTATGTTAGAGTAAAGTACACAAGAAATTTGAAAAAGATTGAAAAGAAAAAAACACCATGAATCTCCCTTAGATTTTGTTTCAACGTTCATAAAAATTTGAATTCTGGGGGACGTCGATCGAAGTGCCTGGGTTGAGAGATCGATGTCCTCCAGAGAGTTTCCAATTTTGAACCTTTTTGACATCGATCAATCAAATCTCCCCTGGAGAGACTGATGTGACATCGATCGATTGATGCCCCCTGGACTGATAGATCGATGTTGGACAGAAACTTTCTGGTTTGAAAATGCCTGACATCGATCGATCAAAGTCTCTCTTGGAGAGAATGAAGTGACATCGATCGATCGATGTCCCTAATCTGAGAGATCAATGTTAGACAGAAACTTTTCAAACTTAAACAACTCTAACATAGATCAATCGAAGTCTCCTTCTGTGTGACTGATGTATACATATATCGATTTATGTGAGAGATCTATGTCTCATATTGTGTTTTTCTCATCTTTGCTTCAATTTCCAAGTGTGACATTCCTTTTTAACTTATTCAAAACATCTTTTTACATCATCAAAACATTTTAGGTATTAACAATCACCCCCTTTTTGATGATTTCAAAAACCAAAACTTTAAAGGTGTTTTTAGTTGAAATTTTTCATTTTAGCTGGCTAATTATTTCAAACTTGACACTTTTGAACTCCCCTTAGTCCATGCATTTCGTGCTCCCCCAAGACAAGACATATGCAAACACACAACTCCCCCTCAACATGTAACTTCTCCAAAACCAATGAATATGATGAAAACATCAAAATACGCTCCCTCAACAAAACCATGCATCGAATTCCATATTTTCAATTTCTCAACATGTGTGCCAACGTTTTAATCAAGCAAGCATATTATGCATTTCATCAAGAAAAAGTACTTATTCTCATACCATCTCAAATATTGTAATCACATACCAAGACCAAACCATGTAATATCCAACATTGTAATAACAACATTCCAAAATGTCATTCATTAGCCATATGCATACCAAGAATCACTAGCAACCATCAGCAACAATGTGAACCACATACGCATCAACCACATATCAATAATCAATAATAATAACTAGCAACTTTAGTCAAGCAAGCATACCATAATTTATACGAATACCAACTTCTCTCCCTTTTTGAAAGCATTAAAAAAATAATGAAGTATAAGAAAAAGATAAAGATAAAGGATAAGTGAAAATATCATTAATATAATATGAAGTTTTAGATACATAAGAAATCAACTTCTAAGACTTATCCTATTCTAAGAGGGAAATGGGGAACGAGGAACTTTATTCTTCGTCTGAGGAGAAACATAGTCCGGATATGGCTGCCTTGAGTTTGGACTTGAGCTTTTGATACTTGGTCTTTTGAGTGTTGAGCTCCGTTTCTAGTGTCTTGGCCCTATTCTTGAGATTTTCGTTGTCCTTCTCAAGATCGTCAATCCATACTTGCTTTTTGGTGAGATCCTCCCCCATAGATCCAACATATTATAGTGCGTTTATTTCGTCCTCATCATCAAATGGTAGCTCAGAACCACTACATTCCTCCATCGGATCTTTTGCCTTATCCACTCAGGAGGTAGGGCTTGGTTGTGTTGCGGCTGAGGTTGAGGTTTAATGGTATGCTCAGCGGGATATGTTGGAAGGACAGGATCTTCAGCAGGGACGTTTTCAGCTTCTTTCTCTTTCGGTTCATTTTGACCGCCCCATCGTTGTGCTTCCTTTCGAGATTTGTGAATTTGTTGGATATTGGCTTTGTTATAGTAATTCTTATTGGATATTTCTTCGATACTTTCCTCATCTAACTCCACATTTGTCCTTTTGAGCAATCTATAAATTAGATTGCTATATGGAAGCGCTTTGGACTTCTTCGTGGCGGCTTCCAACATATTTGCAAAGAATATCTCTCAAAAATCCATTTGTTCCCTCATGGCCATACGATATGCAATGTAAAAATCTAAGTTGCTAGGGAGTTTAGCCAACTTACCATTGACACAAAAAGTGAAAATGGCAAGCAATAAACAATAACCCAAAAAGGCTTATCATTTGTATTCCATGATGGATGGAAGCCAAGAAAGTTTTTCACCTCGTCTTCAGTCACTTGATAGTTATCGTTATCCTATTTCCGGGGATCAAAACCAGCCAGACCCTCATCAGAGACACCAAGCAATTCATTTATTGTCTTAGTATCAAACGCTACAAGTTGACCATCTATCACCAAGCTCAAAGAAAATGGCATTCTATTTAAGTATTCTACCCATAGGTTAGCATAAAACATTCGGGTGTAACGGGTAGACATGCGATCCATTTCAAAAACCTCCCAAATCGGTCTCCATTTTGATCATCGAACCAATTGATGATCGGTCTCACTTCCTCATTGCACAAAATATCTTCGATTTTGAGCAATTTCAGTGGAATGGTAGACCTTTTCTTGCTTTCCCGATCATTGAATAACAATTGAGCTGTAAGTGAAATGTAGATGAATTTACCTGTACTCGTTGGCTCTTTTAAGGCATCCTCATACTCTCCTAATTTCAGCCATGGGAAATTGTTAAATACAAGCCTTCACCTCATCTCAGCTAACATGCTTTCGTCAGAGGTGGCGGCCTTTTTTCGAAGTCCATGTGTTCCAGACCCAGTGGGTACTTGGGGATGAGATTGTTGAGGCATATTTTCTTCCTCATGAGATGTTCTTGCTCTTTTGGAGGAGTTTTTGCTTTTTGGAGCCATTTGAAGATTAGGGCACGAAATTTGCAGAAGGATGAAAGAGAGTTGAGAAATTGATGTAGAAATCAATTAGGTTTAGCAGAAAATAATGTTTCATGCAAGATTTAGAGACAAAGAGGTTGGATTTTTGGAGTTCTTAGAAAATGGGGGTTAGGGTTTGCGTTTTTAGAAGATGAAAGTGGGAAAATTTCTATTTTTCACAGCTTTTAATTGTCCTGCTCCCGATGACATCGATGGATCGATGTCTAGGACTTCGATCGATCGATGTTTGGGACTTCGGTCGATCTATGTCTGATTTTACATTAGTCTCTGAAACAGCTACACAGATCGATCGATGTATGCTGATATTTGTCTTTTTGGCAATTTTGACCCTCTAAACATTGTTTATCATCCCTAATCTTGTTCTAATAGATTCGAATGTCTCAGTAGGGAGGGATTTGGTAAAGATATCTACTAGTTGGTCATTCATTGGAACGAATTCAACACAAACTAAATCTTTTTGAATACAATCCCTTATAAAGTGATATCTCACTTTAATATGTTGGTCCTACTATGGTGTACCGGGTTTTGTGCTATACTTATGGCTGATGTGTTGTCCCAAAAGATAGGAACTTTGTCAAACTTGATATTGTAATCATTCAAGGTGTTTATCATCCAAAGTAATTAGGCACAATGTGAAGCGGTCAATACATATTCGGATTCCGCCGTTGAAAGTGACACACTATTTTGTTTCTGGAAAAACCAAGAGACTAAGCAATCTCCAAGGAATTGACATGTCCCAGAGGTGCTTTTTCTATCGATTAGGTTTCCGACATAGTCGGAATCACTATATCCTCTTAAATCAAAACATCCATTTTTTGGATAAAATAATCCAAAGTTCAAAGTTCCTTTCAAATACCTAAAAGTACGTTTAATGGCAACTAGATGCAATTCCTTAGGCATACTTTGAAATCTAGCACAAAAACACACAACACACAAAATTTCCGGTCTACTAGCGATTAAATAAAGTAGAATACCAATCATACCTCTATATTAGGTTACCTCAACCGGCTTTCCTTTTTCATCTTTGTCAAGATTTGTACTTGTACTTATTGGTGTTCTTACACTCCTTCCATCCTCAAACTTGTATTTTTTGAGTAAATCCTTTGTGTACTTTGTTAGAGATATGTATACTCCATCTTGAGTTTTCTTTATTTGGAGTCCAAGGAAGTAATTTACTTCACCCATCATGCTCATCTCAAATTCTCCTTCTATCAATTTAGCAAAATGCTCACAAAGAGAATCATTAGTAGCACCAAATATAATATCATCCACATAAATTTGAACAATCAATTGATGGTTTCCTTCTTCTTTAATAAAAAGATCAGTATCGACTTTTCCTCTTAAAAACTCATTTTCAAATAGGAAGTTAATTAATCTATCATACAATGTCCTAGGAGCTTGCTTAAGTCCATAAAGGGCCTTTTTGAGTTTAAATACATGATTTGGATAATCATGATTTTTGGAACCCGGTGGTAAACCTACATACGCTTCTTCTTGAATTATTCCATTCAAGAAGGCGGATTTTACATCCATTTGATATAATTTGAAATCCTTATAGCATGCATATGCTAATAGTATCCTAATCGCTTCTAATCTAGCTACGGGGGCAAAAGTCTCATCATATTCTATGCCTTCTTGTTGTCTATATCCTTGAGCTACTAACCTAGCTTTGTTTCTAGTGTGTTTTCTTTATTATCCATTTTATTTCTAAATACCCATTTCGTGCCAATTATCACTAGGTTTAGCCACTAATTTCCAAACATCACTTTTTCAAATTGATTTAGTTATTCTTGCATGGCTCATACTCAATCTTCATCATTTATAGCCTCTTTTATATTCTTAGGCTCAACTTGTGAAATGAAGGCATTTTCATTAAATTTTCTTTTAGTCAATATATTGACTTGTTTCTCCTAATATCAACTCTCTTGGATAGTCTTTCTTATACTTATATGAATCCGGCAAATTTGAAGTGCCTTCTCTCATTTCTTCATCTTCAACCTTAGGTTCATTTTCAAGTGGATCAATCCTTAAGTCAACGACAATATTTCCTTTTGGATTCTCAAATTTTTCTATATGAATTATTTTAATTATTTCTTCATCATCATCATTATTTATGCATGGTTCATCCTTAGGGAGTTCACTAAACTTAACGTGAATTGATTCTTCAACTTTCGTACTCATTTTGTTATATACTATAAATGCCTTGCTATTTTGAGCATATCCCATATAGATTCCTTCATCCGCTTTGAAATCGAGTTTATCCAAGTTATCTTTGGTTTTAAATATAAAACACTTACAACCAAATACCTTGAAATAACCAATATTTGGTACTCTACCTTTCCAAAGCTCATAAGGAGTCTTTTTGAGAGATGGTCTCAAGTAAACTCTATTGATTACATGACAAGCAGGTTTTACCACTTCAGCCTGGAAATACTTGGGTAGCTCAAATTCATTTAACATGGTTCTACTCATTTCTTCAAGTGTTCTATTTTTCCTTTCTGCAACACCATTTTGTTGAGGAGTTCTTGAAACTCAGCATCAAACTCACCACCTCCATCACTTCTAATTTCCTTAAATGTGTCTTCTATTTGCTTTTCTAATCTTCTACAAAGTTTTATACACTCTTGGCATGCATCATTCTTTTTAGCTAAAAACATAACCCAAGTGTACCTAGAGAAGTCGTCTACCATCACAAAGGTGTAAAATGCTAAGAAATATGTTTGGATAATTTTCAAAGTCATGATTTTAAGTGGTAAATACTTAAAAATATCATACATGGTGTTATATGTGACTAAAAGTTGAACATTTTTAAAAAGTTGTCATCGATCTCTCAGGTTTTTGCACTTCGATCGATCGATTTATTTCGATCACTCACATCGATTGATCCATAAAAGGGAGTGAAAGTTCAAGACCTTACGGTGAGACATCAATCTCTAAACCTGAGACACATCGATGGATCGAGGTACATCGAACCCTCACTTCGATCGATCGATGTAGATCAGAAACAAATTCTAAAGCTTACTTTGAGACATCGACCTCTGAAGCTGAAGCACTTCGATCGATCGATGTCTAGGGTTTTTAGAAATATTTTTCTAAAATGTGATAAATTGGTTGTTTTCATTTGTACATAATTTATACATGTTCATTATGTGATTATCATGTGTTTTTGATGATTATAAATACACACTGACTAATGTGTCTTGGAAGTTTCTACAACTTACCAAAAAGGGCAAAATTGGTATTTTGAGTTTTGTAGGAACATGATATGGTGGAAATACTTCAAGGACATATTCTTATCTTATTCATCATGACAAAGATGATATTATGATTATCTCTGACCATCGGGGTCATTTCTGGAGTTTTCTCACACCAGGGGCATTTTGGTCATTTCACTCCTGAGGGTATTTTTGCTATTTTAACTCAAGGAATCTCTTGAGTATATTCTTATCATCATTCTGGGGTTGAGCTATGATTATTTTGAAGATTATATGGTGGCTTTATATTATTTCTCTCTCATGGTGATATTATTGACTATAGCGGATGTCGCATTCTATTTCTTTCTTGAAGAACCTTTTATATATGTTATGGAAGCATATTTATTATCATTATATAGAGATATCAAATGTGTTAAAGGTGTGGAAATGATCACTACGTACAAGAAGAAATAGTTGAAATTTTGGTGTTACATATTGACATAATCTTGTCAATTATTATTTGGTGATATCTTCTTCAAAAATTTGAGTTGATATGCATATACATATGCTCAAAAACATGTATTAGAAGATGAGTATGATGTGTTATTCATTTTATGAGTTGGTGAGAAGCGGACCAACCAAAAAGGAGCTAGTTGGCAAAATTGCCAACGTGGAATTTTCAAAATGGTAGTCAACGGCTACTAGGCCGGACATGGTGCAGATTTTTGGTTTGAATCTTTCAACTCCCACATGCCTATTATCTTGCCAAGGAGCTGAGGGGATGATGGATTTGTTATGGCTATATTATCTTCACATTTTCCATGTCATTTTTTAAACAAAAATTCGACCAACATGATATTTCCAAGGTGGACCAATCATTTTGTTTTATGTTGCCAAGTGGACAAAGCCAACCAATGATGAGAAGACACTTGGACTTGATGATGAATATGGTGACACATGTGCTTCTTATCTTCAAGACTCACTTCACACTATAAATAGGAGGCAATGGTGAAGAAGATGAAACACACTTGAAGCTCTCTTGAAAGTATTTGTTGATTTGTCTAGCTATCATCTTCTTCTTGTTGTTCTTGTTTCATTCTTTGGAGCAAAGGTGTTCTTGTTGCATTTGTTGAGCTACAAGCCTTTTGAGCTTCATTTGTAAGATTGATAAGCCAACTCTATAAGGCTACATCAATAGATGGTAGAGGTGTTGCAACTAAGTGTTGCATAAAAGGTGTTCCACCAAGTCTTGAATAGGGTTGGTGTATAACTCATGGATTAAGCTTGGTTCTTGTTGTAAGGTTCTTCATATCAAAGTGAAATACAATGAAAGGTGTTCCTAGGGACTGGATTAGGTCACATTGACCGAACCAGGATAAATCCTCGGTGTTCTTGTCTTGTTTCTACCTTTCTGTTTTCTGCCTGTTTTTACTGCAATTTTCACACGATTTCTCACAATTTGAAAAAATAGCTAAACACTTTTAAAATTCGTGATTTTTAGTGGAGTTATACTTCAGACTGTTAGCTTTCATTTGTAAAAAGAATCACTTGATTTGAGCAAGGTAAAGTTAGTCTTTGAGTCTTTGCAAGATAACTGCTCCAATCTGGCTGCAATCTGACCGGTTTTGAGAAAACTTAAATTCTATATTAATCAAGAGTTGTTTAAGGTCAGGTCCTTTTGGAAACATCAACTACACATCCTAAGGAGTGTTTTGATATAAGATCAACCTTTTTGGTTGAGTATTCAAAGAGAAACACGTTTTTCAAAATCAGCAACATTCCGTCTAATTCTGTCCAAATTGACCATCTGAATCTTTTTATTTGTTTGAAGGGTCAAATAATCTTATTTTTATGTGATGTTTGGACAGAGTCTTGTTAACACATTGAAGTTAAGCTCTAGAAAGTTTCATAATTTTTGGAGTTGTGTACACATATTTTTGAAGTTTTCAAAAACGGGTTCTGAATCTAAGGTAGTCTCAGATTCTGTTTTCAAAGGGGTTTTTAATCAAGGATGGTAGTGTAATTTCCGCTAGCCACTATTCACCCCCCCTCTAGTGGTGTTTATTGCAGGTGCACGGTCCAACAATGTTTTCCACCTAGACTTGCCGTACCAATATCCTCATACAAATCCATATGAAGTAATTGTAAAGGTTTGGTGGTGGAGATTTCACTTTTGGACTTGAAGCATGCTTTAGCAAGCTTTGCCTTTTGACAAGTGTCACATAAGCCATGGTTTTCGAAATTTGATTTTGGAAGACCTTGGACCTTTTTGTTTTTTCAAATCTCATTGAAACATTTGAAACTAATACGTCCAAGTCGTCTATTCCATAGTTGAGTCAACTTATTTTTGACAACTATGCAAGAAACTTTTTGTGATATCAAATTATGTGTGCTAAATTTATAAACATCACTTTTCCTTATAGCCTCGAAAACAATTTTATCATTCTTTTTCACAATGCATTTTCGTTTCACAAATTCAACTTGAAAATTAGTATCACATACTTGGCTAACACTTATCAAATTATACTTAAGCTCTTCTACATATAATACATTATTAATAGTAAAAGAAGAGTTACCAATTTCTCCATGTCCAAGAATTTTGGCTCTCCCATTGCCAAAATGCACCGTTCCACCATCTTGGAGCTTGAGCTTGGTGGATAAGGTTTTGTCTCTGGTCATGTGTGTTGAACATCCACTGTCCATGAGCCATTTGGTTCCTTCTTCTTTGTCTACTCCATTTATCTTGAGAGCCTACAAAACCAAGAGATTTATGCATTGGTATCCTTTGATGGTTGGGTCCTTTAGGGTTAGCTTGTCGACCCTTAGGCTTCCAAACATACATACTACCAAATCTAGCTCTACATGCACTCTTCACATGTCCTGCTTTGTTATAATGAAAGTAAGTGGGTACATGCCTTGGTTTATAAGATAATGAGACATGTTGTGTTTGTCTCTTAGTTGACTTTTTCTTTAATGCCTTGGGCTCAATAGAAGAATATGATGAATTAAATCCTAAACCGGATTTTTCATTTCTAGTCCTTTGATTTCCAAGTAGTTTGTCTAGATTCTTTTTACCATCGGTTAGTTTTTGTAAGTCTATTCTCAATTTCTCATATTCTTTCCTAATTTCCATATTTTCAGGAGCTACAGATGTATGCATTGTAAGTATGATGTCATGATCTTGATACATCAAAATATTCTTGTTATGCAAGCTTTTGTTTTCTAATATGCATTTTTTAAATTCTTTCTTCAAGTTTTTATATTTTAAATTCAGTTTTTCAAACTCATCTTGCAAGTCTCTTATTTTATCTGGTAAATTTGAAGAGTTAGAGTTTACCTCAAGGTCGTTCTCAATTTCCATGAGACAAGTATGGTGTGCTTTTGGATTCTCAAGTATTGCAACAAGTCCAACATCCTTGTCTTCACTTTCTTCTACTTCTGATTTGGAGAGGAGATCATCCCACGTGGTTACCTCCGCATTAAGAGATTTCTTCTTTTGAGAAAAGACCTTCTTTTCTTGCTTTTGCGGCTTCTTGACGTAGCAATCGGTAATGAAGTGACCGGGTTGACCACACCTATAGGAATTTTCAGTTGCTTATTTGTCCTTGGATGGTCTCTTTAAAAACTTCCTTGCATGCGCTTTGTTTCTCGTGGCCATTCTTCTAAATTTTCATACTAGAAGAGTAACTTCATAATCACATTCATCGGACTCTACCACCAATCCTTTGTGTGATGCTTGTGTAGGCCTAATAGGATTCATCCTATTTTGTTTATCAAAAAGAATTTGATGAGTAATAAGATTACCGGATAACTCATCAAGGATAAGAGTCTTCAGATTCGTTGAGTCGGTGATGGCAGTGACTTTAGGTGTCCATTCTCTTAGCAAACAGTTAAGGAGTTTTGAGACAAAGTCTTCATTTGAGATTTTCTTGTCCACCATGGAAAGTTGATTCACTATACGAGTGAATCGGTCGATTGTCTCTTCAAACTTTTCACCACTCTTCATCCCGAACATTTCATATTCCTTCATGAGTGTTAGTCTTTTGGTCATTCTTACCTGCTCAGTCCCTTCGTGTATCATTTCCATCCTTTTCCATGCTTCATGGGCTGTTTCAAGACCTTGAAGTCTTATGAGCTCGGTGGTTGTAAGAGCACTTGAAAGAATATCAAATGTTTTGCCATTGATAGTGAAAATTATCTTCTCTTCATCGGTGTAGTCATTCTCATCTTTGAACATTTATTCTCCTTTTGAGTTGGTAATCACAGGAACATCGATTCCTTTGACAACGGCTCTCCATATATCAAATCCACAGCCTTTCAAATTATTGATCATTCAAAATTTCCACAAGGAATAATTTTGGGCATCAAACATGGGTGCTTTAATGTTTGATCATGAGAATAGTGCAGTTGGCTTGGAAGTTGAGGTGTAAGATGAAGAGGTTGTCATTGCAATGATCTTTAACCTTGCTCTTGCAAAGATTGGCCAAGCAATCAAGGTTAGGCTCTGATACAAATTGTTAGATCCGTAACACACTCTAGAGTGGGGCTGAATAGAGTGTTGGGTAATTTTGCAGAATTTTCTAGCTTGGCTCAACTCAAATAGAATTCAAAATTAAAGCAAGAACTGGAGATGAGAGACAATGAACGAATACACCGGATATAGAGTGGTTCGAATCATAAATGATTCTACTCTACCACCACTTTGTTGCCAAAGTGGATTTTCTACAACTACTCTTCTTATTAAAGCTAATAAGAACAAACACAGCAATACTTACACTAACAACTTAGTGTAAGCAACGACCACAACAACTTCTTGCACAAAACATCTTTGTGCAACTGCAACAACTACAACTCTAAGCAAGAACAACTTCTTCCTACCTCACAACTTCAAAAAAGTTCTCTCAAGAACTTTCTCACAGTGGGTTAAAGGAAGTAGTGAAGTTTACACTTTCTCACTAGTCTAAACACAAGCAAGAGATCAAATATTTACAGTTCCTCTTGTGTTAGACTCACTATCTCTCAATATACAACAATTAAGAACAAAGAAAGGCTTAACAAGCTTTAAGCACTTTTACACATATGAGAGAAATATACACCATTGAAGAATGAAGCTTGATGATGGTGAAAGTGTATATTTGCCTCATCTGAGCTTCATCCATTTATAGGAGGTGTTCACCATGTTTTGGAGCCTCCACCATGTCTTCAACTTCATCAAATGTCAAGACAATGTCCAATTCATCTTTAGCCACCCTATGGTGTGATTTGATCCTCAATAGCAACCTTAGAGAATCTTAGACATGATTAAAATACTCAAAGAAGCATGTATTATGTTAGAGTACAGTCCATAAGAAATTTGAGCAATATTATAAAGAGAAAACACCATGAATCTCCCTTGTATTATGTTCCAACTTTCATAAAAATTTGAATTCTGGGGGACATTGATCGATCGAAGTGCCTGGGATGAGAGATCGATGTCCTCCAGAGAGTTTCCAGTTTTGAACTTGCTTAACATCGATCAATCGAAGTCTCCCCTGGAGAGACTTATATGACATCGATCGATCGATGCCCCCTTGACTGAGAGATCGATGTTGAACAGAAACTTTCTGGTTTGAAACTGCCTGACATCGATCGATTGAAGTCTCTCTTGGAGAGACTGAAGTGACATCAATCGATCGATGTCCCCAGTCTGAAAGATCGATATTAGATAGAAACTTTTCAAACTTAAACAACTCTAACATAGATCGATCGAAGTCTCCTTTTGAGAGACTGATGTGTACATAGATCGATCTATGTCCCATAATTTGTTTTTCTCATCTTTGCTTCAATTTCCAAGTGTGACATTCCTTTTTAACTTATTCAAAACACATTTTTACATCATCAAAACATTTCATATCTTAACACGATATCAGTTTCTTCGTGCTCATGTAAACTTTGGTGATATTATTATAGAAGATGTCCGTACTGAAGCACAAGTAGCTGACATATTCATTAAAGCATTTAATAAAGCCACGTAAGAAACTTTCCGCTCAAAATTAGGCATGATTTCTGTAGATATGCTATAAACTGCTATTTCTTTCCATTCTTACTTGTACTTTTGATGACATTTGCAAAATAAAGGGGAAGAGAAGCATGATTTAAGGGAGAGCATGATATTATGAAATTCAAATTTTAAATTTGTGCGTAATTGTAGGGGAGTGAACAAATTTAAATCATGGAAAAATGTTATTTTGCAAATAATCAAAAGGGGGAGATTGTTGAGAAAAATGAGTTTGAATGATATGAAAATGCATGATTTAAGTGTTACGTGCTTACGAAATGCATGAATAAATTTTACTTGACATGTTCATGTAATAAAAATGCTTTACATGTTTATATAATGTTGTCGTACTAACAACCCATGAAGCGTTAAAGCTTACATCATATGGCAAATATTTGTTGTCTTTATACTATTTTCAGATGCCATGATTAATGAACGAGGGAATCTCACTTAATAGCCAAACGTTTGGCATATTACTCAATTAACAGTTAAACATTGATGAAACTCATTTAACAGCCAGTCTTTGTGGATAATGACTCACTTATATCCGGTAACCGGAAAACAACTTACTACTGCAAGTAATTGCTGACATGGCGTTGATGTCAGCTCTCTCAGAAGAATCCCAATGCATTTGACCTTCAGGTAATAGATGGCACAAGACCAAAATATCTTTTTGAGAAGGAGCTTAAGAACAGCGATGTCAGCTCTCTCAGAAGAATGGTGCTTCCCAAGGTTGGTATAACTCTGCAGTTCGTCTTTTCCTTTTCCAATTTTCTTACAAAAACATAGAATTTTCTAGGTCGGTAAGAACTGGATTGTTTTCTAAACGTGATTAGTGATAAATTTCAGAAGGGGGCAGAAGAGTGTCTTCCACCACTGGAGGCCAAGGACGGGATTTACTTAAGTATGGATTATATGGATGGGCAGCATGTTTGGAAGTTTAAGTTCAGGTATATTTGATACAGCCTTTTCTTTTGCCTCATCGATCTTGCTGTGTTATTTGGTTCTTCCTCTGTGCTAGTTGTGACCTAAAGCTTTTGCACAGAGGCATAACACCATGTTAATGACTCCCTTAGTTAGATGTCTAAGTTTTCCTTTAGAAATATTAGGGGAAAGCCCCTCCGGATCCTGGTAAAAAATTTATGGTTGCAAAAAAAGATTGTATATTTCAATATATTCGCGTGCATATATTGGCCTAACAACAACAGTCGAATGTACCCTAAAGAACACAGGTAATTAAATTCTCATGTGCTGTTATCCTTAGTGTCTCCTTTTTTTCTCGACTAATTGAACGCCAAATGCTGGATATCTTAAAGGGGAATATGTTCATGCACACGGCTTGCGAAATGGAGATACATCGTGATATATCAAGATTATCAAAACTGCAACTATGTAAGAGCTACTTTCCTTAGAAACAGTCAACTAATGGTGACTGCAGGAGAAATAGAAGGAGGTGATAGTGGTGGTGAATGGGGGAGGGGCGGCATGGGAGTAGAAGGGGGAGTGGGGATGAAGAATATGAAGTGGAGAGTAATATAGACTTTTTAATAATTTAAAATAATAATAACATTTTTTCTGAAAAATGAAATTGAAAAAAAAAGAGACAAATTAATTTTCTTTTTAAAAAATCACTAAATGTCTAAAATTCGCCACGTCAGCACCACGTCAGCAATTATCTGCTGTAGTAAGTTGTTTTCCAGTTACTGACAGTAAGTGAGCCATTATCCACAAAGACTGGCTGTTAAGTGAGTTTCATCAATGTTTAACTTTTAATTGAGTAATGTGCCAAACGTTTGGCTATTAAGTGAGATTCCTTCATTAATGAACTAAACTAGTTCATTAAGTGAAGTGCTTTAGTTAATGAACTAACTAATTTATTAATTGAAGACATATTTTGAAAGAGCTATATGGCAACAAATTTGAAAATGGAAAGTCGTCTCATCTTACAGCCTCACACACGCCAATTATCCATATGTTTTTTACAAACTATATACTTATAGTCCGACGTACCACCGACACGTCATATATATTATAAACCACTATGTACACCTCGTATTTATGAGTATATACATGTCTTATATCATATATTACAAGTCATGGTGATAACAAAATTATAACGACATGTTACAAGGTCATAAACTGAAAATTGTCGTATCGGGTGACTATCGAAACTTCACTGACACGTACTTACCATATAATGATGGTAAGCCTATATACATCAAAAATATTCAAAAATTTCATGATCCACATGTCATATTCAGCCACAAGGTCATACCATGTTTGCACACACAAATCGCCCACAATTTAGCCTAGATTTGTAGAGAATTAAAACTCAAGCCTATTTTGGCACATGGGACGTTTTATACTCAACCATTGGAGCTGAATATACACCTCATTTCATATATATTATGTGTGACATAGTATATATTACATGTGTAAGAAGTTTGAAATTAATCGGAGAAAAATCGCGTAATCGACGAAAGTCGAAAATTCGGTTTTCTACAACCCTACAGACATTGAACGTTTTTCACATTGATGTATCATGTATCTAGATACTTTTTACACATTCAAGATATGTTAGAGTGTTCTAGAAAATTTAAATTAAGGCTGATAGAAATTTACCATATATGTGTGAACATTATGCATTATTTGACAAAGTTTACATAAAAAGAAGTCAGCACATGTGCAGCCTATTTCACACGCCTAGTTCAGTATTTTTGGAGCCTAGGTGGAGCTTATTTGGTACTTCAATTGGTGCAAGACATTCCCTACATGATTGGTGACGTTGAAGAGGGCAACACATAAGGAAATAATCCAAAAGAAAACACATGCTGAAAATTTCAGCACATGTTTAGAGCTGGCCGAATTTTTGGTGTTTATTGTCTTCAATTTTAGTCCAAAATTGAAGGGAATTGAATCATGATTATTTGGAAGTTAATTACATAGATTTTCAGCACATGTTTCAGATTTTTTGAATAAATTCCAGCTCGAAGACTGGAGTAGGTTGTTTTAACCGAACCAATATAAAAATCTCGGTGTTCTTACTTTTCAGCACTTTTACTTTCAGTTCCTGTTTTCTGCATCGTTTTCATAAGCACGGTAAAAATAACAACCGATTTTCAAAAATCACAAAATTTTGCAAAAACATAGTCTCACGTCCTAGGTTTCATTTGGCACAAGTTTCATCTCATTTGGATAAGTATAAGTCAGTCAAACGTTAATAGATATGAGACTAGTGCAATTTGATTCTCAGATTTGCAAAGCTTGAGAACATCAACGTAGTTGACATACTTACCAAAGGAAATTTTCAAAAAATGTTTTAACCTATTAAAATGCACATCTTGAGGGTCATACCATAAAATTTTCAAGTCATTTAGAGTTCCCAATTAATAGGAATAAATTTTTCATTTCAAAGTACAGTTTTTGACAGATTGACGCAATCTGTACAAAAACATGTTTTCAAGGGGTTAGGCTTGGAATTGTAATCTGAAAGTTTTGTGAGACATTTATAACATCTGAGAGCACGTTCTCACCAAATTTCATAATTTTTGGAGGTCTACAACCAGGTCCTCTAGATTAATCAAATTAGGATCTGAAAATAGAAACTGTTTTCAAAAGTGAATTTTTTGGTCCAAAAAAGTTTTCATAACCGAATTTTCCACACTCACTATTCAACCCCTCCTTCTAGTGGTGCTATAGAGGTCCTACAGATGTCATCGACCGATGTTGCATAGAGACTTCCAACTTTGCATCTTGCCAACATCGATCGATCGATGTCACATCAATCGATCGATGTTGGACAGAGACTTCCAACTTTTCACCCTCACAACATCAATCGATCGAAGTCATTGATCGATGTCATCGATCTATGTCCAACAGAACACTCAACTTCATTTTAGCTTTTACTTAATTCGATCCAACTTACACATAGATCGATCGAAGTGATCTCTTTCAAGTTCAAAGTGTTCAAATCATCTTTTAATCTCTCAAACAACATCTTACATGTTTATATATAAGTTTGCAGTACATTTTAAAGTACTTTTGACTTTTTTCCAATACTAGCTTCACATGATGTTTATGTGATTTTCTAACCTTCACAAGTGGCTTCCATAATTGTGTCTCGGAAGGTAAATTTTTTTTCTTATGATGGTCATCCTCTCTTAGCTCTAACAGCTTCATTTGAGGGTAGTGTGTCCATTCCATCGGTTCTAGAAGCTTTATTTTGATGGTTATGTGTCCGTATGTTTGGGGCAAGAAATTATGTATAGGACATTGATTATGCTGTTAAACTTCTCATACACGAAACTCAGATTCTATTAAGATTAAACACTGACATTCTGTCCAGCACAAGGATGAACAGATCTCAGCACAGGGATGAGCAGAGCTCAGCAGTGGATGAGCAGAGTGCAGCAGAGAATGAGTAGAGCTCAACAATGGATGAACAGAGTGCAGCACAAGATGAGCTCATCACAAGGAAGAGCTCAAAACAGGGAGAGTTCAGCACAGGAAAGAGCTTGGCAGGGATGAGCTTGGCAGAGATGAGCTCGGTAGAGATGAGCTCGGCAGGGATAAGCTCGGCAGAGATGAGCTCGGTAGAGATGAGCTCGGAAGGGATGAGCTCAGCAGGGATAAGATTGGCAGAGATGAGATCGGAAGATATGACCTCAACACAGGGAAGAGCTCTGCACAGGGAAGAGCTCAACACAGAAAAGAGCTTAACACACAGGGAAGAGCTCAACACAGAGAAGAGCTCAACACAGAGAAGAGCTCAGCACAGGGAAGAGCTCAACACAGGGAAGATCTCAACACAGAGAAGAGCTCGACACAGGGAAGAGCTCAACATGCAAACTGAGGCAAGTCCAGGACTCTGTCTTAAGAGAAATTGCTCCGATATATTGTGCTCAACCGGATATTGCTAATGTCTCATAGGATACAACGGCTAACAGTACCAATGAGTGGCACTACTGCGTAAGTACTCCATGAACCTGACAAGTGTTCTGAATTCTAGAATTGATGAAATGCAGCAGTGTATGCAGTATGCAACAGTAGTTTATGCAAAATGCTCGCATTCAGAAGGAGAAGGGAAGAAATTTTTCCAGTGTGTCTCAGAAGCAGAGCACTGCCTCCATTTATAGAGGGAAATCTTGGAGGTTACGGCAACCCACGACCACACTGATCAGTCAGTAACCCCCACGATCACCACGCACCCCACGACCGCCTCTGATCGACCAGTAACCCACAAATGGTAGGAATCAGTCAGCTGAAACTATCAGCTTAATCTGAGCCGTTAGATCGTAGGATTGCATCATAACTGTAGGATCATGTAACTTATTTTCTGGAAAAATTTAACAGAAAATTTGTCCCGAGTGGGCGAGCCTCGAGCCGAGCCGAGACAAGCCGACCAGACGGGCGGCGACGTCACGCGCGCGCGTGTGTGGCATGCATCTGCGTCTTTCCTCCGGTCAAAAAATCTCTTTCCTTAGGACACATCTAAAGTGTCTCTCCTAGCACTATATTTGGTGGCAAATTTCGTTCAATTAACCAATGTGGTATATTTAGAAAATGATGATGTGTTCAATTCTCATGACGCCACATCATCATTTCTCCATTTTTCAACCATTTTTAACTCCTATTTTGAGCATTAATTTCTCATTCGCCCAGTATTAGAATTGAGTTATTCGAAAGCCTAAACTCATATTCTCATTACGTAGATAATTTGGGACTAATTAGTTTTCATTTTGGATTAACGAACACTAATCATAATTAAGCTCAAAATATGTTGCTTACCAACTTTAGACAAGCTCATTTTTAAAATTTCTTCCAACATATGCAAGGAAAGATAAATCATGATAACATGCTAACTACGTGAAGACTCACTGATAACGTGCATTAAATAAGGCCTTGTACACTTAGTTTTTCGTATGCTTAGGATATATTTGTATGCATTTGTATATTGTTTGGAATGTTGGCGCCTTAGGATATGATGAGGCCTGAATGGCTCATCGGGTGGATCAGAGATGACCCGAAAAGTGTGCCGTTAATCTCCTGTCTAAATCCGTCTATGGAGCCTGAGAAAGAAGAAAAATGTTAGAGGTCACAGGGCGCTGCTCCGGAAAAAACCCTCTGACGCTTAAGTCAGTTATGGGTATTTTGCCTAAGCAAGTTATGCTGAAATAGAGGTTTAGATAAAACCTGGGAAAGTTCTCACTGAGTTTGTGAGTTTTTAATATTTTGGCCGAGATGGAGTTATGGAAGAATGCTCCAGAGGTTCTCCAAAATTCGGATCCCCTTCCTCGTCTGGGTAGAGAGGTATTTATACTTGAGATTGTGGAGGTCTAACCCCCTGCCTGGTTGATGAGACGGTAATGTGGCTGAGATGGCGGTCTAATCCGTTGCAGAGCTCAGTGCGATGGGACTAAAGCCTGAGACCGTAGCTGTTGTGTAGGTCGGCTTGTAATGATGTCCTTGTCCTGAATCAATCATCGCTTGACATCTGGAAAGTTATTCTGCAGAGCCGCTTAGTGGGTCCCAGCAGACGGTAGAGAATATCTTCTCTTGATCTTATCCTATAATGTTTAGTGTGGCCGAGCCAATATGCAGCCGAGGCCGAGATGAATTGTTCTGCCAAGGTTGACTATGACTTTGCCGAGTCGAGATGCAAAGTAATGTGATACCATATGAGGCTTCATTCTAACCATTCCTGATCTGTTTTGGTCATGTTGGGCAAGTGCCGACCTAACTCAAATATGCGGCCGAGATAGGATGGCTGAGCAGAAGTGCTTTTGTACCGACCTGCAGGACTTAACAATTTATGCCCGAAATCTGCTGTTGACTGTTGTTTACTAACAGGTAACTATTTTTGGTTCACCATTTTCCCCCAGATTAGTTTGGCCGAGCTGACCTGAGAGAGCAGGCTAATCGATTCAGAGTTTTAATAGCATCGTCCTTTCAATCATGACGTGTCTGCTTCTGACTGGTCTGCTCTGCGCATTTAATGTTTGCCCAGAGCACGAAGCGTCAGTTACACAGCTTTTCATATTCGGCCATTACGGAGATCGAGGACGATAATACCAAGGCGACCTTTGGGCTACCGAGCTGAAATCCTATAAATAGGGCTCTCCAAGGTCATTTGAAACTTTTATCTCCACTTTCATTTCTGCTCTTGCTTTGCTTTTCTTCTCCGGCGTCTTACGCATCTTCTCCGGTTGTCTTCCCGGGCCTCCTAAGCCTTCTTCATCTTTTTCTCTGTAAGTCTTCTTTTTCATCTCACTTTTCACAATGTCTTCTTCTTCCAACGATTCCCATAATTTTTCTGAGGGTGGTTCTTACGCCGCCGATGGTGGAGAGAACTTCAGCTCTCCATCTCTGTCCGGTAGATCAGCCTCTGCTGATGATCTTTCCATCAGTAATCTGCGTCGGACCACTGATGACTCTGGTCAGTCCAGCAAAGCTATCACCGTGGTCAGCTCTTCGCCGGAGCAACCAGGGATTGCTCCTGCTCCGGCATCTGTAAATCCCCCGGCCCCACTAAGGGGCCAATCTCAGTTCTCGGGGGTTATCGAGAGAGTTCTGCCCTCTCTCCTTGTCTAAGAGTGACATACCCCGTACCTTTTAAGTACGAATTTCAATTGTTAGAAGTCAACTTTAAATATAATTTCATTAAATGTATAGGTTTGTGAGACTTAGTTAGATAAAATATAGGTGAGAAAATAAGCAAAAGGGTGAAATTAAGAAATTAGGCTGAAATACCCAAAATATCCCTCCCCACTTAAATGATAGGGGAGTTACACAAGTATAACTCCCCAAAAAGGGAGAGGGGCCATCAGTTGCAACACAAAGGAGAGGAAGAAACGGGTGGAGAGAGAAGGAGAGGAAAAGAGAGAGAGAGAAGAAAGGAAGAAGAAGAAGAAGAAAGAGTAGCCAATCTAGGTTCAATCCTTCCTGCGATTCTACCAAACATTCGTAAGACTACTTAGAAGCAAAGGCAAGTAATTTTTCTATACGCTTTACGCAAATTTTGATACAACAGGCCCTATGTTCTTACAAAGAGAAAATTTGGATCACACAATAGTAATCTTGATTTGTGTATGTTACATGCTCTACTATATGTACTTCTTGGTGTTTGCTTGATTAAAGTCATGTTCTTTGGGCCTAAATGCGAAAGTATCTATGTTGTGCTTCATTGTTGATAAATATGCCCTTAAAGTGTCATCTTTGTTGTAAATATTGTTGATGGTACTTGTTATGTTTCTAAAGGTTGCTTTAGATGATTTGGGATGAGTAGAAGAAGATTTGAAGAGATAGAGGAGATGTGATGTAAGTTGAACATGGGGTAGAAGATTGATGATACATCCAAAGATAGGAATAATAGAAGGCTTAAAGTTGATGCAAACTGCTAAAGGTAAGAATCAAACTGCATTTGTGGTGTGTTGTGCATGATGGAGATCAGAATGTAAGGTTGAATTTGAGGTGTTAAGATGAAAGAAGAGATTGAGGAAGATGAAGGAGGGAAGTTACTGCAAAAAATTGCAGTTCTGAAACCGTCAGAACACTTAGAACACCTACTTTAGGCGCTTCAAGTCACATTAGGCGCCTAAAGTAGGCGTTCAATGTGTCCCAGTGCAACTTCGTACACTTCGAACACCTATATTAGGCGCTTCATGTCACATAAGGCGCTTCATGTAGGCGTTCGATGTGTCACAGCACATCCCAGAACACTTCGAACACCTCCAAGGGCATTCGAAGTCACATAAGGCTCTTCATGTAGGCGTTCGATGTATACCAGCACATCCCCGAACACTTCAAACGCCTAGTATAGGCGTCTCATGTCACTTTAGGCACCTCAAGTAGCATTCCAAGTGTACTGGAAGTCCTTTTGACCCATTAAAAGCTCCATGTGTGTGAGATACCTTTATTCTCTTCCATTTCTCATAAAATACAGGTGTTTTTGAAGTGTGCTTGAGTTGTAAACATTAAGTGTGGATGAGTAGGGTTAAGTATGAATTCGAAGTGAATTTGTGATACGAAAGGGCATGAAATGGTATGAATGAGGTGTACTTGAGTTGTAAACACCAAGTGTGAATGAATAAAGTTAGATATGAATTCGAAGTGAGTTAACAATATGAAAGGGCATAAAATGGTACGAATAAGGTGTGTTTGAGGAAGTATGAATGAGCAAGGTTAAGTATGAACTCGAGATGATTTTTGTAATACGAAAGAACATGAAATGGTACGAGCAGGGTGTGAAAGGGGTTCAGGATTTGTAATTGATATGTAAAGTGTGTGTGCATGTTTACACGTTTGATATGATGTTACATGAGCATTCTGCATCATGACATGAACATTTTGCATTTCGACATGAGTTTCGTTTTGCGAAAAGCATACGAGTTTGAAAAAGAGATTTAAGTTTTCGAAAAGCAGCTATGGCTGCTGGTTGATCGCAGGGTATAAAAGCCACGCCTGCAAAAGCAGGGTATAAAAGCGTGACCTGTGAATCAACAGCAGGGTATAAAGTTATTTTATGTGGCCGTGAACCTATCACCACGGAAAATAAAGTTATTTTATGGGGCCGTAGACCTATCAGTACGGAAAATAAAGTTATGATATGGGGCCGTGGAACTTTCAGCATGGGGTATAAAGTTATATGTTATGGGGCCGTGGACCATTCAGCACGGGGTATAAAATTATATGTTATGGGGACGTGGACCTTTTAGCACGGGGTATAAAGTTCTGTTTGCTGTGGACTGATCACCCACAGGGTATAAAGTTCTGCTACGCGAAGAATATGATAAGAAGAATTATGAAAAGTTTTGTGAAATGACACGCATGACATGTTTACGAAAGAAGACATATGCATGAGTTTTGTGTGTGGTTTTCATGTTACACGAAGCATAAGATTTGACATGCAGGAGATGTTACTAGCATATGTTCTGTTTATGTAGAATGTTTGGCTCTATATGTGTTGGTTTCATTTTGTTTGCCAATTATGTGGTTTATTTGGATGTGATGAATCATTATAAAGATGTTATTTGCCAATCCGAGCACCTTATTTTGGGCATTGATTTATGTACTGGTGACTCGTCGTGTGTAATCCCACAAGGTGTATAGACGGGTTACTTGCTAGCGATGTTTTCGCTAAGAACAATTGCTCTATCTGCTTTTCAGGTGAACCAAAGTACAATGGTTTTTGTAGAAGATAGCGGCGAGTGGGCTCATTGGGACGATGGTCACTAAAATGGACAAGCTTACAGTCCTTATCTTTTAGTTGAAGGATTTACTGTTAAAGCTTTGTATCGAGGGATACTTTAGACACTCTCCTTGTCACATTTTGTTTCCGCTGTGTTTCTATTGATTATATTGATGTTAGTGAAGTTTTAATTCTACGGCGTTTCCGCTGATTTGTCTTACGTCATGGATGACGTGTGCTTGATCTGCTTTGACGCTTCGTAGTTCTCATAGTAGGCTACGGCGGGTGCACTGGTACCGATGTCCAGTATCGGGCCGGGGCGCTTCAGGTGGTATCAGAGACTAGGCTTCGAATCTATCTCGGAAACTTAGGTTCATGATCTTATAGCAAATTAAGACGTGATTTTTCTTTAAGTTTGACCCTTAGGTATAAGTGATGATTTTCTAGAGTCTAAGTATGATCTGGGTTGGGTGTGTGCGAGAGCGTATATCATTTAAATTTCTATAATAATTTAAATTTCATACCCCACTGATCTCTTGGACACAATTCTGTGATGCCTTTCTGAAGTGTTACGTGCCTAAGGCAGCAATCTTAGACAAGATAAGGCGTTCGACAGGCTAAAATAGGGTCAGATGACAGGGTCGGAGCATGCTGACCATTTTCATGCTTTGAGTAAACTCGTTCCTGCGATTATGTTTGATAATCGCTTAAAGATGACAAAGTTTGAGCGAGGTTTGGTATCGAGAATTCAGGCGACAATTGTAAATACGGAGATGAGAACCTACTAAGACATGCTGGACACGTACTTTCATGTTAAGAGGGATTTATGCAGAATAGTTGCAAGAGAGGCCGGTGCAAGATACTCTGACAGAGATAGGAGGCCAAGGGAGGAGATTGGATTTGGTGACAGGCCTGGACGTTCGGTTAAGATTCAGAAAAGAGGCCCAACCGGGAAGTTTTCAGAGACCCCCACCACAGAGTCCAGTTGTACACCAGGTTGTAGGAGTTTGTCGCATTATAATAAGAGCCATGACAGTGAATGTGGGAAGGTGGCAGGAGTATGTTATCGATGCGAACAGGTGGGCAACCTTATTAGGGATTGCCCAGAGATAAGGAAGAATGCTACGGGAGAAGCGCCTCAGCGGCTGAAGGCAAAGCCGAGGATAAATGTCCGCGTCAATTTAATGACTGACACGGATATTTAGGATGTCACCGATGTGGTATGAGGTACAATTTTAGTGAATAAGATATTGGCCAATGTACTTTTCGATAGCGACATGAACCATTCTCTCGTGGCAAAGGGATTCGTTAAGCGCCTTCGTGGTTCACCAGAATAGTTGGAGACTCCGTAACGTGTCCAAGCGTCGAGATCAAATTAAGATCTCATACCAACATTGACTGTCGATTAAAAAAAGTGACAGTTAAGAATTCTGAGATGGAAGATATAACCTTTCAAGGTGATTGCCGTTGATTCGAAGAAAGTTGGAAAATTAGCACCGAGTGGTCTAACCCCATTGTTACCGAAGTGCGGAGTTTCTTGGGTCAAGCTAGTTATTACGGGAAGTTTGTCGAGGGACTTTCGACAAAAGCAATGCCCCTCAGTCGGCTTACTCAAAAGAAATCCAAGTTTGAGAGGACGGCGAAAAGCGAGAAAAGATTCACAAAGCTTAAGAAGAGATTAACCACATCTTCATTATTGGCTCAACCCTCCTGTACAGAAGGGTTTGTGATCTATAGTGATGCATCAAAAAATGGCCTAGGTACGTAAACTGTAGCATAAGTTATGATTTTCCATCCAAATCGAGTTTAGGTTAATACTTCACTTGTAGGTTGTGTTTTGAGGTAACATGGGCGAGTTATCGCATATGCTACGAGGAAACTAAAACCATACGAACAGAATTATCCGACATATGATCTTGAGATGGCAGCAGTTTTGTTCGCCCTGAAGATTTGGCGGCACATTTTATATGGGAAAAAGTGTACTATGTTTACTGATCGTAACAGCCTGAAGTGTCTGTTCATCCGGAAGGAGTTGAACATGGGATAGCATCGATGGTTGGAAATGCTAAAGGACTACGACTTGACCATTAATTACCATCCGGGAAAAAGCTAGTAAAGTGGCTGATGTACTAAACAGGAAGTTTAACCATGCGCGACAATCACCATTGGAGAGAGAAATGGAATAATTGGTCTAGATTCCATTGAGTCTAAGTTGAATATTTTGATAGCATTGACCATCACATCGAGTCTGATTGATCGGGCGGAAGGAGCTCAGAAGAATGATAAGACTTTGGGTGTTATTGCTGAGAAACTGAGGTATAGTCAGGTTGATGGATTTCAGGCTAATGATGGCGGGAGCCTATGGTTCAGTGGGTGACTATGTGTTCCTGAGGTGGATGAATTCAGATAGAAATTTTGTAGGAGTCTCACAGTTCGAATGTTATTGATACATCCCGGTAGCACCAAGAGGTACAGAGATCTCTAACAATGTTATTGATGGTGTAAGTTGAAGAGGCATATTGTAGAGTTCATTGAGAGAAGCCTGGTGTGTCAGCAAGTTGAGATTGAACACCAGCAACCTGGTGGATTAGTGATGTCGTTGGAGCTTCCAGAGTAGAGATAGGAACTTATTACGAGGGACTTTGTGGTTGGTTTACCGAAAACAAGAAGTGGATATAACATGATTTTGGTGATTGTGGATCGGTCAACCAAGGCTGCACATTTTCTATCAGTCTCGAGGGAAGTATCTCTCAATAAGTTGGTAAATTTGGATGTAGACAACATTGTCAGCCTGCACGGTGTTCCCATAAGCATAGTGTCTGACCGAGATCCACGGTTTACTTCCAAGTTCTAGACAACATTTCAGAAATCAATGGGCACGGAATTAAGGTTAAGCATAGTATATCATTCCCGAACTGATAGACAGTCTGAGCGGACTATTCAGACCTTAGAAGACATGCTAGGGTCTTGTATCCTAGACTTCAAAGGAAGTTGAGACGAAATGGTTAAATTAATGGAGTTCTCGTATAATAACAGTCACCAAAGTGTAAGGGATACGGCTCCTTTCGAAACGTTGTATGGAAGGAAGTATAGGTCTCCAGTTTATTGAGATGAAGTCGGCGTGAGGATCATCACTGGACCTACGTTACTTGAGAAGACATTAGAAAAGGTGAAGATCATATGGAAAAGACTCAAGACGGCTCAGGATCATAATAAAAGTTGGGCGGATTTCAAGCTATGGCCTTCGGAGCTTAATGCAGGTGAAATGTTTTATTTTAGAGTATTACCTACGAAGGGCATTATGAGGTTTGGAGTGAAGGGCAAGTTAAAATCCTTTTTTTATTGGTCCCTATGAAATACTGGAGAAAGTAGGAGGCTTGACATATAGATTGGCAGTACCTTCGGTATCGGCACAAGTTCATAACGTCTTTCACGTATCACAGTTAAGGAAGTACGTGACGGATCCAAGCCATGTACTCAAAGCACAGCCTTTGGAACTTAATGGTGATGTTACCTATGAAGAGGTGCCGGTGAGAATAGTGGACCAGAAGGAACAAGTGCTGAGTAAACCGGTGATTCCTTATATGAAGGTTCAATGGAGCAATCACACAGAGCGGGAGGCCACTTGGGAACTTGAAGAGCATATGCAGGAGAAGTATCCTCAACTCTTCAACTAAGGTACCTAAGTTTCGAGGACGAAAATTTTTGTAAGGAGGGTGGAATGTCATACCCCATACCTTTTAAGTACGACTTTCAACTATTAGAAGTCAAGTTTAAATATAATTTCATTAAATGTATAGGTTTACGAGACTTAGTTAGATAAAATATAGGTGAGAAAATAAGCAAAAGGATGAAATTAAGAAATTAGGCTGAAATTCCCAAAATACCCCTCCCCACTTAAATGATGGGGGAGTTACACAATTGAGTATGACACCCCAAAAAGGGAGAGGAGGCCGTCAGTTGCAACACAAAGGAGAAGAAGAAACGGGTGGAGAGAGAAGGAGAGGAAAAGAGAGAGAGAAAGAAGAAAGGAAGAAGAAGAAGAAGAAAGAGTGGTCAATCTAGGTCCAATCCTTCATGCGATTCTACCCAGCATTCGTAAGACTACTTAGAAGCAAAGGCAAGTAATCTTTCTATACGCTTTACACAAATTTTGATACAACAGGCCCTATATTCTTACAAAGAGAAAATTTGGATCACACATTAGTAATCTTGATTTGTGTATGTTACATGCTCTGCTATATGTACTTCTTGTTGTTTGCTTGATTAAAGTCATGTTCTTTGGGCCTAAATGTGAAAGTATCCATGTTGTGCTTCATTGTTGATAAATATGCCCTTAAAGTGTCATCTTTGTTGTAAATATTGTTGATGGTACTTGCTATGTTTTTAAAGGTTGCTTTAGATGATTTGGGATGAGTAGAAGAAGATTTGAAGAGATAAAGGAGATGTGATGTAATGAACATGGGGTAGAAGATTGATGATACATCCGAAGATAGGAATAATAGAAGGCTTAAGGTTGATGCAAACTGCTAGAGGTAAGAATTAAACTGCGTTTATGGTGTGTTGTGTATGATGGAGATCAGAATGTAAGGTTGAATTTGAGGTGTTAAGATGAAAGAAGAGATTGAGGAAGATGAAGGAGGGAAGTTACTGTAGAAAATTGCAGTTCTGGAACCGTCAGAACACTTAGAACACCTACTTTAGGCGCTTCAAGTCACATTAGGCGCCTAAAGTAGGCGTTCAATGTGTCCCAGTGCAACTCCGTACACTTCGAACACCTACATTAGGGGCTTCATGTCACATAAGGCGCTTCATGTAGGCGTTCAATGTATCACAGCACATCCCAGAACACTTCGAACACCTCCAAGGGCATTCGATGTCACATAAGGCGCTTCATGTAGGTGTTCGATGTATACCAGCACATCCCCGAACACTTCAAACGCCTAGTATAGGCGCCTCATGTCACTTTAGGCACCTCAAGTAGCGTTCCAAGTGTACTGGAAGTGCTTTTGACCCATTAAACGCTCCATGTGTGTGAGATACCTTTATTCTCTTCCATTTCTCATAAAATACAGGTGTTTTTGAAGTGTGCTTGAGTTGTAAACATTAAGTGTGGATGAGTAGGGTTAAGTATGAATTCGAAGTGAATTTGTGATACGAAAGGGCATGAAGTGGTATGAATGAGGTGTACTTAAGTTGTAAACATCAAGTGTGAATGAATAAAGTTAGGTATGAATTCGAAGTGAGTTAACAATATGGAAGGGCATAAATGGTACAAATAAGGTGTGTTTGAGGAAGTATGAATTAGCAAGGTTAAGTATGAACTCGAGATGATTTTTTGTAATACGAAAGGACATGAAATGGTACGAGCACGGTGTGAAAGGGGTTCAAGACTTTGTATTTGATATGTAAAGTGTGTGTGCATGTTTACACGTTTGATATGATGTTACATGAGCATTCTGCATCATTACATGAACACTTTGCATTTCGACATGAGTTTCGTTTTGCGAAAAGCATACGAGTTTGAAAAAGAGATTTAAGTTTTCGAAAAGAAACTATGGCTGCTGGTTGATCGCAGGGTATAAAAGTCACGCCTGCGAAAGCAGGGTATAAAAGCGTGACCTGTGAATCAACAGCAGGGTATAAAGTTATTTTATGGGGCCGTGGACCTATCATCACGGAAAATAAAGTTATTTTATGGGACCGTGGACCTATCAGCACAGAAAATAAAGTTATGATATGGGGCCGTGGACCTTTCAGCACGGGGTATAAAATTATATGTTATGGGACGTGGACCTTTTAGCATGGGGTATAAAATTCTGTTTGCTGTGGACTGATCACCCACAGGGTATAAAGTTCTGCTACGCGAAGAATATAATAAGAAGAATTATGAAAAGTTTTGTGAAATGACACGCATGACATGTTTACGAAAGAAGACATATGCATGAGTTTTGTGTGCGGTTTTGAAGAAGTACATGCATCATGTTACACGAAGCATAAGATTTGACATGCAAGAGATGTTACTAGCATATGTTCTGTTTATGTAGAATGTTTGGCTCTATATGTGTTGGTTTCATTTTGTTTGCCAATTATGTGGTTTATTTGGATGTGATGAATCATTATAAAGATGTTATTTGCCAACCCGAGCACCTTAGTTTGGGCATTGATTTATGTACTGGTGACTCGTCGTGTGTGATCCCGCAAGGTGTATAGACAGGTTACTTGCTAGCGATGTTTTCGCTAAGAACAATTGCTCTATCTGCTTTTCAGGTGAACCAAAGTATAACGATTTTTGTAGAAGATAATAGGGAGTGAGCTCATTGGGACGATGGTCACTAAAATGGACAAGCTTACAGTCCTTATCTTTTAGTTGAAGGATATACTGTTAAAGCTTTGTATCGAGGGATACTTTAGACACTCTCCTTGTCACGTTTTGTTTCTGCTGTGTTTCTAGTGGTTATATTGATGTTAGTGAAGTTTTAATTGTACGACGTTTCTGCGGATTTGTCTTACGTCATGGATGACGTGTGCTTGATCTGCTTTGACGCTTCGTAGTTCTCATAGTAGGCTACGGTGGGTGCACTGGTACCGATGTCCAGTATCGGGCCGGAGCGCTACAAAGAGTCTTTTTCAACCCTGTCTGAGGCCGACCTGGACAGGATATGTAAATTCCACAAGATTGACCGAAATTGGTTTGGTCCAATCCTCCCTTTACCTGGTCAGACTACTTATGATCCCCCTAGGGATTATGAAGTAGTCTACGAGGATTATTTCAAGTTAGGTTTTAACCTTCCTGTTCCTGAGCCACTTGTTTGTATTATGCGGGCTTATGATCTCAGACTTCCTCAAATCTAACCCAACGGCCTCAAACTTATTCTCTGCTATCTTCTCTTCCTCAGAATACCTGAGTTCCCTTTTAATGCCACTGCTTTCCGAGCCCTTTTTGCTTGTCGGGCCTCGCATATCTTGTATTATTTTAGCAAACGAGCGTCCAACACAAATTTTTGTTTTGCCATCAATATTCCCACTTCAAACAAGAGATGGAAGATGAAATTTTTCTACGTTAAGAAAGCTGAGCTGCCGGGCGGAAACAACTGGAAGTCTGGCAGAGCTGACAACATGAGGCCGGGCCCAGACTACTGCGATGAAGCAGACAGAATTCGAACTTTCCTCATAGTCATCGATTGGCAAAAGGTGGACTATGAAATTTGGATGGCAGCCGACCTGAGCCATTCGGCTGTAGGCCAAAATTACTTGCCACTCTCCCCTGACAACTTAACCATTGTCCGAGATCGGTCTTGTTACAATTCCCTTTCAACAACTTTTTCCTCTTTCAGTATTTAACTGTCTCATCCTTGATGCAGGTGCAATGGCTGGACCTTCTTCCCACTCCAGCAGGTTGGCTGAGGCGGCGGCCAGGAAGAAGGCCCGAAAAGGGAGAAGGATGGCCACTCTTGGCTCTGCTGGGGGAGCTTCCACTTCAGCACTGCCCCCAGCTCCAATTCCTGCTGCTGAACCTGAGCAAGCAGTGCCTGAACCAGGTAACTAACTTTTCCAACATCAAAAATTTCTAAGTGTTGAGCTTTGTCTCTGACTTGATCTGTTTTGTTTCTTGCAGCTCTGCCGATTGAAATTATAGATGACAAGCCTGAGGCCGAGATCCAGCATCAGGCTTTTTCTGATCCAGAGCTTTCGGCAGAAGCTGATGAAGGCTCAAGTCTTCGCCCCAGAAAAAGACAAAGGTATGAAGGCTCCAGCAGCCGAGATCCAGGGCCATCTTAGCCTTCGGAGATGGTTGTTGCTGAGCCGGCTGAGGAGACCCTGCCTCAGCCGACTGAATCTCACGACCCAATTTTTATTGGGTTTTCGGAGGGCGATTCGGCCTTTGATCCAGCCATCACCAGGAAACTTAATAAAGTAGCAGTTCTGCCCCTGGACCATCAAAAATTCAGGGCGAATGCTTGTGAAGAACTGAAAAATGCCCTCCATTCAAACATTGCTCTGGTAAGCAATGATTCTTCTACGTGTTTGTTTGCTTTTCATCACTTTGTCATTTTTCTAACTCTGCCTCCTTGCAGGTCCGAGCTCAGGAGTTGGAAGCTTTGGCAAGAAGTGAAGAATTTTTTGAAGAGCTTCATGGCAAGACTCAAGAACTTGAGATGGCTAATCAAGAAAGAGTCGAGCTGAAGCAGCAAGTCACTTCTCTTCGGGCTGATGTCTCTCAACTTCAGCAAAGAGCGGAGGATGCTGAGATGAATTTGGCCACCTCCAACTCAAAGGTGGATGAGTTGGAGCATAAAGTGGCTGACTTGGAGCTGGCTTCCATCCAGTCTCTGGTTGAGACTGAAGTTCTGAAGAAAGAAAATGCTGAACTGTTGCAGAGGAGAAACAACTTTAAAGAGCAGCTGGTCCAACTTCGTCAACAATTGGCGAAAGCTGAGGTGAAGGCCATTGCTGATTTCAGGAAGTTTAAACTCTTTGAAGAGAACATGATCCTCCTGCAGAGCTCAGCCATGGAGGTCGGCCGGAAAGAGGTCATTGACATCTGCTCAGAGGTGCATCCTGAGCTGAAAGAAAATCCTCGTCTGGTCGAGATATACAACTCAACCATTTCTCAAGAGTTTGACACTCAGTTCCAGCAATTCTTGGATGGGGCTGACTTGAGGGAAGAGGAAGACTAGACTTAGGATTTTTCTTGTAATTTTGCTGAGTAGATGTCAATGTACTCCAGAGCTTTTATCAATGAAAAATTTGTCTAAGTCTTTGTAGCTTTCTTTTGCTCTGCTCTGCTCTTTTATCTCAGCATTTTTGTTGAGTTTATTTCTCAAACTTATTTTTGCCGAGTTCCCATGTTGGCCTTGGTAATCTCAATCAGTTTAACTGAAGATAAGCTAAGTTATCAAACTTAAAATATAGAATAAACCTGTTATTCTGCCGAGCCGAGGTAATATCCATTTGAGAATGAATTCCTGCCCAAGATAATAAGCTAACTGCCTTAGCCGAGATCCAATCTGAATAATGCTTAGAAATAACCTAAGTCTTTAATCAAGCGTAGCCGAAGTATGTTGGCTGAGATGAAATCTTTTAGCCCAAACTTTCTTAATAAGGCCGAGATGTATGAATAATAACTTAAATTTCCGCAGAGTTGATATGGTCTCCAGGATCTGCTCTGCTTAATCTTTCTTGGATTCTTCCAAGTTTTGATGGGTGAATTCATAGGTCCGACTTGGTCTCCAGGGTCAGTCCTATATTTTCCTGCTCAGCAATTCTTAGTCTGAGCTTTTGCAAAGCTAATCTGGTCTCCAGGAATTGCTCCGCTAATCTTTCTTGGATTCTTCCATGTTTTGATCGATGCTTTCATAGGTCCGACTTGGTATCCAGAGTCGGCCCTGTATTTTCTGCTCAGCCATTTTTATTCTGAGCTTTTGCAAAGTTGATCTGTTCTCCAGGATCTGCTCTACTTAATCTTTCTTGGATTCTTCCAAGTTTTGATGGGTGAATTCATAGGTCTGACTTGGTCTCCAGAGTCAGTCCTATATTTTCCTGCTTAGCAATTCTTAGTCTGAGCTTTTGCAAAGCTAATCTAGTCTCCAGGATTTGCTCCGCTTAATCTTTCTTGGATTCTTCCAAGTTTTGATATTTTCACGGGTCCGACTTGGTCTCTAGGGTCGGCCCCATATTTTCTGCTCAGCCATTTTTATTCTGAGCCTTCACAGAGCTGATTTGGTCTCCAGGATCTGCTCTGCTAAATCTTTCTTGGATTCTTCCAAGTTTTGATATTTTCACGGGTCCGACTTGGTCTCCAGGGTCGGCGCCATATTTTCTGCTCAGCCATTTTTATTCTGAGCCTTCATAGAGCTGATTTGGTCTCCAGGATCTGCTCTGCTAAATCTTTCTTGGATTCTTCTAAGTTTTTCTTCCAAGTTTTGAGGGGTGAATTCATAGGTCCGACTTGGTCTCCAGGGTCGAACCTACATTTTCCTGCTCAACAATTCTTACTCTAAGCTTTTGCAAAGCTAATCTGGTCTCCAGGATTTGCTCCGCTTAATCTTTCTTGGATTCTTCCAAGTTTTGATATTTTCACGGGTCCGAATTGGTCTGCAGGGTCGGCCCCATATTTTTTGCTCAGCCATTTTTATTCTGAGCCTTCACAGAGCTGATTTGGTCTCCAGGATCTGCTCTGCCAAATCTTTCTCGGATTCTTCCAAGTTTTGATATTTTCACGGGTCCGACTTGGTCTCCAGGGTCGGCCCCATATTTTCTGCTCAGCCATTTTTATTCTGAGCCTTCACAGAGCTGATTTGGTCTCCAGGATCTGCTCTGCTAAATCTTTCTTAGATTCTTCCAAGTTTTTAAGACGAATGAATTGTTTCTCTTTATACGACTGACTTGGACTCCAGGGTCTGCCTCCTATTTTATGCCCCAAGTTTTTCCTTGTAATGTCCGAGGTGAACACTGAATTTGGAGTCCAAAGTCTGTCCTACTGAGTTATGAAACTTGTCATTTTCAGTAGATATCTCCTTAGTTGAGCCCCCGCATGGGAGGACATTTAGTCTGACCTGTGTCATGGTTGGGAAGATACCATATCACTTTCTTGACCTGCTGAGCCATAAGAAAGAAGTCACCGAGATGGGGAAGCTTGTGTCCCTGGCCACTCTAGGAGTTTTAAGGCAGAAGTTGGTTTAGCACGAATCCTGTCGGCTCCATTTCTGTTACAGCTCGTAGAGTAAGCGTCAATCAAACACAGAACTCCTTGCCCAGTCTGGATGAATCTTTCCGTATGAACCAACCAGGAAGAAAATGAATATGCCCCCAACCCGAGATAAAAAACCGTCTGACCGAGCTGACCTGAACTGAATATTGCCGAACAGAAAAGCCAAGCAGAGGTGGTTGTTGAACTTTGCCCTGAATGCCTAGCCTCTGACATAAATTCGGCCTGACGCCTGGGATGATAGTCAGGCTGAGTTGGAGAGTACTCCAGGTGTTTTTATTGTGAGTGAAAGTTACTGTGGTGAAACCTACTGGGTTCCACTGCAGAAGCTTTCCCTTTCATCTCTTTCACCATTGCTTGGAAAGCACCCGGATTTTGAGCCACATAACATATGGCTCGCATATGTTCTTCATATGTGAATGTAGCAGTAGGAGTTGAGGATTCTCGTGGCTCCGAGGAATATTGTTCCGTTTGCTGCGGAAGTTGTTGACACCTTCTGGATGTCTTAGGTTGCTTGAACCCCTTCCCATTCTTTTTATCCATCTTTCCCCTAATAAAAAGGGGGTAGGATATATACTAAGAAAGCCTTTGAAAAGCTGTTATAAGGTGTGAAGGCTTGCAGGCCATCCTTCTAGCGCCAAATGATGAGGCCTGAATGGCTCATCGGGTGGATCAGTGATTACCCAAAAAGTATGCCGTTAATCTCCTGTCTGAATCCGTCTATGAAGCCTGAGAAAGAAGAAAAACGTTAGAGGCCCCAGGGCGCTGTCTCGGAAAAAATCCTCCGACGCTTAAGTCAGTTATGGGTATTTTGCCTAAGCAATTTATGCTGGAATAGAGGTTTAGATAAAACCTGGGAAAGTTCTCACTGAGTTTGTGAGTTTTTAATATTTTGGCCGAGATGGAGTTATGGAAGAATGCTCCAGAGGTTCTCCAAAATTCGGATCCCCTTCCTCGTCTGGGTAGAAGGGTATTTATACTTGAGATTGTTGAGGTCTGACCCCCTGCCTGGTTGATGAGACGGTAATGTGGCTGAGATGGCGGTCTAATCCGTTGCAGAGCTCAGTGCGATGGGACTAAAGCCTGAGACCGTAGCTGTTGTGTAGGTCGGCTTGTAATGATGTCCTTGTCCTGAATCAATCATCGCTTGAAATCTGGAAAGTTATTCTGCAGAGCCGCTTAGTGGGTCCCAGCAGATGGTAGAGAATATCTTCTCTTGATCTTATCCGATAATGTTTAACGTGGCAGAGCCAATATGCAGCCGAGGCCGAGATGAATTGTTCTGCCGAGGTTGACTATGACTTTGCCGAGCCGAGATGCAAAATACTGTGATACAATATGAGGCTTCATTCTAACCATTCCTGATCTGTCTTGCTCATGTTGGACAAGTGCCGACCTGACTCAAATATGCGGCCGAGATAGGATAGCTGAGCAGAAGTGCTTTTGTACCGACCTGCAGGATTTAACAATTTATGCCCGAAATTTGCTGTTGACTGTTGTTGACTAACAGGTAACTATTTTTGGTTCACAAGGATACTTTCTTCTATTTTACACCTTTGTCACGTATTTGCTTTCTTTCGTTTTTCTGGCATTTTGAAGATTCATATACAAGATAATACTTGCATTGCATTGTGAGGGCCAAAAGGGAAATAAGTTGCAATATTTAGAAAAGGTGCCACAGTGGACCGTGGGTCAATTACGGTCGACCTCTAGAATTTATTTTCTTGCTAGAAGCTTACTGTATTTATCTAGGGGCCAAGGATGTCCGGGGAGTGACCGAAATCAGCTGACAACTTTTTGGAGTGACACGATGGTCATAGCAATGGCAAGTGCATATATAGTGGACGCTCGCAAATTTTAAAATTATGTTTTCTTTATTATTTTTGTTGCCACATGGAGAGCATGGATTGATCGTATCCCCTCACTCCACTTGTGTCTATAACCCGATTTTTTTTTTTTTTGGGAGGGGGTTCACCTCATCTTCACTTTTAGCACATTTTCTCTTCATCTTCTTATTATCCGTTTTAGCTCCGACTCAATGGTAGCTAAGTTGAAGAAGATTGAAGCTTGTATTTTCAGATTCTTGCCGCTATCCTGATACATTCATGAAAGCTTGTCCTTTAACTGTAAGTTCTTTATTTTTTTAATTCATTATGTAGTTTAAATCTAGTGGGTTTTCTCATCTTATTGAAGTTCTTGGCTTAGAATTGAATGATGTGGTGGAAGGCATTGTGTTTAAGTAGCATTTATTACATATTCAAAGAATACATTAAGTGTATTATTATGATATTCAATAATTAGGTTGTAGAAGTCTTGGTTCTTTTATTTAGCTTTAAATATTTAATTGAGAAGATTGCAAGCTCCTTGATATTTATGATACAAATACATTGTGTGTTTATATTTTGACATAATTGGATTTGGCTAATTAGGTTGACAGCCTATATGACAAGTGTGTAATTGGGTTAATTTAAGTCAATATAGTTAAAACAACTGTTTTGACTATTTAAATTAGGAAATTCATAATAAGTCTCATTAACTGCCTTATGTATAAATATGTGTTACCATAGTTGATTTCAACACTAATGACTTCAATGATATGTCAAGGATGTAGACTTAATGAGGAACCGTTCTCAATTATATCGCTTTAAGCTCTTTACTTTGATAGTGTTTAATTGCATAGTTAAGTAATTCTTTTGATAATTGTTATTGTAATTTAGTCAATTGAAAAGTACAAATCATCAATAGTTTCTTGCATATTGATTCCTACTTGCCGTTGCTAAAGTTATTTTTAGGAGAGTTTGGATTATAGTTTACGTGTTTTATCGAAATTGAGGACACTCGTTAGGGGACGGTCAATTTTTGGAACCGTTACTAGGGAAGCTACAGAGTTTTCATTTGTTGTTTTGATTATTCATGCCTTCAATTTGTACTTTATAATCAAACCTGAAACATTGCTTCATTTTTTTTTTTTGGGTAGGTTGTTAGCATTTATGTAGGAATTTTGTGGGGCACCCAAACGAGATCCATGCGAGGAGAACTGATTTTCATTCCGGAAATCGAAAAAAATTGTCCTGAAAAAAGAAGGATAGTTTGTGAATTGTTGGTTACCATCAATCATGTACCAAGACGCAAACGTACAGTGTGTGCGTATGAAACAGTAAAATAACACAAACCCGGAGCGAGTCGAGGACTCTGTCCTTAAGACGTATTGCTCCGGTATACTGTGCCTAACCGGCGTTAGCAACCGTCTCCCAGGATGCAACGGTTACCTGTTCAGTTCAGCGGCACTGCTGAACTTGAACTACTGCGAACCTTCGAATATCCTGACTTCTCTTGGACGTGATGCAAAACTCGAATGCTATGAATGTTGTATGCTATGAATGCTAGAGCAAGTGTGTGTGTTCAGAATGCACACCCCTTGCCCTGTTTATATAGGAGAGTCGGTTAAAAGTCGGTTTTCCCAGATGGAATCGTGACCGTAGGATCATAACCGTATATCGATTAGAGCCGTCAGATTAAAACCTCCAAGCGGTTATGGAAGGTTTAAATCTCAGCCTTTAGATTGAAAACCAATTCGTAGGATTAAACCTGGAACGTTAGATGGAAACCACATTCGGTTGGGCGGTTAGATCAGTTTAAATCTCGGCCATTAGATCAAAGCTGCCTTTTCCGCCACCATTAGATCAAAACCGATTGATCTTATCGCATACCGGAAGATACCGTTTGATTCAAGTTTGAATCACAACCGCTTTAGCATAAAGATTCTGTCCGCTGTCCAGCTTCGATCGATCACATCGATCG
This sequence comes from Eustoma russellianum, assembly GCA_036186865.1. NCBI lineage: Eukaryota > Viridiplantae > Streptophyta > Magnoliopsida > Gentianales > Gentianaceae > Eustoma > Eustoma russellianum. The sequence continues at coordinate 17,855,221 of AP025041.1, read as the reverse complement.
ATCGAAGTGACATCGATCGATCGATGTACGTCAGAATGAATATGAACTTTCTGTCCAGCTTCGATCGATTACATTGATCGGTCGAAATGACATCGATCGATTGATGTGATCGATCGATGTAAGGCAGAATGATCTTGAAGCTTTCTGTCCGGCTTCGATCGATTACATCGATCGATCGATGTACTTTACATAGAACGAACTATGTCTTCCCTCCAGTCAGAAACTTCTCACGCCCCAAGGGCACATCTAAATTGTCCAATGTGGTATTCCTCCATAAGGGTGATGTGGCTTCCTAAGAATAGGACACGTCACCCATTAACAACGTTTCCATCTACTTTGAGCATTAATTTCTCATTCACCCGGTATCGTAATTGATTGATTCCAAAGACTAAAATTAACTACTCGTTAGGTAGATAATTAAGGACCAATTAGTTTCTGATTTTCATTATCAGAATCTTATCATAATTAAGCTCAAAATATGTTGCTCAACCAAGTTTTTCAACCTTCCTTAATGGGCCAAAGCCCAACCTTTTAATCCCAAACTTTTAATTCTCCAACAATCCCCCACATGAATGGAAATTAATGCAAATGCAGATGCATACTCTAAGGAGAAGTCAGACAAGAAAATATTGCATCAGAAGAGGTAGCTTCTGGCTTTGAACCTTTCATAGTGATGTACCATCGGATTCACTCGGCTAATTAGTGACTTGATGTCTTGAATCAGTCAGCCTTTGTTGTGAACCTAGACAACGATACTTACACAACATTTTTTTAACACCCTTTTTGTTCTCATGGTTGTGTTCGTTTTGGCCATGAACAACCTGGTTTCAGAAAGTGTTTTAGAGAAATCTTGCCTCCCAGACTTCTCATAGAAGCGGCCCCACTTCACACTTACATAGGTGATTCCTATCAAGAGTATTCTGCCATACTCCACTTGATGTACCAAGATATAGGACATTATTAAAAGCTTTAGCTTACCCTAAATATTCTCTGCAGATAGCACTTTTATGTGACAGAATAAGTATGTGCTAACTGAAGCTTCATAACTTAGTTGTCCCGTTAAACCAAGATTCTGGGATTTCCAGTCAACAAGGTTGGGTTACCATTACAAAGATTCTTGCATTATGGGATTTAGTCTCATTCCGTTTGTCAATCTTGACATCTGATCTCTAGGCAAGCCTGTTGTAAGCGGATCCGCAAGATTCTCCATTGATTTTACATAATCAATGGAAATCACGTCATTAGAGATCAACTGTTTAATGGTGTTATGTCTCCGACGTATGTGTCGTGACTTACCATTGTAGATGCTGCTTTGAGCACGTCCTATAGCTCACTGACTATCACAGTGTATGCTAATAAGAGCGATTGGTTTAGGCCAGCACGGAATATCTTCTAGGAAATTCCAAAGCCATTCAGCCTCTTTCCCAGCTTTATTTAGCGCTATGAACTCAGCTTCCATAGTAGACCGAGCTATACACGTTTGTTTCGTGGATTTCCACGGCACAGCAGCACCACCAACAGTGAATAAGTATCCACTGGTGGACTTCGAGTCCTTACTGTCTGATATCCAATTTGCATCGCAATATCCTTCTAATACTGCTGGATATCTCGTGTAACGTAATCCAAGATTCATTGTGTATTTCAGATACCTCATCACTCTGTTAAGAGCTTTCCAATGATCATCACTTGGATTACTAGTAAACCTGCTCAATTTGTTTACTGAACAAGCTAAGTCTGGTCTTGTACAATTCGTTATGTACATTAGACTTCCAGTTACCTGAGAGTATTTTAATTGAGCTACAGGTTCGCCTCGATTTTTCCTTCAGTGTATACTTAAGTCAGGTGGGGTCTTTATTGGTTTTGTTTCAAACATATTGAATCTTTTGAGAACAGTTTCAATATTGTGAGTTTGCGACATAACAAGACCATCAGCCATCTGAGAAATTTTAATTCCTAGAATAACATTGGCAACCCCCATGTCCTTCATATCAAAATTTCGTGTTAACATCTTCTTCGTACTAAAGATGATGTCACGAGTACTGCCCATGATTAGCATGTCGTCTACATAGAGACATACTATTACATAGGGATTTGGTGTGCTCTTGATGTATACACACTTGTCGCATTCATTGATCCTGAAGTTGTTTGACATCATTACCTGATCAAACTTTAAATGCCATTGCTTGGGTGTTTGTTTGAGTTCGTACAGAGACTTAACAAATCTACACACAATCCTTTCTTGTCCTGGAACGACGAACCCTTCGGGTTGTTCCATATAAATCTCTTCTTCTAACTCACCATTAAGAAATGCAGTCTTCACATCCATTTGATGGATTTCTAAATCATAGACTGCAGCAATAGCTACTAGCATCCTTATGGAAGTGATCCTAGTCACTGGTGAGTAGGTGTCAAAGAAGTCAAGGCCTTCTTTCTGTTTGTAGCCCTTGGCTACTAACCTGGCCTTGTACTTGTCAATAGATCCATCTTCTTTCAGTTTTTTCTTGAAAATCCACTTGCACCCGAGTGGTTTACTTCCTGGAGGAAGATCTACCAGCTCCCAAGTGTGATTTTGAAGAATGGAATCTATCTCACTATTCACTGTTTCTTTCCAGAAAGGAGCTTCTGGAGTTGTCATTGCCTCAGAGAAAGATCTCGGCTCGTTTTCTACCATGTAGGTTAGAAAATCTGGTCCAAAAGACGTCGGTATTTTGGCTCGTTTGCTTTGACGAGGTTCCTCAGTCTCTTGAGGAGTCGTCTCACGCACTCGCTTACTAGTGCTAGCTTCTTCACTGTCTTTGTCTTTCTTCGGAAAGACATTTTCAAAGAACACTGCATTCCTTGATTCCATGACAACATTTTCATGTATCTCGGGAATGTCCGATTTGTGCACTAAGAAACGATATGCACTACTGTTTGTTGCATAGCCGATGTATATGCAATCAATTGTTTTAGGCCCGATTCTCACTTGTCTTGGTTTAGGTACAGCAACCTTCGCCAGACACCCCCACACTTTCAAGTATTTGTAACTAGGCTTATAGCCTTTCCAAAGTTTATATAGGGTTTTATCCGTCTTCTTGGACGAAATCCTATTTAAAATGACGTTGGCGGAGAGAATTGCTTCCCCCCACAAGTTCTGAGGTAAACCCAAACTTATCAACATAACATTCATCATTTCCTTTAGGGTACGGTTTTTGCGTTCTGCAATACCATTACATTGAGGTAAATATGGTGCAGTCATTTGATAAATAATGCCATGTTCTGAACAAAATTCATTAAACGATGCGTCATATTCCCCGCCTCTATCACTTCGAATTATTTCAATTCGTTTGCTAAGTTGATTTTCAACTTCATTCTTATAATCTTTGAAAGCATCAATGGCCTCATCTTTGCTACTTAGCAAATAAACATAACAATATCTAGTGCAATCGTCGATAAATGTTACAAAGTACTTTTTACCTCCTCTTGTTTGCGCAAACTTTAAATCACACTGTATGAATTAAATCCAAAGATTCAGTGTTTCGTTCAGTTGAAGGAAATGGCGCTTTTGTCAATTTTGCTTCAACACATACTTGGCATTTTTCTTTATTATTAAAGTCCAAATTGGGTAATAAGTCAAGATTACTCATTCGTTGTATTGATTTGTAATTAACATGTCCCAAACGAAAATGCCATAAACAAGAAGACTCAACCATGTAAGCAGAAGAGGAAACAATTTTATTAGACTCAGTGGGCGCAACTTTCTTGGGTACAATCGTCTTAACATTTAACTTAAACATGTTACCAGTAAGGTACCCTTTTCCCAAATACACGCCATTCTTAGAAAGTGTAAATTTGTTTGCCTCAAAAACAAGCTTGAAACCATGACTAACTAGCAGCGCGCTAGAAACCAAGTTCTTCCTGATGTTAGGAACATGCAACACATTCTGCAGGGTCAACTCCCGTCCCTGAGGTCAGCTTCAGAACCACCTTGCCCGATCCTTCGATCTTCGAGCTATCGGAGTTTCCCATGAAAAGTTGTTCGTTATTTGTCTTGGGTACATATTCTCTGAACATTGCCCTGTTCGCACAAACATGTCGAGTGGCCCCTGTGTCCACCCACCATTCACGTGGGTTCCCTACTGCGTTGCACTCGGTCACCACTGCGCAGAGATTCAAATCTTCCATTGCGCTGACCAGATTCGCTTTTGCTTTATTTTGATTCTGATTCTTTTTGGGCTTACGGCAGTCACTGCTCCGGTGTTCTGGTTTTCCACAATTATAACACTTACCTGTGAAATTCTTTGCAATCTCCTTTCCCTTGACGTTCACGCCCAAAGTGTTATTTTTCTTTTTGTTCTTCGCCTCAGCAACATGAGCCTTGGCTTGACCAGACAAAGTGGTTGGCTTTCTTTCGGCACGACGATTGTCCTCTTCAATTCGAAGACAGACAATCAAATCCTCCATTTTCATTTCCTTTCGTTTGTGTTTGAGATAGCTCTTAAATTCCCTCCACGAAGGAGGTAGCTTTTCAATCACAGCCGCAACCTGAAAAGATTCACTGAGCATCATGCCCTCCTCTTCCATCTCAGATACCAACATCTGTATTTCTTCAACCTGCGAAATGACAGTTTTGGAATCTAGCATTTTATAGTCGAGAAATTTCCCAACTATTAACTTTTTCATGCCAGCATCTTCTGTGCGATACTTTTTATCTAAAGCCGGCCACAAAGCTTTCGCAGTTTTATATGTACAAAACACGCCATAGATAGTATTATCTAGGCAACTCAGAATCAAATTTAAACAACAAAAGTTTGTATACGCCCATGCTTCAGCACCCAAGGCGTTCTGCATGTTCTGATTTTGATCCTCCACAGGTTCAACCACGGGTGGATCCTCGCTTAGCATCCTGGCCAATCCCAACGCCCTGAGATAGAACAGCATCTTTTGCTGCCATCTCTTAAAGAAACTGCTAGCAAACTTCTCCGGCTTTTCCACGTGTGCAGCTGTGGCAGCCGAATTCATCTAAGGCCCTTCAGTAGGTGCCAGCGGAACCGTGTTGAACGGCGTGCTGGCAGCAACATTATTTGCCTCGTCAGGTGCGGACACAGAGTGAGCACCATTAAAGCCTTGAACAGAGTTCGAGCTTTCGTTTTCCATTCCTGTTCAGTTCGATCAAAACATACAGATCAGAACAGAATCAGATTTAAGAAATGAGTAGAAGTAGACTGCAAGTCAGTATGAACACTGCTTTGCGTAAATAAAAAAACGGTACAGAAGAAATTGAATTAAATACGTCTTAAGATTGTTGGTTACAATCAATCCTGTACCAAGACGCAAACGTACAGTGTGTGCGTATGAAAGAGTAAAATAATGCAAATCCAGAGCGAGTCGAGGACTCTGTCCTTAAGACGTATTGCTCCGGTATACTGTGTCTAACCGGCGTTAGCAACCGTCTCCCAGGATACAACGGGTACCTGTTCAGTTGAGCGGCACTGCTGAACTTGAACTACTGCGAACCTTCGAATGTCCTGACTTCTCTTAGACGTGATGCAAAACTCGAATGCTATGAATGATGTATGCTATGAATGATAGAGCAAGTATGTGTGTTCAGAATGCACACCCCTTGCCATGTTTATATAGGGGAGTCGGTTAAAAGTCGGTTTTCCCAGATAGAATCGTGACCGTAGGATCATAACCGTAGATCGATTAGAGCCGTCAGATTAAAACCTCCAAGCGGTTATGGAATGTTTAAAATCTCAGCCTTTAGATTGAAAACCGATTCGTAGGATTAAACCTGGAATGTTAGATGGAAACCACATTCGGTTGGGCAGTTAGGTCAGTTTAAATCTCGGCCGTTAGATCAAAGCTGCCTTTTCCGCCACCATTAGATCAAAACCGATTGATCTTATCGCATACCGGAGGATACCGTTTGATTCAAGTTTGAATCACAACCGCTTAGCTTAAAGATTCTGTCCGCTGTCCAGCTTCGATCGATTACATCGATCGATCGAAGTGACATCGATCGATCGATGTACTTTACATAGAATGAACTATGTCTTCCCTCCGGTCAGAAACTTTTCATGCCCCAAGGGCACATCTAACGTGTCCAATGTGGTATTCCTCCATAAGGGTGATGTGGCTTCCTAAGAATAGGACATGTCACCATTAACAACGTTTCCATCCACTTTGAGCATTAATTTCTCATTCACCCGGTATCGTAATTGTAGCGCCCCGACCCGGACAGCGGAATCCGAACCGGTTCACCCGTCGTAGCTTACTGAGAAGACTACAAGACGTCTCATCTCTCGAATACACATCATCGATGACGTAAGAGAAATAAGTGCGGAAACATATCAAATCAACTAAATCATCAAAGTAGTACGTCAAAGACAATGTGATCACCGACAGTGTACATGGTCGCAGCCATCTAAAACCTCAAATGAAAAACCAAGTAAATGAAACAAATGGAAACAGTTGTAACTAGCTAATCAATCTCCTCAACAAGGTCTAGGTATCCCATTCAGCCCACTCGCCGTCATCCTCGATAAAGATCATGTCGAAACTAGGCTCATCTGCAATGACAAAAGGTAGTACCCTTAGCGAAAAACGCTAGCAAGTAACCCGCTTATAAGACATACGGGATCATCACATGGCAAGACATGAGTAATAGATAACTTGAGGGAATTGAGGGGCACATGTCTTGTAAACTTCCAAATGTAAATTTAAATAACGCAGTAAAGCAAGTACGACAAATTGCTCACATTTAACAATTCATAGGCAATCAAGTATCGCACAGGTTCGTAACACATTGACTCTCGTGATGCATGTCAAGATATGCACTGCACTACTCATTCATTTATGCATGAACACTTTCTCTTTTAAAACAATGCAATGCATGACATAATGCCCGGTCACTTCATATAACTTTATACCCTGTAACGCGCCCCGGCTTATATTTCCATCCCGGTTTACGTTACAGCCAACTTTATACCCTGTAATGCACCTCGGCTTATATTTCCATCCCGAGTAGCATTACAGACAACTTTATACCCTGTAACGCGCCCCGGCTTATATTTCCATCCCGGTTTACGTTACAGTCTTTTGTGCCCTGCAATGCGCCCCGGCTTAAATTTCCATCCCGGTTTACATTGCAGGTCACCTTCGCAAATCTGTGCCGAGGCACCTTTCTTTTCAAATCAATATGCAAATGCACGTGCCATGATGCAAGACTCCTTGTTCATTCACATTCCTCGATCACATATGCAATTCAAATTCACATGCGCAAGTACAAGTGACACACACAAGAGTACACTAACTTATCCGTCAACACTTAGACCTCAACTAGCTCGTCAACACTTACCCTTGATTCTAAAGTTCACAACCTACGCAAGTATCCCTATCTTTCCTTCATTGAAACCTAAGACACCTCGTACGTTCATTTCCTAACCCGTTTAAGTCATTCCCGTTGAAACTCGGTTTGAGAATCCGTTGAAATCACCAAGATTGCTTCACCATCCTAGGGCATGTTCCCAAGACTTAGGCTACCCTTAATCAGGTCTTAAGAAGTCTCTAAAGTCACCCAAAGACTCCCCGAGCTTCCCTTTTTCTTTCTCTATTTTTCCACAAAACTGGGGGACATCATCCCCTCACATCGATCGATCTATGTACTTCATACCCTCACATCGATCGATCGATGTCCATCAGAGGACATCGATCTCTCAGCCCATCCTACATCGATCGATCGAAGTGACTTCATCCCCTCACATCGATCGATCGATGTCCATCAGAGGACATCGATCTCTCAGCCCTTCCTACATCGATCGATCGAAGTGACTTCATCCCCTCACATCGATCGATCGATGTCCATCAGAGGACATCATACCCTCACATCGATCGATCTATGTACTTCATCCCCTCATATCGATCGATCGATGTCCACGAGTCCAGCACAGAAACTTTGCGATTTTCGCAGAAACTACAAAACCATAACTCCAATTGATCCCAAACTTCATCCCAATCAATCCAAGCCTAAATCCTGCTATAATCTCATGCTTAAACTACGAATTAAACGCTACACAATTACAAATCACAGATTCAAGCCTAACACACGACTCATCCATCACAACAACCCAAAATTCCTTCCTTTCTCTCTCAAACCCACGCATCCACGCAATCACATCAAGAGGGGATTCAAGGGATAAGGATTTGCAGGATTTCACAGATTCAACAACAACAACAATCACATTTTCATATACATCGGCCAAATCTTGAAACGAAAGCACATAAACATACACACATAATCAAAGAACGAATTTACTGCATGGTGATCCAATTTGATAACAAAATAGGCCATTTATCTTTCACAAATCGTAAGAACTTATAAACAGATTACTTGCCTTTGATTACTCGACAGAGAAACGAAGAACGGATGCGGGTTTGATTGATTCCTGGAGGCTATCTTCCTCTTCTACGTGATTGGAAAAAAAACGGCTAGGGCTAGAGGGGAAGGAAGCGTCGATCCTTTTCTGTTCTGAGAAGGGAAAACTGACGTTCTGTCAGTTTTTATATGGGAAGGGAAAAAGTTTGGTGTTTCTAAAGTATATCTATTATCTATTTATCTTAAAGGATAAATCTTAATTATTTCATTCTAAATTAAATATAAATAAATTCTAATATTAAATCCCCTCATTAATTTCTAATTAATCCTCATATTAATGCCTACTTAATTTCCGTTGACCGTCATTAATTTCTGTGAAATCCTTCTTTGTCTTTTAACTACCCTATGGAGAGTGCGAGGCATAACATTCCACCCCCCTTACAAAAAGTTTCGTCCTCGAAACTTGTGCGTTACGAAACCAATGACTTAGTATAGTTTTACTTGATCCATCCACCTAGACCATGGTCGTACAACATATCCAGTAAGTATTCCGATACGTTAACTATCTCACTTCCTCGAATATGACTAAGTCCTCAGTATCATTCTTTGTATACCAGCAATGTAATTTCTAAGTCTATTATTCTCCGCTTATGTTTAAGATCATAACTTATCTTCTTAAAACTGTAAGATCAAACTTAGGGACATTGTTATCATACCGAGAGTTCCATACCCAGCCATCCGTAGGTATCGTACTTATATCGGCAGTCATCAACAACCTCCTAAAAACCAATTCTTAGGTGTACTATAATCTTTAACTTAATCTCTATAATTTCAATCTATAAACCTTCATTTATGTTACTTGATGTGTATCATTCCATTTATATATACGTAATCTCAATATCCGATTCTTAAACTTATCATATATGATTCATCTCCTAGTTATATGATCATCCAACATATCCATCGAGTCTTTCCTTACGCTAGTCATCACTCTCCTTTATCACCGAATCAATTCATCGAAGTCAATTCTTATACCTACAAACTAGTTCTATGATTATGCTCTTATATTTTCGGGGATATCATCATCAACTTAGTACATGAAGTATGTGCATGGACATTTTTTTCCTCTTCAATTTAAAGCAGTTTATGTACTATAATTTGAAACTATAGCTATAACTATTTAAAATAGTATACCTTTTTTTTTTGTTGTAAACACAAAATCCAAAGTATCATATATTTGTTTTCGTAACGCAGTGTCTAAAAATGAGCATTTATAAAACAACCAGCTAATTTTTTTTTGCAACAATAAGTACATATATTTGAAACTATTTGTGTTTCACAAGATTACATAATTTCACGGTAAGCAGATAAATATATAAAAAAAATTCAATTGAAAAATGTTTGCCAAGACGATAATTGTAAAATAGAATTATTCTAGCAAAATAAAGATAGCTAGACCAAACTTTGAGAAATAAGAGATAGGTAAATATATCATTGACAGAGAACATCAATATTTTGAAATATATCAGCTTTGTTAGGGGTAATCAAAATTCCATTAGGTGGCTATACAAATTTAAAAAAAAACAATATAACATTGTAAGGTCATATATTGTATGCAAAAGTTTGATAGTAGTTGAAATACTTAGAAACATAATCTTTGAAATACATTTGAAATATATAATATAGCTTGGTGTACGTGCTTATAAGAAAATGTTTAACTGCTTGAAAATAGTCTCATACTTCGTATAATTATTTCTAAGTCACCTCTTAATGTCAAATGAGAACACATCCGCTTATTTACCGTTTCTTATAAGTTTTCAACTTAAGTTGTCCAATCCGAGTATGGCGCACTAGATATTGATCGGCTTAGGGTATTCTAATCTACCATGCTTCCGCGCGCCACACTGATCCATCGTGCTTCTGCACCTCACTATTTCAACCGCTAATGCCGATTTTGATAATCTATATTCAACCTCTTATAACTATAAACCCATTTTTCGGTATCCTTTGTTAGACTTTGTTGATTGTAATGTTGTTAAATCATTTTCTTAGTTATTTGTCATCACAGATCATGTCTTAGGAACTACGATCCCAGCTTAGACCTAGTCGCCTTCTGACAGTAGTGTCAAATGTAGAGGCATGAACCTGCTTCATTTATCATAATGGTTCAGGGTCAGATCTAAGGAACTACACAAATGGCTATAATCGTCACTTAGATACGGCAAATAATTTAGAGTCATATAGAGTGCCCTAAGTATACGTGGCAAGTCCCTTATCCGACCATCACTTAGGTCTAACGTCATGACTTATTTCTAGAATCGATACCCGGTATCATCATTCCTTACGTCTAAAATAATAACTTATTTCTAAGTTCAATGCTTAGAATTTGCAGCTTATGACTTAGATCAGTACTTATGTTCGAATCATCACAGAATGTTTATATTACCCCTCAACTTCTAGAGGCGATATTTAGTATCATCATTCCTTAAATCTAAAGTCGTGACTTACGAGCAATGTCATCATTATGCCTCAAAGGTCAAATCTTATTTCTATTACCATGCTTATATAATCGTTGCTTACGACTAAAAACTGGTACTTGTGTCTAAGATCACTCTTTAGTTACTCATCATACTTAGTATATTATCAGCGTTTATGACTAGAACTAATACTTAAGTCGAAGATCAACTCTTAATCAAGATCGCCGCTTACGTCTATAGTCGTGACTTTACGGGTAGAATCATCCCTTAACCTCTAAGGACACATTTTATGTCTAATAACATTCCCCACATATAATCATTACTTGCGGCTAACAGTCGATATTTATTTCTAAGATCGTGACTTAAGGGCAAAATCATAACTTAATAGCTAAGATTATAGCCTGAATTTGTGCTTCCACCATGGATCTAGAGCCATGCTCTGAATATCGCACTGTCGGCATGTAATATCTCTTGAACTCAGTCTAAAATTAGATCCCGAAGATCAGCGGTGTCAGTTGTTTTGCACCACCACTCTGCCTCCGTTTTAGAAGAGTCTCAAGTCCAAGTGCGATGGTGGCGGAGGAGGTTGCTGCTACTGCTGAGCAACTCCTTGTACTTTCACGGTGATAGCGTCAATCAACGCTTGTGGAACAAGGACTGGTGGTGGTGGTGGAGGGTTCTCGTTCCCATTTTCACCGTTCTCTTGGTTGTCTCTTTTGGGAGGCATTTACTGCAAGATCACGTCATTAGTGTCGAGCAGTTCCAAAATAAAACTTGAAATCCATAAAGGGGTACAAAGCGTAGTTCATAGGTTAAAACGATTACATCTATTTGATTTCACTAATCGCGCTCGTACACACACCCATCCCAGATCAAGCTTAAATCTGAAATTGTATACTTAAATCTAAAGATCAACTTAAAGTGAAGGTCATAACTTAGAACTCTACATGTCATAACCTAGGTCTCTGAGGTAGATCTGAAGCCTAGGCTCTGATACCACCTGTATCGCCCCGACCCGGACAGCGGAATCCGAACCGGTTCACCCGTCGTAGCTTACTGAGAAGACTACAAGACGTCTCATCTCTCGAATACACATCATCGATGACGTAAGAGAAATAAGTGCGGAAACATATCAAATCAACTAAATCATCAAAGTAGTACGTCAAAGACAATGTGATCACCGACAGTGTACATGGTCGCAGCCATCTAAAACCTCAAATGAATAACCAAGTAAATGAAACAAATGGAAACAGTTGTAACTAGCTAATCAATCTCCTCAACAAGGTCTAGGTATCCCATTCAGCCCACTCGCCGTCATCCTCGATAAAGATCATGTCGAAACTAGGCTCATCTGCAATGACAAAAGGTAGTACCCTTAGCGAAAAACGCTAGCAAGTAACCCGCTTATAAGACATACGGGATCATCACATGGCAAGACATGAGTAATAGATAACTTGAGGGAATTGAGGGGCACATGTCTTGTAAACTTCCAAATGTAAATTTAAATAACGCAGTAAAGCAAGTACGACAAATTGCTCACATTTAGCAATTCATAGGCAATCAAGTATCGCACAGGTTCGTAACACATTGACTCTCGTCATGCATGTCAAGATATGCACTGCACTACTCATTCATTTATGCATGAACACTTTCTCTTTTAAAACAATGCAATGCATGACATAATGCCCGGTCACTTCATATAACTTTATACCCTGTAACGCGCCCCGGCTTATATTTCCATCCCGGTTTACGTTACAGCCAACTTTATACCCTGTAATGCACCTCGGCTTATATTTCCATCCCGAGTAGCATTACAGACAACTTTATACCCTGTAACGCGCCCCGGCTTATATTTCCATCCCGGTTTACGTTACAGTCTTTTGTGCCCTGCAATGCGCCCCGGCTTAAATTTCCATCCCGGTTTACATTGCAGGTCACCTTCGCAAATCTGTGCCGAGGCACCTTTCTTTTCAAATCAATATGCAAATGCACGTGCCATGATGCAAGACTCCTTGTTCATTCACATTCCTCGATCACATATGCAATTCAAATTCATATGCGCAAGTACAAGTGACACACACAAGAGTACACTAACTTATCCGTCAACACTTAGACCTCAACTAGCTCGTCAACACTTACCCTTGATTCTAAAGTTCACAACCTACGCAAGTATCCCTATCTTTCCTTCATTGAAACCTAAGACACCTCGTACGTTCATTTCCTAACCCGTTTAAGTCATTCCCGTTGAAACTCGGTTTGAGAATCCGTTGAAATCACCAAGATTGCTTCACCATCCTAGGGCATGTTCCCAAGACTTAGGCTACCCTTAATCAGGTCTTAAGAAGTCTCTAAAGTCACCCAAAGACTCCCCGAGCTTCCCTTTTTCTTTCTCTATTTTTCCACAAAACTGGGGGACATCATCCCCTCACATCGATCGATCTATGTACTTCATACCCTCACATCGATCGATCGATGTCCATCAGAGGACATCGATCTCTCAGCCCTTCCTACATCGATCGATCGAAGTGACTTCATCCCCTCACATCGATCGATCGATGTCCATCAGAGGACATCGATCTCTCAGCCCTTCCTACATCGATCGATCGAAGTGACTTCATCCCCTCACATCGATCGATCGATGTCCATCAGAGGACATCATACCCTCACATCGATCGATCTATGTACTTCATCCCCTCACATCGATCGATCGATGTCCACGATTCCAGCACAGAAACTTTGCGATTTTCGCAGAAACTACAAAACCATAACTCCAATTGATCCCAAACTTCATCCCAATCAATCCAATCCTAAATCCTGCTATAATCTCATGCTTAAACTACGAATTAAACGCTACACAATTACAAATCACAGATTCAAGCCTAACACATGACTCATCCATCACAACAACCCAAAATTCCTTCCTTTCTCTCTCAAACCCACGCATCCACGCAATCACATCAAGAGGGGATTCAAGGGATAAGGATTTGCAGGATTTCACAGATTCAACAACAACAACAATCACATTTTCATATACATCGGCCAAATCTTGAAACGAAAGCACATAAACATATACACATAATCAAAGAACGAATTTACTGCATGGTGATCCAATTTGATAACAAAATAGGCCATTTATCTTTCACAAATCGTAAGAACTTATAAACAGATTACTTGCCTTTGATTACTCGACAGAGAAACGAAGAACGGATGCGGGTTTGATTGATTCCTGGAGGCTATCTTCCTCTTCTACGTGATTGGAAAAAAAACGGCTAGGGCTAGAGGGGAAGGAAGCGTCGATCCTTTTCTGTTCTGAGAAGGGAAAACTGACGTTCTGTCAGTTTTTATATGGGAAGGGAAAAAGTTTGGTGTTTCTAAAGTATATCTATTATCTATTTATCTTAAAGGATAAATCTTAATTATTTCATTCTAAATTAAATATAAATAAATTCTAATATTAAATCCCCTCATTAATTTCTAATTAATCCTCATATTAATGCCTACTTAATTTCCGTTGACCGTCATTAATTTCTGTGAAATCCTTCTTTGTCTTTTAACTACCCTATGGAGAGTGCGGGGCATAACAGTAATTGAGTGATTCCAAAGCCTAAAATTAACTACTCGTTACGTAGATAATTAAGAACCCATTAGTTTTTGATTTTCATTATCGGAAACTAATCATAATTAATGTCAAAGTATGTTGCTCAACCAAGTTTTGCAACCTTCCTCAATGGGCCAAAGCCCAAACTTTTAATTATCCAACATAAATCGCATCTGTTCCGACCTACTCGTGAGGAGGTTGATAATTTTATTGACTTCGATCATGATTGTTAATTCTCTAATGGATCCAATACATGAAACAAGTACGTCCGTACAGTTTGTACCAACGTACATCTTCTCCAATAGATGGGTGTATACTTTCTCTAAATCTTCTTCGAAAAACCATAATCCGAAATCTCTCCACACAACCTTAAGACCCACTCCGACCGTTGACCCTTCAAAATCATGCCACATATAACCCTCTTCTCCATTTGTTTCTCCAGTCCAAGCTATAAATAGCCCAACAATTAAAAGAGAGGGGGTGGGGAGTCAAGCTTATCCACAATACTAAGCTTTTCAAACAAACAATCACAATTTTAACAGAGTTCCTCAAAGGTCTTTTGGTAACCGAAACATCCCACCTAAAAGGGCTTGGCAAGGATGGCTCCGAGGCTATATGACT
Source organism: Eustoma russellianum (assembly GCA_036186865.1). Taxonomy (NCBI): domain Eukaryota; kingdom Viridiplantae; phylum Streptophyta; class Magnoliopsida; order Gentianales; family Gentianaceae; genus Eustoma; species Eustoma russellianum. Next base: position 17,840,169 of record AP025041.1, on the reverse strand, counting down.
ACTTACAGACAAGCACTTCCTACAATGAGACAAATGGAAGGACCAAAATTAGATTTTTAGCCTAATTGTATTTTTTAACATGTGGAGGCTGTGAATATTAAGTTGACGATGGGCTTTCTTCAAGATATTGTAAAATTTAATGATATATTTTTAGCCTAATACTGTTGTTTAACTAGTGGAGGCTGTGAATATTAAGTTGACGATGGGCTTTCTTCAAGATATTGTAAAATTTAATGGTATACCTACTGAAGATCCCATGACGCGCAATGCCTATGCGTAAATGTTTGTGCACTCTTCCGGAGCTCAAGGGGCCGACTTGGAGTTGGTAATGTCGAAAGCTTTTCCTTTTTATCTTTAGCGGATTGCCTCGAATTGATTATTTGTTATGCCATCATATTCAATTCTTTCTTGGAGCCAATTACAAGCTTTATTCATGGCTCGTTTTTTCTCTTTAACAAGAATGACATAAGTGCGGAGGAAATTAACCACTATCAAACATTTGAATGACGAACAATTACGTGAGTTGTAGCGTCCCGCCCAGAACTAGGGTTTCAGCATGGTGCATCCGTCGTACTCTACTAACATAAGTACAAGGCGCCGATACCAATCGATGCTTTTCACAAAATGAAATGTGGGCTGTTGATATTGTACCATAAAAGCAAATGTTCATTTACCATATACGGCTGATAATGTAGAGGAAAATAAGCCATCATCATTAGTACATATTGCGTATACCATACTTATGACCAAATTGTAAAGCTTAAATAGTCATGTGTATTATCAATTTGAATTAATGAAGACAATATTTTCTTAACGTGCCTAGCTTAACATGGTATCAGAGCAGACAAGATTCTTACGAATTTGGGTTTTTTTGGGCATAGGCTCAGAAGAAAATCTCATTACTGCCATAATACCTTTCCTGGCTAATATTTCCGGCCAAAAGAAATCATACCTTTCCCGACCTATCTGCCTTACCAGTCTCCGCTTGCTGACATCCAACCAGCCATCCATACCGCAAATTACAAACTGTGCTCAGACAGACAGTACATCTTCATTGCCATACTCCACTAAAATGATTGCCTGCAAACAGCCAAAACACCATGTCAGACATGCAAGAGCCATCAGAAAACCCAAAACCCAAAGCCATAAACCACCTAGCCATGGGGATCTGGCCATTCAGGTGGCTCATATCCTCAGGGACAGTCTCAATCCTTCAATACCACAACATACACCTGTTATGCCCCGCACCCTCCGTAGGGTATTTAAAAGTCAAAGAAGGAATTAAACGGAGTTAAATGATAGTCAACGGGAATTAATGACGGTCAATCATAACTAAATACGAATTAAATGATAGGATTAATGAGAGTTAATTGAAGGGATAAATATTAGAAATTAATTTGTATTTAATTTTTAGAATTAAATATTAGGATTTATCCTTCAAGGAAAATAGGAAAATAAGATATAATTTAGAAACACCAAACTTTTCCCTTCCCATATAAAAACTGACAAAGCGTCAGTTTCTTCACTTTTCAGAAAACATCGACGCTTTTTCCCTGCCCTAGCCGCTTCTCCCAGAGTAGAGAGGAATACACTCTCCAGGAATTGATCCAGCCTTAGTTCGTTCCCTATTTCGTCTTCGAGTAACCAAAGGCAAGTAATCTACTTATAAGTTCTTACGATTTGTGACAGAAAAATGGCCTATTTTGTTATCAAACTGGATCACCATGCAGTAGATTCATCCTTTGATTATGTGATTACGATCTATGTGCTTTCGCTTCGAGATTTGGCCGATGTATATGAAAAAGCATTCGTTGATATTGTTGTTTATGTGAAATCCTGCAAATCCCTACCCCTTGAATCCCTTCTTGATGTGAATGCGTGGTTGCGTGGGTTTGAGGGAAAAAGGTGAGATTTTTGGGGCTGATGAGGTTGGAAAAAGGTGTGATAGGCTTGAATCTTGTTTGCGATGTGTGTAGCGTTGAATCTTTAGTTTAAGCATGAATGATAGCAGGGATTAGGTGTGGATTGATTGGGGATGAAGTTGGATGTGTTGGTGTTTTGATCCTGCATAGGTTGCAGAAAACGCAGAAAGAATATGGAGAAAACGTGGACATCGATCGATCAATGTCAGAGATCGATGTCCCCAGAAGGACATCGATCGATCGATGTGTAGGTTGCTGAGAGATCGATGTCCCCAAATGGACATCGATCGATCGATGTAGGTGCAGTTTCAGAGACCGATGTCCTCAAGAAGGACATCGATCGATCGATGTTGGGGAAGTCTGAGAGATCGATGTCCCCAGTTGGACATCGATCGATCGAAGTGGAGAGATCGATGTCCCCAGCTGGACATCGATCGATCGAAGTATAGGGGATGAAGTCCGTCAATTTTGTGAAAAGTAGAGGAAGAAAGAGGGAAGTTCGGGGAGTCTTCGGGTGACTTTAGAGACTTCTTAAGACCTGATTAAAGGTAGTCTAAGTCTTGGGAACTTGACCTAGGATGGTGAACCAATGTCGGTGACTTCGATGGGTTCTCGAATCGAGTTCCGGTGGGAATGACTTAGGCGGGTTAAGTGATGAACGTACGAGGTGTATGAGAGTTCCACGAGGAATGGTTAGGGATACTTGCCTTAGGTTATGAATCTTAGGATCATGACTAAGTGTTGACGCGGTTGTCGAAGTCTAAGTAATGATGTGTAAGTTGGTGAGAGCTTGTGTCTTGCTTATACGTGCGCATGTGTACATGAATGACTTATATGAATGTGAATTGCATACGAGAATGAGAAATGAGAATGAAATGAGGAGTCTTGCATCATGGCATGTGCATTGCATATGGTTTTGAAAAGAGAGGTGTTTCGGCACCGATTTGCGAAGGTGACCTACAGTGTTAACCGGGATGGAAATTTAAGCCGGGGTGCACTGTAGGGCACAAAAGACTGTAACGTTAACCGGGATGGAAATATAAGCCGGGGTGCGTTACAGGGTATAAAGTCCTCTACAATGTTAATCGGGATGGAAATTTAAGCCGAGGTGCATTGTAGAGTTTTACGAGTCTGTGATGTTAACCGGGATGGAAATTTAAGCCGGGGTGCATCACAGAGCATTACGAGCCTGTAGCGTTAACCGGGATGGAAATATAAGCCGGGGTGCGTTACAGGGTTATGAGTTACGAGACCGGACATTGTGACATGCATTGCACTGTTTGAAAGAGAAAGCATTCATGCATATGTGAATGTGTAGTGTAGTGCATCTTTTGACATGCATCACGAGAGTCAATGTGGTATGAACGTGTGTGGTACCTGATTGCCTACGAATTGTTGAATGTGAACAAATTGTTGTACTTGCTTTACTACGTTATTCAATTCTATATTTGAAAGTTTACAAGACATGTGCCCCTCAAGTCCCTTGGAGTATATATTACTCATGTCTTGCCATGTGTTGATCCCGTACGTCTTATAAGCGGGTTACTTGCTAGCGTTATCGCTAAGGGTACTGCCTTTGTCATTGCAGATGAGCCTAGCTATGACATGATTTTCATTGAGGATGACGGCGAGTGGGCAGAATGGGATGCCTAGACCCTGAGGAAAGAATTGATTAGATAGTTTCTGTTATTTCTGTTTCGGATTCTTTTGAGGTTTAGATGGCTGCGACCATATACAGTTATTGATATGCACTTTGTCTTTTGACGTACTGCATTGATGGTTTAGATTTTCGAGATGTATGTTTCCGCACTTGTTTCTCTTACGTCATGGATGATGTGTAATCGAGAGATGAGACGTCTTGTAGTCTTCTCAGTAAGCTACGACGGGTGTACCGGTTCGGATTCCGCTGTCCGGGTCGGGGCGCTACAACACCACTGTCGGAAAATCTGAATATTACTGTCAAATTGACTGGCAACAATTTTGCTTTATGGTCTCGGGTTATTTACAGAGCTATCCTGGGCATAGGATGGAGCTCCCATATCACGCGGGTCCCCCTGCCGCCAACACCGACAGACTCGCAGTTCCCAAGTTGAGAGCAAGATGATAATTCAATGTTTACCTTGATCCTTCAGAATGTTGACCCAAGCATGATCAATAATGTATCGCGTTATCCAATGACCAAGGCCCTGTGAGATGGGCTGGCCTTAACTTACGGATCTGGTGGAGATTCCTTCCAAGTTTTTGACTTGCATAGGAAATCGAACAATATCCGACAAGGGGAGAGCTTTTTGGAGGCCTGCTAGAATAGCCTCCAAAATGTGTGGGTATCAATTGACACCTTAGACACCAATCCTATGAAATGTCCTGAGGATATCAGTTTAAACAACCAGAAGATGCAACAATTTCATCGTTATCAGTTTCTGCTATCAGTGATAAATACAAAATAGAGAAAAAGGAGTTGATGAAGATAAGGCCATTACCAAATGTGGAGGCTGTGTTTTTTGCTAGATTGACCATGCATGGCCCCTCAGATATAACATCTTCACAGGGGATTGGACAAAGACTGTCCATAAAAACATCACAGGGGCGAGGCCGTGGCAGGGACATATGTGCTGGAGGAGACAAGAGGTTGCAGCAAGGGCCACATCCACCTCGTCAGACTTCAAATATGGACAAAAGCCACATTATTCGTCAGACCTCAAATACGAACCAATGAAGACGTATATTCATCTATCTGACAAATACGTTTCCAGGTTAGAGAATCATAAATATGTCCATATAAAGTGTTTCTCCGTCCATACTTGGTCCGACAGAAATTAGCCCACAAAGAAGAAGAATTATGATAATGCCACCATAACCGACAATCATAGGCTGTCTACACCACAGGCAAAGAACGAATGTCCAGACCTCCATATTCCTTAGGTCGATATATTTTATCCCAAGCCTGCCAGTGATACCGATTGTGCCATAAAAATTTTTCCATTTTCCTGTTGAGCGTTTCAATGACACTCTTTGCCAATCGAGAACTTGCTATAATATGCAGGGGCATTGAAGACAATACATGTCGCAATAAAACCACCTAGCCAGCCATTGAAAGAAGCTTAGAAGACCACGACATCAAAACAACATCAAAATGAGCAACCAATGATGTACAATAAGTAGATCGATTGATACCTCGATACAAGTAGGATCCTAGATACTTAACTGGCAGAGATGCGTGACGCATACCAAGCACCTGCGTAACTCTATGCCCTGAAATACCTCCACATATAACAAACTAACTTTTATGCAAATTCACCAATTGTCTTGAAGCTGTCTGGCAGAAATCCAAAAAACGGCGAAAATATCGCAAGTTCAATATGGAGCCACTTAAGAAAATAACCAAGTCATCTGCAAAACCCAGATGTGAAGCTCTGGGAACTCGTCCTGCTTAAAAACCATGTATGACTCCTTCATCCATTAACTGATTTAGTCCACGAGAAAAGCCTTCAGATGCCAAGATAAATAAAAGAGGCAAAAGAGGATCACCCTGCTTTACATCCCAAGACACTGGAAAGAAGCCCGCAGGAATGCCATTAACAAAGACTGAGCAGCGAGTGGCTGACAAATTATTGATCAAAATGCGAACCAATCTTGAATGAAAGCCCATTTCAATAAAAGACCAGATAAATAAGACCAGCTGACCCTGTTAAATGCTTTAGCCATATCTAATTTTATTATCACATTACCGCCTTTGACTGGACGATCTAAAACATGTTCCATTTCCTGCGCTAGCAAGATCTGTTCAGTAATATCTCTACCTTTCAAAAAACCAGCCTGTTCCGGAGATATCAAGCGAGACAACAAAGGAGATAACCGTGCAACTATTACTCGAGTTACTACCTTGGATAAAAAGTTTGTCAAACAGATTGGGCGATATTCTGAAACGGATGCTAGATTGGCCACTTTAGGAATAAGTGTAATAAGCACTGCGGCCATTTGACTCGGAGGCGAACCTCAATAAAAAATTCTTGCACCGCCTTATGCACATCTGTGCATATGGGATGCCAAAAATGTCTATAGAACGATCCAGGAAAGCCATCAGGTCCTGCTACACTCATAGGACTCAGCTGCCACACGGCGTGTTTAACCTCTTCCAAGGTCAGTAGAGTCAACAACTGCTGATTCTCATCATCTGTGACTAACCGAGGGATATACTTTAGAATAGCTCCATGATTCTGAGTTTGTTGTCCCGTAAACAATGTCTGATAATAACGAATAGCTTCATTTTCAATCGTTTGTTGAGTATCACACTCTTCGCCATTATCACTTAAGATGCGCCGGATGTACTATTTACACATCCTCTTTCATTTTTTGATTAAAAAATTTTGTATTTGCATCGCCCTAACGCATCCATTTTATATTCGCTTTTTGCTTCCAAAAAGATTTAGCACGTGTTTGAGCTAAACGCAGTTTAGCCATGGCAAGATGATAAGCAGTCTGGGTGTCCTCATTGGGACGTGAATCATATTCTCGCTCACTTCTGGTCACCTCATTTTCAGCCTTTACCATTGCATCGAAAATATTTCCAAAAACTTCTTTATTCCAGTGATTTAGACAGTGCTTAAGCTTGCGCAATTTGGAGTAAAAACCCCACATGCCACCTAATGTAGGAAAAGAACGGCAATTGTGCGCAAAAAAATTGTCAAACACAGAATTTGTTATCCAAGCATCTAGATATCGGAATGATGCAGGCCGAGATCTAGATATCGGAATGTCTTCTACTTTCTTCTTCTGCTTTTCTTTCTTCTTCTCTCTCAAGCCTATTGTTCTTATATTCAAATATATTGAATAGGCTTTGGATAGACCACCGTACACGCTCATTGTTGTAAAAGGTTGATCAAGGTGTGATCAATCCTTCATTCATTCGATGGTGGTGTTCGTGAAAGGTGTGATTGCTTGTAACGTTTGTTTAAAGGTGGAGGTGGTGTGTAACTCTAGCAATCCTTTTGGTAAGGTGTTATTTTGTGATTAGTGATAACCGAGGAAGGTGCCCTCGAAGACTGGAGTAGGTTGTGTTAACCGAACCAGTATAAAATTCTCGATGTTATTACTTTCAGCACTTTACTTTAAGTTTCCAGCACTTTGCATCGTTTTTATTGTATTAGTAAAAATATCAAACGACTTTCAAAAATTACCAAACTTTACAGAAACATAGCCACACCTCTCGAGTTCCATTTGGCACATGTTTGAACCCATTTGAACAAGTATAAGTCATTCAAATGTTAATAGTTTTTGAGACTAGTGCAATCATATTTTCAGACTTGTAAAGGTTGAGAACTTGAACGTATTTGACATACTTCCCAAAAGAATTTTTCAAAACTGTTTCAACCTATTTAAATACATATAGTAAGGGTGTTGTCATTAAATTTTCAGACAATTTGGAGTTACGGATTAATCGCAATAAAGTTTTCAAATCATACTATTGTTTCTTGTAGATTTATGCAATCTGACCACAAATGATTTTTCAAAGCATTAGACGTTGAATTTTAATATGAAATTTTTAGGAGATACTCAAAACATCTGAGAGTAGAATCTCTCCAAATTGCAGAATTTTTGAAGATATGTAACCTAGTTTTTCAAACATTTCAAATCAGGATCTGAAAATAGAAACTGTTTTCAGAAGTTGGGTTTTTGGGTAAAAATATTTTAAAAACAAAATTTTCCGCACCCACTATTCAACCCCCCTTCTAATGGGGCTTAACATTTCCTACAAGTGGTATCAGAGCACAGGCACAATCACGACAAGGAGATCCAATGATCTTTGTGAAATGGCAACCAACTAGATATAAAACCGAGGTATGCCAAGCCAAAGGCCTCTACTTCTTGATAGTGAGGTACCTTCCGATTCCGATTCCGATTCTGAACCATCATATCATGATTTGTATGTTCAATATCTTGAATTGCATAAGTTTGCTAAGACTCTTGCAAAAGAAAAGAAACGCTTAATTGATGACAAGAAATGGTTAGAATCTTCAAACACAAATCTTGTGTCTCAATTAAACGATCCAAAAGAAGATTCGTCTTGCATGATAAATTCATTAAGGTCTCAAATTTCATCATTGACATCTGAGAACACTGAACTAAAGCCGAAATTTCAAATTTGAAATCAAGAAACGAAGATCTAGAAATGACGATAAAGCAATTTGACAAAGGTACAAACATGCTTTATCGCATCATTTCTTCACAAAAGCATGATAGCGACAAAACCGGATTATGATACATTGAGAAAAATGAGACACTAAAATAATCAACAAAATTCATTCCGTCTAAGAAAATAGATGCGTCTAAGACATATGTGGCGCCTAAGAAGATGCCTAGATCCCCCCTATGACATCTCATTGTGCTTCATCTTCATATCATACGAGATATAATTATGTGCCGTATAAATATGAAAAAAAACTACAAATGCATACACAGCATCCATTTACTTCTAGATCACGCACTATGCACACAAACATAAGAGCATATCAAAAGCAAAGATCATACTATGTGCATGATGGGATTCTCGGCCAAAGTCCAAACACATTTGCCCCTAATATATATTATATTGCGTCTTCATCTCTTTTATCACCTTTTGGAAGACCTAGGAAGGTCACCCAAATTTGGGTACCAAAAGGGACATTTGCAAAGGGTTGAATAAATAACCCTTAACAACGCACTTTTAATATTATTGCACAATACACTTGAAATGCATGATTTTTGTTGTTATACTAATTGCTATTTCTTTCTTACATGTACTTTTGATTTTATTTCCAAAATAAAGGGGGAGAGATATTGCATGATTTAAGAGGGAGTGAGCGTAATTTAAGGAGCGAGAGTCATTGATTGCAAAAATCAAGGGGGAGAGAATTCAAAATTCGAACAAAATTTGAAATTCGAAATTTGAATTTGTACACAATTGGAGGGGGAGCGATTAAATTTAAATCATGAACTAAGGTTATTTTGTAAATCATCAAAAGGGGGAGATTGTTGAGGAAAAGAGTTTGAGTGATTCACAAAATACATGATTTAAATAACGTGTTAAAGAAATGCATGGCAGAATTTATTACTTGACACGTTTTTGTGACAAACTTGCCTTATATACTTTATATATAATGTTGCCGTACTAACAAGCCATGAAGCTGTAAAGCTTACATCAAATGGCAAAAGTTTGTTGTGTTTGAACTATTTTTAGGTGCCACCATTAATGAACTAAACTAGTTCATTAAGTGAAGTACTTAGTTAATTGAACTAAGTAGTTTATTAAATGGAGATATATTTGGAGAAGGCATGATGGCAACAAATTGAAGAATGGAAAGTCTCCTTCTACTTCTCATCACACGTTTTTTATATATTATATATATATATTCACATTTTTTTAAAAGGCACAATACACATATATTTCGATGTACTACCGACACGTTACATATGTTACACACGTACGTCAACGTCACACCACTATACTTACCTCATATTTATTAGTATATTCAGGTCTTATATCATATGATATAAGTCACGGTGATGACAAAATTACAACGACACGTTACAAGGTTCTAAACAAGAAATTGTCGTACCGGGTGACAACCGAAACATCGCCAATGTGTCACGTACTTGCCATATATAGATGGCCAGCCCCTACAATTCAAAAATGGCCACAAATTTTGTGGCTAACATGGTACACTCAGCCATAAAATCATTCCATGATGGCACACACAAATCATCCCCAATTAAGACCAAATTGTGGAGATTCCAAATTCAATTTTTAAGCACATGGGGTGCCACTTTTGATCAACCATTAGAGCTGAATGTTCAAGTTATTTTATTTATATTATGCGTGACATAATATATATAACATGTGCAAAAAGTTTGAACTTAATCAGAGAAAAATCACTTAATCGACAAAAGTCGAAAATTCGGTTTTCTACTAACAACACACATGGAACGTTTTTGGCATGACATGTAACATGTATCTAGACAATTTTTACATATTCAATACATATTAAAGTGTTCTAAAATATTCAAAATAGGGCTGACTAGAATATACATATGTGTATAATTATTGTGCACTATTTTACAAAGTTTACAAAAATAAAGTTCAGGACATGGTCAAGCCTTCATCGCAAGCCTACTCAGCCTTGGTGGAGCTTATGTGGAGCTTAGTTGGTATATCAATTGGTGGAGAATAAGCCACACAAGGTAGAGTGAAAGCAGAACATCAAAGACCCGCCGGGTTATTACAGCCCCTTGAAGTCCTGGAGTGGAAATGGGATCACATCACTATGGACTTTGTGACTGACCTGCCAAGGACAAAGAATGGGCATGGTGCTATTTGGGTTGTAGTAGATCGTTTGACGAAGTCCGCCTATTTCATGGCTATGTCAATCAAAGCGTCTTTGGAGAAGTTGGCCTCAATGTATATAGATCAGATTGTGTGTCTGCACGAAATACCCATGAGTATTGTTTGCGATCGCGACCCTCACTTTACTTCTCGATTTTGGACAGCTTTCCCGAAAGCGATGGGCTCTAAGATACGGATGAGTTCAGCATTTCACACCCATACTGATGGTCAATCGGAAAGGACCATCCAAACACTGGAAGATATGTTACGAGCTTGCATACTTGATTTCGGAGGAAGTTGACACAAGAGTCTCAAGCTCGTGGAGTTTTCCTATAATAATAGCCACCATCGATCTATTGGAATGGCTCCTTCTGAAGCACTTTATGGAGGAAAGTGCCGATCTCCATTTTATTGGGATGAAATTGGGGATAAAATTCTTTCAGGACCTGACTTGGTGGAACAGACCTGAGAGAAAGTAATAATTGTTAAGCAAAGGTTGAAAGCGGCCCAGGATAGAAGCAAGGTTTGGGCTGACGAAAAGCGGCGACCAATGGAATTTCAGGCATGTGAAAAAGTGTTCTTAAAAATGTCGCCATCAAAGGGAGTGAAAAGATTTGGCATAAAGGGTAAACTAAGTCTAAGGTTTATCGGGCCATATGAGATTCTTAAAAGGATTGGAGAAGTCTCTTACTGGCTAGCGCTACCACCGTCATTGTCTCAGTTACACGACGTATTTCATGTATCCCAGCTTCGCCGGTACATGCATGAGCCCAGTCATACCATTGAGGAGCAGCCGTTGAAGATTGAAGCTGATGTGTCATATGAAGAAGAGCCAGAGAAGATCGTTGACCGGAAGGAAAAGGCTCTAAAGAAACGATCCATTCCCATGGTTAAGGTTCAATGGAAGCACCACTCAGTTGATGAAGCCACTTGGGAGACGGAAGAACACATGAAGAACTTGTACCCATATCTTTTCGATTAGTGCTCTTAAGTTTAATAAGGGGGGAAGATGTTGTACCCAACGAAAATTGTATTGTAATTAAGGCGTATGGAATAGTGTAATAAAATGATTAGTCTTTCCAAGTGCATTTTTCTAAGTTTATTGCTTCTCTTTAATTATTTTTCCTTAGAGTGAATACTATAAGAAATAGTATAATACCCCAAGTATGATTTATGAAACGTGTGAAAGGACCATTTTGCCCTTACAAGACTTTAGAAAATTCGGCCATGAGGGTCTAGGGAAAATTTTAGAATACCTTAAATCCTCAAGAAGCCAAATAGCTTTTAATGGTCTTCTTAAAAGCAAGACTAAAAGCCTACACCAAATTAAGTATTTTACTAATGTGTTTAAAAAGGTTTAAGGGAAAAGTTCTTTTTTCCACTTTCCCTCCCCCAACCGCCGGCTAAGTGAAGGGTAAAGCCCCATGAGACTACTTTTAATTTAATGCTCCAACTAGTCCCTTTATGGTCTCTTAAATAAATTCAAAAAGGGTCATATACATGAAGAAGGTGAGATGTTATTTCAAGACTTAAGATCCTTTCCACCTTGAGGCCGATGGATGCAAAAACAATGAGGAATTATGAGATCAACTTTACCATTAACATCTCAATTAACTATCCACTTTTCATTTACTAAAACTTCCAAAAGCAAACTAAAGTGTACAGAAAAACCTAAAGCTACCCCCGCACCGCCGGATTACCATAGATAATCCATGTAACTCCTAAACAACTACTTTAGTTACTTTTCTAACCCATCCTGAAAAGTAACTCAAGGAGTAATTAAGCAAGGTAACTAAGGGATAAATAAACCCAACCTCACCCCAACACCGGTTATCCTACTAGGGTTAAACCATGAAGACTTCATCAACAACCTTGGTTACTTTTTCTTAACCCCACCTCAAAAAGTAACTCATGTAGTAATTGGGGTTAAGCACTAAATGATCTTCATGATGGTGTGCATGCAAAGGAGGGAAAATCTCTTCTCCTCCTTCTTTAAACCGACGACTGCCCTTGGGGTTGGCAAGAAACCATTTTCAAAAGTTTACCCTAGAAGCTTCCTCCATCTTCAACACTCAAACAACTCAAGAGCTCACCTAAGCAAAACAACCAAGACTTCTTACATACTTAGACAAACCTTCCATCACTTTCTCTCACACGGCTAGCCTTGGTGTTACGACCCGCTCCCTATAACGGGTAAATTAAACTGCATAATGGTACGATAATATGCTAAGAACAATAATATGCTATGAGCACACCCTAACGGAAATTAATTACATTGCTAGGTTACATTATAAATTTGATATCGATAATATAACCCACACCATTACAAAATACACATTAAGTGCATATCCTAGCTAAATTGAGTCCATAATTATGATATAACTATCAATGTAGTAAGTAAATGCAATATGTATATCACTATGTCACCATTTATATACTCCAAGAAAAATAAAATAAAATCAGACATACCTAGAAAATTCTAGAGTTGGAGACATTGCCTAAAATACCCCTCCAAGCCCCTCCCAAAACCGGCCTTCCCACTTGAAACACCCAAAATAATTTTTTTATACTCCAAGCATGAAAAACATGTAAGAACTCCACTTATATGCATTGGTCAAAGATCTTACAAAGGCTTTCCCTTCACATGCACTCTCTTGAGAATGGAAGAAGCCTACCTCTAGCCTTCATCATGTTTTTCCTTTTGTCATTCCAAGCTAACTCCTTTAAGAAAGCCACATGCATTCCCCTCTCCTTGTCTTAGGCGTTTTTCTTAAGAGGGTGAGGGAGGGAAGAACCATCTTGTATCAAGTACCACAACCTCATACCACCACAACTTAATTTCAAGACAAATCCATCTCTCCTTTGAAGCGTTCAACCGTATCCTTAGGAGTGAGAAAAAAAATTTCCTCCAAGCTCAATTGAATCAAGGAGCTCAACCTTCTTTCAACTATTCAAGGTAAGATCTAATAGATGTTTTTCCAACAAGTTTCTTTTCAAATTAGCTTAAACCATCCTTCTTCTCCAACCCCAAAACCGTGTGCCATGTAGGCCAAGAAGAGATAGATCTTCAAGCACTTAATCTAAACCAAAGGTATGATTCTCTAAGAAACCCCTTTTAGATCCTTATGCATTTACCATCTACCCAAAGCTCAATTTTTCCCCACTTAATCCCCAAAACCGTACCTCCTTAGGTGCAACAATGAAGTGACATCTTCATGTCTAGTCCAAGAACTAACCAAAGATTATAAGGCAAGTCCCTCTCTTAGATTCTCCATGTTATTTTGAAAAATATAAAATTATGCTCATATAAAAAGAGGATCATTCAAGACTAGCTTCAATTCTTTTTTCTTATCATAATGCTATAAAAGATGATGTTTGCATGTGTAGTTGAAGTTTAAATCTTGTGCTTTATGACATAAGTTGAGGTTAGAGACATGAACTTTAAATAATATGGTTATGCATGAGAAGATATTCTTGGATTTAAGTCTCATAAGTACATGCATGTTGCTACTTGAACAATGTATTGATTTTTAGCAAAAAGTGTGTTACATGCTATTTAAATATAGATCGTTTTGGCTATCTTTTGAACATATTTGTCATGGTAAGATTATCATGCCTTCTTGATATATTATTTATCATTCTAATGATTTTTCATAAATTTGACTATCTTTAAAATGGAGCATTATGTTAATGTTTATTCTTGAGCACCGTTTTTTAATGTATAATAATCATCTCATTCTTTAAGTATATATGTGAAATTTGTACAAAATGGGCTGTTTTTTAGCAATCCTTCTTATTACACTTTTTCACCGAATCAAAGGAGTTTAATCTTGCAAATGAAGGCTAAGTAAGGTATGTCGATATGCTCTTTTTCAGTCATTATGCTTTCTTTGTGATTTTGACTTTTAAGCATGTAGTTTTTAGTAAATAAGAGAGCATGATCATAATAGGTAAATTGTTACAAGTTTGTGATAATTCTACATATTTATGACCATATAAACATCCTATTTTGAGTGACAAGGTGAGCATAAGAAAGTATAAAATAAGTAAAAGAGTAAAAGATTAAAAGAAAGTGAAATATTTTGAGGGATGCAGAGCAACCCTATTCCATGGTTTTGTGGGTGAGGTGTGACACGCCTCACTTTCTTCAACTCGAACTCATTGCCATGATATGTGTATTATGTATGTTATGTGAAAACCATGTTCTTATTATTTATGTGATATGTTATGCCTAGGTTACGTTTTAAGATAAGTTTTGGATACTTTGAAATTACTAATGTTTTTGCTATGATTTTAGGATAATGGTGCAAGGTGGATTTCAAAATATGTGTAAGTATGAAATTAGCCAAATAGGGCTGTTTTGGGGTCTTGGCCGAAAACCCAAAGGAAAGAGGGGAAAATAGAGATTTAACGATTGTTCGGGTATATTTGAGGGAATAAATTGTGGGGTATGTTAAGCCTAAGTTGAATACGTCGAACGAGATTAGACGGACACATAATGAATCAACGAACTCATGACTAAGCATTGTTCATTACATCCCTTGTTTTCTTTAAAGATAAACCGAAGTTTTTAAAGTTTACGAAATAAGAAAGATTTCATTCGCATCAAGTATGACGTTTTTGAAATCAAGACTATGTTTGGATGTCATGTTATAAAAAGCATGTTTTCAAAAGAAAGTTAAGGCCACGTAACGAACTTATCAACGAGACGAGTGATTCCAGGACATGTTATGTTATGTTTACGTCGTGTTCGACAAATTGGCGGCCTTCATGACACCAGGACCGGGGTGGTTGGTGTCATGGGCATAAGTTATGTTCTGTTATGTTCTGATATGTTCATGTTCTGAGCCAAGTGTAACACCTGGAATGGACCTAAGGGATCTTGGCATTACGTCACCGTTAATGATATGTACATATGGCATAATACTTTGGTTGGACCAAAGGAAGCCATATTTGTACCTATAACTATTTGGGGAATTATTTTGTATGTCGTTGATATAGTTCTTACGTGGAGATGGCCATCATATGTTATGTTATGTTTTGCTTAGTTATGAAAGTCCATGTCATGTATTTTAAATCATGTTTTACGAAATTTCAAGTAACAGACTAAAGAAGATCTCTAAAGCTAAGATAAGAAAAATGTTCACCCCGTGGGTATACGAATGACGCCAGTCTAAGACATGAATTCATAGGATAGGATTGAACATGTTCAGGCTGAACTATCACAGGAGTAGGTAGAATAGGTTTGAGTTCCGTATGTGTGATGATATTCTGTTTATGTGATGATATTATAGATGTATTATTGTATCAGCTACATGGCGATGGCAATGGAGTCACCAACATCTGATCGATTCCACTGTTTTCAATCTGATTTACATTACTTTTGTTTGCGTCATTGGTTAATGCTTTCCAGAGGTGAGTGTATACGGCTTTCTCTGATCTCCTATGGCGGATCAACAGTTACCAATACCGAAAAAACCAACCTTTTCTGAGATTGTCGCACCAAAATCTTTAACAAGGCCGGATCAACCACGTGCTATTCAGAGGTATAAAGGATTGCCTTCTATATCATTTTCTGCGGATGAGGTTTATACGTTTTCTCAACCATATAGATTTTCTCTAATCGGCTCCTTTTGGAATGGCCACCCATCTATGAAACAATTAAATGTCTCGTTTGAACGTATTGGATTCAAGGTTACGCCAAAAATTGGACATTTAGATGCCCAACATATTCTCATAACCTTTCAGAATGAGGACGACTATCAACGATGCTTTTTACGTCGTTCATGGGTTTTGCATGGATATCATATGCGTGTTACGAAGTGGACACCGGACTTTGATCCGAATTGTGACACACCTATTGTCCTGGTATGGGTCTTGATTAAAGGATTGCCTTTGTTTTTGCATAATCGGACAGCTTTATGGGATATAGCACATATGATTGGCACACAATTGCGAATGGATACAGCTACAATGCAAGGATTAAGACCTTCAGTGGTGCGCCTTTGTATCGAAATTGATATCTCAAAACCTTGGCCGTCTAGGCTGCATGTTCAGGGAGGCCAATATGAATTTTACCCAACAGTGGAGTATGAGGAGGTGCAAGAATTTTGTACAGATTGCAGAATGTTGGGTCATGAAATTACTAGCTGTAAGGGGAAGTCTGCACACCAAGATGAGCAGCCAGTACGGGTAGTTAAAGTGGGGGACGGTGCAAAGCATAATGACAAAAAGCAGCGATGGACTCTAAGGAAAAATCCCCCAGTATCAAAGCAAATTCAATCTCGATCAAAAGATCCTTACCAAGTCCAGGCTGAGCCAACTGTTCATAATACTGCTCCTCTTGATGATCAGAATGAGCCTGTTGCTACTGTAGAAGGAGTAGTTGACAGTCACAATATTGAGATTGAAGCCCTGCATCCCATAGATGTCACTGAAAAGCAAGATTTAGCAAAGTTAGGAGCTTCAAAGGAAATCGATGTGGAAGAAGCAGATGATATGATTGAGGCTAATGTTTCAGACACAGAGCCAGCTATTCTAGAGAGGTATAATCGTTTTGCTGAATTTATGTCCGCATTATCCCCTAATGATCAACATTATGCGAATGTAATTAAGGAGCAAGTATACCAAACAGTATAT
This sequence comes from Eustoma russellianum, assembly GCA_036186865.1. Classification (NCBI taxonomy): domain Eukaryota; kingdom Viridiplantae; phylum Streptophyta; class Magnoliopsida; order Gentianales; family Gentianaceae; genus Eustoma; species Eustoma russellianum. Next base: position 17,823,249 of record AP025041.1, on the reverse strand, counting down.
AATGCTTGGCTAGGGGATTTGTCCATCAACTATCAGGATGTTGATCCTCCTAGAGGTGTACAATCAGGGGAAGCTGCGTGTGATAGTGAAAGTGACTTGATTATGCAATTGACTTCACAGCCAGCAATAGTTCGAAGGAATAGACGGCCAAGAAGTGCCTTGCCACTTCCACCTCCATCATCTATCGTCACTCGTTCTTGTGTCCAAGGTCCTTCAAGCTCAAACACTCACACTACCCAATGAAGTACATTATCTGGAATGTGGGTGGACTGCAGACCTCTTTGCATCGTCTTAAGCGCTTAGTCCAGAAACATCATATTCAATTGCTGATTATCATTGAGCCAAAGCAATCAGCAGATAAAATAATACGACTTCAATTGAAGTTATCTTTCACAAACTCTATAGTCACATGCTCAGACAATATTTGGGTGTTTTGGCAGCGTACCAGTCTTCAACTAGATAATGTTTTTCATGGAGAACAAATTAGCTTATTACAATTTTGCACTGGCCAGTTAGGACATCATATTTCTATAAGCCCGGTTTATGGTAGGCATACTGTGACAGACCGAAGACGATTATGGTTGCAGATGCACCAATATACACATCATGCTCATGATCTGTGGTTGGTTGGAGGTGATTTTAATACCTATATGTCAGTACAGGAACATCATGGTACCTCAATACCACAGTTATCATCACTCGAAGAATTTGTAGACTGTGTATCCCAATGTTCTCTAATTGACTTACCTTATGACGGATCTCCTTACACATGGGTTGGAGGCCATGGTTTGGGTATCGTTAAAAGGCGATTGGATCGAATACTATGCACGCAAAGGTTTTATGATCAGTTCCCAATGGTTAAGGTTAAGCATTTATCAAGGATCACTTCGGATCATGCACCATTACTACTCGATCTTAATGTCCAATCAGACACAACACCACGTTCCTTTCGTTTCCTCAATGTTTGGACGGAGCATAATGATTTTTTGAAGTTTGTAGCTGGACAATGGTCTACCTATCCAACAATTGGGGGAATGCGAGGTATGTATAATAAATTACAGAGTTTAAAGAAAGATTTGCAGCATTGGAATAAACAAGTGTTTGGAAATATCTTCGACAAAATAGCTGCAGTTGAAAGAGAAGCAAATATACAGGAAGCCATATATGATTCGAATCCTACAATGGAGAACAGAGCTAAATATCACCAGGTGAAAGCGGAATATCTGAAAGTTGCAAACTATGAGCAAAAGTTTTGGGAATAGAAAGCTCGTTGTAAATGGCTTATGCAAGGGGATGGAAACACAGCTTACTTTCATAATTTAGTAAAAGATAGACACCGCAGGCAGAGTATCACTCAAATTAAAACTACAGCAGGAGATATATGTCAGACAAAGGAGGCCATTCAGGCTGAGGCGGTTTCATATTTTACTCAGCTGTTCAAGGAGGAAGAGGTTCCGAATCCCAACGACCTACTGCGATACGTCCCAGAGTTGATTACTCTTGAAATGAATGCTGCACTTACTCAAATGCCTATGCTAGAAGAAGTTAAAACCGCAGTCTGGTCGCTTGATCCAAATAGTGCAGCTGGTCCTGATGGCTATAATGGCTTCTTTTTTCGACATTGTTGGGAGATCATATGCCATGATGTCCACAAAGCAGTACAGGAGTATTTTCTTGGCATTCGAATACCCCAAGCCATGGGCAGTACACTAATAGTCCTAATACCAAAAAAATAGGTTCCAACTACATTTGCAGACTTTTGGCCTATATCGCTATCAAACTTCATGTCCAAACTTGGAACGCGTATCTTGACAACTCGGCTTTCTAACATCTTGCCTGACATTATATCTAAGGAGCAGGCGGGCTTCATGAAAGGTAGGGATATCACAGAACATGTTCTTACTGCGCAGGAACTCACGCATGTGCTGGATAAAAAAGTGCGCGGTTACAACATTATGCTTAAGCTGGATATGATGAAAGCATTTGATAGAGTGAATTGGACGTTTCTTCGGGCTTTACTACAACGAATGGGGTTCTCGGCACAGTTTCTCAAGCTTATATTTAGCCATCTAGAGAGCACAACATTATCTATTGTAATCAATGGCGCACCATGTGGTTTCTTCAAGCCAACGCGAGGGGTAAAGCAGGGCGACCCCCTTTCCCCCATACTCTTTATTTTGGTTTCAGAGGCCTTCTCGAGAGGACTTAACTCATTGGTTGTAAATGGTACTATTAAGCCATATGCAGTGGGTAGAGTTAGACCAATAATTACTCATCTTGCTTTTGCAGATGATCTATTGGCGTTTCTCAATGGCTTGCCGGCTAATCTGAAGAGGTTTAAACAATTTTTGGATCTTTACCAGGAGATAACCGGCCAAAAAGTCAATCTAAGCAAGAGCCGTTTTATTACTTCTAAGCATGTTATGCCAAGTCAGCTTCGAGCTATGGAAGCACAACTTCAAATACATTCTGCCTCATTGCCAATGAAGTATCTGGGAGTGCAATTAATTCGAGGACGTCTTAGGCCAACCCATTGTACAGATCTACTTGCTAGTATTGATAGACGAATATTGGGTTGGCATAATCGATTTCTATCCCCTGCAGGAAGATTAGCCTTGGTAAAATCTGTTTTGAGCTCTATACCAACACATATCGTAGCAGCACATCAACTACCAAAGAGTATAATCCGAGCTATTCGACAGAAAATTTGTAATTTCATCTGGTCAATACAAGGCAATGCACCAAGATACCATTGGGTTAGCTGGAAAACATTATTTATGCCAAAGGCCGAAGGGGGCTTCGGTCTTCGTAGGTTGGAGGATTTGACTCAGGCATATTCATGTAAATTGTGGTGGTCATATCACAACACGGATAGTTTATGGACAGCCTTTCTCTCTTCTAAGTATGGTCATCGACAACATTACATACCATGCATTACAGATACAGTGACTTGGAAAAGAATTTGCTCAGTTCATGACTTATGCTCCCCACATGCAGTAGGTCAACTACGATCACGGAGATGGACATTGGAATCAAATGGACAGTTCACAATCAAGTCTGCATATGAATTGCTTCGGAGCTCTGGACCAAAATATCTGTCTCACAGGTTTATCTGGCACCGTTTGCAGCAGCCAAATCATCAAATCATACTATGGAAGCTGTATCACCATGCATTACCAATTGAAGATAATTTGCGTAGGTTCACTGCCATATGTCCCACATGCTGTCCCTTTTGTCATAACTCCTCGGCCACACAAGCGCATTTGTTTTTAAAGTGCACATATATTCAACAGATATGGAAGTACTATGCATCAATGGTTGACGGACCACAGCCAGGCAACATGCATTTATTTCAGTATCTTGTGTCATGGTGGACATCTACGAGTGAGAAGTCTTTTCAAGGAGTGTTGAGGCTCATTGTACCAGGAATTGTGGTATGGCAAATATGGAAGGCTTACTCAGCAATGATATTTGGTGGAGAGCAATATCATTCTGACCAGCTGAAAGAAAGTATTAGGCGTCATATCTATACTTGGAGTTGTGCACAGCATGGCAGGAAATTTGTCACTAATGAACATGATCTCATTCTGTTTGGACTGACTCCAAGAATGCGGCTTCGGCGTCCACAAATTGTCAGATGGCGTACACCCCCTCCGGGAAGATTGAAGCTGAATGTAGATGCAGCACATGGTTCCATTACAGCATCAGGAGGTGCAATTTTGAGAGACATAGAAGGCAATTTAAAGGAAGCAATTGTATTTTATCTCCCATTGTCTTCTCCATTTCAAGCGGAGCTACAAGCGGCTAGTATGGCGCTTTTGTATTTTTTGCAACGTTATAGGCAATTGGATCTGGAGCTAGATTCAAAAGGCGTAGTTGAGTATCTTCATTCTGAGAGTGTTTCTCCTCTTCTTCATAGTCTAATCATCCATGGGAATGTTATGGTTTCGCATATACCACGCCAGGCAAATGAGGTGGCTCACTTGTTGGCTCAGTTTGGGCAACTACATCAGCAATTTCATCATTTCTGTACATTGTCTATGCTGCCTCCTATGGTTAAAGGGGCCCTACTTACAGATGTCTCAACTCCGCACATAAGAATTTAATATGGCGAATGCACATCACTCATTTCCGCTTGTCTGCCTGTGTCAACCATGGACACAGGCAGTATGGGTAATCTCTATACTTTGGCTTCCTCTTCTTGCTTATTATTCTCAAATTACATATGTCCTATCCGTATCTCGTGATACGGGCAGACCGGGTATTATCTGTTCACTGCATCACTCTATCATATTTGCGCTTTACAACGTCAATTTGATTAATGCTTTGTTTTCTTTTCATATGACACATGTTGGCTGCGCTCTGTATGGATACACTGATTTATGGAACCGGGCATGCAATATTGTGGAGGGGAGTATACATGAACAGGCCAACGTTGATTACCATTTGATGAATCACACTTATTGGATGATATTCAGATTTCTTCAACTGCAGACTAAGCACTGTTTATATTGGGATTTCTTCTCTAAACCAAGACCACATTGGATTCTGTTGATGGTTACCGCATGCTGCCTTATTCACAGCTACATTCAGGATTCTGTGCTTCACAATATTTTCTTTTCTCTATTTATGATTACTCCACATATAAATATGCACGCTTTTTCCTTCGCCAAGGTTTTATCCACAAGGGTGGTTTTACTTGGCAAGGTTTTAATGCGACATATCATATATGACTGGAGACTACAAATATTAGAAGCATTATACTACTGTTTTGCCTTTCAGGATGAGTATATGTAATATGGTTTCCCTCCACCATAAGTGAGGCTTTTAATAAAAATCTGTTCAATAAAAAAATATATTATTTATCTGCTGTTATACAGATAATGTGTGCGATGTAAATTATTTCCTTAACTGAGACATGAAATGTTATTTATGTTCTTACTTATGTTTTACTACCGTGTCTCATCTTGTATGATCCGGCATGGCGGCTCTAAGGGATGGACTTGCTAGGTGATTTATAAATCGCCTAACCATTGTTTATATATAATTTTGGAGAGAACAGAACTTTTGAGGTTAAGTACATCGAGGATGAGCCAAAGAGAGAGGATCGGTGAGCGAGCGTTGTAGACCACAAGAACGATGACTTTACCTTGTGATGGAATAACGTATTTTGTACTCTTAGTTTTGTAGGATTGCTATGTACTCTGATTCGGATGATGTATCTGTTGAACTCTCAGCTTATGTTTAAGTTATTATGCTTCCGCTACATCGATTCATATCTCAGAGGAGTTGCATTTACGAATGGTATCGACGCCTTGTACTTCTCGTAGTAGAGTACGGCAGATGCATCGCACCGAGACCCTAGTCTTGGGTGGGATGCTACAGTTGGTATTAGAGCCTAAGGCTCCAGATCCACAGCGGACAACATAAGTTGAGCAATGATGAGTACGTAAGTTATGATCCTAGAACCTAGGGTATGATTGTAGAACTTAAGCAAAGAGCACGGAGTCTGAGTAGAACGCTCCAAACCAACAACATAATCCCAATAACGATGAGTACTTAAGCTACGTAGCAGATGAGATGAGTTAGTAAGTGTAAATTCTGGGAGGAAATTTCTCAATAAGAGACTAATAATATGGTATGCAGGATGAGTTCTCGATCAGGCAGCCTTACCCCACCACTCACATCACCAGGAAGGAATTCTGTTTCAAGGTCGAGGGAAGTATCATTGACACCCGTCACACCATCCAGGCCGATCTCTACAGCAGAGGCTGTTCGCATTGTCACGAAGGCTATCCATATATTGAGGCAATTAGCTAAATTACCGCCGACTCAGACGACTCCAGCCCCTACCCCTTCACAACCTCAACCACAGAGACCTAGGAGTCTTGCGTACTATTACAAGTTATTAATCAGGATCCGAGTACCCAATTTTCACGAAGAATAATATCCAGAAAAAGCAGAAGGATGGTTGAATGAGATAGAGGATGGTTTTCGTTGGATAGATATACCTGAAGAGGCAAAAGTGCGAGTGGTATGGCCATTTCTAACAAGGCGAGCTAAACAATGGTGGAGGAATTATATCAGAACCCTGACTCTGCCAGTGCTATGGACGGATTTTATAGAAGAATTCTTTGCATTTTACTTTCCCCCAGTTTTGTTGGAACAAATGGTGGAAGAATTTAATAACCTAAAGCAACAGGCAGGTGTGTCGATCTCTGATTATTTTCAGCAATTCGTCAGGTTAGAAAGGTATCTATTGGATATTATGAGTGATGACACCATTAAGATGCTCAGATTCCGTCGTGGTCTGGATCCCCAAATTCGAAACCGGGTGAATTGGCTACAAGCTGACACTTTTGAGAAGTTACTGGAAGATTGTTACAGGGTCGAACAAGCTATCTCTTCCTTAAATCGTCAGCAGAGAATTAGAAGAAACGGAACAGAAAGATGGAGTCCCTACCCCAGCAGACAACGACATCGAGATGCCCACGATGTCGGAAACGGCACGCGGGCGAATGTCGTTTGGGCACTAAAGCCTGTTTTGGGTGTGGCGAAACAGGACATTGGATAAGAGAATACCCCAGCAGGAGAAGGATGCCACATATACCAGTTAAGGCAACAAGAAGGATCCTCATGAAGGGATCACCATATGTAAGAAGGAGAAATTCGGAATTGTGAAAGGTCGAACGTAACTACAGGTATGCCAAAATACTTAACCTAGTTGTGACCAAAAACTTTCGAAGGATTAAGGGAAGCAATGATAAATATAACATTTTTATCATAAGGACTAAGTAGATTAATTGTATCACAGTTTAACCATAAATTTTGCACTCTACGAATGGAAATTATTCATAACAAATAGGCCTAGTTTTAGGAAGACCTGATAAAAAGGAAGGACGTTCAGTCCGGAAAGTTCCCGTTAGCTGTCTTAAGGATGAAGTCGGTAGAAGAATCCAGTTTCAAGGACGAAACTTTTTATAAGGAGGGAGGAAAATGTTACGACCCACTCCTTGTAACAGGTAAATTAAACCGCATAATGGTACGATAATATGCTAAGAACAATAATATGCTAAGAGCACACCTTAATGGAAATTAATTCCATTGCTAGGTTACCATTATAAATTTGATGCCGATAATATAACCCACACTATTACAAAATATATATTAAATGCATTTCTTAGCTAAATTGAGTCCATAATTATGATATAACTATCAATGTATTAAATAAATGCAATATGTATATCACTATGTCCCCATTTATATACACCAAGAAAAATAAAATAAAATAAGACATACCTAGAAAATTCTAGAGTTGGAGACATTGCATAAAATACCCCTCCAAGCCCCTCCCAAAACCGGCCTTCCCACTTGAAACACCCAAAATAATTTTTTTATACTCCAAGCATGAAAAACATGTAAGAACTCCACTTACATGCATTGGTCAAAGATCTTACAAAGGCTTTCCCTTCACATGCACTCTCTTGAGAATGGAAGAAGCCTACCTCTAGCCTTCATCATGTTCTTCCTTTTGAAGCCTTCAACCGTATCCTTAGGAGTGAGAAAAAAAATTTTCTCCAAGCTCAATTGAATCAAGGAGCTCAACCTTCTTTCAACTATTCACGTTAAGATCTAATAGATGTTTTTCCAACAAGTTTCTTTTCAAATTAGCTTACACCATCCTTCTTCTCCAACTCCAAAACCGTGTGCCATGTAGGCCAAGAAGAGGTGAATAAAATTCTTCAATCTTGAAGCCAAAGAGATAGATCTTCAAGCACTTAATCTAAACCAAAGGTATGATTCTCTAAGAAATCCCTTTTACATCCTTATGCATGTACCATCTACCCAAAGCTTAATTTTTCCCCACTTAATCCCCAAAACCATACCTCCTTAGGTGCAACAAGAAAGTGACATCTTCAAGTCCAGTCCAAGATCAAATAAAATATTATAAGGCAAGTCCCTCTCTTAGATTCTCCATGTTATTTTAAAAAATATAATATTATGCTCATATAAAAAGAGGATCATTCAAGACTAGCTTCAAGTCTTTTTCCTTATCATAATTCTATAAAGATGATGTTTGCATGTGTAGTTGTAGTTTAAATATTGTGCTTTATGACACAAGTTGAGATCAGAGACTTGAACTTTAAATAATATGGTTATGCATGAGAAGATATTCTTGGATTTAAGTCTCATAAGTACATGCATGTGTGCTACTTGAACAAAGTATTGATTTTTAGCAAAAAGTGTGTTACATGCTATTTAAATATAGATCCTTTTGGCTATCTTTTGAACATATTTGTCATGGTTGTAGGATATGCAAGGCACCACTAGAAGGGGGGGTTGAATAGGTGGTGCGGAAAATATGGTTTTTAAAATTTCTTTAAACCTAACCAATTCAAGTTCTGAAAACAGATTCTGTTTTCAGTACCAGTTTTAAAACGATTTAAAAACTAGGTTAGAGGTCTCCAAAAATTATGAAATTTTGAGAGAACTTATCCTCAGATGTTGTGAGGGTCCCCTAAAAATTTCAAATCACAATTCAACCTTTAACCCCTTCAAAAACCATTGGCACTCAGATTGTGCAATTCTGCCAGAAACGGTAGATGGTTTTGAAAAATTAATTCCTATTTGTGTGAATGTCCAAATGATCTGAAAATTTGACCAATAACTCTTCACACACTATATTGAAATGGGTTGAAACAGTTTTTGAAAATTCTTTTGGGAAGTAGGTCAAATACACCCAAAGTCTCAACCTTTGCAAGTCTGAAAATCAGACTGCACTAGTCTCAGAACTTTTGATGTTTGGATGACTTATACTTGTCCAAAAGGGTTGAAACTTGTGCCAAATTAACCCTAGAACGTTTATGTATGTTTCTGGAAATTTTTATAATTTTTAGAAAACGTTTACTATTTTTTCGAACGTGAACAATATGAGTAAACAGTGCAGAAACTGAAACGTAAATGCTGAAAGTAAATTGCACCAAGAATTTTATACTGGTTCGGTTATAAACAACCTACTCCAGTCTTCAAAGAACACCTTCCTTGGTTCACACTAATTTCACACACGCAGTACACCTTACCGCAGGGTTGATAGAGTTACACCTTAACTCCAACCCTTTACAAACCTTGTATTGTGAGTACAATTCACATGAACACCACCACCTCGCTAGAATGAAGATTGATCACACCTTGATCAATCTTTTACAAAGATGTATGAATGGTGGTTTCTATGAAGCCTATTCAAGGATGAAAGAAATAAAGTACAATAGGCTTTTTACAAGAGAAGAAAGAAAGAAGATGTAGGAGAAAAGAGGCTTGGCACTTTGATCACTTTAGAATGCAATTCTTGGTGTTGTTTTTGTTTGTTCTTCTCTTCTCTTCTTAATCAAGTCCAGCCGTCCCCTTAACCTCTTTCCCCTCTTGAAACTTTCCTTTTAATTGCTTGAGAGAGTGTGAGACATCATGGTGACAACATTTTGCTTACTTGGCATCACTCCATTGGACCATCATTTAGTCATTGCTTACTTGGCACCTTTTGATTGGCTCATTGTTGTCATCATTTGATGACATGGATATTCTGAAAAAACACTAAATATATGCCAAATAATCAATTATCAAATCATGCCAAAATAGTCACAATATGTCATAAAGTTTGAGACACACAAATCTCTCTCTTTCCATCTCAAAAAAATTCGGCCATATCAACATGTTAATGCTGAAATTTTCAGCATTTACCATGTGAGATTAAATCAATATTTCTTCCATTTTTCTTTGAATTTCTTCCATAAAAATACAACCAATATTTAAGGCAAGTCTTGCTACAAGATTGAGAATGAACTTGGACACCAAAAGGAGATGAAATTCGCCCACACCATTTTCACACATGCTGAAAAATTTCAGCATGTGTGATATGAAGAATATCACACTTAATACAATTCAAATCATTTCCATAGCTCCTTTGATTTATTCCTTAATAAAAAATTGACAATTTATCTTCCTTAACAATGAAGAAAACGGCCACAAGGTGTGTGACATGCTGAAATTTTCAGCATGTGACATAAGAGAGGTGTATGTTGAAAACTTACCTTTTGTAGCTTCTCTCTTTGATTCATCAACATTGTATGATTGATTCTTGACCAATCAACATGCCAACAAGGCTCCACATGTGCTCCACATAAGCTGTAGGTGGCGTTGAGAAAGTGTGTATACATGTGCTGAAATTTATTTTTGCTAACTTTGAAAAATAGTGCACATTTAATAATACACACATGTTATATTCCAATCAGCCCTTAATTTAATTTTCTAGAACACTTTAAGATGTATATTATATGTAAAAAGTGTCTAGATACGTACCACATCATGTTCAAGAAAAACGTTCCATGTCAAGTGCGTAGAAAACCGAATTTTCGATATTTATCGATTACCCGATTTTTCTCTAATTTAAATTCCAACTTTTGCACATGCTATATATATTATGTTATAAATAATATATATAATATATACTTTAATTTTCAGCACTTGGCTGATTTAAAGTGGTACCATAAACATGTGACAAAAATAAAATTGGAATCTTCACATTTTGGCCTAAATGTGGGATGATTTGTGTGTGCCAACATGGAAAGTATTTTTGTCTCAATATACAGTGTATGGCACGAAATTTTTAATGAATTTTGATGCATATGGGCTGGCCATTTATTTATGGCAAGTACGTGACACGTTGGCGAAGTTTCGGTATCGCCCGATACGACAAATTTCGGTTTAGAGCCTTTTATCGTGTCGTATTTAATTTGTCATCACCATATCTCTTATCATATGATATAAGACCTGAATGTACTCATAAATATGAGTTAAGTATAGTGGTGTGATGTAAACGTACGTACGTAAGATATATAACGTGTCAGTAGTACGTTGGAATACATGTGTATGTACCTTTTAAAAAAATCTGAAAATATATAGTTTTTATATATAAATGGCGTGTGAGATTGATGTGGGGAGGAGGAGAGAACTTTTCTTCCATAGCCATGTTGCCTTCATGTCTTTTCCAAATGCATCTTCCTTTAATGAACTACTTAGTTTATTAAACTAAGTACTTCACTTAATGAACTACTTTAGTTCATTAATTGTGGCACCTGAAAATAGTATAAACTCAACAAATGTTCGCCATATGATGTAAGCTTTAAAGCTTCATGGCTCGTTAGTTCGGCAACATAATATATAAGCTAAATAAGGCAAGTTATCATGCATACAAGTACACTTGTGTATATATATATATATATATCCAACGTTTATATATATATATATATATATATTCAAATTTCTTTATTTTGAAATCACTCAAACCCTCATATTCCTACAATCTCCCCCTTTTGATGATTTTCAAAATAACTAGTGTACATGATTTAAGTGTTATCTCTCCCCCTTGAATTATGCACAGATTCGAAATTTGAATTTCGAATTTCAAATCCGGCTCCCCCTTGATTCATGCAATTAGGATCAATCAGTGATCTCTCTCCCTTAAATCTCTCTCTCTCCCCCTTAAATCATGCTTCTCTCTCCCCCTTTATTTTGGAAAGTTAATCAAAAGATTCCTGTCAAAAAGGAAAGTAAATCAAATGATATCGCATTAAATCACATCAACAGGAAGCATGCCTAATTTAGAACGGAGAGATTCAAATGTGGCTTGATTTAAGGCCTTTGTAAATATATCCGCTACTTGTGATTCTGTGCGTACGTGATCTATGACAATATTACCATTGTTAACGTGATCACGAAGAAAATGATAGCGAACTTCTATATGCTTAGCCTTAGAGTGTAATACGGGGTTCTTAGACAAATTTATTGCACTCATACTATCACAATATATAGGAATTTTATCTACGGTAATTCCAAAGTCCGAAAGTTGTTATTTTATCCACAACAACTGTGTGCAACAAAGGCTAAGAGCCATATACTCAGCCTCAGTAGTGGACAAAGCAACACTTGCTTGCTTTTTGGAAAACCACGAAATAAGGGAATTTCCTATAAATTGGCAAGTTCCGCTCGTGCTTTTTCTATCTATTTTGCAGCCACCATAATCTGCATCAGTGTAAGCATGTAAGTCGAATGTATAATCCTTATCGTACCAAATACCTAAGGTGGGCGTGTGCTTAATATAGCGAAATATTCTTTTTACCGCATTTAAGTGTGACACCTTAGGTTGACTTTGAAAACGAGCACATATGCATACACTAAACATGATGTCAGGCCTACTAGCAGTTAAATATAGTAAAGAACCTATCATAGATCTATATAATCCATTATCAACATCTTTACCATGTTCATCTTTGTCTAATTTAGTAGTGACACTCATAGGCATGGGGGATGGTTTCAAATTTTCAAAATTGAATTTCTTGATCATGTCGTTTACGTACTTAGCTTGGCTTATATGAATTCCTTTACTCGTTTGCTTAATCTGCAAGCCAAGAAAATAATTAAGTTCACCAACCATAGGCATTTCAAATTCAGCTTTCATACAATTTTCAAAATCCTTGACGAGTCTATGTGAGGTAGAACCAAAAATAATGTCATCGACGTAAATTTGAATAATAAGTAAATCTGATTTTTCTTGTTTCAAAAATAGTGTACTATCTATAGTGCCACGTTTGAAATTATTTTCCAAAAGAAAAGTAGCAAAACGATCATACCATGCTCTAGGCGCTTGCTTTAGACCATATAGTGCCTTCTTTAGTTTGTACATGTGATCAGGATGTTTCAAATCTTCAAAACCGGGTGGTTGCTTCACGTATACTTCTTCTTGTATAAATCCGTTTAGAAAAGCACTTTTGACGTCCATTTGATACAATTTAAAATCTTTCATGCAAGCAATAGCAAGTAAAAGTCGTATAGCTTCTAAACGTGCTACGGGTGCAAATGTTTCATCGTAGTCTATTCCTTCTTCTTGATTATATCCTTGAGCTACGAGTCTTGCTTTATTTCTAACGACTTTTCCTTCTTCATTCATTTTGTTCCTAAACACCCACTTTGTGTCTATTATTGTCTTATCTTGTGGTCGTGGCACTAAATCCCATACATCATTTCTAACGAATTGATTAAGTTCGTCATGCATAGCATCAATCCAAGATGAATCACTCAAAGCATCATGCACATTTTTAGGCTCAATTTCAGAAATCATAGCATGAAATTCATTTATTTCATCCGAAGTGATTCTTCTACGTGGTCGCACACCGTGAGTGATGTCGCCTATGATGAGATCATGTGGGTGATCTCTATGCCATCTTGGTTGATTATTTTCTAAGTTATCATGCATTTCTATATGATCATGCATCTCTAGTGTTTCATTCATCTCGTGCATATCAAAAGAATCATTTTCTTCATCCAAAACGGGTTTCAATTCAAAATCATCATCATATTCCTTTTCTTTATCAATCTCTCCAAATTCATTGAATTTAACATGAATAGATTCTATGATTTGTCTAGTAAGAGGATCATAACATCTATATGCTTTTGAATTTATGGAATACCCAATAAAAATGCACTCAATCGATTTGGATTCAAATTTATCTAAGTTATCTTTTGTATTCAAGACAAAACATTTGCATCCAAACACACGAAAATAATCTATCTTAGGCATGCGATCATTCAAAATTTCGTAAGGCGTCTTGTTTATTTTCTTTCTTATAGATAGGCGATTTACAATATAGCATGCACAATTTACGGCTTCCGCCCACAGAAATCTAGGTAATTTATTTTCGCAAAGCATAGTTCTAGCGATTTCTTGTAGTGTGCGATTCTTTCTTTCTACTACTCCATTTAATTGTGGAGTTCTAGGTGGCGAAAACTCATGTTTAATTCCTTTTTCTTCACAGAATGAAATCATCTCTATATTTTTAAACTCACCGCCTCTATCGCTTCTTATTCTTTTCACATTTACGCCGTATTGATTTTCAAGTTGTTTAATTAATTTAGCGATTTCTACGGCGCTATCATCCTTATGTGCAAGAAATAAAGTCCAAACATAACGAGAAAAGTCATCAACAATTACACATGCATAGTGACGCCCACCAAGGCTTGTAGTACGACTAGGACCAAACAAATCGATATGCAATAGTTCTAGTATTCTAGTCGTGCTTATCTCATTTTTAGGCTTAAGTGACTCACGTGTTTGTTTGCCTTTTATGCAAGATTCACACAACTGAAAGTTGTCTAAATCAAGCTTAGGCAATCCCCGTACTAGGCTCTTTCGTTGCAATTTTTCTAGTGTAGAAATACCTATGTGTCCTAGACGTCTATGCCACAAATTCACATTGGGTTCATTTGACATAAAGCATTTAACTTTGGCATCTACTACATCATCCAAGGATAGTGTGAATATGTTTCCTTCACGTTTTCCTTTTAAAACGGTTTCTCCATTTTTATCTATTATATTACAATAAGGGTGAGTGAAACACACATTAAAACCATTGTCAACAAATTGCGAAATACTAAGAAGATTGTAAGATAAGTTGCTTACCAAAAACACGTTTGAGATTTGAAGTGTATCCGGGTTTCCAATCGTACCTTTACCAATGATCTTGCCTTCATTGTTGTCTCCAAAGGTCACGGATCCGCCTTTTGTGACCTTCTTTAATTTGGAGAAGAGGCTCGGGTCACCTGTCATGTGCCTCGAGCAACCACTGTCAAGGAACCACTTTATTGATGTGTCTTTTGATGAGTGGTCTCCCTGCAATGTAAAAAGGTGATTTAGGTACCCTTTTAATTTTGGGTCCTTTCGAGTTAGTTAATCACCTTTTAGTAAAGGTACCTTTCGGTACCCATACTTGGGTGATCCTTCTCGGTCAATCATATGGCAAGAAAGTGGATGAAGGTGCGACATAGTATACATGTGGTGCATGTACTTTGGGTCTTTTCCCAAGGACTCCCCTATACTCATTGTATGAAGGACGTTTGTGATATGTCCTTGTGTGTGCGTGCGTGGTGCGTGGATAATATGTATTCCGTGTATGCATTGATCTCTTCTTCTCATATCTATATGGTACAACATTATATTTCACATGATATGAGGGAGTGGGGCGTGTGGAAGGGGGTGCTTTCTGCGTCATCTTAGACGCCACTTTAGGGGTGTCTACCTTTTTAGACACAACAAACTTGGTTGGTTTGGTTGATACTTCGTTAGTATCAACGTATCCCAATCCAGTTTTGTCACTATCATGCTTTTGTGATAATATGATGCGATGCAACATGTTTGACCCTGTATCGAATTGTTTCATCATTTTCTCTAAGTCTGTATTCCTTGATTTCAAATTTGAAATCTCGGATTTCATTTCATTATTTTGAGAAGTTAATGATGAGATCTCGGTTTTTAATGCAGTGATGGCACATGAAGACTCTTTCTTTGAATCGCTTAATTGAGCGACAAGATTCTCGTTAGAAGATTCTAACAGTTTCTTGTCTTCAATTAAACGTTTCTTTTCTTTTGCGAGAGTCTTAGTAAATTTGTGTAATTCAAGATACTAACTAAAAAGATCATCATAAGAAGGTTCAGAGTCAGAGTCAGAATCGGATGATACCTCATTAGACGCCTTTGAAGCGAAGCAAACTTGAGCGGTCTCCTCTTCGGTCTCAGTTTCAGAGTCTGATGAGTCACTCCATGTGGAGGCCTTTAGTGCACGTTTCCTTTGTTTAGGATCTGAGACGGGTCTATTTTTGTTCCGCTCCTTGTCAGGGTACTTATTAGTTTGCTTTTCTTTGTTTGGGCAGTCATATGATAAGTGTCCGAGTTTGCCGCATTCATAACATTTAATGTCCTTATCATTTGACTTGTTTTTATTTCTCTTAGATGTAGTGCCCTTGTTTTTATTTCTAAATGATTTTCTCATGAATCTTCTTAGTCCTTTTGCCAATAGAATTAAGTCATCATTATCCGATTCGGAATCACTATCATCTATGTGATCGGAGGGAGGGGAGACGTATTCATTTGATTTAAAAGCAATTGTCTTACCTTGTTTGGTTGATTCCGATTTCCGAATAATGAGTTTGTTTTCATACACTTTTAGTGAACCAATGAGTTCTTCCATTTTTATTGACTTAGTCTCCTTGCTTTCTTCTATGGCAGTCACTTTAGGATCCCATTCTGAAGGGAGGCTCCGTAGGACTTTCTGTACTTTTTCCTGCGTTGTAAAGGCCTTACCAAGAGACTCAAGAGAGTTATAGATGTTAGTCAAACGAAGATCCATATCAACAATTGACTCATTAGGCAACAACTTGAAAGACTCAAGAGTAGACATAAGCATATTGATTTTAGACTCTTTTACTTGACTCGTGCCTTCGTGTTTCATTTCTAAGATTCTCCACATTTCTTGTGCACTCGAACAATTGGACACATAACTAGACTCACTCTTACTTAAGCCATTTAAGAGTAATTGCATGGCCTTAGCATTCATACTCAGTTTCTTTTTGTCTTCACTAGTATAGTCTTGTCTCGTTTTAATTACTTCTAGTGTGACTCCATCTACAGTGGAAAATTTAGATGGGACATATGGACCATCTTCAATTATTGACCAAAGGTCTATATCTATAGCCATAAGAAATAATTTCATCCTAAGTTTCCATTGAATAAAAGACTCACCGTCAAAGAGTGGAGGCCTTTGGCTCGACATACCTTCTTGTTCGGTTTTGAGATTTGTGGATGCCATCTCACTGAATCGTTGGATTCCTTGTCGTGAGTATTCCTGCGCTCTGATACCACTTGTAGGATCTGCAAGGCACCACTAGAAAGGGGGGGTTGAATAGGTGGTGCGGAAAATATGGTTTTTAAAATTTCTTTAAACCTAACCAATTCAAGTTCTGAAAACAGATTCTGTTTTCAGTACCAGTTTTAAAACGATTTAAAAACTAGGTTAGAGGTCTCCAAAAATTATGAAATTTTGAGAGAACTTAGCCTCAGATGTTGTGAGGGTCCCCTAAAAATTTCAAATCAAAATTCAACCTTTAACCCCTTCAAAAACCGTTGGCACTCAGATTGTGCAATTCTGCCAGAAACGGTAGATGGTTTTGAAAAATTAATTCCTATTTGTGTGAATGTCCAAATGATCTGAAAATTTGATCAATAACTCTTCACACACTATATTGAAATGGGTTGAAACAGTTTTTGAAAATTCTTTTGGGAAGTAGGTCAAATACACCCAAAGTCTCAACCTTTGCAAGTCTGAAAATCAGACTGCACTAGTCTCAGAACTTTTGATGTTTGGATGACTTATACTTGTCCAAAAGGGTTGAAACTTGTGCCAAATTGACCCTAGAACGTTTATGTATGTTTCTGGAAATTTTTATAATTTTTAGAAAACGTTTACTATTTTTGCGAACGTGAACAATATGAGTAAACAGTGCAGAAACTGAAAAGAAAGAAAGAAAGAAGATGTAGGAGAAAAGAGGCTTGGCACTTTGATCACTTTAGAATGCAATTCTTGGTGTTGTTTTTGTTTGTTCTTCTCTTCTCTTCTTAATCAAGTCCAGCCATCCCCTTAGCCTCTTTCCCCTCTTGAAACTTTCCTTTTAATTGCTTGAGAGAGTGTGAGACATCATGGTGACAACATTTTGCTTACTTGGCATCACTCCATTGGACCATCATTTAGTCATTGCTTACTTGGCACCTTTTGATT
The DNA here is from genome assembly GCA_036186865.1 of Eustoma russellianum. Lineage (NCBI taxonomy): Eukaryota > Viridiplantae > Streptophyta > Magnoliopsida > Gentianales > Gentianaceae > Eustoma > Eustoma russellianum. The sequence continues at coordinate 17,805,592 of AP025041.1, read as the reverse complement.
GGCTCATTGTTGTCATCATTTGATGACATGGATATTCTGAAAAAACACTAAATATATGCCAAATAATCAATTATCAAATCATGCCAAAATAGTCACAATATGTCATAAAGTTTGAGACACACAAATCTCTCTCTTTCCATCTCAAAAAAATTCGGCCATATCAACATGTTAATGCTGAAATTTTCAGCATTTACCATGTGAGATTAAATCAATATTTCTTCCATTTTTCTTTGAATTTCTTCCATAAAAATACAACCAATATTTAAGACAAGTCTTACTACAAGATTGAGAATGAACTTGGACACCAAAAGGAGATGAAATTCGCCCACACCATTTTCACACATGCTGAAAAATTTCAGCATGTGTGATATGAAGAATGTCACACTTAATACAATTCAAATCATTTCCATAACTCCTTTGATTTATTCCTTAATAAAAAAATTGACAATTTATCTTCCTTAACAATGAAGAAAACGGCCACAAGGTGTGTGACATGCTGAAATTTTCAGCATGTGACATAAGAGAGGTGTATGTTGAAAACTTACCTTTTGTAGCTTCTCTCTTTGATTCATCAACATTGTATGATTGATTCTTGACCAATCAACATGCCAACAAGGCTCCACATGTGCTCCACATAAGCTGTAGGTGGCGTTGAGAAAGTGTGTATACATGTGCTGAAATTTATTTTTGCTAACTTTGAAAAATAGTGCACATTTAATAATACACACATGTTATATTCCAATCAGCCCTTAATTTAATTTTCTAGAACACTTTAAGATGTATATTATATGTAAAAAGTGTCTAGATACGTACCACATCATGTTCAAGAAAAACGTTCCATGTCAAGTGCGTAGAAAACCGAATTTTCGATATTTATCGATTACCCGATTTTTCTCTAATTTAAATTCCAACTTTTGCACATGCTATATATATTATGTTATACATAATATATATAATATATACTTTAATTTTCAGCACTTGGCTGATTTAAAGTGGTACCATAAACATGTGACAAAAATAAAATTGGAATCTTCACATTTTGGCCTAAATGTGGGATGATTTGTGTGTGCCAACATGGAAAGTATTTTTGTCTCAATATACAGTGTATGGCACGAAATTTTTAATGAATTTTGATGCATATGGGCTGGCCATTTATTTATGGCAAGTACGTGACACGTTGGCGAAGTTTCGGTATCGCCCGATACGACAAATTTCGGTTTAGAGCCTTTTATCGTGTCGTATTTAATTTGTCATCACCATATCTCATATCATATGATATAAGAAATGAATGTACTCATAAATATGAGTTAAGTATAGTGGTGTGACGTAAACGTACGTACGTAAGATATATAACGTGTTAGTAGTACGTTGGAATACATGTGTATGTGCCTTTTAAAAAAATCTGAAAATATATAGTTTTTATATATAAATGGCGTGTGAGATTGATGTGGGGAGGAGGAGAGAACTTTCCTTCCATAGTCATGTTGCCTTCATGTCTTTTCCAAATGCATCTTCCTTTAATGAACTACTTAGTTTATTAAACTAAGTACTTCACTTAATGAACTACTTTAGTTCATTAATTGTGGCACCTGAAAATAGTATAAACTCAACAAATGTTCGCCATATGATGTAAGCTTTAAAGCTTCATGGCTCGTTAGTTCGGCAACATAATATATAAGCTAAATAAGGCAAGTTATCATGCATACAAGTACACTTGTGTATATATATATATATATATCCAACGTTTATATATATATATATATATATATTCAAATTTCTTTATTTTGAAATCACTCAAACCCTCATATTCCTACAATGGTAAGATAATCATGCCTTCTTGATATATTATTTATCATTCTAATGATTTCCCATAAGTTTGACTATCTTTAAAATGGAGCAGTATGTTAAAATTTATTCTTGAACACCGTTTTTTAGTGTATAATAATCATCTCATTCTTTAAGTATATATGTGAAATTCGTACAAAATGGGGCTGTTTTTTAGCCATCCTTCTTAGTACCCTTTTTCACCAAATCATAGGAGTTTAATCTTGCAAATGAAGGCTAAGAAAGGTATGTTAATATGCTCTTTTTCAATCATTATGCTTTCTTTGTGATTTTGACTTTTAAGCATGTAGTTTTTAGTAAATAAGAGAGCATGTTCATAATAGATAAATTGTTACAAGTTTGTGATCATTCTACATATTTATGACCATATAAACATCCTATTTTGTGTGATAAGGTGAGCATAAGAAAGTATAAAATAAGTAAAAGATTAAAAGAAAGTGAAATATTTTGAGGGGTGCTCTATTCCACGGTTTTGTGGGTGGGGTGTGACACACCTCACTTGCTTCAACTCGAACTCATTGCCATGATATGTTTATTATGTATGTTATGTGAAAACCATTTTCTTATTATTTATGTGATATGTTATGCCTAGGTTATGTTTTAGGATAAGTTTTGGATACTTTGAAATTACTAATGTTTTTGCTATGGTTTTAGGATAATGGTGCAAGGTGGATTTCCAAATATGTGTAAGTATGAAATTAGCCAAATAGGGCTGTTTTGGGGTCTTGTCCGAAACCCAAAGGAAAGAGGGGAAAATAGAGATTTAACGATTGTTCGAGTATATTTGAGGGAATAAATTGTGGGGTTCGTTAAGCCTAAGTTGAATACCTCTAACGAGATTAGACGGACACATAATGAATCAACGAACTCATGACTAAGCATTTTTCATTACATCCCATGTTTTTTTAAAGATAAACCGAAGTTTTTAAAGTTTACGAAATAAGAAAGATTTCATTCGCATCAAGTATGACGTTTTTGAAATCAAGACTATTTTTGGATGTCATGTTATGAAAAGCATGTTTTAGAAAGAAAGTTAAGGCCACGTAACGAACTTATCAACGAGACGAGTGACTCCAAGACATGTTATGTTATGTTTACGTCGTGTTCGACAAATTGGCAGCCGTCATGACACCAGGACCGGGGTGATTGGTGTCATGGGCATAAGTTATGTTCTGTTATGTTCTGATATGTTCATGTTCTGAGCCAAGTGTAACACCTAGAGTGGACCTAAGGGATCTTGGCATTACGTCACCGTTACTAATATGTACATATGGCGTAATACTTTGGTTGGATCAAAGAAAGCCATATTTGTACCTATAACTATTTGGGGAATTATTTTGTATGTCGTTGATATAGTTCTTACGTAGAGATAGCCATCATATGTTATGTCATGTTTTGCTTAATTACGAAAGTTCATGTCATGCATTTTAAATCATGTTTTACGAAATTTCAAGTAACAGACTAAAGAAGATCTCTAAAGTTAAGATAAGAAAAATGTTGACCCCATGGGTATACGAATGACGCCAGTCTAAGACATGAATTCATAGGACAAGATTGAACATGTTCAGGCTGAACTATCACAGGAGTAGGTAGAATAGGTTTGAGTTCTGTATGTGTGATAATATTCTGTTTATGTGATGATATTATAGATGTATTATTGTATCAACTACTATATATATATATATATATATATATATTATTTATCTGCTGTTATACAGATAATGTGTGCGATGTAAATTATTTCCTTAACTGAGACATGAAATGTTATTTATGTTCTTACTTATGTTTTACTACCATGTCTCATCTTGTATGATCCGGCATGGCGGCTCTAAGGGATGGACTTGCTAGGTGATTTATAAATCACCTAACCATTGTTTATATATAATTTTGCAGAGAACAGAACTTTTGAGGTTAAGTACATCGAGGATGAGCCAAAGAGAGAGGATCGGTGAGCGAGCGTTGTAGAGCACAAGAACGATGACTTTACCTTGTGATGGAATAACGTATTTTGTACTCTTAGTTGTGTGGGGCTGTTATGTACTCATATTCGGATGATGTATCTGTTGAACTCTTAGCTTATTTTTAAGTTATTATGCTTCTGCTACATCGATTCATATCTCAGAGGAGTTGCATTTATGAATGGTATCGACGCCTTATACTTCTCGTAGTAGAGTACGACGGGTGCACCGCGGCGAGACCCTAGTCTTGGGTGGGGCACTACACTTGGACTAAGGAGATCCAAGAACCATCTTCAAGATCCAAGTTTCATCTAGGTAAGTTACACCTTATATTCTAAAGTAGAGTTCATTTTCTTTAAAAAGTAAAGCTTACATTTTGGTTGTTTTTCCTCACCAAAACCGTGACCCCTATATTGTCACTAGGTGAAGTTCCTTCAAGCTACTAGGTGGTACCAAGCATTTGGTGGGTAGAACCTCTTGCAATCCTCATTTGAATGTCATTTTGGTAAGCTAATCTAGCTTCAAACTAGCTTCATTATGTCTTTAAATAGTAGACAACACTTATCTCTCCTCTCTCTCTCTCTCTCAACCGTATGCTTAGGAAGAGGTTGGAGGAAAGTCCACTCTATTTCAACAAAGGCACAAACTAGAGAAAGATCTAAGCTCAAAAAGGCAAGTACACTCTAAGCAATATTGGCTTATTTGTGAAGTATATGCTTGAATGACTAGCCTATCTAAGATGTGAATGTTAGTTGAATATTCTAAGTACTATGCATAAGAACTTAGTGATTTTTAAAAAAAGTGTTGTCTTGAGTATGGTTTACTACATGGATATGTTTGTGCTGAAACCAAAATATGACATGACACCCACTATGTGCAAGAAATGGGATGTTATGATGAGTGTTGGAGGTATGAGTTAGTCTTGTTGAGAATGGACCATATGAAGTGTGAAATGCATGGAGATGGCGTGTGCTATGTATAAAATGGCAAGGCTGTTTTGTTGTGATTTATGTGTAGCCTAAAGATTATTATTAATCTGGAAATGATTATGTCAAAACAGGTATTTAGTGGTTAGTAAGCCATTTCAGAGAAATAAGGTTATTTGGAAAGTAATGGACAAGATAAAGTGATAAAAGGAAAAACTACTAGAGCTGGACAGTTTTAAGTGGTGTATTGTATGGTCTGAAAATGAATCCTAGGAACGTGCAATTTAGCTAAATTTTGGCAGGATGGTAGCCTTATATGTTTAGTAAAAGTGAGAGGTGGAATTTTGGTAAAAGGACTTGTGGTTTGCCCTTAATAAATTTTTTTAGTAGAAGAAGGTCACTGCGGTTCTAGTAAATACCTTAACTTAGAAATAAAATTATTTGACCCCCTTAAGTATATTGGATTGCCTTGAAAATTTTATAGTACTTACCTAGACGTAGAGGAGTATGTTCATGTGAGGAATTTGCTTGAAATTACTGTTTTTATGGGTTAACAATTAAGGGAAAGTCACGGTACAAAATATAGAATACAGGGCCACAGGATATAGTGTTTGTTGAGGCCTTAACCTTATTTAATTAGACTTTTATGTGATGTTGGGCCTTTAAATACTACCTCTTAGTCTATTGGCTATGTTTCCAGGTTTTAGCCTTAATTGGATAAGGCCTTACGGCCCATTAAACTGAGGTAAGAACGGGTACAGCACTGCTAGACTCAGCAGTACCTTTTTTAGTAAATTAATGATTTGATGGTTTTATCTACCTCGTAATGTTACGGAATTCTTATGGAATGTAGATAAGACTTCATTATGCATATGTGTGGCATAAGTTTGTGAAAATAGGCTCTAGATTGATGATTTGGTGGCCGCATGAACAGAGTGTTAATGCTGGAATATTTTCCAGCTTAAGGGACAAGACCGTATATGTCTTGTGTGATGTATTTAGTCATGAATTGCACGTTGCACATCATGCATTGCGTTGTCCCCATTTACATGATTCATAAGACTGATTTTTATGCCAAAGAAATGAAGAAAAGCTCTTTTTGAAAGAAAGATTTCAGTTTTTGAAAGAACAACTCCTATTGGTACCATTAATTCCTGGCCGGCATGACCCGCTCCAGATCTGGGGTTAATTGATCTGATGATGATACCGTTCAGGCCCAGAGAGAATAGACCTGATGATGATGATTATGACCGTTCAGGCCCAGAGAGAATAGACCTGATGATGATTATGACTGTTCAGGCCCGGATAGAATAGACCTGATGATGACGATTTATGACCGTTCAGGCCCAGAGAGAATAGACCTGATTACGATGATTGACTATATGTTGTCCGTTTTCGGATCTGGAAATAATAGATCTGAAGGGAATGATATGACCGCCTCAGATCCAGAAATAATAGATCTGAACACTCTCTATTATCGTTTTATTTACGATGATGTTTTGAATGAAAGAATGAACGAATTTATTCTCATCTTATCATGCTGCATCACATGTGCATATTCATACATGCTGCATTTAATAGCCAGTCGAATGCTATGTGTACTATTACTTAGGTTACAACCTTATTATATACGGTCACTTAATGTGTGATTTTATTGTCGCATAATCTATGATCTTAATTCTTTTGGCGGCCAATGGATTGAAGGTCAGGTATGTGGAAAATCCAAATTCTTGGGATCTGGTTCTTGTGTATACTTTCCATTTAATTCTTGGTTGTTTATGGTTTACTTGCTGGTGGCTTTGTAACTCACACTTTATTTTTTCTTAAAGAGTCTGTAGGAAACGGGGTAGAATGGATTGACGATGAGCCTAGAGTTCCGTACCTGTAGAAGAGAGAGAGGATGGCAGCTTAAAGAATTTATCATGATGGTTTATGTTGATGGACTTATGTTGGAACAGACATTTCGGATTACTCTTTTTATTTTGTGGACATGGTTGTAGACGTTACGTCGGATAATTTGGAATGTTTCATTTAAAAGTTTTTATTCTGCCTAAGTTTTGCTTACCTGTCGATATGTAGGCATGATAGTCTATAAATTTTGTTATGGACTATGACATGTTATGCGTTGACGCATGGTACTCTCCGTAGTGAAGTACGGCGGGCGCACCGTATTCGGGCAGGCCGGGTACAGGGCGCTACACTTATTGTTTCGAAGTGGATTCGAAATTTCTTAGAATGAGTTTGTTTTCATAATCCTTTAGATATTCAATCAATTCTTCTATTTTCATTGACTTTGTTTCTTTACTCTCTTTGATTGCGGTCACTCTAGGGTCCCGTTCGGATGGGAGGCTTCTCAATACTTTTTGTACCTTTTCCTGTGAAGAGAAAACAATGCCAAGAGACTCAAGAGAATTGTATATGTTGGTCAATCTCAAATCCATGTCAACGATAGATTCATTCGGAAATAATTTAAAGGATTCAAGAGTAGACATAAGCATATTGATCTTGGACTATTTTACTTGACTAGTTCCTTCATGCTTTATTTCTAAACACCTCCACATCTTTTAGGCACTAGAACAATTAGACACGTGACTAGATTCACTTTACTCAACCCATTTAAGATAAGTTGCATGGCTTTAGCATTCATACTCAACTTATTTTTATAATCAATTAGGTTTTACGACTTCTAAAGTAACACCATCAACCGCAGATATCTTAGATGGAACAAACAGACCATCTTCTATGATAGACCATAAATCTATATCAATATCTATAAAAAAAGTTTCATGCGAAGTTTCTATTGAATAAATGACTCACCATCGAAAAGGGGAGGCATTTAGCTTGACATACCTTTTTGCTCAATTTTCTGGCTCGTAGATGTCATCTCACAAAGTTTGTTATATCTTCTTTTTGTGAGTGAACCTCACTCTGATACCACTTGTTGGACTTGTATGGCACCACTAGAAAGAGGGGTGGTTGAATAGTGAGTGCAGAAATATTGGTTTTTAGAAAGTTTTAGTGACTTATTACTCATTTCTGAAAACAAAATATGTTTTCAGATCCTTTTTTGATTAACTAAATGACCAGGTCCTAGACCTCAAAATTTGTGAAATCTTGTGGCAATGTACTCTCATATGTCATCTATTTGTCATAAAAATTTTAGGTTAAAATTCTAAGTGTAAGGCCCTAAACGAACATTTTAATTTAGACTCTGTCAATCTGTGAAAAACTTTTCCTTAGAATGAAAAATTAATTCTTATTTAATGACGACTACAAATGATCTGAAAAATATATAAAACGTCACTTAAGATGTCTACTATAATGGGTTGAAGTAATTTTTCAAAATTGCTTTTACAAGTATATCAATCACATTGATGTTCTAAACCTTTGCCAATCTGAGAATCAGATTGCACTAGTCTCAAAACTATGAACGTTTGGATGACTTATACTTATCTAAATTTGGTGAAACTTGTCTTAAATGAAACCTGAGACCTTTATCTATGTCTCTACAAAATTGGAGGATTTTTTAAAAATGTTTGCTATTTTTTCAGTGGTGCTGAAAATAATGTAAAACAAAAACAGAGAGCAAAAGTGCTTAAAGTAAGAACACCAAGAATTTTATAGTGGTTCGGTCAAAACGACCTACTCCTGTCTTCGAAGACACCTTCCTCAGTATTCACTAATCATCAAAAATCCATAGGACAAGGGTGTCTTGAGTTATACACCAACTCATTTAATGTCCACCCTGTTTAGAAAGAATAATAACGATAATCAACAAAAACACCACCACCTCACTAATTAAGGTTTGATAACACCTTGATCAACCTTGTACAAGAATGGAACATGTATGGGTGGTATGAATGAAGCCTTTAATTATAGAATGTATATTTGATAGGCTTAAAGCTATGTGCAAGAGATGAAGAGAAGTCTTTCTTTGCACTTGATAGAATATGAAAATGTGTCTTGTCTTTTGTTTAATCTTCTTGCTTGCTTTTGTAGATGTTTGGAACGCCCTCTTGGCTAAGAATGCTCTTGAAAAATGTTTTGAATACCCTTGAAAGATACCTTGTATAGCATGTGCTTCCACTGGGAGAGGTTGGTCATGTCGTAAGGGAAAGAAATGGCATGAATAAACTGACCAGCTGAATATCGCAGAATAGCACCACCAGTGGCAACAGTGCGTCCCACAGCCGCATCAGTATTCAGCTAAAGGCGACCAACAAGAGGAGGATGCCATCGAACAATGCGAGGCTGGCATGCTCGTAGAGGTGGGGATAGGCCCGTCTGAAGAAGTCGTAGGACAGTCTCTACAATCATCCTGCCAGACATGGAGGCTGCCCATATAAATAGATAAGCACAAACACATCTAATCACATGGCACGGATAGCACACGGTGTCATCAAAAACAATCAAGGCATAGGCCTTCCAAAAATTCCACAGAAGCACATCAGGATATATAATATGCATCTCACCCAAAAATGTGTGTGGGACACTACACAAAATGAGTAGTAAGTAGGAGCGCCAATTACCATTACACAGGGGACTGGCATCCAGCAAAGCCCCAAAATAGCTCCAAAGCATAGAGATCTCAAGACAATAGAAAAATATATGGGCCACGGTAGCGGAAGCAAGATGACAGAATGGACAGTTGGAGGGAAAACCATAGAGAAATGCACCAGATTGTCCGGAATCGGAAGAGCATCATTATGTAATTTCCATAAAAAAAAACCTGAACGGCTGGGTGTTGTGTTCGCCTCTATATAAAAGCCTAGGATACAAGTGTTGCCTAGGACGGGGGGACATAAGTCATAAGCATAACGTAAAGTAAATTCACTACAGGGTGTGGGCCACACTGGTATAGCAAAATGTATATCTGCGATGTCAGAACACAACGAATGAATAGCACATATGCGGCGCCAACTAGGTGAATCGTATAATCGTGGCTGATAATCAATGCGGCCAGAATACTGAACACACATATACCGTCCCCACAAGGTATCATTACAATGATACAAATGCCATAACATAGAAGCAAATGCAGCCTATACTCCTCTCAAATTTAAGACTCCAATCCCTCCTTCCTGAGTCGGGTAACATAATCTACGCCAAGAAGTCCAATGGTGGTGAACTGGAGCCCAGTGAGCAAAACATTGTTCGATGGCTCGAATGACCCCAGTCGGTATACATGATCCAGCCATAAAATGAAGAGGCAACGATGATAGAACATACCGAATAAGAACCACCCAACCGGCAGCTCTTAAAAGTTTTAGCTACCATCCCCGAAGCCTGGCATCAATGTGACACAATAAATCCACGCAATGCTCAGTGCGAGTGATACCCTGGTGCAAATAACAGCCAAATATTACAATGGCAACGAGGACTGCCGCATGCCCAATACAGTCGTCAACTTATGCCTACGAGATACAAGAACTCGCGACAGAAAAAACTACACTCTTTTATGAAAATTGACAGACTGTCCTGAGTTCTATTCATATAAAGTGAGAAAACACTTTGAGCATTTAAGATTACGACAATTAGCAGCAAGGAAGATCAGCAAATCATCCGCATAAGAAAGATGTGAAATAACAAAGGGAATCTGGCCAATAGGAAAGTAGAAATGTGACCTCCTGAGACCAAGGCGTGAAGATCACGACTGAAGCCTTCATCGATAAGATTTAATAATAATGGGGATAAGGGGTCCCCCTACTTTACCCTCGAGTCAGTCTAAAAAAGCCGCTAGGAACATTAATAAGCATGGAGAAATAAGTGCTGCTAAAGTGATTAGTGACCAAAGTAATAAAGTAATCCAAAAATCCAAACCGCAAAAGAACTGCTCGAAAAAATTGCCAACTGAGACGGTTAAAAGCTTTCGTCATATCCAACTTGACAATCACATTTGAAGCACGGGTCCCTTTATCCATCCAATGCACCAATTCATTGCCCAATAAAACTTGCTCAGCAATGCCCCTGCCCTTTTGAAAACCCGCCAACTCATGTGAAATGACTCGTGGTACTTCATTTCCCAATCGCATAGCCAATATGTGTGTCTGAATTTTATTCATGAATGTAGTCAAAGAAATGGGTTGATAATCACCAAATATGCGCTGAACATCATCTTTAGGAAGGATAATAATCATAGTATGCGCCATTGCCTTAGAAAGCGAAAAGCCCAGAAAGAATTCTTGAACCACATTATACACATCAAAACAGATGATCTCCCAACATGTCCGATAAAAACAACCATTAAATCCATCGGGACTAGATGCACTTTGAGGATCTGAATCCCAAACAGCCTGCTAAACCTCCTCTTCAGAAGGCATCCGAGTCAAAAACTCATTATCTGCATGATTAAGGATATGCGGAATAAAATTAAGCAACTCTTCATTATCAGATGTTGCCCGGCTAGAAAACATCCGTGTATAATAGTCAACTGCTGCTTGCTGAATGTCTCCTGGGGCATCCAAGACAAAGCCTGTAGCGCCCTGCTCCCGAGCCCTAACATCGGGAACAGTGCACCCGCCGTATCTCACTAAGGAGAATACAAAGCGTCGAATCAATCTCTTACTTGTCAAAATGACGTAGAAATTTTTCGCGGAAACGTAAACCATAACATATACTAAACTCCAATAATCGTCATTACATTGCTAATTAAAACTCTGGAAATAAAATAGTAAAGTAGTGTGTGGAAATCCTCAAAATATAAATAAGAACAAAACAACTGCAGCGTCCCCTCATATCCTAGCCGCAGCTCTCAACCAGCCCACTCTGCTATGTCCATCCCGTCCTCAATGAAGATATGCTCGTAGTCCTCATCTGGCTCACCTGGGAAGTAGGGGTGAGTGACAGAAATCACCCAGTAGATGCCCGCCTCAAACAAATACAAAACGTACATACCAAAATGATATAGCCACATAGCACATAAACATGATATAACACATAGCACATAAATATAAGATAACATGCATAAGACAAAGTAAATGCTGTAAGTAAGTCACTCCACATAAAAATGCGCAAGTACGTGATGCATGCTCAATTAACGTGTCACACGCAACAAGAATCATGTCATGCAATATGCCCTAGACCTATATGCAATGCATGATCCCGGGATTGACTGGATGCCTGTAGCCCGTGCACTACAATCCACCCTTGCGGATGCCCGTGGCCCGTGCACCACGATCCACCCCAACCGATGCCCGTGGCCCATGCACCACGATCCACCGTAACCAAGTATCCATGGCCCGTACACCATGATCCTCTTCACTCGAGCGTCTGAGACCCGTACATCTCAGCCCACTCCCAATGCAATGCACGTGCCATGAATGCAACAACAAAATCGCCTGGGGCCCGTACGCCCATCCTCACCAACTCTGGCTCTCAACACTAGTCGTCTTGGGCCCGTACGCCCATCCTCACCATCTCCGGCACACAATATTTAGTTTAGTAAATTTTAAGAACATTGAAAAGTTGTTATTTAGCATCCCCTCATTTTTCCTTAACTTGTATTAATTTTCTAGAATTTTCTACTAATTTTTCCTTATTTAATTCTATTTATTACTAATTATTTTTAATTACTTACATTTACCAAAATTCATAAATTAAGTGGAAATAATTTAATTTTAACATTTTATATTTTCTGTAATTTATTTAGAATTTTCTAATAATTAAATATATTTTTCTAGAATTTTAAACTAATTTTAATTAATTATTTATTGTTTAATCATTTCAGAAATTAATTTCAGATTTTTTTTTTAATTTTCGGCCTGGGCCGGCCTGCTGCCTGGTCCGGTCCGCTGGCCATCCGGTCCGGTCCGGCAGCCTGGCCGGTCCAACAGTATTTTCTTTTTTTTTATTTTTTTTTATTTTCTTCTAACCTCCATAAAATCTTCGTTTTAACTCCGATTGACCTCAAACCAGTTGCGTTGGACTCGTTATAACGAGACGCAACTTTTGAAGGTGGAGACATCATCATGTGTCCGGACGCGCCGTCAGGGGCAGCGCGTGGGCCCCACGCGCCACCCATCTGAAACGCGTCCGTCAGACCTTTTTTTTTAATTTTCAACCAATCCTACCCTATTCCAGGCTAGATGAAGTTATTCTAAGGTCAAAACGAAATTTTTAAACCCCCTAAGTATGTAAATCCCTAATCTTTTGAGTTGTTTAAAGCGTATTCTCACCCTAATCCAATCATACCATCAAATTCACATTCATACACATACGTAGCAGCAAGTAAACAGTTACCTCATGCTTTTCAATTATAAACAAATACACATCTATAATATAAATAATTAAAACAAGTAAATCACATAAAATATATCATCAAGGAATGCATGTATTATACCCGTTTGAGGGGGGAAGAGGCACCTACCTCGATTGACGATAACACCAATAAATTCAACTGGACTAAAACTTGGGTTCGGGGTCTCGCCTTCCTTCTTCTTCTCTCTTTTTCTTCTTCTCTTTTTTTTTCTCCTCTCCCTAGCCGTGCGTGTGTGTGTATGCGTGTGTGGCCACTTGATGATGTGCGTGTATGTGTATATGTGGTGGGGGAATTAGGATAGATTTTTAGGTTTCCCATTTGATTTTGGTTTAGGTTTCCTAATGTGACTCTAATCACTATTAGTTTATAATTATCTTTGTTATCATTATCACCTTTTTCATTATTATCATTATTATTATCCTATTTGGTAAGATTTATGTATACATATATCTACTACATATATATATCTATATTATATATATATATATCGATATATATATATATATATCTTTTATTTTATTTTTTTTTCTTCGGCCATAACAACCTACCCACCTTACAAGAAGTTTCGTCCTCGAAACTTGACGTACCTTATTCGAAAAGCTGTGGATATCCTCTCTCGCATTTGCTCCTCAAGCTCCCAAGTCGCCTCGCGCTCGGTGTGATTGGTCCACTACACTTTGACATAAGGGATGACTCGGTGTCTCAACACTTGGTCCTTGCGATCCACTATCCTGATAGGAGTCTCCTCATATGTAATGTCCGGTCGGATCCTCAACGGTGGCGCATCCAAAACATGGCTCGGGTCCGGAACATATTTCCTCAACTGAGAAACGTGAAATATGTTGTGAACCTGAGCCAAGGTAGGGGGTAATGCCAGTCGGTAGGCCAAGGTACCGACCTTCTCGAGCACCTCATATCGACCAATGTAGCGAGGCTTCAGTTTACCTTTATACCAAATCGCGAAACCCCCTTCATAGGTGACACTCTCAAGTAAACCTTCTCGCCCATGTCGAACTCCAGTGGACGTCGTTTCGAATCGGCCCAGCTTTTGCTTCTGTCTTGAGCAACCTTTAGTCTATCTCGTATCAATTTTACTTTCTCTCTAGTCTACTCAACCAACTCAGGGCCGGTAATAACACGCTCGCCAACCTCGTCCCAATGAACAGAAGACCTGCACTTACGTCCATAGAGCGCCTCAAAGGGTGCCATGCCGATGGCACTATGGTGACTGTTGTTGTAGGAAAACTCAATTAGCTTGATCATACCGTCCCAAGTTCCCCTTGAAGTCCAATGCACACGCTCTCAACATGTCTTCTAATGTCCGAATGGTCCTTTCAGACTGCCCGTCTGTCTGTGGATGAAAAGCGGTACTGAGTCGCAGCTCCGCCCCCAACCTTTTCTGGCAAGCTGACCAGAATCGAGAGGTGAATTTCGAATCACGGTCTGAGACGATACTGACTGGGACTCCGTGTAGGCTAACAACATCATCAATATATAATGTCACCAGTCTTTGCACGGTCACATCACTAGGCACGGGTAGGAAGTGAGCAGTCTTCGTCAATCGATCAACGATCTCCCAGATCATATCGTTACCGTTTCTTGTTTTAGGAAGTCATGCTATAAAGTCCATCGTCACATGCTCCCACTTCCATTCCGGTATCTCTAATGGCAACATCAAACCTCCCGGCCTCTGATGCTCTGCCTTAACCTGCTGACAAACGAGACATCTCTCAATGAACTCAGCAATGTGTCTTTTCATCCCACTCCACCAGTAGTGTTTCTTTAGATCGTTATACATCTTCGTAGCACCGGGGTGGATCGACAACTTCGAATTGTATGCCTCCTTCAGCAATTCCCTCCTTAGCTCCTCATCGTCAGGCACGCACAACCTTCCTTGGTACCAAATACTTCCATCATCATGAATCTGGAAGCCCTCAATTAAATTGGTTAACATCCTCTCTCGGATATCACTAAGCGTCACATCTTCCTTTTGCGCCTCCTTGATCCGCTCAACCAGAGATGGTGTAATTTCTAAGGCTGCCAGCATATTAGCAGTGGAATCAACAATGTCGAGATCAAACTCTGCCATCTCTTTCTCTAATGGTGTCTGTCCAGCGTGATTAGACTTTCTGCTCAAGGCATCTGCAACTCGGTTTGCCTTCCCGGATGATAACTAATGGTCAGGTCATAATCCTACAATAGCTTAAGCCATCTCCTCTGATGCATATTCAACTCCTTCTGTGTGAATAGATACTTCAAGATCATACGATCTGTGAAGAATTTGCACTTTACACCGTATAGATAATGACGCCAACTCTTTAATACAAACATCACCGCTGCCAGCTCCAGATCATGAGTCGGGAAATTTTGTTCATATTGCTTCAACTGTCTCGAAGCGTATGCAATAACTCTATCTCCCTGCCTTAACACGCATTCTAGCCCATTCTTTGAGGCGTCGCTATAGATGACAATATCCTTCAGTGCCAGAGGGTTATGCTAACACTAGTGCAGTCGTCAATTTCTGCTTCAACTCTGCAAAGCTTTTCTCACACTCGGAGGTCCATACAAACTTAGTCTTTTTCTGAGTCAGTCGACTCAGTGGTGCTTCAATCCTCGAAAATCCCTTCACAAACTTGCGATAATAACCGGCAAGGCCAAGAAAGCTGCGTACCTCAGTGACGTTAGTAGGTCGTGGCCATTCCGTGATCGCCTCTATCTTCTTTCTAAGAGTCTCCAATACCTCCCGCAAGTGTTCAGCATGAGCCTCCTCATTAGACGAGTACACCAAGATGTCGTCGATGAACACCACCATAAAATGGTCCAACTGCTCCCTGAATACTGTGTTCATCAGATCCAGGAAAGCCGCAGGTGCATTCGTCAGTCCAAAGGGCATTACAAGAAACTCGTAGTGGCCATATCGAGCACAGAACGCAGTCTTTGCTATGCCTTCTGCCTTAATCCTTAACTGATGGTAGCATGATCGAAGATCAATCTTCGACAATACCATGGCACTCTTCAACTGATCATTTAACTCATTGATCATCAGTAGTGGGTATTATTCTTTATCGCGATCTTATTAAGCTTACGATAGTCGATGCATAGTCTCAGACTACCGTCCTTTTTCTTCACAAATGATACCGGGGTCCCCAGGGCGAAACACTAGGTCTGATGAACTTTCGGTCCAGCAACCCCTATAACTGTTCCTTGAGCTCTTTTAACTATGTTGTTGCCATCCTGTATGGCGCCTTCGAGATCGGTTTACCTTCGGGTATAAGATCAATCTTGAACTCTGCTTCCCTGCTCGGTGGTGAAAATGATAGCTCATCAGAGAAGCCGTCCTTAATTTCTCATACCACTGGAATGTCCTCCCCTTTGCTTTCTGCTACTTCTGACCCTGTGGTGGAGGGGCTTGTGCCGGTGTAGGACACTCTCTAGCATAATGTCCCTGTTTGCCACAGTTGCAGCAAACCTTTTTGAGCTCTCTAGCAATGATCTATGTGCGAATAACCACAATGTGTACCTACTGGGGGTGGCGGTACAACTGCCTTGAGTGGCTGTGCCGCTGTCGCTGCGGGACCCTCAATCATCAATGGTCGAGACGCTGATCCCTGTCCCTACTGTGGTGATCTGAAAGATTGCCCGGTCAGATGGCAGCATGAGATCTTTAACCATCTCTCCTATCTCCTAAGACGGAACTCCTCTCGCGGTCTCTTAGCCCTGTCGACCTGCTCCAACCCTCTCGAGATCACCCTCAACCTCAAGACACACTTCCAGCAACTCTTCAAAAGTGGAGGCTGATTGCAGATGATCAATGACTGAAGGCGAGAGCTCAAGCTGGTCTTGAACTCCAGCATCTTCGCTTTCTCGTTATCCATGATGACGGGCATGTAACTCGCAAGTGCATGGAACCTCTCAAACTACTGGTTCCCAGTCATGGACCCCTACGTCAGAAGCTGAAACACCATCATCCTCCTCTAAATGACACTTTTAGGAACATAGTGCTTTTGGTACTCCTCCCTGAACCAGGTCCATATCGGTGATGGAGTCAATCTGCGTGTCATGCCCTGCGCCATTGCTCGGCATTACCCTCGGAGAATGGTACAACCGCATCAACCTTCAGGCCATCCGTAACTTGCATCAATCTCAACTGCTCAGACACATTCTTGAGCCAGATCTCTGCTCCTCTGGTCGTGTGGTACCTCTGAACATAGGTACCCGGCAGTTCTGCATCTCCCGGTAGAAAAATCGAAGCCCCCTGTGGTGGTGGTGCTGGAGGTGGCTGCTGCTGCTGCTGTGCTGTTGCTGCTGTAGGTGAGCCATCTGTATCTGCTGCTGGGCTATCAATGCAGTCAGCCTGGCCAGGGTATCTACAAGGACCTAAGGAATGGTCCCCTGACCCTGCTGATCATCGCCATCGTGTCCTCCGTTTCCAGCTGGCGGCTCGCGTCGTGGAGGCATTGTCCGGAATTTGAGTTCATGAAACGAATACAGATTTGTCGATAATAAGTTGAAAGGTGGAACGCGGATAAATTGATAATTAGACAAGAAAAGCTCACCATCGGCACACACCTCCCATAACCCGATCATAACTTAGGTCTAAAATCATCTCTTAAGTCTACTTTGTTTATTAGGGGTAAAATCGTCATTTTACAAAAGATCGTAACTTACGTCTAGTGATCTAGTTAATCCTGTGTTTCCGAGGCGGATCTGAAGCCTCGGCTCTGATACCACCTGTAGCGCCCCGCTCCCGAGCCCTAACATCGGGAACAGTGCACCCGCCGTATCTCACTAAGGAGAATACAAAGCGTCGAATCAATCTCTTACTTGTCAAAATGACGTAGAAATTTTTCGCGGAAACGTAAACCATAACATATATTAAACTCCAATAATCGTCATTACATTGCTAATTAAAACTCTGGAAATAAAATAGTAAAGTAGTGTGTGGAAATCCTCAAAATATAAATAAGAACAAAACAACTGCAGCGTCCCCTCATATCCTAGCCGCAGCTCTCAACCAGCCCAGCTCTGCTATGTCCAGTCCCGTCCTCAATGAAGATATGCTCGTAGTCCTCATCCGGCTCACCTGGGAAGTAGGGGTGAGTGACAGAAATCACCCAGTAGATGCCCGCCTCAAACAAATACAAAACGTACATACCAAAATGATATAGCCACATAGCACATAAACATGATATAACACATAGCACATAAATATAAGATAACATGCATAAGATAAAGTAAATGCGGTAAGTAAGTCACTCCACATAAAAATGCGCAAGTACGTGATGCATGCTCAATTAACGTGTCACACGCAACAAGAATCATGTCATGCAATATGCCCTAGACCTATATGCAATGCATGATCCCGGGATTGACTGGATGCCTGTAGCCCGTGCACTACAATCCACCCTTGCGGATGCCCGTGGCCCGTGCACCACGATCCACCCCAACCGATGCCCGTGGCCCGTGCACCACGATCCACCGTAACCAAGTATCCATGGCCCGTACACCATGATCCTCTTCACTCGAGCGTCTGAGACCCGTACATCTCAGCCCACTCCCAATGCAATGCACGTGCCATGAATGCAACAACAAAATCGCCTGGGGCCCGTACGCCCATCCTCACCAACTCCGGCTCTCAACACTAGTCGTCTGGGGCCCGTACGCCCATCCTCACCATCTCCGGCACACAATATTTAGTTTAGTAAATTTTAAGAACATTGAAAAGTTGTTATTTAGCATCCCCTCATTTTTCCTTAACTTGTATTAATTTTCTAGAATTTTCTACTAATTTTCCTTATTTAATTCTATTTATTACTAATTATTTTTAATTACTTACATTTACCAAAATTCATAAATTAAGTGGAAATAATTTAATTTTAACATTTTATATTTTCTGTAATTTATTTAGAATTTTCTAATAATTAAATATATTTTTCTAGAATTTTAAACTAATTTTAATTAATTATTTATTGTTTAATCATTTCAGAAATTAATTTCAGATTTTTTTTTAATTTTCGGCCTGGGCCGGCCTGCTGCCTGGTCCGGTCCGCTGGCCATCCGGTCCGGTCCGGCAGCCTGGCCGGTCCAACAGTATTTTCTTTTTTTTTATTTTTTTTCTATTTTCTTCTAACCTCCATAAAATCTTCGTTTTAACTCCGATTGACCTCAAACCAGTTGCGTTGGACTCGTTATAACGAGACACAACTTTTGAAGGTGGACACGTCATCACGTGTCCGGACGCGCCGTCAGGGGCCGCGCGTGGGCCCCACGCGCCACCCCTCTGAAACGCATCCGTCAGACCCTTTTTTTTAATTTTCAACCAATCCTACCCTATTCCAGGCTAGATGAAGTTATTCTAAGGTCAAAACGAAATTTTTAAACCCCCTAAGTATGTAAATCCCTAATCTTTTGAGTTGTTTAAAGCGTATTCTCACCCTAATCCAATCATACCATCAAATTCACATTCATACACATACGTAGCAGCAAGTAAACAGTTACCTCATGCTTTTCAATTATAAACAAATACACATCTATAATATAAATAATTAAAACAAGTAAATCACATAAAATATATCATCAAGGAATGCATGTATTATACCCGTTTGAGGGGGGAAGAGGCACCTACCTCGATTGACGATAACACCAATAAATTCAACTGGACTAAAACTTGGGTTCGGGGTCTCGCCTTCCTTCTTCTTCTCTCTTTTTCTTCTTCTCTTTTTTTTCTCCTCTCCCTAGCCGTGCGTGTGTGTGTATGCGTGTGTGGCCACTTGATGATGTGCGTGTATGTGTATATGTGGTGGGGGAATTAGGATAGATTTTTAGGTTTCCCATTTGATTTTGGTTTAGGTTTCCTAATGTGACTCTAATCACTATTAGTTTATAATTATCTTTGTTATCATTATCACCTTTTTCATTATTATCATTATTATTATCCTATTTGGTAAGATTTATGTATACATATATCTACTACATATATATATCTATATTATATATATATATATCGATATATATATACATATCTTTTATTTTCTTTTTTTTTTCTTCGGCCATAACAAAGCCATCCTCCCTCTCCACAGAATGAATAAATTGTCGTCTCGCATGTCCGAACGATAGCATGATAATATTTCATGTTTGCCTCCCTATCCTTTAACCATTTCACCCCTGCTTTTTTCTTCCAAAATGCCATTTCTTGAGAAGTTGTCAACCGAAAATCAGCCTGTGCCGCATAATATGTATGGCGGGTCAACTTAGAAGGATCAGTATCATATGCAACCTCCGCAGCTTGGACATGCCTCTTCGCAAACTCCTTGCAATGGAAAACATTCCAAACACATCTTTGTTCCACTTTGATATAGCACGCTTGAATAATCGTAATTTAGCGCATAGACCCCACATGCCACCAGTGGTAGGATAGGAACTCCATTTAATCTGCATAAAAGAAAGGGAATCAGGGTGGGATGTCCAGACTGACAAAAACCAAAATTGACGTGGACCAATAGTCCCTGGAATTCCGCACTCAATCAATAATGGACAATGATCAGATGTAGTGCGACACATCAGGAAAAATATCATAGAACGCAGATGTACAAATGACCTAGTCTAATCTGCGCACACATGACCCAAGCCACGCCCACCTTGCCATGTGAAACGGGTATCAAGGTGAGTAATAATATGCCATGCACAATCATCCATATTAGTATTAAAATCATCCAAGGTAGATAAACTTGGGCGGGCTGCGCCTTTGTGATCATTAAGAGACAAAAACGTATTGAAATCACCTGACAAAACCAAGGGTTTCTGATTTGATGCGTCAAATAAATGTTACTCTACCCATAAACTTCGATGCCCCACCACCATTTACTGACCATAAACACAAGAATACCAAAACCAGAAATTATTAGACAGCTGATGCAAGTGTAACTAAGATGCTAGCTCCCCCCAATTTGGTGGTTAACATCTCCAACTCATCCATATGCCAAAAACACCACACATGCCCCCCACAAACAGAAAAATATTCCGAAAAATCAAACTGAATTTGTGCACGTATAAGCTCATTAACTGGTTGCTGCGGCTCAATAATCACAAGCAACAAAATACGAGGCTGTTGTAATAATAAACGCAAACGATCTAAAGAAGTGCGTAGACACCTAATGTTCCATGTTAAAATACGCATTAAGAAACCTGGGATGAAAAGTGTGAAGAGCGAGCTTAACTGCAATTCAACATCTGTCCCGGTGGCCATTGCATCTGAAGAGCAGTCCACTGGCCTCTCTTCTTAACGTATGGAATAAATCCTTGATCATCATCAGAAGGATGAAGAATTTGATGTAAAAGAGCTTCATTCGAGACCTGTTTAGTCATCCTTTCCATACAACGGGCAACCAGCTCCGCAGAAATACGAAATACTACCCGAAGTTCTTGTCTTGGCATGAGGGTGGACCATTTTTCCGTGGACTATACACCTGTGAATCTGAATGACCACAAGACACATCCACAATCAAATCCGAGCCTTGCTGAACCTCCACCTAACACGTCCAAGTATGGCCAACTTTTGTGAATATGAGGGATGAACCACCAGGAATCCTTTTCTGCAGGCATGGATGGGGGATCACTTGCTGAATCTATGGTAGAGGGTAGGACTGATGGTGCACTAAGCGTGGAAGGGACAACCTCCTGATGTGCTGAAGGACCCAGCTTCTCTTTCCAAATTTTAGGGGGAGCTGGCATAGTTTGAACAGCAGAGACAGCTGATTCACATGAACCTTTTTTATGCCCTAAAATACCACAGGTCGAACAATATAGAGGTGTCAAAAAACATCGCGCAATTAACAAAGCGAATGAAAGCAAATGAATGTAATGGAGAAGGAATCAAACGAAGAAGAATTAACCAGCAGACCAATCGAATGGAGAGAAGGAAGGAGAAGAGGAAATTGAATTCATTCATCTAGTTTTCTTCGTTCATCTACAGCATACATATATACAACAGCTATAACTGCCAACACCGAAATTACAAGAAAGACCCTAACTACTTCTCACTATCTTCATGACCATAAGGGCATTCTTGTTAATTCATCTATTTTTAATCGTTGCAGTTCCCGCCTTGACATCACAGTCTCCTACTTCCTTCAGCTGTCGTCTTCCACCTTGGCACGCAACTTTCAACATCGATGCATCATAATCCCGTGCTCCTTTCCTTCCCAATGTTTAACCAACTCTTCATCCTTCCGTTCTTGATCACGATTCTGCAGTTGCTCTTTTACTTCGTTGCCATATGCATCCATATAGTCTGTTCTTCAAACATGTTTGATCATATTACTGGCACGCCACTCATGCCCCTGCATGCATCCAATTGCCAAGTGCACCAAGTGCACCTCATGTTTCAACAACCCCCCTTAAGCCATGCTTGGAATAGATGTTAGTAACGCCTAATGATCGCATTAATTCCTTCTACCTGTTATTATCCAAGGCTTCAGTAAAAATGTCCGCCAGCTGCATTTCCGTACGCACAGGCATCAGCTTCACAGTTCCTTCATGCACCTTGTCCCTCGTGATGTGACAATCAATTTCGAAGTGTTTTGTCCTTTCATGAAACATGGGATTTTCAGCAATATATATTGCACTTTTACTGTCACAAAAAACTTCTACTGGCCTTTGATCCTTCATCTGCAAATCAGCTGCCAAGTATAATAGCCATTGAACCTCACACACCAAACTTGCCATGGCTCTATATTCTGCCTCAGCAGATGATCTAGAAACCGTTGTCTGCTTTTTAGCTTTCCATGATATCAACGAGCTTCCCAGAAAAACACAAAAACCAGTAGTAGACTTTCTAGTCTCTGAGCATCCAGCCCAGTCAGAGTCCACGAAAGCCTTCAGTTTCAAATCACCATTTCTGGGATACAAGAGCCCCTGCCCAATGCTCCCCTTCAGATATCTGAGCAATCTGTGTGCAGCCTTGAGATGATTAACTATGGGGCAATACATAAATTGGGATAGCTGTTGAACTGGGAATGCAATTTTTGGCCTTGTGATTATCAAATATATCAGCTTCCCAACAAGGCTTCTGTACCCTGAGACATCATGAACCAGCTCAGAGTCATTGTGCATGAGCTTCAAGTTAGTCTCCATAGGTGTCCTTACAGGCTTTGCCCCTAAAAATCCCATATGCTCAAGTAACTCTAGCGTATACTTCCACTGATTCAAGACTAGCCCCCCTGTGACCGAGCCACCTCAATCCCCAAGAAGTATCTCAGGTCACCAAGCTCTTTTATTTTAAATGTATGATGTAATTGAGACTTGATGTGCTGAATAGGTTCCATCCTAGAACATGTCAATATTATGTCATCCACATATACCAACAAGATCAACAAATACTCAGACGTGGATTTGAGAAACAACATGTAATCCGATTTTGATTGAATAAAACCAACTGAAATAAGATACTTGGTCAATTTGAAGTTCCATTCCCTACTGGCCTATTTAAGGCCGTATAGGGACTTCTTCAATTTGCAAACCAGACCCTCCTTAGGTAGCTGTAATCCTGGGGGTGGAACCATATAGATTTCTTCATGGAGGTCTCCATGAAGGAATGCATTATTCACGTCTAGCTGCTGCAGATACCATTCCTTGCTAGCTGCCAATGCTAACACAAACTTAACTGTAGTCATCTTGGCCACATGGGCAAACGTGTCCTAATAATCAAGGCCATATTGTTGAGTAAATCCCTTTGCTACAAGCCTTGCTTTGTACCTCTCAACTATACCATCCGGCTTGTACTTAACTTTCTACACCCACCTGCATCCAATGGGGTGCTTTCCTGCAGGTAAATTCATTAAACACCAAGTATCATTTTCTTCCAAGTCTATAAGTTCTGTTTGCATGACATTCTGCCAAACAGTGGAGCTGGCTGCCTCTGAATAAGAGGCAGGCTCAGTGTGCATATTAGTATTTAATATGTAAGCTATATACTTAGGTGCCAGTGATTCAAGCGAAAAGACTTTATGCAGATGATGGGGACTACTTGGTTTAGAGGTGTTTGGATTGTGAGTGGGATTTGTCAAGTAATTACAGCAGTAATCTTTAAGATAGGCTGGTGTGCGTTTGTCACGAGTGGGTCTAGAAGAAATTGGAGGAAGGCATATGTCAATGTCAGATATAGGCTGAACATCAGGTATGGAATGGCTGTTAGGCTGCGTACGAGAGATTTGGGCATCAGAAGATGAAGAGGACGAATGGGAAGAAGGTGAAGATGGTGGAGCATGATCCGAGTTTGGTGGATCTGGGGGGTTATATGTAAACTCAGTTAGTGTAGGCTCAAGATTGAGTATAAGTGGCTGGGAGTGAATAGTTTCTTTGGGTAATAAGGTCTTTGATGAATCTGCTTTAAATGAAGCAAATAACGGGAATGATGTTTCATCAAAATACACATCTCTGGACACAAGGATATTGTTCGATTCAAGATCTTGAAGAATATATCCCTTGGTTGTGTATGATATGCCAAGGAATAGACGTTTCCTTGCTCTGGCATCAAACTTCTCCTTGCCATGCCGTGTATCTGTTGAGTAGGCCAGGCAGCCAAAGATTTTAAGATGATGGTAAGAGGGAGGCTTGTTGTATAAAAGTTCATACGGGGTTTTTTGAGAGATGATGGGAGATGGGATGATATTGATAAGGTATGCAGCATGTTGGATACAAAATCCCCAATACTTAATGGGCAAATCTGCATGAAACCTCAATGCTCTAGCCACACTCAACAAGTGTTGTTGCTTTCGCTCAACTAAGCTATTTTGTTGTGGGGTGTATACGCAACTTGTCTGATGAATTATACCATTGGAGGCATAAAATTGATCCATCTTAAATTCCAAACCATTGTCACTCCTAATGATTTTCACGTTGGTATTGAATTGCACAGACGCATAAATGCAAAACTTCTCTATAATAATTCTCACTTCAGACTTGGATTTTAACAAATACACCCAACAAAATCTACTATAGTCATCTACAATTGTCAAGAAATAACATTGACCAAACATAGTATGGTGTCTGTAGGGACCCCAGATATCTGTGTGAATCAAGGAAAAAGGAGATTGGGATACAGAAGTGGATATAGGGAATGGGGTTCTTTTCTGCCTGGCCAACAGACATATGGAACATGGTAAAGTGGTGTTTGAAAAGGAAACTGATGGATCTAGCTTGTGAATTTCTTGTATTCTATGGTTGGAAATATGCCCCAGCCTTGAGTGTCACAGTTGACATCGTGCATCAGCGGCTGCAGAAGGGAGAACTACAGCACTTCCCACAAATGGTTTGTTACGATCCTTACTCACCAACGTCTGACTTCCAAGGTTAGAGACTTGATACAACCCATTACGGACTCTAGCTGAACCAATCATCATCATGGTTCTCTGATCAAACATGACACATACATTAGAATGAAACAACACTGATGCACTATTCTCTCTGGTAATCTTACTGAGAGATAAGAGGTTGAAAGAAAAGGATGGTATGTAGAGAACGTTTGAAAGAGCAAAACAGTTGGAGAAGACAACTGCGCCTGTATGAGTGACTTTCACCATCATGTTATTTGGCAATTTAACTTGTAGATCATTTACTGGCTTATACGAATCAAAAAGGGAAAGGTCATAACAAACGTGATCAGTGGCACCTGAGTCTATAACCCACATAGAAACATACTTACATGACACCTTACCTGTACACTTACCTTTGGTGCCCTGCTGCACAGCTGACATAATGGCATGTCCCCCATTGCTCTTCTCACCATATGGAGTGTTGTTATTCTCCTGAGGCAGTCTGCTCTGGTGCTCTTGCAGCAAGTTCATCAACTTAGAGTACTGTTCTTGGGTAATCACTGACTGAATCTGAGAGCATGACCCTTGTTGCAAACCAGACTGCTCTCCACATTCACCCTTCTGCTGCTCTGCTACATTCTCAACACCAACACAATTTAGTTGTGGCCTTGGCTTAAATCCAGGCGGATACCCGTGTTTCTTATAACACTTGTCCACGGTGTGGCCTACCCATCCATAATATAAACATATAGGCCGTTTGTTATTGTCCACACCATACCTCTGAGGGTTCACTCCACCCTTCTTATACCCTCCTCTAGGTTTAAAGTTGCCTTGGGTCCTTGAACTGAAATTGTTATTCTGCGTTCCTGTGTTCGGTCCATTCACATTCATCACACTCGAAGGACTATCATTAAAGCTGACTTGTGCTCCTGAATAAGTGACCTTCCTCTCAAACTTGACAGACATCGCAAATGTGCTATTGATGTCCGGCAATGGTGACATCAACAGAACCTGTGACTTAACCGGTTCAAACTCACTGCTTAGTCCTTTTAAGATCTTGATCACAAAATCATTCTCAAAAAACTTATTGATCTGATTTGCAACATTACATGTACACCTACCACAACTACAATTTGGAATTGATTTAAGTACGGTCAATTCCTCCCAAACCACCTTTAGTTTCGTGTAATAGTCTGTTACAGGGAGGTTTTCCTATTTGATTTTATAAAATTCCTCTTGCAAATCTGAAAGTCTAAACGCATCTACATTTCCATATCTAAGTTTTAGATCCTTCCATATATTGACATCGTCATCTATCCACATAACGCTCTGAGCAATAGGGGGAGTAACAGAATTAATAAGCCAAGAAACTACCATGTTGTTCACCTTGATCCAAGCTGAATATTTGCGATCTCCTTCCGCTGGCCTTCCAACTGAACCATCGATGAAGCCAATTTTGTTTTTGGATTCTAGTGCGCGTCTGATGTTCCTGCACAAGCTATGGTAGTTGTGTGAATCAAGCAAGGGTTGTGCCAACACAAGTGACGGACTATCATTTGGATGCACGTATAACGGATCCTCAGTCGGATCCACATGATTGTTGATAACTGAATTTGATGAACTTGACACCATTCTATATCAAACGAAGAATGACAGAATTTTGATGAATGATCGATTGATTGATCGAATTAGACAATGTGATGCTCTGATACCATGTCGAAAAACATCGCGCAATTAACAAAGCGAATGAAAGCAAATGAATGTAATGGAGAAGGAATCAAACAAAGAAGAATTAACCAGCAGACCAATCGAATGGAGAGAAGGAAGGAGAAGAGGAAATTGAATTCATTCATCTAGTTTTCTTCGTTCATCTACATCATACATATATACAACAGCTATAACTGCCAACACCAAAATTACAAGAAAGACCCTAACTACTTCTCACTATCTTCATAACCATAAGGGCATTCTTGTCAATTCATCTATTTTTAATCATTGCAGCTCCCGCCTTGACATCACAGTCTCCTACTTCCTTCAGCTGTCGTCTTCCACCTTGGCACGCAACTTTCAACACCGATGCATCATAATCCCGTGCTCCTTTCCTTCCCAATGTTTAACCAACTCATCATCCTTCCGTTCTTGATCACGTTTCTGCAGTTGCTCTTTTAATTCGTTGCCATATGCATCCATATAGTCTGTTCTTCAAACATGTTCGACCATATTACTGGCACGCCACTCATGCCCCTGCATGCATCCAATTGCCAAGTGCACCAAGTGCACCTCATGTTTCAACAAGAGGGACATCCTCATATACCATGGCTTGAAAGAACTCATGATCACGACATTGGATATGAAGGTTTGATGGAAAATATTTAGAAACATCAATCTCCACGCATTTTTGAGCCACCAATGGACGTACAATGCGATGCGTGGCAGCATCCAAACGAATGGGGGTCCCTATGATCGACACAATTGCAAATAATATGGCTTGATCATTCAAATAAATCGGAAGCCCTAGCAAAGATATCAATATCGGTGCAATTGGTGCATCAAAACGGGGATCAAAATTGTATATGTATTTGGTTACCCACATTGGATATCCAAGGATCGACCAAGTGTGCGTCGACAAAAGCATCGACTATAGTCTTGTTCTTGATCAAAATGAATAAGGATGTGAGATTTTTCCAATAAGCCAATATGAACAGCACCGAAAAAACCAATTCTTTTGAACGCCTTCATGAGGGCGGCCATACCTGGCTGGCCATGCCAGGCCGGTCATGCCAAAATGAACCAACAAGAACGAGTTTGTATGGAGAGATTAGAGCATCTACCTCTTCGTTGGCAAACTTGATGGATGGATGACCCTTGTAGCGAGAGGTGATCTTTGGGCCGATGACTGGTGGAGCAGCACCACGGATGATTACTGCAAAGGAAGGAGCCATGGCCTATCGGCCCGACGATCACAGGCATTTCCGAAGAAGATGATCGCGGCGGCGGGTGTCCTATTTCTCCGCACATAACACGTTCCATGTATATATAATAAACATATATTTTTCAATGAAAGACGGATGGAACCGTCTGTGTTTTATTATTAATATGATCCCTTACGGAGGAATACCTG
This sequence comes from Eustoma russellianum, assembly GCA_036186865.1. Taxonomy (NCBI): domain Eukaryota; kingdom Viridiplantae; phylum Streptophyta; class Magnoliopsida; order Gentianales; family Gentianaceae; genus Eustoma; species Eustoma russellianum. The sequence continues at coordinate 17,777,174 of AP025041.1, read as the reverse complement.
GTTACATCAGCAGTAAGAGATTCTCTTACTGAAAACTTAAAGAAAGAAAATCATAAATACAATGACCTATCCAAATCAAGAAAGTAGATATATATACAAAATGTTCAAGCTATGCCTATGTGTAAAGATAACGAGAAAAGCAACCCGTAGAATCAGCGAATGGATGGGTGAATATGACCACTTGGATGCCGCGGAACCAGCAGAAAACACAAAACATTAGTGTAAAGTATAGGCAAGATAAGCAGAAGATGGAACATAACAAAACGAAGGAACAAAGCATACCGAGGTTGCCTGCATCTAAGGATACCGAAAAAAAATAAATACGCATGGCCATTGTCAAGCATGACAAAGATGTCCCGTGGTAACATCAAGTCAGACGCAATTACGAACAAGAAGAGGTAAAGTGAACTGGTTATAATAACCAGTCTGGGGAGTCTGGGTATACATACATACATACATATATATATATATTTGGTGAAGGAATGACGGTATCATCCGAGATTTTATTAATTGTGAACCCTCACTTGCGGCTGGTGAAGAACGGGCGGTATCATCCGAGATTTTATTAATTGTGAACCCTCACTTGCGGTTGAGGAATATCGTGGTTACATGAAATTTACAGGATACTCTCCCGTGGGAAAAGTGATCGTAATACAAAGATCATCCTGTAATAGTGTAAATAAGAAAAACAAAAAGTTTATGGAGACTCTATAGGATCTAATCATCGTGGTTACATGAGATTTACAGGACACTCTCCCGTGGGAAAAGTGATCGTAATACAAAGATCATCCTGTAACAGTGTAAATAAGAAAAACAAAATGTTTATGGAGACTCTATAGAATCTAATCATCGAAACATATAACGCAAGCAGTTGGTGCACATGGTCTTCGAATATACCTATGTGCAGCAAACGGAGTGACCATCAGGGTTGCATGAGAAAGAAACATAATAAGACAATGTGAGGTGGCTGATTTCCAGCGTTCCAGAGTTGAATCATGCAGATAACAAAAATGTCAAAGCTATTAAAGATTGTGATGGTTGTGGTTGATGTTCGTGAGGTTGAAGGTGAACGGCAGCTGGGTTGTTTCGTAGTTGAAGCAAGCAGCTGAGGTGCAGGTTGGAGGGAATTGCGAAGAAGATGAAGTCTAAAGCGGGAACAGTTTAAAATGGTCGAAGTTACTATTTTGCCCCTGCTTTCTGTTATGACTTAGTTGTAATAGTAAGGGTACTTTCGGCATTATGCATTTAGACGATTATTTTTCGTTTTTGGCCGATTTATACCAGAGCACAGCTGCTCTGCAGAACTGATTCATTCTGTAGAAAATTGATATGGTTTTCATTCCTTCTTCCTCGGCAGTTATTCCTCTCTCGTGATATTTTCTCTTCCTCTCTTCGATTATCTTGTCAATTTCATTTGTTGTTCAATAATTTCACATGGTATCAGAGAGATTCGAATGAATTTTGGAACGTTTATGGCGAATAGTGGATCTTCTCCTTCTTCATCTAATCACAATACTCAGAACATGGTTGATCCCTCGGAGGATCCATGTTACATTCATCCTAGTGACAATCCGTCACTAGTTCTTGTCCAACCGTTGCTTGATGGCAACAATTACCATGGTTGGAGTAGGAGTTTCAAGAGAGCACTCATGTCCAAGAACAAATTGGGATTTGTTGATGGATCAATAGAAAAACCTGCAGAATATGGACGGAGATTCAATGGATGGACCAAGGCTAACAATATGGTGGCGTCTTGGCTAATAAACTCTGTTGTTCCCTCGATTAGCCAAAGTGTGATGTGGCTGGACAATGCGGTAGACATATGGAACGATCTCAAACACAGGTATGGAACAGCGGATGCTTTTAGATTATCTGATCTGCAAGAGGAATTTTACAATATAAAGCAAGAGTCATCAACTGTTACAGAATATTATACGAAATTAAAAGTTGTTTGGGAAGAGTTATTGGTGTTGAGATCCATTCCAAGTTGTAGATGTAATCGTTGTTCCTGCAATATTGTAGGCCAGATAAACAAGTTTTTAGAGGATGATTGCGTTATAAAATTTCTGAAGGGTCTTAATGATGATTTTGAAGCTGTGAAGTCACATATTTTACTTACTACTCCGTTGCCTGATTTGAAGACGGCATTTGCAATGGCCGTGAAACTTGAGAGGAAATTCACATATACTAATTCACAAGGATCCTTTAATAATAATCCTACTGCAGTGATGAACGTAGGAAATGCTTCTAGGTTTGGGGGAAGGAACAATTATGACGGAGCTGGTAGAGGATATAGGAAGGACGGCTATAAGTCAGGAGGATCGAAGACTCCTTACTGCACGTATTGTAGTATGACTGGCCATACTGTTGATCGTTGCTATAAAAAGCATGGCTATCCTCCTGGATATAAACCAAGAGGTTCGGTCAATTGTGTAAGTGGTGATGATTGCAGCATACAGCAAGACAGTGCTGTGAACCAGGATGATGACAGAGAGCAATCTAGTTCACAGTCACTGGGTAATGCACCTGTGCTTACGTTCGAACAATATAATCAATTGATGACCTTGCTTCAGGAGAAGGAGCACAGAAATAACAATGACAGTGGTGGATGTGCAAGTGGACACCACTCTGTGCTATCTGCACAATTTTCAGGTGACTCTGCCAAGATGAAAGGTAATACATTGCACCAGAATTCTGACATATGGATTTTAGATTCTGGAGCATCAGATCATGTGTGTTGTTCCTTACATTTGTTTGAATCTTGTCATCCTGTTCGTTCTCTTTCCGTTAAGCTTCCTGATAACTCCTTCGCTAATGTTACTCATGTTGGAAGTGTATGTGTCAGCCCCGATTTAACTCTATCTGGTGTGTTCTTTATTCCTTCGTTTGCGTTCAATCTGCTATCTTTGAGTAGATTGACATCTTCCAACAAATACTGTGTAAGTTTCCAATCTGACACATGTATGATCCAGGACATGATGACCAAGAAGATGATTGGTTTAGCTAAAGTGTCCTTCGGGCTTTATCATCTCCATGGATCATACAGAACTCCGACCTCAGTTGTAAATACCCGTGAACCTTGTTCATCAGCCAAGATTCTCACAACTTCCATACCAGACTCTTTGTTATGGCATGCTAGACTTGGGCATATGGGAGACTCAAGAATGAAAGAAGCATGGAAGATTGACTCACAGATTGTGGTTCCAAATAGTTCATGTAAATGTACTGTATGCCCGCTGGCTAAACAAAAACGCATGCCGTTTGCTGTTTCAAACTCTATGACTAGTAAACCTTTTCTTCTTGTTCATATGGATATATGGGGACCGTATAAGTATCCCACGATGTACAGGCAGTATTACTTCCTTACTGTAGTAGATGACTGTTCTAGATTTTGTTGGGTGTACTTGATGAAAACAAAATCTGAAGTGAGAGGCATTATACAGAGTTTCTATCAATATGTGCTTGTTCAGTTTGATGCCTACATTAAAGTAATAAGAACGGACAATGGGCCAGAATTTGCCATGACCAGTTTCTTTGCCTCAAAGGGCATAGTGCACCAAACCAGCTGTGTTAATACCCCACAGCAGAATGGTTTGGTTGAAAGAAAACATCAACACATTCTAACCGTAGCCAGATCTTTAAAATTCCAATCTCACCTGCCTGCCCAATATTGGGGCTTCTGCGTTCAACATGCGGTGTACCTTATAAATATCACTCCCACACCTCTTCTCTCCCAGAAAACTCCATATGAAATCCTATATAAGTCCAAACCTGTATATAGCAACCTCAGAGTCTTTGGCTGTCTTGCCTTTGCAACGGATAACAAAGCACATAAGGAGAAGTTTGCTCCCAGAGCAAGGAGGTCTGTTTTCTTGGGACTGTCACATACCACCAAAGGATTTGTACTACAGGATTTGTCTAGCAGAGATGTGTTTATTTCAAGGGACGTGGTCTTTCATGAATCAGTCTTCCCTATGGCCCCAAGTACATCAGTTAACAGTGAGCCGCCCTCCATGAAACACCAGTCTGTGCCAATGCCAACTCCCTCCATGTCTATCTGCTCTTCTGATCACATGTCCTTCCCAGCTAATGACACTGCGTTTGCTTCATCTAGTCCTACATCATCTCATTCCAGATCTCAATCTGAGTCATTTCATCTTCCTTCTCCATCTACTGGACCTTCTACAGATGTATCTTCCTCTACACCTATTCACACGTCCAATGAATGTGATCCTCAAAAGGGTAAACTGGTGGTTGAACTTCCTCCTATTCAGCAACATGTGCCACAAATGTCCAGTCTTTTACTTGATCATAAACACTCACGAGTCAGAAAGCCTCCCTCTTACCTCTCTGACTACTACTGTAACAATGTCACTCATAGTATTGCTGAACACACCAGTCCTCATTCAATATGTAAGACATACACACTTGCATCTCTGTCCCCAGGATATAAAAGTTATGTGTTAAATTCTAGTGTACATGTAGAGCCTCAGTCTTACGCAGAGGCATCAGGATCCCCAGCGTGGCAAGAAGCTATGGCTGCTGAACTGGCTGCCCTTGATGCCAACGATACTTGGGTGATTGTACCGTTGCCTCCAGGAAAGAAAGCCATTGGCTGTAGGTGGGTTTACAAGATCAAACATAAGCCAGATGGATCTGTGGAGAGGTACAAGGCTAGGCTTGTAGCCAAGGGTTACACGCAGCAGTTTGGCGTGGATTATCAGGACACTTTCTCTCCGGTGACTAAATTGACAACAGTGAGAGTTGTGTTAGCAATGGCAGCCAGGCTGAATTGGCCAGTGCAGCAAATGGACGTTAACAATGCATTCCTCCATGGAGAATTGCATGAAGATATCTATATGACTCCACCCCCTGGAACAGTTGAAGCTGAGTCCAACCTAGTTTGCAAGCTTCGAAAATCACTCTATGGCTTAAAGCAAGCTAGTAGAGAGTGGAATGCTAGATTGACTAGATTTCTGCAGCAATTGGGCTTTGTCCAGTCCAAGAACGATTACACTCTTTTCACCAAGGAAGCACATGGTTCACTGATGGTGCTATTAGTATATGTGGATGATATACTTGTCACGTGTGACAATGAGGGGGCTATTGAGGAGATCAAGGGTGCGTTACATAGGGAATTTCAGATTAAGAATTTGGGATCTCTAAGATATTTTTTGGGTATTGAAGTAGCGAGGGCCAGAGAGGGGATTGTTATCAACCAAAGAAAGTATACATTGGAGTTGTTGGAACAAGCTGGCTTTATGGACTCCAAACCTGCCAAGAGTCCAATGGAGACTCATGTCAGTCTTACGCATGGTGATTCACCGTTGATTGCAAATGTTCCAGCGTATAAGAGACTCATTGGAAAATTGATATACCTTACTATTACCAGACCGGACATTGCTTTTCCCGTACAACAGTTGAGCCAGTTTCTCGATTGTCCAACAGAGAATCACTTGAAGGCAGCGCACAGAGTGTTGAGGTTCCTTAAGGGGACAGTTGGACAGGGGCTACTATTTCCCAGCTCAGGTGATCTTAGGCTAAAGTGCTTTGTGGATTCTGATTGGGGTGGTTGTAAGGAGACCAGGAAATCAGTGACCGGATATTGTGTATTTCTGGGAGGAGCTTTAGTTTCGTGGAAAGCAAAGAAGCAGTCTACAGTGTCCAAGTCTTCAGCAGAAGCGGAGTATAGAGTGCATCGGTAGTGTGTGAGATACAGTGGTTGTTGTACATGTGCAAGGATTTAATGATGGCTAATCAGGTGCCTGTGGAAGTTTTTTGCGATAGTAAGAGTGCAATTTATCTTGCGGAGAATCCCGTTTTCCATGAACGGACCAAGCATATTGAAATAGATTGCCACATAGTGAGGAATAAGTTACTGGAGGGGATGATTAAGCTAATGCCTATCAGGACTGAGCTGCAATTGGCGGATCTTTTCACAAAAGCCTTGGATGTAAAAAGATTGCAGTGTCTGGTGGACTCCCTTGGAACGTACAATATATATGCCAAGCGCAGCTTGAGGGGGGGTGTCAAAGCTATTAAAGATTGTGATGGTTGTGGTTGATGTTCGTGAGGTTGAAGGTGAACGGCAGCTGGGTTGTTTCGTAGTTGAAGCAAGCAGCTGAGGTGCAGGTTGGAGGGAATTGCGAAGAAGATGAAGTCTAAAGCGGGAACAGTTTAAAATGGTCGAAGTTACTATTTTGCCCCTGCTTTCTGTTATGACTTAGTTGTAATAGTAAGGGTACTTTCGGCATTATGCATTTAGACGGTTATTTTTCGTTTTTGGCCGATTTATACCAGAGCACAGCTGCTCTGCAGAACTGATTCATTCTGTAGAAAATTGATATGGTTTTCATTCCTTCTTCCTCGGCAGTTATTCCTCTCTCGTGATATTTTCTCTTCCTCTCTTCGATTATCTTGTCAATTTCATTTGTTGTTCAATAATTTCACAACAAAGCAAAGTCATGAAAATATATAGCACAGCAGCAAGAAAATAGAGAAGAAAAAATACATACCCATGTTGCCTGCTCCAAAAGGTACAAGCAACAACAGTGGTGAACCACCCTTGCAGGAATAGAAGAAGCTGCTAGACAACATCAAAACAAGCCCCATTGACAATACGCACATGTGCGGAAGAAAAAGCAGCTACATCATGCACAATAAACACAATAAATCACAACATCGAAAAGAGGTAGAAATGTACCCAGGTGGCCTGCATCCACAATAGATGCAGGTCGCAATCCTTGTAAAGTAGTCAGCGGAGCATGCGCTATAACCGAATGTATGGTGAGTGAACATCCATAAGACAACCTCTAACTGTGTCTAGCAAATCCTAGATGCCTGGGAATAGAGATAAATATTGATGTAGCTGTGCATGCTATGCTAGATAATGTGTGTTGGCCTGGTGCGTAATGTAAGAGATTGAGTGTGTACCAAGGCATAATAATTTCGCTAGATGATTATTGCTACATACGCATGTGTCGGGGGCTACCCATTAATGTATGAACGAATCACACGCACAAGCAACAATGAATCAACCTTTAAGTCAATAAAGTGATAAGTCCTGACAAAGAATGGCATGGCTAGAAGGGCAGCCTGTAGTTCCGCTGTCAAAGGCGTCCCAAGTGGTAATGGAAAGATATTGCACCCACTAACTCACCTGTAGTATTACGAAGGACAGCACCCCCCCGCAGAATGCGCTACATGAGCCGCATCTACATTCAATTGGTATCTTCCAGAACGGGTTAAATGTAAATAGATGACCCAAGCTCGACGCGACTGTAACTTAGGAGAGATCCTAAGAGCATGCAGTTATGGGTCATAATTTGCATATTTTGTTTGATTGATGGACAAGCACCAAGTGTATATATTATGCCAGACGTTGTTGGACAGATGGTATGTTGAAAGACCGATCACCATAAATTATGCATGTGTAGTGACGCCAGATTGACCAAACTATAATATTTGGAACAATAAGATGAAGGCAACCCTTTAAGGTATTGACATTAGACGACATCCACCATTGTAGTAAATATGAATGAATAGTGGCAGGAGGAACGACTGGACTAGATATAACACTGGCATAAAAAGCCCAAAGACCCTGAATAAGTGAGCAACGCAACAGGATATGGTCTCCCACCCCTTGCTCTTGACAACAAAAAGGGCAAATACTAGGAAAAGGGACTGCAGAGGAGGCGATATTCTCCGAAAATGGAGTTGCTCGATGTTGTAGTCTCCATAAGAATAATTGAATCACCGGCTATTGTAATTTATGTCAATATATTTTTGAGAAAGACAAGAGGAGCGCACTGGCCTACATAAATCATAGGCAGTACGAAGCGTGAAACTACCTGACGCTGCTAAAGTCCTTGTCCAGTCATCGCCCCGGGTTCAGAGTGTGACCTACATAAATGATGAACCGAGCATAATCTCTTCTACGTCATCGAATAAGTGAGCTTAGGCGAATAGTTCCCACACTGCCCGTACTTGGACCAAAGAAAGGTTTGCCATAGTCCAGTAGTTATGCCATAGCTTACACATATAAGCTTGCTGAAGCACATCCAATCGTTGTATACTAAGACCTCCCTCGTTTAGTGGATAGAAAAGATCCTGCCATTTAACTCAGTGATGCTTAGAGGTGTCCATCGTTGATCCCATAAAAACTACAGATTCTCCGATGTATGTGACGAATAATGCTCATCGACAGAGATATAGCCGACAATGTATGAAGCAGAATAAATGAGAGAACCTGCTTAATGAGAATAAGTCTCTCAGCATACAACAGAAAACGATTGTACCAATCCAATAACTTCTCATCAAAGTGGAGAAGAAGATGATTAAAATATTGCAATTGTGGGCGGCTTATACAAGAACAACAACAACATATACCCAGTATATCCCAATAACAGCAAAAGCTATCGCCAGGGTCTGGAGAGAGTGAGTGGCAGGCAAACAATACCTCCATCGTAAAGGATAGAGAATTTGCTTCCAGCGAGCCCTCGACTCCATATGTGCCTGCATAGACACATAACGCACGAAAAATAATGCAAGACAAAGACAAACAAAAAATGCAAAGTCAACCTAATGCTGAGCGAGTATTTACACCCCTTTATATATATTCTAAGCTGCCCATATATCCTGCCTAAACCTTGCTAACCTTAATCCTCCGTCTCCATATGCTCCTCTCTTGGACCATGTCCAGAGAGATGCAAATCTAATAGGTCATTTCTAATCTAATCCTCCCAAGTCAGTTTGGGCCTGCTTTTACTTCTTTTCCCCTCTACAAGGAAGCTTGCCGTTGTCTGTATCCGCTTGACATGCCCAAACCATCTCAGTATCCCCTCCCTTATCTTATCCGCTATACTAGCCACCCTTAGCCTTTCCCGAAATACCTCATTTCTGAGCCGCTCTAGCTTTGTATGCCCACAAATCCACCTTAGCATCCTCATCTTAGCCACTTCCATCCTCTGCAACTTGTCCTCTTCATCGCCCAACAGTTTGTCCCATATAACATCGTCGGCGGCATTGCCACCCTATAAATTTTTTCTTTTAATTTAGTTGGAAAATTCTGGTCACACAGCACCTCTGAGGCCGCTATTCACCTACACCAACCTTCTTGAACTCGGTGCGCTACATCGTTATCTATGTCCCCATCCTGTTTTACAAATGATCCTAGGTACTTGAACTTACTTACCTATGGTACCACTTGACCCTCGATGGTGAGCTGGCTATTCTCACCGTCGGTTGTGCCGCTGAAGTCGCAGTGCAGATATTCAGTCTTAGAACGACTAATCCTTAGGCCTTCTCTCTAAAGCCTGTCCCCACTGCTCTAATCTGATATTCAGTGTATGTCTACTCTCAGCGGCTAATACAATATCATCAGCAAAAAAGCATACACCACGGAACTGCCTCATGGATCGTCTTTGACAACTTGTTGAGGAAACTATAAAAAGTAATAGGCTCAAAGCAGACAATTGATGTAGGCCTACTTCCACCAAAAAGAAGTCTGTATTCCCCATAGGCGTACGGACAGTTGTTTTCGTCCTAGCAAACATATATCTAATTATGTCTGTATACCTCATATGAACTCCTCTTCCATCCAGACTATCCCAAATCAGTCTACGTAGCACACTATCATACGTTTTTCAAGATCGATGAAGCCCATATGTAGATTGCGCTTCTTTTCCCGATACTTCTCCATCATTATCCTTATGATGTGTATTTCTTCCGTAGTTGATTGTCCTTGTATGATACCGAATTGGTTCACCGTAACCTGAGTTTCTCCATTAATTCTGTGTCGATTACTCTCTCCCGTAACTTCATAGCATGGCGTAGCAACTTTATCCCCCGATAATTCTCGTAACACTGTGCATCTCCTTTGTTCTTATATAGCGGGACCACGACACTCCTTCACCACTCATTTGGCATTTTTCCTGTTTTGAAAATAAGGTTGAATAGAGTAGTTAGCCATTGAACTCCTTCCTCACCGAAATACTTCCACGCCTCAATCGGTATGTTATTCTGGCCAACTGCCTTAGCTCTTCCCATCTTCTTAAGTGCTCTCATCACTTCTCCTTGTGCGATTCTCTGACATTCACAGTTATTATGTTGTTGTTTTTGTGTAGTGATGAAAAGAGGAATGCCAAGGTACTTAACTAGTAGCGTGGTCGAAGACATTTGAAGTAAAGTTTCCATGCAATGTACTCGAAAAGCGGAGACATTAGGTGGACATATAAGATGACTCTTATGAAAATTAACTCTTTCACATGTGACACTCTGATACTGCAATAGAAACCTCCTAAATCTCCACAACATTAGATTGGAACCATTAAGGAGAATAGGTAGATCGTTTGCAAATGCCAAGTGTGTTATGGCAGGCCGAATTTAGCCTACTGAATAAGGATGCAAGCGCCATCACAAAGTAATCTATTATGTTCACGGGAGAAACCCTCAGAGGCTAAAATGAACAACATGGGAGACAAAGGACTTCCTTGCTTGACACCCTGTGGAGGCTAAAAGAAGCCACAAGGCACCCCATTCACAAGAATTGATATGTGAGTACTACAGAGATAGTGCATGATCATACGAATGAAATGTGGAGAGCAACCAAATTGCGTTAATAACACCTGAAGGAAAGACCAGCTCACTTGATCAAAAGCTTTCTGCATGTCTAACTTTATCATAATATTATTATCGCGGGTCTTTTTGGTCAACAAGTGTGTCATCTCCTGTGCAAGAATAACCTACCCCGCAATGTCATGTCAGGTACAAAATTGGATTGTTTAGGAGAGACTAGTTTAGGGAGTAAAAGCCCAAGCCGTGTGGCAAGAATAGGAGTCCATACCTTTGCAATGAAGTTGGATAAACTAATAGGTCAAGAATGAGCAAATGTAGTCGAAGAGGAGGACTTGGGAATAAAAGTGAGTAATGTACTGCCTATAGCACGTAGAATAGGAAATGCCAGAAAAAATTCTTGGATAGCTTTATGGGCATCAACATGTACAATATCCCAACAAGTATGGAAAAAATGTCGATTATAACTATCAGGTATCACGACACTATGAGGATCTAGATGCTAGACTGCATCCCTAACATCCTGTAATGATGGCATCATGGTAAGAGCCGCATTGTCTGAGGAGATTAGCACCGTTGGAACGTAGGACAAAAGCTCATCCAGATGTTCCACACTTTCAGCTGTAAACAAGTCTGTATAATAGCGAATGGCTTCCTACTCAATTATGTCACTAGTATCGCAAACAACCCCTACTGTTGTGCGAATAGTATGGATATGTTGGCGCCGGCGTTGATCCTTTACATAGTTGTCGAAGTATTTTGTGTTTGCATCCCCAGTCTGTAGCCATTTAACCCGTGGTTTTTGCTCCCAGAAAATCAACTCTCTCTTGGCTACAACTTTATAGGTTTCTAAGGCTTCCTAGTGAGCCATACAATTAAGAGAAGTCCGATGTGCATCAAAAATACGTTCCTTCCGCGCCACCTCATATTCTAGTCGTGTTAGATTATCAAAAATATCCCAAAGATGTTTATGTTACACTGATGCATGTCCGCTTTCAAATGAAGAAGTTTATCGTATAAACAACACATGCCCCCAATTGTCTGATAACACTACCACGCACCTTTTAAAAAGTGATGAAATCCGAACGGTTCGTCTATGCGTTCAAGAAACGAAATGGTTGTGGTCTAGTGAATGCATCACTCACACAACTCAACAAAGGAGGACAATGATCAGAGGTGTTATGAGACAAATCATGGACTTTTAAAGTTGCTAAATGATCACAGAACAATGTTGAACAAAGAAAACAATCAAGGCGACGCTTGATCGTGCCAAGGCCACACCCACTAACCCAAGTGAACGGAGAACCCTCAAAATGTATATCCAACAAAGAACAACTATCGACACATTCTGTAAACTCCTCCAATGAAGATAAATTAGGGATCGCTTGACCTTGATGTTTAGTAACAAATAAAAAGCTGTTAAAATCACCACCCACTAACCATGGATCTTGCCGTCAATGGAATAGACCAAGCAGTTCTAACCAAAGCCACTTTCTATCTGTAACTGTATAGAGGCCATATACAGCTATGTACCAGAAAGTAAACTCTATCCCATGCACTGCAAAGCAAAAGTGTGTGGCTTGCTCCCCATGTTCCACATCTAGTAACCGAAAGATCTTAGTGGACCAAAAAAATCCAAATTTCATTGTAACATGTTGTATGAGAGTTTGAAAACCCAAATTTAAGTTGATATCGAGTGAGATGGATGGAGTGTATCTTAGGGTACATGAGTACCAATAGTTTAATCCCATGTTGATGAATAAGTCGTCAAACAAGCACCAAAGTGGTGCCCAAACCCCCTACATTCCATAATAAGATGTTCATGGTAAAGTGATGCTTGGGGATTTTGTGAAACCTTGACGTCTTGACCATATAATTATGGATCTTGGAGGATGAGGTGGTAAAGCTGCACGAGATCGACAATGGTAGCATGCAGGAGAAATGGTAGATCAATAGGAGAAAGGTCACCGGTATTAAGATGCATGGCTGCGATGCGACGACTTATCAATGAGGAAAAAAGCTCCATACTGTCAAAGGAGAAGAAGAAGGCGGTGTAAAACATGACGTGACGATTGGTAGTTGTGATCCGTGTCATTGGCAGCATACATCGTAGGATGAAGCAGAGAATCAATGATTGAGATGTTTACTTGGTGATATCAGTTGGAAGAAGCACAAAGGAAGGTGAATGGCATGGTGATCCCGCAATTTACAGAGGAAGCTGGCTGAAGTGCGAATGAAGAAGAAAGTAAGGGAAGCAGGAAACGTTTAAATGTGGAGAAATGACAAAAATATCCCTGACATTTGTATAGTTGTAGCGGTAACTGTAGGGGCTTTCTTGTAAATTTTCTAGTTGCTCTCAGTTTCTTCAGAAGAAGCTAACTTGGTGCAAATTTTCTGTAACCGTTTTTTATTCCAGAAGATATTGATTTCTTCCTCTCTTTCATTCTCTCTTTCTCTCACGCATCAAAGTTCATCAATCTTCTTTGATTCTTCTGCTGATTGTTGTCTGATTCTCGATTGATATATAAAATTTACATGGTATCAGAGAGAGTGTATAGATGAACTTTGGTACATTCATGGCGTCTAACAATTTTCCTTCGAATAATTCCCCTTCTTCGTTAAGTAATCCTCAGCCTGCGAATGTTATTACGGATCCAACGGAAGATAAGTTTTATGTCCATCCTAGTGATAGTCCTTCCTTAATTTTGGTGCAACCACTTCTTGATGGAAACAATTATCATAGTTGGAGTAGATCAATGAGACGTGCCTTGGAGTCAAAGAACAAATTAGTTTTTGTTAATGGAATGCATCAGAGGCCAGCAGAAGCAACACGCAGGTATAATGCTTGGATCAAAGCTAATAATATGGTGGCATCATAGCTGGTAAATTCTTTAACCCCTGCAATTGCTCAAAGTGTTATGTGGCTGGATAATGCAGTGGAAATCTGGAATGATTTGTTGTTTAGATATGGTAATGTTGATTCATTTAGGCTTTCTGATTTACAAGAGACGTTTTATGCTGTAAAACAAGAAAGCAGTACAGTGACAGAATACCATACGAAGCTAAAAGGAATATGGGAAGAATTGTCTATATTAATGTCAATTCCTAACTGCGAATGTGGCAGATGCACCTATAATTTGAATGCCAAGATTAACAAGTTTATTGAAGATGATTGTGTAATCAAGTTCTTGAAAGGACTTAATGATGATTTCGAAGCAGTTAAATCACAAATTCTACTGTCAACACCGCTGCCTGATCTTAAAACTGCTTTTGCGATGGCAATTAAGTAGGAGAGAAAGATGACATATGCATCTAATCAGAATCAGTTTATAAATAATCATTCTGCAGTGATGAATATAAGCTTCGGTAATCAAGGAAGATCCATTACATATAATCCCAAGTGCTATAACAATGTGCTTATTTCAAATGGACTATTTCCAAAGCCTCATGGAAGAGGCTTTGGAAGGGGAAATGCGAAGTTTAATCAGAATTCCTATAGAACACCCTACTTTACACACTGCAACATGGTTGGACACACTGTTGATAGGTGTTACAAGAAACATGGCTATCCCCCAGGGTTCAAACCAAAAGGTCAAGTAAATCTTGTATGTGGAGATGGGAGGTCACAGCCGCGGAGTGACATAATGAACCAAGGGGAGTATGAGGGATCTGAAGGTTATGAGGAGAACCAAGAAGGATTTGTGATGCCACCACCATTCACAGTAGACCAATATTCACAACTGCTCCATATGTTGCATGAGCACCGAGACAAAGGAGGTAGAGATGTTGCTGAGTCCAATGGTACTGCCACCAACTACCATTCAGTCTTGTCAGCACAGTAGGCTAATGACTCTGGTAAGAATGCAGGTAATATATTTTGTAACAATTTAAATATATGGATACTGGACTCTGGAGCAACTGATCATGTGTGTCATGACTTAAGCCTCTTTGATTCCTATCATACTCTTGATTCTCTTTTTGTAAAATTGCAAGACAAATCCCTTGTAAAAGTGTTTCATGTTGGAACAGTACAGTTAATCCAAACCTTACCCTAACAGATGTCTTCCATGTTCCATCATTTGCATTCAACTTTCTATCCTTGAGTAAGCTAACCAAACACAGATTTATTACTGTCTCATTCCACCATAATGTCTGCTGCATTCAGGACCTATGGACTAGGAAGATGATTGGTTCAGCTGAGGAGAATCATGGACTCTATCATCTTCATAGAACTGCTAAGGTCATCCCACAGTCAAAAACACTCTCAGTCACTTCTTCTGCATCTTGGTCATGGCATGCCAGACTGGGGCATACGTCTCCTGCCAGGCTAAAGGATGTACATAAAATGGATCCAACAATCATTTTAGAACCTGATGAGATAAGTAAATGTATAGTGTGCCCGCTGGCTAAACAAAAGAGAATCCCATTTCCTGTTTCCCATTCAGTTTCTTCAGCTCCCTTTTCCCTTATACATATAGACATTTGGGGACCATATAAGTTCCCCACAATGTACAAATAATGATATTTTCTTGCCATTGTTGATGACTACAGCAGGTTCTATTGGGTATATCTGATGAAATGTAAATCTGAGACAAGATCCATTGTGCAAAGCTTTTGTGAATATGCAGTAATTCAGTTTGATCATAATGTTAAAGTTATTAGAACTGATAATGGGCAAGAATTCAGTATGAAACAATTTTATGCTTCTAAAGGCATTGTACACCAGACAAGCTATGTGTACACCCTGCAGCAAAATGGGATCGTAGAAAGAAAGCATCAACATATCCTTTCAATGGCCAGGGCCCTTAGATTTCAGTCACAAGTGCCTTCAATGTACAGGGGTTTTTGCATCCAACACTCGGTATACCTTATAAACCTGATACCTACACCCCTGTTAAATAACCAAACTCCTTACCAACTACTATACAACAAGCCACCTTCATATTCCCACCTCAAAGTCTTCGGTTGCTTGGCCTTTGGAACCGATACACAACCAGTCAAGGACAAATTTGCCCCAAGATCCAGGAAGAGCATTTTTTTGGGACTGTCATATACCACAAAAGGGTATGTATTGCAGGATCTTAATACAAAAGATGTATATGTCTGTAGAGATGTTACTTTTCAGGAAACTGTCTTTTCCTATGCTACCAAGCCCAGTCACAATGAAATATCCTTGCCTGTCTCATTGCCCGCAGAACCATACTCACAACCATATGATGACTCACCATGTTATCCTCAAACTTCATACCCAACATCTGTTGTTAATCCATCTTCTACATCACCTAAGCCTATTTCACCACCATCGCTAGCACATGATCATAATCCTTGTCCTCTGCTTCCTACTTCTAACACTGAGACTAATTCACCAATGTCTCCCATGGAAATATCATCCCATTCTCCTTTGCCTCATGGTCAGCTAGTAATTGAACTGCCTCCTCTTGAACATTCTGATAACAAAAACCAGAGACCTGAGCGTCTTATGCGTGTTCCTATTATTTGTAGGATTACTATTGCAGTCAGTTTTCAAAGTCTTCTCAGCCAACTGGTCATACATCCCCTTATCCCTTACATAAGTATTTCACATTTGCATCTTTGGCTCCAGCGTACAAAGCATATATCTTAAATTTGAGCACACATACAGAACCTCAATCTTATCTAGAGGCATCAAGTTCTTCTGTATGGCAGGAGGCAATAGGAGTAGAGTTAGCAGCACTGGAAGCTAACAAAACGTGGTCTGTAGTGCCCTTACCCCAGTCAAAATCCCTATTGGATGCAGGTGGGTTTATAAAACCAAACTAAAGCCTGATGGAACGGTGGAGAGACACAAGGCTAGATTGGTTGCAAAGGGGTACAATCAGCAATTTGGAGTTGACTATCAGGACACATTTTCCCCCGTTGCAAAGATGACTACAGTAAGAGTGGTACTTGCCCTTGCAGCACAACACCAGTGGCCTATACATCAGATGGACGTGAACAACACATTCCTACATGGTGATTTGCACAAAGACATATACATGAAGCCTCCCCCTGGAATGGTACTCTCAGATCCAACTATGGTGTGCAAGTTAGAAAAGTCATTATATGGGCTAAAGCAAGCTAGCAGAGAATAGAACACTACCTTGACTCAATTTTTGATCTCTCAGGGGTTTTCTCAATCCAAAGCAGACTATACCCTCTTCACTAAATCAATAGGAATTGTCCTGGTCGTTTTTCTAGTATACGTTGACGATATAATAGTGACCTGTTCTTCAGACGTTTACATTTCTTAGATTAAGCAGGCTCTGAACAGAAGATTTCAAATCAAAGATCTAGGGAATTTCAAATATTTCCTTGGCATTGAGGTAGCCAAGGCAAGGTGGAGTTCACATCAATCAAAGAAAATACACACTTGAGTTGTTGGAACAAGCTGGCTTCCTGGATTCTAAACCAGCCAAGAGCCCAATGGAAAGCAGTCTGAGACTTACACATAATGATTCACCGTTGATAAAGGACACTTCACAGTACAGAAGGTTAATAGGAAAGCTACTTTATCTCACTATTTCTAGACCTGATATACCATTCCTGGTGCAACAACTTAGCCAATTCCTGGACTGCCCTACTGAAAACCACCTTAAGGCCACGCACAGAGTCCTAAGATACATTAAAGGAACCATAGGACAAGGTCTACTGTTTCCTAGAACTGGAGGTTTAGAGATGAAAGCGTTTGTAGCCGCAGACTGGGGAGGTTGCAATGAAACAAGTAGGTCCATCACAGGCTATTGCGTGCTCCTTGGAGAGGCTTTGGTTTCTTGGAAATCAAAGAAGCAGACCATGGTATCTAGATCTTCAGCAGAGGTGGAGTATAGAGCAATGGCAGTGGTTACATGTGAAGTTCAGTGGCTCACTTATCTATTGAAAGACTTGGTAGTTCATATTGGCAAACCAGTTGAGGCGTTCTGCGATTGTAAGAGTGCTATATACATAGCTAAAAACCCAATATTCCATGAGAGGACCAAACATATAGAAATTGATTGTCATATGGTCAGGGATAAGTTGCAAGAAGGTGTGATCAAGCTGATGCCAGTAAGGACTGAGTTACAGTTGGCCGATATGTTTACTAAGCCTCTTGATTCTAGAAGATTGAGTGCTTTATGTGGTGCATTAGGAACTTATAACATTTACTCCAAGCTTAGCTTGAGGGGGGGGGGTGTCCAAGGAGAAGTAGAAGACGGTGTAAAACATAACGTGATTACTGGTAGTTGTGATCCGTGTCATTGGCAGCATGCATCGTAGGATGAAGCAGAGAATCAACGATTGAGATATTTAGTTGGTGATATCAGTTGGAAGAAGCACAAAGGAAGGTGAGTGGCATGGTGATCCCGCAATTTACGGAGGAAGCTGGCTGAAGTGCGAATGAAGAAGAAAGTAAGGGAAGCGGGAAACGTTTAAATGTGGAGAAATGACAAAAATATCCCTGACAGTTGTATAGTTGTAGCGATAACTGTAGGGGCTTTCTTGTAAATTTGCTAGTTAGTTTTCTTCTTTAAAATGCTCTCAGCTTCTTCAGAAGAAGCTAACTTGGTGCAAATTTTCTGTAACCATTTTTTATTCCAGAAGATATTGATTTCTTCCTCTCTTCATTCTCTCTTTCTCTCACGCATCAAAGTTCATCAATCTTCTTTGATTCTTCTGCTGATTGTTGTCTGATTCTCGATTGATATATAAAATTTACACATACTACAATCATCAAGCGAGGAGATCAAATCCAATACCTCCTTACGCACCTATTCTGCAATATCTGTGTCTGTGGGAGTGTCCCCTCGAGACAATACAAGATGGCGGACTTGTCGTTGAAGCTCATCAATTTCATAGTCCGACACATTCACTAACTGCAGATCATCTGGTAGGCATGGATTGGTCTTAATTGTTGGGCGTCCTAACCACAAAACATCCTGTGTCAAAGATACATGAACACCCAAGGGAGTGCGTACCCCAGAAAGAAAATGGTAGTCCACAACAGCAGGATCAGAGAGTATATCAGTAGGAGGAGTTGAGTGAACAACAACCCCTGTAGTGGTTGGATGGCTGCTTGGTAACATCATATGTGGGATGTGAAGGTCTCTGTGGTGCTTACCTGCAGGTTTGGACGTCATGGCCTAGAATACGATAATCATGGAAAAATAACGGGACATCCTCATATTCCACCGCTAGATAGAATTCATATTTGCCTGCTTGAACGTGAAGATTGGTGGATCGCAGCTTAGAGAGATCTAGCTCAACACACACCCAAATGACAGAAGGACTTAGACCCTTAATGGTTGCAGAATCAAGACGCAATGGGGTGCCTACCATCTGGGCAACATCAAATATTGCAGCTTGACTTTGCAGAAAAACTGGAAGATCAGGTATAGACATCCATACTGGCACAATCGTTTTGTCATATTTGGGATCATAACAGGCGTCCACTTTGTAACTCGCTTGAACGAGTATAAAAGAAACAATGATAATCACCTTGATTATGAAACGTGATGAGAACATACTTATCATCCAGAATACCCAACTTGGGTGTTACCTTGAATCCAATGCGCTCCAACGAGGCCTCTCATTGTTTCCTTATCGAACAACCTGTAGCGCCCTGCTCTCGAGCCCTAATATCGAGAACAGTGCACCCGCCGTATCTCACTAAGGAGCATACAAAGCGTCGAATCAATCTCTTACTTGTCAAAATGACGTAGAAATTTTTCTCGCGAAAACGTAAATCATAACTTAAATTAACTCTAATAATCGTCATTACATTAATGGATAAAAATTCTGATAATAAAAGTAATTAGGAAGTCTGTGAAAATCCCCAAAAGATAACTACGAAAAATCAGCTGCAGAGTTCCTCTCGTATCCTAGCTGCAGCTATCAACCAGCCCACTCAGCTATGTCTGTCCCGTCCTCAACAAAGATGTGCTCGTAGTCCTCATCCGGCTCACCTGGGAAGTAGGGGTGAGTGACAGAAATCACCCAGTAGATGCCCGCCTCAAACAAATACAAAACGTACATACCGAAATGATATAGCCACATAGCACATAAACATGATATAACATATAGCACATACATATAAAATAACATGCATAAGATAAAGTAAATGCAGCAAGTAAAGCACTCCATGTAAAAATGCGCAAGTACGTGATGCATACTCAATCAACGTGTCACACGCAACAAAGTCATGTCACACATAATGCCAATATCCATACCGTGCAATGCATGAACCCGGGTCCTACTGAGTGGCTGCAGGTCGTACACCCCACAGTCACCATACTGAGTGTGCGTGGCCGCGCCACTACACACCATCCTGAGTGTCGTGGCCCCGCCACCGTACACCATTCTGAGCGTCCGTGACCCGTACGTCACGACCCGCCATCATGCAATGCACGTGCCATGAATGCAATAACACAATCGCCTGAGGCCACTGGCCCATCCTCACCATCCTCCGGCACTCAATATTTGGCTTTGTGAAATTTCTGAATATTGGAAAGTTGTTATTTATCGCCACCCTTATTTTTCCTTAGCTTGTATTAGTTTACTAGAATTTTCTACTAATTTCCCCTATGTTTCCCTTACTTAATTCTATTTATTACTATTAATTTTTAGTTACTTAAATTTACCAAACTTCAGAAATTAAGTGAAAATAATTTAATTTTAACCTTTTATATTTTCTAGAATTTATTTGAATTTATTGATATTTAATTATATTTTCCTGGCCTGATCCGCCAGACCCGATACATTTTTTTTGAGAGGTTAATGGACCGCCTTCGGCCCGAACCGCTGGCCAGTCGACCCGGTCCGTTGGCTGGCCTATTCTCCGTCTTACTTTAATTAATTATTTATTTGTTTAATAGATGTTCCACCAGTGGCAACCCGCGCTGTGATTCGTTTTTCGTTCCCAACCCCCGTTTTCTTCTATTTCCAGTCTATAGGAACCTATTCTAAGGCAAAACACAACTTTTTTAAAGGCTCCTAATGTAAAAGTTCCTCCTTTTTTCCCCCAATTCTTTAAGGGTGTTTTGTTTTCGATCCAATCATACCACTAATTTCACACACATACACGCACATAGCAGCCATAAACTATCTCATGCTTTCCAACATATACAAAATTAACAACTTAAACAAATAAAAACAATGAAATACATTATTATATCATCAAAGCATGCATGAATCATACCCGTTTGAGGGGGAAGAGGCACATACCTTTTTGACGAATTAACTTCATTCTCCTCTAGGCTCGAATCTAAACAATTGTAGTATAAACATCAATACCTAATAACAAAGGTTAATTTGACTTACTTAAAATAATTAGCGCATAGCAATCTATTGTATTTTTTTTTAACGATATGCACCCAAAAGAAGATACGAACAACAATATTTACTTCTCAGCATCTATTTCTTCTCTTTCACAAATTATGTATTTGCATGATGTAAATTTCGGCTAAACTGACAAACTTTCATTTACCTCATTCATTCACATGCTATTCTTATTGCTTCACCCATTAAGCTATGGCCGAAAGTGCCAGTGTTTTATTTCTTCAAAACTCATTTTTTTTTCTTATGCTATTAGCCTATAAACTGTGCAATACACACATATATTCATTAATACATTAGCTTTGCAAAAGAAATCAAATGTATGTGTATATGTATGTGTGTGTGTATATATATATATATATATATATATATATATATTTCTTTTAATTGATGGCCATTCGGCCAGAATCTCAAATTCAAAGCCTTTCATGCTTACTTGCACATTTACAATTTTCAAATGCATATCTTTATATACATAATCGTAAAAATTTAAGTTCTGACCGATTGCAAATTTCCAATTCATTAAGCATAGAATTTCGGCATATACACATCAACAACATATTTTATTCAATTCCTTATACATATACATCCATCCGATCGCGCGCGCACACACACACATATATATATATATACACACATTCAATTATGAAACCATATATACTTATGCATGATCCAAAGTTTAATACGAACATAACGTATAGAACTTTTGCAAAACATAATAAGTATAGGGAGATTACTTACATGATTCAATATACTATACCGTACGATTGGGTTGGACTTGTTGGAAACCAAAATAAATTTCCTTCTTCACCTAAGATGCCTAGCCGAATAGATGGAGAAGAGAAATTAGTTGTTGCTGTTTGCCTACTGACTTTGGTGGAGACAAACAAAATTGTGGTTCTCTCTGTTGAAGGCTGACGGCTGGGAGAAGGGGAGGGTTTGAAGAGAAATTTGTTTTTTTCTGTTTTCGTTTGGACTGAGAGGGGGCGGCAGGCAGGAATTTTGGGAGGGTTAGGGTTGGTTTATTAATATAGATAGGTATAAGAATATACTAGGTATATTCCTAATGGATAGGTCCTATCTTCTTTTCCTATTCCCTTTCAAATACTATTTGATAATTATTAAGTTTATCCTACCTTTATAAATTTTAAATTTTTTTTTACTCATGAACGACACGGGATGTAACACAACCATTCCAGAAAGATCCCACAATAGAATACCGATATGGTTGCGAAAGCTACACAACTTCTTCATCTGTGAATTTGATAGATGGCATCCCTTGGAATTTTGTTATTGCACGTGGTCGTATTGCTGCAGAGTGTGAAACGACATACGTAAAGGTGCGCTGCGATGGGGCCACTGCCACTGGAGGTGATGATGGCATGATCTGCGCTTGAGGCAGTGGATCGTTAAATGAGGGATACAACATGCCCTGGAGAAGAGATGAGAGGATGTTGCGGGTGGATCAACACCATCGGCGAGACACCGGAGGAGAAACAACATTCCAATAGTGGTCGATCGCTGTCGTCCAAGGAACCTCAAAGAGAAAACCTAATTCTAGAATCATATATACATATACATGTGTGTGTATGTTTTTTTAATAAAAGGAGTTCATAGACTAATGCTTTTATTATGATGCCCTCACTTATGACGGAGGAATACCGTTAAAACATAAAAGTTCAAAGCATAATAGAATGAAACTACTTAAAGAACAAAAGGTAGTGATGTGTAATCCGCTAAGGGGAAGGGGAAATAAGTCCCATCCAAAAGGGATATGATATGTCTTATTAAAACCTTGACAAGCAAAACCGCCCTTGTGGATAAAATCTTGCACGAAGGAAAAGAGTACATATTTATCCGATTTGGGATAGCAAGAGTATAATGAAACGAACAGCCTGGAGTTGTAAGTTTGTGGTGTCGTCCATCGGAATGTATGTGAGCATTAGCGTTCGCCACCATCCATGAAAAAAACATGTCAAATGTGAGTGTCTGCCAACGTAAAAGGTAAAACAGTAATTGTACCGAAATCAAAAACATACCCAGCCTGCCTGCATCCAGAAGAATGTAGGCATCAATTATGTTGAATTGCCAATCCATATGGAAGACCAAGATGTCAAACATGTTGAAGATGTCCGGTGCTAATATCCAGTGAGACACAGCTGCGTACCATAGGTGGTAAAGACGTCGTAGTAAAGTGACATGTGGAAGCATTGTACAAACCATATTGAGCTAAATAATGCACTGTTAAATTGGCTTCTCGATACATATGCTGAACTAAGGTATGAGTCTGTCTGACCATTGCATGTAGCTTACATAAATGATATGCATGTGGCGTGAGAGATAAATCAGTAAGGAATGTCAACAACGCCAGACAATCTATCTCAAGAATAATATTCAGATGAGAAGGTAAGAAATATAGGAGGCCAAATAATGCAGCCTGTGTTTCTGCACAAAACGTCGGAGTCAATGGCAGACAAAATGATATTGCTCTTAAGCATGCGCCAGAAGAGTCTCGCAAAATGGCACAGTCCGCAGAAAATCGTCACCCCACCACCGCGTACGTATTAAACTTTAATCATCCAGAGGTGGGGACAGCCATCACACTACCTGAATTCGATGTGTACGCAATGGAGATAGCAGACCCGAGTGTTGTAGTGATAAGGAACCTGAAGCAAGCTTCGTACTGTCTATTCTTTTCCCCCAAAGATAAATGTCGGTGCAGATTGCAGACACTAGAGAGAGCGCACTCTAAGTAGTGTCATTACCATATATAATAGATGTGTATGAGCGCCAAATATTAAAACAATAATACCAGGAACAGTGATCCGTAAAACTCCCTTCACCGAATTAGAAGAGATTGAAGCCACCATGACATTAGATATTGCCATAATTGTGTACTTGCAGGAAATACTCCATCCAAACAAGATGAATAATGGACCCATATGGAGCGAATACTTTGATAATGCAAGAACAAATGTGAGACCTCAACAGATGATTGCTTACAAAATGGGCAAATGGTTGGCTTTATCACAAGAAAGATATATAAATAGTCTTCCAAAGGCAATGCCCTATGCGACAGATGCCAGAGAAAGTTACTGATGGCTGGACGCTGCTGTTTATGCCAGACAAATAGAGAGAAAATTAATTTCGGACAAGATTCTCGACATAACTCAAAGGCCGAATGTAAAGAAAAAATACCAGAAGAAGTAAGCGTCCAAATAAGTGTATCACCATCCCAGGTACATTGTGAAATACCGCGTGGGTGAAATTGGAAAATTAGTTTCCTTGTAGGAGAGTCATGTAAGCGCATTATGTAATCATTCCTTAGACTGTATTTTGCCACCATGTACCTACTCTGCAACATTGTCCGCTGATGATGTTGCCACCAGATACGACAACAATACGCATCCTGTAAGGTGTATAAATTTCGAATGCCCAGACCACTTTCATCCCAAGGAGTTTGAATGCGAGACCAAGAGAGCAATGTCGCTTAGGACCCGAATAAAACTTTGCCATTTTCCGATGTATAATATGCAGAACGGATTTTGGCTACCTGCCAGCAGCCATAACATGTAATGGTAAAGAAGCTAAGACATAACGCAACAGAACTAATCTAACTGCTTGAGATAAAAGCTTGTTATGCCACCCATTTAGACGCGTGTCAATATGCTGCAAAAGCGTAGTATAATGTTGTTCTCTAGTTATACCCTTATGCAAAAAGGATCCAAGGTAGCGGAATGGTAAAGATGTTGAGTGCATTTCAAGAAGAGACTCAAAACGCTGACGACGTGCCGGCGAAGTGTTCGCAGATACTATAAATCTACTCTTCTGGAGATGAACTTTTTGTCCAGATGCGGACTCATATCCAGGCAGTAAATCCTTAAATGCTCGAAGGCTACGAAATTCCCCACGTAAGAACACTAATAAGTCGTCCGCATATGCTAGATGCAAAATAGTAAAAGGCATGCGTCCCAATCTGAATGGACTTAATCGACCCAATGCTACCTGAGCGTTTAGCCCCCGACTGAAGCAAAACTCCATTAATTAAAACTAAAAAGCGTGTACTGCGCAAATGATTTAGAATCAATCGCATAAAAAAGCTGAGAAGTCAAAGGTCGACAATAATAACTCCAAATCTCCCAGCTCACTCAATCAAAGGCCTTCATCATGTCCAGCTTTATACATAGCTGAACTTTAAGGAAACCTGTTTGTTTGGGGAAATCAGCTTATGTCGCTGAATGTACATGGAGCATCACCCTTTGGTAACAAAGTAATCAATGCACTAGCCATGACCGCAGTCTACGGAATCCCGAAGAAAAATTCATGCACCGCCTTGATCACATCCATATGAATAATATCCCAACATGCACGAAAAAAATTACCATGGAATTCATTGGGTCCAGCAGCACTCTGAGGAATTCTGCCTTTCACCACTGAATGAAAATATTATGTGTTGGCGTCACCATCCCGTAACCATCTGAGTCGTTCCTTTTGTTTCCAAAAATCATGCTCATATTTGAATGTTAATATATAATCTATTGTTTCATGATGGTATGCATGCCGATTGTCACTGGTGGGATCATTGTCAAAAGTTTGTCCTGTATGGCGCATCACTGTCTCATCTTGCAGCAGTCTATCAAAAATATTGCCAAAGATAGTCTTATTCCATTATTAAATATCATGTTTTAGGTGCGTCATCCTTTTGTAAAACCCATACATACCACCAATTGTAGGATAAGATATCCAAGCCTTTTTATCATATACATGAAAATTCGGATGCGAAAGCCAAGCGTCTAAAAATCGAGATGATCGTGGGCCTGCTTCTTGCAAGGCAGCACAGGTAAGTGACATCGGAGAATGGTCAGAGGGTGCCCTAGAAAGATGTGTTAGATGTAGAACCTCAAGCATCATAAAATAATGAGTTAATGAACACCCATTCGAGACGCCTTTGCACATGGCCAAGACCACGACCATCTGCCCAACTAAAGCAGGGGCGGTGAAATGGGGGATCCATTAGCCCACAATCCTCTATGCAATCATTAAAATCCAACCAAGGTAAAGAATGTAGCTGATCACGCGAATGCAATGAGAACAAAAGAGACTGACGGAGGGCAACCGTGTGACGGACATAGACAGCCGTCCACCAAAAGGAGAATTTTGTGGGTAAGTAATTGAAATGCAAATGTAATAACTTGCCTTCCTCACGAATATCAACTATGTGAAAATGCGAATCCCTCCAGAAAACCCATATGGTGCCAGCTGTAGAAGCAAAAGAATGAGAGGAACCTAGTTCCATACAATACCGTATATGATTTGATAATTGGAGCTTGGGCTCAACCAAAGCTAAGAGATTCAGATGGTGTAAATGGATCAAATGACTTAACCGAGGCAACGAAGACCGAATACCACGTACATTCCATGTCATAATATTCATTGAGAAAAAGTGTAAGTACCACTCAAGTGAGGCGACCGGGTAGCACTGCGAGTAAGAATAACTGAGGGAGGCAGCAGAGGCAAATCCTTGCGATTTCGACGACGATGTTTAGAGACCACCGGTATGAAACCTGGCTCCTCAGGACGCTTGTCCAGGCATGCTATGAGCTCTTCAATAGAAGGTGATGGCGGTAATCGACTTATACGTCGGGAGATTGCTTTGGAGACCACCGACACATCAGACGAATCATTTTGTTGAACATTTGGGATATCTGTCTCTGAGCTATGGCCCAATTCCCCCTCGTCCACAGTATCAATAGGAATATTACATTCAGCATCTTGACCTAGCCGACATATATCATGCGCATGTGTAGGCTGCGGCAGTACCTTATCGCAAGCATGATGGGTCGACACTGGCTGATCAGGCACATGTTTCGGTTGCAACAATTTCTTAAATGGTAATGGTTTTGCGATGGCGGCCTCAGACACGTGATCGTTATAATGACCCTCCTTGTGGCCAAATGTTCTACTCTTCATGCAATACAATGGTAAATCTTCACAGAGCACCGATTGAAAGAACGATGAATCTTCACTATCCACATAAATTTTTGCAGATAGTTCTTGTGAAACATCCACTTCCACACAGACAGGAGCTACCGATAGACGATGAAAATTCAGAGTGGTCGTGTCTACCTTGATCGGCCTACCAATAGCGCGGACAATTGCATATAACGCCCGTTGATCATGTAAATGAATGGGAAATCCAGGGAGAGAGACCCACACCAAGACAACCGGTATCTCAAACTTAAGGTTATACGCTGGCGTCCATTTAGTCACTCCCATCTCATAACAGAGAATATGCCAAATACCATGGTAAAAACATCGGGTGTAATCTTCTTCCTTATCAAAATTCAACAATATATGAGAATCATCTAATAATCCAATGGATACGGTACCTTGGAATCCGATGATGTCCAACGCCTTGCGCACCGCCGCCATTGCCGGCCTGCCGCGCCAAAAAAGTTCCTACCAATGAATATCGGAAGTAGCTTGCCAACGCCTCAATTTTGGAAAATGTGAATTGAACCGATGGAGCACCCTTAAATATGCCGATTTCACGAGTAGGGCAAGCAATGGAAGATGCAGAAACAACAGATGCAAAAGACTTGGTGAAAGGTGGTTGATCGCCGGCCATTACCGGCGAAGAATGATGGGGAGATCGCGCTTTCTCCAGCGCCGCCGGGGGAGAGCCAAAAAAATCTATATTTAAATTACCATCCAATATATTACATGTGTTTATATGTGTGTGTATATATATCATGGAAGAGCACGGCTTTTGCTTTGGC
The DNA here is from genome assembly GCA_036186865.1 of Eustoma russellianum. Lineage (NCBI taxonomy): Eukaryota > Viridiplantae > Streptophyta > Magnoliopsida > Gentianales > Gentianaceae > Eustoma > Eustoma russellianum. The sequence goes on along the minus strand of AP025041.1, from coordinate 17,749,497 downwards.
AATTTCAGAATTTATCTGCCGAGATCGTTCTCGTCTTCGACATGGATCCGCCACCGGGCTCGCAGGCCCCGACCACCACCTTTGCTTCTGTTCTGCGTGGTGCTGCACCGCCGGTGATCGCTGCAAAGGCTCCATCACGATTCAAGGGATTCCCTTCCATCAAATACGCTGATGATGAGGTAGATCCATTGATCTCTCCTTATAAACTCGCTCTTCTTGGATCATTTTGGCATGGACGGCTTGTCATGGCCACACTCAAGAAGGAATTTGATCGCATAGGTTTCATTGGTAATGTCCATCTCGGTTTATTTGATAAAACTCATATTCTAATTCGTTTTGAGCATACAAGTGATTATAGTAGATGCTTTTTCCGTCGTTCTTAGTCGATCCTTGGATATCCTATCAGGGTAACTAAATATACTTGCAATTATGACCCCTGTAATGATGCTCCCATAGCGCCGGTGTTGATTTCTTTGCCTGGATTGCCGGTTTATCTACATGCACAATCCACACTGTTTGCAATTGCACGTATGATTGGCTCACATATTCGTTTGAATGCTGCCACCGAACGTGTTCTTCATCCATCGATGGCTAGGGTTTGTGTGGAGATTGACGTTTCTAAAGATTTGCCTTCAAAGCTTCATATCCAAAGTCGTGATCATGAGTTCTTTCAAGTTGTGCTGTATGAAGATGTCCCTTATTATTATTCGAAATTCAGTATCCTAGGGCATAAAAAGGTTCATGTGAACCTGCTGTTTCAGTTGAATAACAGAACCTAAGCTGGCAAAAATATGGAACGAGAAGGAGGGCCCTTCATCAAGTATATTGTTGTCCGTTATACGCCTGCTGTTTCACCAGTGATGCCTAATGTCGTGCCTTCAGGCCAGCCACTGAACAGAATTCTCCTGTGATCCAAGCATCTTTTTCTCAGAATTTGGTCATTCTTGGACGTGTGATGGAGGAGGTTCACATAGGATCAGATTTGGTTGTTGACATGTCTCGTGGACATTCTATTTCAGAGTTGTATAGCCTAAGGAAAACTGATTCACCCTCATTTCCTAAGCAGGAACTCGAGGCAGTCTTCCGGTCCTCTACGGAGATGATTGCCCGTCGTATGGAGAGGATAACTAAGAAAGTCTCTGATGAAGCTCTATTACAGCAAATACTTCATCCTTCTGTTGATGATCAGGGATTTATTCCATATGTTAAGAAGAGAGGCCGCTGAACAGCTCTTCAAATGCCGCGTCCTCTAGGGAGAATGTTGACTCGCAGTCTAGCACGTTCCTCACACTTTTCCTCCTAGTTTTCTTAATGCGTTTTTTGACATGGAATGTTAGGGGTCTACGTACTTCTTTAGATCATTTGTGTTAATTATTGCAGCAGTATCGTGTCTTGTTGCTTGTGATTATTGAGCCGTAGCATCTATGCTATTCATTCGGTGTGCTCCGGAGTTACAGATATGCACTTGGATACACCCCTTTGGCCTACTTTTCTTCACATTATGCTTATGACTATGTCCGCCCCTCCAGGGCAGCCCTTCTATCATATGATTTTTTATGGAGAGGGACATCAACGCCTAGTTATTAAGGTTTTTTATGGACGTTATATAGTGGACCTCTACCGAATCCGGACAATATGGTGCATTTCTCAGTGATCTTACCCTCCTGCTATCCTTTCTATCAGCTTGCTTCAGCTACTGTGGCTCATATATTTTTCTATTGTCCTGAGATCTTTATGCTTTGGTGCTTTGTTGGATGTTCCTCCCCTACGTAATGGTCATTTAATGCTCATTTAGTGTAGTGCCCCCACACATTTTTGGGTGAGATGCATATTTGATACCCTAGTGTTCTTTTATGGAATGCCTGTAGGATCTGCAAGGCACCACTAGAAGGGAGGTTGAATAGTGGGGGCGGAAAATGTGGTTTTTAAAATTAGTTTGAACCAAAAACCCAACTTCTGAAAACAGTTTCTGTTTTCAGGACCAGTTTTAAAACGTTTTTAAAACTAGGTTGTAGGTCTTCAAAAATTCTGAAATTTTGAGAGAGCTTAGCCTCAGATGTTATGAGTGTCTCCTCAAAATTTTAGATTTAAATTCAACCTCTAACCCCTTCAAAAATCATTAGTGGTCTGATTGCGCGAATCTACCAGAAACGGTAGACTGTTTTAAAAAAATTATTTCTATTTGTACGTAACTCCAAATGCTCTGAAATTTTAAAGACTAACCCCTTATAAGTTGTATTTAACTGGGTTGAAACAGTTCTGAAAAATTCTTTTGGGAAATTAGTCAAATACGATCAAAGTCTCAACCTTTGCAAGCCTGAAAATTAGACTACACTAGTCTCAGAACTTTGGACGTTTGAATGACTTATACTTGTCCAAAAGGATTGAAACTTGCGCCAAAAGAACTTTAAAATGTGTGGCTATGTTTCCTGAAAGTTTTGTGATTTTTGAAATCCGTTTACTATTTTTATGAACGTGATCAAAAATGATAAACAGTGCTGAAACTGAAAGTAAGTGCTGAAAGTAAATGACACCAAGAATTTTATACTGGTTCGGTTATAAACAACCTACTCTAGTCTTCGAAGAACACCTTCCTCGGTTCACACTAATCACACAACAGAAATACACCTTACCATTGGGTTGATGGAGTTACACACCAACTCTAACCCTTTACAAACCTTATATGTTGAATACAATGCACACGAACACCACCACCTTGCAAGATTGAAGATTGTTCACACCTTGATCAATCTTTTACAAAGATAGAGAATGTGTGGTGGTCTAAAATAAGCCTATTGAAGAATATGAATGTAAGTACAATAGGCTTTTAGGAAGAAGAAAGAAAGAGAGTTAAGAAGAAGAGTGTAGGCGTTTTTGCTTCAAGATTGCAATGCTTTTTCTTTTTTTTGTTTTGTTCTTCTTCCTTCCCTTTTAACATGTTTTGGCCGCCCCCTTGTAGGTCCTTCTCCTCTTGAAAATTATCTTCTAAGTCCTTAGGAGAATGTGTGGTATCATTGTGACATGATCTTGCTTACTTGGCACCTCCTCATTGGATGATCATTTTTTTGCTTACTTGGCACTCATTGATTGGTTGAATGTTGTCATCATTTGATGACTAGGAAAATCTGAGAATTCCACTAAAAACATGTACCAAAATCATCATAAAACAATTACCATAACTTCCAAGATCATCACATAAATTAAGCAAGATAATGTTCTCACAAGATGAGGTAAAAAATCGGCCATGAATGAGACTTGACATGCTGAAATTTCAGCATGTGATACATGGTGCTCTAATTCAAATTATTTCCAAATTTTCTTTGATTTTTCTCTTAGAAATAAATCACCAATTAGTAGACAATATTCTCATCAATCTTGGCAATAAAATTGTACATCACATAGGCCAAAAATCGGCCAAGATACATTCATGCACATGCTGAAATTTTTCAACATGTGTGATATTCAAGATATCACAAATTTACTTTCATATCTTATTCAAATTAATTCCAATTTGTCTTCCAATTAAATTCCATGTTTCAAGACACAAAATATAGGCTCATCAATGGTGAAAATCGGCCAGCTCTTAATACACATGCTGAAATTTTCAGCATGTGTTTCAAATGAGATAAAATTTGAAACATTATCTTTTGTAGCTTCTTTATTTAAATCACCAACATTGTATGATTGATTCTTGACCAATCAATATGCCAACAAGGCTCCACATATGCTTCATTTCAGCTGGAATAGGCATGTATGATATGTATGCATGTGCTGAATTTTATTTTTGCAAACTTTGTAAAATAGTGCACATTTAATAATACACACATGGTATATTTCAATCAGCCCTTAATTTAATTTTCTAGAACACTTTGAGATATATGACATATGTAAAAAGTGTCTAGATACGTGTCGTATGATGTGCCAAACACGTTCCATGTGTTGTGTACGTAGAAAACCGAATTTTCGATGTTTATCGATTACCCGATTTTTCTCTAATTAAATTCCAACCTTTTTGCACATGTTATATATATTATGTTACACATAATATACATAATATAAACTTTAATATTCAGCACTTGGCTGGTCTTAAAGTGGCGCCATTTACATGTGACAAAATTGAAATTCGAATCTCCACAGTTTGGCCTTAATGTGGGGTGATTTGTGTGTGTCAACATGGAATGATTTTATGGCTGCACATAACATCATACCCACAAAATGTTTGAGTATTTTTGAGGTATAGGGGCTGGCCATCTATTTATGGCAAGTACGTGACACGTTGGCAAAGTTTCGGTATTCGCCCGATACGACAATTTTCGGTTTAGAACCTTTTAACGTGTCGTATTTAATTTGTCATCACCATGACTTATATCATATGATATAAGACCTGAATATACTCATAAATATGAGTTAAGTATAGTGGTGTGACGTTAACGTACGTACAAAAAATGTATAACGTGTCGGTAGTACGTTGAAACATATGTGTATGTGCCTTTTTCAAAAAATCTGAAAATATATATATTTATATATATATATGTAGGCGTGTATATATGTGGTTAAAGGAGGAGGAGGAGACTTTCCTATCTTAGTCTTGTTGCCTTTGTGCCTTGTCCAAATGTAGCTTCTTTTAATGAACTGCTTAGTTTAATTAACTAAGTACTTCACTTAATGAACTAGTTTAGTTCATTAATGGTGGCACCTGAAAATAGTATAAACACAACAAATGTTTGCCATTTGATGTAAGCTTTAACGCTTCATGGCTCGTTAGTACGGAAACATTATATATGAACTATATAAGGCAGGTTATATGCAATATGTCATGCACATTTATATCAAGCACGTTTTTAAGCACATTTAAATCATACATTTAGAAATCACTCAAACACCTTTTTCTTTACAATCTCCCCCTTTTGATGATTTTCAAAATAACCTACTTTCATGATTTAAATCCTATCGCTCCCCCTTCAATCATGCATAAATTCAAAATTTGACCTGAATATACTCATAAATATGAGTTAAGTATAGTGGTGTGACGTTAACGTATGTACATAAAATGTATAATGTGTCGGTAGTACGTTGGAACATATGTATATGTTCCTTTTTCAAAAAATCTGAAAATATATATATATTTATATATATATGTAGGCGTGTATATATGTGGTTAAAGGAGGAGTATGAGACTTTCCTTTCTTAGTCTTGTTGTCTTTGTGTCTTGTCCAAATGAAGCTTCTTTTAATGAACTACTTAGTTTAATTAACTAAGTACTTTACTTAATGAACTAGTTTAGTTCATTAATGGTGGCACCTGAAAATAGTATAAACACAACAAATGTTTGCTATTTGATGTAAGCTTTAACGCTTCATGGCTCGTTAGTACGGCAACATTATATATGAACTATATAAGGCAGGTTATATGTAATATGTCATGCACATTAATATCAAGCACATTTTTAAGCATATTTAAATCATACATTTTGAAATCATTCAAACTCCTTTTTCTCTACAATGTCTGGAAGGCCTATGCTTCGATTACATTTGATAAAGTTGTGTGGTCACCGCGCCAAGTGATTAGATGTGTTCGTGCTGATCTTTTTACTTGGGCAGCCTCCATGTCTGGCAGAAAGATTGCAGAGAATGTCCCAAGACTTTTTCGGACGGGCCTCTCCCCTCCTCTACGATTATGTCGCCCTACAATTGTCCGTTGGAATCCCCCTCCTATTGGTTGGATTAAGTTGAATACTGATGCGGCTGTTGGATGGATTGTGGCTAGCGGTGACGCTATTATGTGAGATTCAGCTGGTTAGTTTATTCATGCCATTTCTTTCCCTTTGCGACATGACCTACCCCAGTGGGTGTAAGCTTAAGCTGTCTATATTTCTCTTCTCTACTATTTATTCCGGTATGGACCATTCTTCATCGAAGTTGATTGCTTAGAGTTACTTTGCGTTATTCCTATTCGTTGAATGCCCTGGCTCAAGATTTACATCGTCTTTGAATTTTGTTGTCCACGCTTCAGGTTCCACTGCTCTATACGCCACGTGAGAGGAGTTTGCCATCTAATTTATTAGCCCAACTCGCTGTTCCTACATAGTGTTTCACTGCCTATGCTAATTCCCCCTCACTGCCATTGCATGTTGGTGGTTATGTTGTTACTGATGTATCACTAGCTTCTTTTCGGCATCCTAGTTCTGATTTGTATCATAGTGCTCTTACGCCTTGAGTGAGGGTTTGATTAATAATGTATATGGGCTCACCTCTTAAATATATACACATATATACACACACACATATATAGACACACACACACACACACACACATATATATATATTTTTTAGATGAAGGACGGGCTGTACCGTCCGGCAATTTTATTAATAATATGCCCTCACTTGTAGCGGAGGAATACCGTGGTTACATTAAACGTAGGAGACTCTCCTACTAAGAAATAAACGAAATGCATGATACGTGTACATGTGAACCTGCAAGAAATATGCAATGTATGTGAAGTGGAAATTCCTAACAAAGACAAATAATCGTACAAATCCCTATCAAAGAGTGATGCTGAAAGACGCTTGTAATCAGAATTGCTTGATGCCGTATGTCGCGCTCTAGTGCTCGCCATGGACATAGACCACACAGTGAGAAGAGTCAATAAAATGCAAATCATGTATGAGGAAAGAGGAAAAGAAATGTTCATGTACATACCGATGTTGCCTACATTCATAATGAATACAGGCAACTTTTTCTGAGACGAGCCATATGGAGAAGAGAAGTCTGGGGGCTGTAGCTTTTGTCGTAAAAGCACCTCAAGCTCATGGAAAAAAGCAATGTTACCCAAACAAGATTGATATCCAGTAAAATCAAATGCAGGTAGAAAAGTTTGAGTAGGAAAAACATACCAACGTTGCCTATGCCAAAGGATGACATAGGTAACCCGATAGAGTGCTTGCCAACCCAATGGGAGACTTTTATTAAAGATGCAAGTGGGCACTGAAGTATGAAGCAATATGACTCTACAAACCTCACATGGCAAGCGTGTGAATGAAGCATAAGTAATCGCCTCAGCTGAGCGCAGTCTATGTCTGGAGAGGGCATGTGCCGCCGTATTAGCTTCCCTAGGACAATATTGGAATGATGATGCATTGAGACACATGAAATCAAAATCACGCTGAAGATCGACCAATAATGAGCCAGTATATTGTCCCGGATGAGAGAGATAGGTGAGCAACAATCGGCAATCTGTCTCAACAATCAGCCTATCATAATCTCGTGCAAAAAATATGAGGCTATAGATCAAAGCCATAAGCTCGGCCCGAAATGGCGTCATGAGCGGCAAAGGGAATGAAATGCCGAAAATAAAGTCGCCTAAGTCATTTCTCAAGATAGCTCCTGCGGCTTGCCCTGTCCGGCCAACCGCATCATCAATATTTAGCTTGAACTTTCCCGACGGTGGCGGCTCCCAGTGGACTATCCTGTAACGACGCTGACGCAATGGCGGTGAAAAACCCTGTGAGATCAAGTGCAGCAGTGACATCGAGAATTTGCGCCCTCGCGTCGATGCACACCATATGGATATGTGATCTCGCACTCTCTGAAATAATCTTCGGTATGAAAAACTACTTTCTCCAAATCTGATGGTTGTATATTCTTTCCAAATAACCCACACTGTTAGTGATGGTGCCACTGTTCTCAACTGTCCAGCCATAGTATTTGTTGATGAAGTCCGCCACCAACGAATCAAATGACCACAAATGGTTGATTGTCTTAGGGGCGGACCGGATAGCAGAACAGAAATATCCTGCCATAAAGGCTGAATCGCAGGACATTGCAAGAATAAGTGATCCCGCCTATCTAAATGTGATCGGCAAAACATACATTGAGATGGAAATATAATCTGCCATGAACAAAGATTATCAACTAACGACAGAGCGTGCATCCATAATCACAAAAGAAAAACCCGCACCCCTGATGGAAGAGTAGACCACAAAACAAACTTAGCACAATCAAAAGAAGGCATGTCAGAGAAAAGCAGGCTATAAGCTGAACGCAAAGAAAAGTGTCCAGATGAGTCCGCAATCCAAGTAAGACCATCCTGGGAATCTTGGACACGTTGTTGCATGTATGGATGAACTCTACAAATCCGCTTCCAAATAGGAGAATCACAGATATTGGCAGACACCACTCCCCTGCGGCTGTATTTTGCACGGTTATATATTGCCCAAAGTGACTGGGACTGATGAAGTCGCCACCATAAATTATTAGTCATAAGTATGCTGAACCATATCAAGATTGCGAATCCCCAAACCCCCTAACTCTGTAAGACGACATATTTTTTATCCCAAGAACGCCAATCGTGACGATCATTCCAACTGGGCCATTTTCTGATTCAGGGCTTGCAATACACTCTTTGGTAGCCGTGAACTCACAATTATATGCAGTGGCATAGAGCTAAGTGCATGCTGAATTAAAACTAATCGACTCGCAAAGGAGAGCATTTTAGCAGACCAAGAATTCAACTTAAGATCAAAATGTGTAAGCAAAGAGGTGCAATAAGCCGCACGATTAATACCTTTGTATAGAAAAGATCCTAAGTATTTTATTGGAAACTGTGTCAAGCGCATGCCTAATGTCTGCGACGGCCACGATACACATACTCCTGTACCAACTACCAGTTGGTTTTTATAAAAATTTACCAGCTGGCCCGATGCTTGTTGATATGTATCTAAGAAGTGACGAAACCGCTGCAAATTGGTAACATAACCATTTAAGAAAACAACAAGATCATCTGCGAACCCCAGGTGTGATACTTACGGTACCCGACCTGCATGAAAGCTCTATATTGTCTCTAACAGCATCAATGACTTAAGACCCCTTGAAAATCCCTCTGATGCGAGAATGAATAATAGCAGACATAGTGGATCACCTTGTTTTATCCCTCTTAACACCGAAAAATATCCCCCTGGCTTACCATTAATTAAGACCAAGCATCTTGTTGCCGAAAAGTTATTTAAAAGAATCCGAACGAAGAGCGAGTTAAAACCCATGGTCAACAACATTTGGCGAAGGTAAGACCAGCTGACTCTGTCAAAAGCCTTAGCCATATCTAATTTGACAATGACATGGCCACCACGAACTTGGCGATCCAATACATGCACCATTTCTTGTGCTAGCAATATATGCTCAATAATATCACGTCCTTTCAGAAATCCAACCTGTTCAGGGGAGATTAAACGTGGGAGAGAAAAGGACAAATGAGTGGCTATTAACTGAGTGAGTAACTTGGCCAGAAAATTAGTCAAACAGATGGGCCTGTAATCAGAGAATGTCTGTGGATTTATAACTTTCGGAATGAGTGTAATGAGCGATGCAGCAACTTATCCTGTTGGTGGAATACCAAGAAAAAACTCCTGAATTGCCTTATGAACATCCATTTGTATTACCAACCAAAAGCGGCGATAGAAAGAGCATGGAAAATCATCCGGGCCAGCTGCACTGGTTGGACTAAGATCCCATACAACCTGCTTAACTTCCTGCAACTCAGGCAAAGATATCAATAAGTTGTTCTCCTCAGCTGAGACCACCTGGGGAATGTATTGTAGAATAGAATCTGGCAAAGACGTCGGTGCAGCAGAGAATAAATTCTGAGAATATCTTATCGCTTCTGTCTCAATATCCTGCGTAGTACAGCACTCCACCCCATCTTCCTTAAGAATCCGTCGGATTGTCTGCTTTCGCCGCCTGTCCTTCACTGTTTGGTGAAAATACTGAGTGTTAGCATCGCCTTCCTGTGACCATTTCATATTGTCCTTTTGTTTCCAAAACAATAATGCTCTCGATTGTGCAAGACGTAAAGAGGCCATACTTCTGTGATATTCAGTGCGTGTCGACTCGGATGGAGCCGAATCAAACGCCGTTTCACATCGCAAGGCTTCTGTCTCTGCCACTGCCACTACATCAAAAATGTTTCTAAACACATCCTTATTCCATTCTCGTAATTGATGTTTAAGCTGTCGAAGCTTGTAATAAAAGCCCCTCATACCACCCACTATACTAAAGGATTTCCAGTGATGAATGACAAAACTATCGAAGTCAGAATGTGTTGCCCAAACATCCAAGTACTTAAAAGAGGCCGACGCAGAAGAGTAATCAGCTGAACATTCCAAACAAAGTGGTGAATGATCTGAGGTAGTGCGATTAAGATGTTGATATCTCACTGAAGTGAATAAATTAAAGAATGTCGATGTACACAAGAAACGATCCAGTCGACGCCATACTCTTCCCAAACCATGACCATCACATCAAGTATAGAGAGCCCTATGAAAACTTATCTGCTGTAGAGAACAGGCTATGACACAATCATTAAAATCTTGCAGAGATCGCAATGACGGGATGACCAACCCCTATGCTCATCTAAAGACAAGAAAAGTATGAAAATCACCGCCAATAAGCCAAGGAATATCTATAGATCCATTCATTGAAACAAGGTCCGTCCAAAGGTGGCGGCGTGCAGACACAGAATGAAGGCCATAGACAAAAGTGGCCCAAAAAGAATCTCCCAAAGCCAATCAATTAAAACGCAAAGAATGATTTTGTACTCCAACTCGTTCACCTTCCAATTGTAACACTGATGATTTCCAAAAAAATCCATATATGTTCATCACAAGCGGATACTGCTTGTGAAAATACAAATTTCAGTCGATATGTGATTAAAGATGTTGCACTTCCCTTAGACTTAATGATCACCAATAGATATAAATGATAACGACGAATTAAAGATAATATAAGATCAGCAGAGGAACGAATACCCCTGACATTCCAAATCATAATCTTCATTGAGACGACAATACTTCAAAGGAGTTTGAGAATGCTACTTGGGAACGAGTAAGTGGCTATGATAAGGGCGTTACTAACCTATCATGCCGTCACAATAGCTTGGGATGAACTCGAACGGTGGCATCCTCACTTAAAACCATCGGCATTAATGGGAGTCTCTCCTGTGAAGATGAATCAAGAACCATAGATTGTACCAGATTAGCAATGTAATTTAAAATTTCTTCATCCGTAGGCTCCTCTTCCAATTCGGTACGACAACGATCAACCTCTATCTCACTATCCGAAATAGTAAGAAATTCAGGATTAATAGGCAACTCAGTCAACAAGCTATCATCAATTCCCTTTAAACGAGACACATCCTGAGAATACGAAATGGGTACAGTACGAATCACATCAGGAGAGTGCATGACCGAAGATGGAGCTGTAACTGTGGAAGGACCGGCATCCACATGAGTTTCCAGAACCGGTGCCTGTGGCTTTTTTGGAGTCCATCTTTGCAAAGAATCCTTTGGTTTGGATTTCGATCCCCCAACATTATCAAGAATAACCGGTGGCATGTCCCAAATACTCTCTTTTTTAAACTGGCTTTGAAGAGAATTGGCATGCCTGCAATCTTCTCTTCTTAAAATGGCCTTGAAGAGCCTTGGTGTCATACTGAAATCTTCTACTCTTGAAGAGGCAATAAGAGCCTTGACCGAAAGGCTGAAATCTTCAAAGGTCTCTGTACCATTAATTAACTTGTTCTAGCTCAAGAAACAAGTTTGATTTCTTGTTCTTCAAAGATCGGCCTAAATGCCAGATATGTCTTGTGTTGATCATCTCCTCGTCCTCCTTTTATAGCTGAAAAAAGTTTGATTTCTTGTTCTTCAGAGATCGGCCTAAACAAGTTTGCACTTTAAGTTCTTGTCTTGTGTTGATCATCTCCTCCTCCTTTTATAGCTGAAACCGACGACTTAGGGCTGCAAAATGAACTCCAAGAAATGTCTTGAATGCCCTTGAGAGTAATCTAGCATCTCCTTTGAATATTCTTTACAACACATGGCCATTTATTCCTTGCATAATTTCAGCCATCATGCTGAAAAGTTAGCCAATATTCTTGAGCATTCAATCCTTTCTTTTACATAATTAGTCTCCCATAATTGAAAGAATATTTGTGTGGGTTGTTTTTTTATCAATTATACTACAAAAAGAGCTCCACTTTGTCTCCAATTCCAACTCAAAATGACGCCTGGTTTCAGCTTGCACATGCTGAATTTTCATTTTTAATCTTGTACGGTAGTAGGTAGAATCTTCATGAATCAGGTAACTTTCAGTTACCATTTTACCTTGTCTTCTAGAAGCTTTCAAGGTCAGTCCTTGGCTGTATAATACATGTATAAATACATGTAATAACATGTATTAAAAACGTTCCATGTACGATGATGTAGGAACTTCAAATTTCAGCTTCCGTCGATTGCTCGGTTTTTTTTTGTTTTGTCTCAAACCCCTTCAACATATAAAATGTGTAATGTAACATGTAATATACATAAAAACATGTATAGTATCAGCTCGAAAGTGTGTAAGATATTTTGGCTATGGGGTGTATCAATTTTCAATTTGATTTTCTGAGAAATAAGGAAGATGATGGAGAATTGATATATGTAATTGTATTGTGACTTTGGTATTGATTTCTCCATGTATTGCATGAAATTTTTGAGTGTTGAGAATGTATATTGGCTGGCCATCTTTGTATGATAAGTATATGATGTGTCGAAGATGGCTCGGTAGTCATATGACATGACAGATTTCAGTTTATGCACTTTTGTCATGTCGATATAATTTTAGAAGTTTGATGACATGAAATATATGACTTGAGAGTATCATGAATGTGTATATGATGTATATATGACTCTCTTATCATTGACATAAGTTGATGACATATTGATGAAATGTCGAGAGAGAAAGATATGTCTTGTGGTCTAAAATAGAATCTATGTCGTGTATATATCCATGAGATATATATTTATATATGCCGTGAGACTCACAGAATTGCCATGTGTATCCATAAGATATATGTGTCAAATGTATATCCAAGAGATATATATGTCGTGTGTCCATAATATATATATATGCCAAGATATCCAAGAGATATATATGCCGTGAATGTCCAAGAAATATATATGTCTTATGTATCCATAAGCGCTTCTCATTTAGTATGTCACCTGAAAATGTTGTAGACACAAAAACGTTTGCCATATAATTTAAGCCTTAACGCTTCATGACTTGTTAGTGCAACAATGATATATATATGCCTATATGGGAAATGAAATTTAAATCATGAAACCACATATAAATCCTGCATTATGAAATCACATAACATATAAATCATGCACTTGTAAATCATTCAAACATCGATTTTTCAACAATCTCCCCCTTTTGATGATTTGCAAAATAACCTTTAGCCATGATTTAGATGTGACATAATTACTCCCCCTACAATCATGCATAATATGTATTTCAAAATGTAATCTCAAACACTCTCCCTTAAGTCATGCTCCCCTTAAGTTAATCTCTCCTTTTAAATCATGTTTTTCTTCTATTTTATTTTCTCCCTTACATCATTAAATCATGCTTTTCTCCCTTTTGATTTTGTAAATCATATCAATGGATACTGTTAGAGTAAAAGCAACAATTCATAGCATATCAATAGAAATCATGTCTAATTTAGATCGTAAATTTTCATATGTGGCTTGATTAAGGGCTTTTGTAAATATATCGGCTACTTTTTTTTCAGTACGAACATGATCTATAATGATATCGCCATTACTTACATGATCACGAAGAAAGTGATATCTTACATCTATGTGTTTTGCTTTAGAATGTAAAACATGAATTTTAGATAAGTTTATAGCACTTGTATTGTCACAATATATAAGGATTCTATTTACAGTTATTCCAAAGTCTTAAATTTGTTGTTTTAGCCATAATAACTGTGTGCAACAAAGACTAAGTGCCATGTATTCTGCCTCAGTAGTGGATAATGCTACATTAGCTTGTTTCTTTGAACATCTGATATTAATGAATTTACGATGAATTCACATGTACCACTTGTACTTTTCTATCTAGCTTACATCCTCCGTAATCAGCTTCAGTATAAGCATGTAGACTGAATTCAGCGTTTTTATCATACCAAGTACCTAATGTGGGAGTGCACTTAATGTACCGAAATATTCTTTTTACAGCATTAGAATGTGAGACTTTAGGGTTACTTTGAAAGCGAGCACACATACACACACTAAACATGATATCAGGTCTACTTGCAGTAAGATAAAGAAAAGAACCAATCATAGATCTATATAATCCGTTGTCAAAGTCCTTTCTATTTTCATCTTTATCAAGTTTAGTTGCTATACTCATAGGGGTGGTAGATGGCTTTAAATTCTCAAAGCTAAACTTCTTAATCGTATCATTCACATATTTTGCTTGGCTTATATGTATTCCTTTACTTGTTTGCTTAATTTGTAAGCCAAGAAAATAATTATAGTTCGCCTACCATTGACATCTCAAACTCAGATTTCATGCAATTTTCAAATTCTTCTACTAATTTATCACAACTAGATCCACAAATGATATCATCAACATAAATTTGAAGAATAAGTAAATCCGAGCTTTCTTGTTTTAAAAATAGTGTATTGTCGATTGTTCCTCTCTTAAATCCATTTTCTAAGAGAAAGGTAGCGAAGCGATCGTGCCAGCTCTAGGAGCTTGTTTTAAGTCATATAGCGCTTTCTTTAACTTGTAGACATGATTAGGATATTGCATATCCTCAAAGACAGGTGGTTGCTTTACATAGACTTCTCTTGTATGAAACCATTTAAGAATGCACTTTTTACGTCCATTTGGTAGAGTTTAAAATTCTTTATGCAGGCGACAACAAGTAGTAATCATATAGCTTCTAAGCGTGGTACGGGTGCAAATGTTTCATCATAGTCTATTCCTTCTTCTTGATTATATCTTTGAGCTACAATCCTAGTTTTGTTTCTAACCACTTTACCATCCTCATTCATTTTTTTTCTAAACACCCATTTCTTACCTATTATTGTTTTATCTTGTGGTCTAGGTACTAAATCCCACACAGCATTTCTTGTAAATTGATTTAATTCCTCATGCATAGCGTCAATCCACGAAGAATCATTCAAAGCATCAAATACATTCATGGGTTCAATTTCAGATATCATAGCATGCAAATGATTTATTTCATCTGGATTTATTCTTCTACGTGGTCGTACACCTTGTGTTATGTCGCCTATGATAAGGTCGTGTGGGTGATCCCTATGCCATCTTGGTTAATCATTTTCTATGTTTTCATGTTTTCTAAGTGAATTTCTAGTGTGTCTTGTTCATTATTTACGATAATTTCTTCTATATCATCTGACACGGGCTTTAGTTCAAAATCATTGTCATATTCTTTATTTTCATTTTTGCCAAATACATTAAATTTCACATGAATAGATTCTAAGATTTGCCTAGTAAAAGGATCATAAGATCTATATGCCTTAGAATTTACGGAATATCCAACAAAGATGCATTCAATGGATTTAAACTCCAATTTATCTGATTTTCTTTTGTGCTTAATTCAAAGTATTTGCAACCAAACACATGAAAGTAGTCAATCTTAAGCATGCGATCATTTAAAATCTCATAAGGAGTTTTGCCATTTTCTTTCTAATTGATAAACGGTTGACTATATAGCATGCACAATTTACAGCTTCTGCCCACAAGAATTTAGGGAGTTTATTTTCACATAGCATTGTTCTTGCAATTTCTTGTAGTGTCCTATTCTTTCTTTCTACTACTCCATTTAATTGGGGTGTTCTAGGTGGTGAAAATTCATGTTTAATTCCTTTTTCTTCGCAAAATATAATCATATCCTTATTTTTAAACTCACCGCCTCTATCTCTCCTAATCTTTTTCACATTTAATCCATATTCATTTTCAAGTTGTTTTATTAATTTGGCAATCTCAACGGCACTATCGTCTTTATTTGCAAGAAATAAAGTTTTGCATAGCGGGAAAAATCATCAACGATGACACATGCATAGTGTCTCCCTCCAAGGCTTCTAGTTCGACTTGGACCAAACAAATCAATATGTAAGAATTCTAAGATTATGGATGTGCTAATCTCATTCTCAGACTTCAGTGATTCACGTGTTTGTTTGCCTCTAATACTATATTCACACAACTTAAAATTGTCCTTATCAAGTTTAGGCAATCCTCGTACTAGATTCTTTCGTTGAAGTTTTTCGAGAGTTGAGATTCCAATACGCCGTAAACGTATATGACATAAGTTCACATTTGGTTCGTTTGACATAAAACATTTTACTTTAGCATTTAACATGTCATCTATAGATAGTGCAAAAATATTTCCTTCTCTTTTCCCTTGAGTACGGTTTCTCCATTTTTATTAACTATATTGCAGTATGGATGAGAAAAGCACATATCAAAACCATTATCAAGGAATTGAGATATGCTAAGCAAGTTTCAGGACAAGTTGCTTACCAAGAATACGTTGGAGATTTGAAGAGTGCTTGGATTTCCGATTGTTCCTTTTCCAATTATCTGGCCTTCATTTTTATCTCCAAAGGTTACAGATCCTCCTTTTGCAACCTTCTCTAGTTTTGAAAGTAGAGCTGGATCACCCGTCATATGTCTTGAACAACCACTGTCAAGAAACCATTTGTTTGCCACGTCTTTTGCCTTGTATGATACCTGCAAAATGTAACACTAATTTAGGTACCCTTTGGTTTTGGGTCCTTAAGGGTTAGTGATTTTAAACCATTGTAAGAATACCTTTTGTTATCCAAACTTTGGTAACCTTTCTTGGTCTTCCAAAAGATGAGGAAATATAGTATACATTGTTTTCATTTTTATTTTGCCTCAACTGTCCGAATGTACCATTGTAGGATGATTTGTGATTTTGATAAGTGTTTCAATTTCTAGATACATTGGTACGATAAGAATGTTGCATATACATTGATGGTTCCTTTTGATATCTATATGGGACATGATTACATTTTTCATGTGATGAACTATAGGTATTGCGAGGAGATATCATAGATGTCTTGCTAGTTTGTGTTGTTATCTTCTTAGGCTTCTCAAAACTACATGTTGTTTAGATGATGATAAAACAAAGTTTGTAGATTTAATTTGTACATGACTATCTTTAATATATCCTAATCCCGTTTTATCATTGTCATGCTTTTGAGAAGAAATAAGATGATCTAACATACAAGTTCCTTTATCAAATTGTTTAACCGCCTTCTCTAAATCTATGTTTCTTGATCTTAAATCTAAGATCTCGGCTTTCATCTCATTATTTTCAGATGTTAATGATGAGATCGTTGATTTTAATGCATTTACCATGCAAGATGATTCTTCCTTTGAATCGTTTAATTGAGACACAAAGTTTGTATTAGAAGATTCTAACAACTTCTTGCGTTTAATTAATTGTTTCTTTTCTTTTGCAAAAGCTTTAGAAAACTTATGCAATTCAAGATGTTGACTAAATAAATCATCATATGACGGTTCAAAATCAGAATCAGAGTCAGAATTTACCTCGTTAGACGCTTTCGATGCAAAACAAACTTGAGTCGTTTCTTCTTCAATGTCTTCATTTTCTGAGTCGGATGAATCACTCCATGCAGAGGCTTTGAAGGCTCTTCTTGTATTCCTCTGTTTAGGTTCTGAGACGAGTCTACTATGTGTCCGTTCCTTGTCATGGTTTTCGTTTACATTTTTGTCCTTGCTTGGACAGCCATAAGAAATATGTCCGAGTCTTCCACAGTCATAGCATTTTATGTCCTTATCGTTGTTTTTAAATGAATTTGATTTACATAATGCAGACTTATGTTTATTTCTAAATGACTTCTACATAAATTTTCTTAAGCCTTTAGCTAATAGAATTAGATCTTCATCATCTGAATCAATGTCACTATTGTCTACGGAATTAGAAAAAGTAGAGACGTATTCATTTTATTTAAATACTATTGCCTTACTTTGTTTGGAAGTTGATTCGGATTTCCTCATAGTAAGTTTGTTTTTATATACCTTCAATGATCCAATCAATTCTTCCATTTTTATTGACTTGGTTTCTTTACTTTCTTCTATTGTAGTAACTTTCGGATCCCATTCAGATGGAAGACTTCTCAATACCTTTTGTACCTTTTTTGTGAAGTGAAAGCTTTGCCAAGAGACTCAAGAGAATTGTAGATGTTAGTTAATCTCAAATCTATATCAACAATGGATTCATTTGGCAACAATTTGAAAGATTCAAGAGTAGACATACGCATGTTGATTTTGGACTCTTTTACTCGACTTGTTCCTTCATGCTTCATTTCTAAACTCTTCTACATATCTTGTGCACTAGAACAATTAGATACATAGCTAGATTCACTCTTGCTTAAACCATTTAGAAGAAGTTGCATAGCTTTAGCAACACCATCAACAATAGATAACTTAGATGGAACAAACGGACCATCTTCTATTATAGACCACAAATCAATATCAATAGACATAAGGAACAGTTTGATACGAAGTTTCCAATGATTAAATAACTCACCATCGAATAGTGGAGGCCTTTGGCTAGACATACCTTCTTGTTTGGTTTTGTGACTAGTTAATGCCATCTCACAAAGATAGTTATATCTTCTTGTTGTGAGTGTACCTTGCTCTAGAACCACTTTTTAGACCTGTATAGCACCACTAGATTTAGTGAGTGCGAAAAAAATTGATTTATTAAAATTTTAGTTACTAGTTACTCACTTCTGAAAACAGATTCTGTTTTCAGACCCCGTTTTTAAATACTCGGATGACTAGGTTATAGACCTCCAAAGATAGTTAAACTTGGTGAAAATGTACTCTCAGATGTTACAAATATGTCCTAAAAATTTCATATTAAAGTTCGAAGTTTAAGACCCCAAAACAATGTCTCTGACCTGACTGTGTCAATCCTGCCAGAAACTGTTCCATAGAATGAAAAATTTATTCCTAATAGATGACAACTCTAAACGGTTTGAAACGTTTATGAGAAGTTCCTTAGGCTGTCTAGTTTACTCAGTTGAAACAATTTTGAAGAATTATTTTGGAAAGCATATCAACCACGTTGATGTTCTCAACCTCTGGCAATCTGAAAAACAGATTTGCACTAGTCTCAAACCTCTGAACGTTTGGATGACTTATACTTATCCAAATGCAATGAAACCAGTAGAAAATGAACCCTAAGATGTAAGGCTATGTTACTGCAAAGTTTTATGATTTTTGAAAATCGTTTGCTATTTTTACCGTGACTATGAAAACGATGCAAAAACAGAAACTGAGAGTAAAGAATGCTGAAACTAAGAACACCAAAAATTTTATACTGGTTCGGTCAATGTGACCTACTCCAGTCTTCAAGGACATCTTCCTTGATATTCACTAATCACCAAAGTCACCTTAGAACAAGGATGGATAGAGTTATACACAAACTCCTTCAATCCCCAGCCTTTTACAATGTTCTACACCAAGAACAACAATAAACAACACCAATCAGCACCACCTCACCAAATGAAGGTTTGATCACACCTTGATCAACCTTGTACACAGATGAACTGTATATGGGTGATGTGTATGAAGGCTATTCTGAGTATGACATGTAAGAATGATAGGCTTTGGCTATATACAAGAGATGAAAATATAGAATGAAGTATAGTCTTGTAAACGATAACAAAATTTTGCAATTCAAGTTCTTACCTTGTGTTGATCATCTCCTCCTCCTTTTATAGCTGAAACCAACGACTTAGGGCTGCAAAATGAACTCCAAGAAATGTCTTGAATGCCTTTGAGAGTAGTCTAGCATCTCCTTTGAATATTCTTTACAACACGTAGCCATTTTTTCCTTGCATAATTTCAGCCAGCATGCTGAAAAGTTAGCCACTATTCTTGAGTATTCAATCCTTTCTTTTGCATAATTAGTCTCCCATAATTGCTAGAATATTTGTGTGGGTTCTTCTTTATCAATTATACGACAAAAAGAGCTCCACTTTGTCTCTAATTCCAGCTCAAAATGACGCCTGGTTTCAGCTTGCACATGCTGAATTTTTATTTTTAATCTCGCATGGTTGTAGGTAGAACCTTGATGAATCATTGTAACTTTAAATTACCATTTTATCTTGTCTTCTAGAAGCTTTTAAGGTCAGTCTTTGGCTGTATAATACATGCATAAATACATGTAATAACATGTAGAAAAAACATTTCATGTACGAAGATGTAGGAACTTCAAATTTCAACTTCTGTCGAATTGCTCGGTTTTTTCTGTTTTCTCTCAAACCCCTTCAACATATAAAATGTGTAATGTAACATGTAATATATATAAAAACATGTATAATATCAGATCCAAAGTGTGTAAGAGATTTCGGCCATGGGGTGTATCAATTTTGAATTTGATTTTCCGAGAAATAAGGAAGATGATGGAGAATTGATATATGTAACTGTATTGTGACTTTGGTATTGATTTCTCCATGTAGAGCACGAAATTTTTGAGTGCTGGGAATGTATATTGGCTGGCCATTTTTGTATGATAAGTATATGATGCGTCGAAGATGGCTCAGTAGTCATATGATATGACAGATTTCGGTTTATGCGCTTTTGTCATGTCGATATAATTTTGGAAGTTTAATGACATGAAATCTATGACATGAGAGTATCATGAATGTGTATATGATGTATATATGACTCTCTTATCATTGACATATGCTGATGACATATTGATGACATGTCGAGATAGAAAGATATGTCTTGTCGTCTAAAATAGAATATATGTCGTGTATATATCTATGAGATATATATTTATATACGCCGTGAGACTCCAAGAATTGCCATGTGTATCCATAAGATATATATGTCAAATGTATATCCAAGAGATATATATGCCGTGTGTCCATAATATATATATATGCCGAGATATCCAAGAGATATATATGCCGTGTATGTCCAAGAAATATATATATGTCATATGTATCCATAAGCGCTTCTCATTTAGTATGTCACCTGAAAATATTGTAGACACAAAAATGTTTGCCATATAATTTAAGCCTTAACGCTTCATGGCTTGTTAGTGCAACAATGATATATATATGCCTATATTTGAAATCAAATTTAAATCATGAAACCACATATAAATAGTGCATTATGAAATTACATAACATATAAATCATGCACTTGTAAATCATTTAAACATCGATTTTTCAACAATCTCTCCCTTTTGATGATTTGCAAAATAACCTTTAGCCATGATTTAGATGTGACATAATTACTCCCCCTACAATCATGCATAATATGTATTTCAAAATGTAATCTCAAACACTCTCCCTTAAGTCATGCTCCCCCTTAAGTTAATCTCTCCTTTTAAATCATGCTTTTCTTCTATTTTTTCTCTCCTTTTACATCATTAAATCATGCTTTTCTCCCCCTTGATTTTGTAAATCACATCAATAGATATGTTAGAGTAAAAGCAACAGTTCATAGCATATCAATAGAAATCATGCGTAATTTACAACGTAAATTTTCATATGTGGCTTGATTAAGGGCTTTTGTAAAGATGTCGGCTAATTTTTTTTTAGTACGAACGTAATCTATAATGATATTTGCCATTACTTACATGATCACGAAGAAAGTGATATCTTACATCTATGTGTTTTGCTTTAGAATGTAAAACATGATTTTTAGATAAGTTTATAGCGCTTGTATTGTCACAAATAAAGATTGGTCAAAAGTGCCATTTTCCAACTCTTCCTAAGACATGGAGATTAAGTCTTATTACTCAAAATACTTCCAAAGCCTTAGAGCTGAGTTCGTATTCCAAACTCTTCCAAAGCCATTGAGCTGAGGTCCTATACTAACAATAGACTTCAAGCCTTCAAAAGCAAAAGTACGATTTCTTCATTAGGCCAGAAGAGTCTTCGCTGCAGAGCCGAAGTCTTCTTGTTAGGCCATCGATAGAGTTTTTGCCATGGTTCAGAAATCTATTTCTCTTGACTTGGCATAGAGAGCCTTTGTTGTGATCCTGAAATCTTCTTGAATAAATAGCCATTTTCGAAAAACTGCTTACTGTTGAACTCAACCTGCTGCCAGTAAAGGTTACATTGTTTTTCAACTCATACTGCTCAAATATACATGCTTTGTTTTTCTCAAAATACAAAATCTGTTACAATACCATTGAATCTCAAAATATTATTCTCTACCCTTCTCCCTCTCATTTTCCCCTCTTCTTCCAGCTGAAGAAATTGAAAAGGAGAAGAAGATAAGTACAGCAGAGAGAGAAGAAAAGTGTGATGTGATGGCACAAGTGGGAGTGGCTTGTCTTAATCATAGCAGACCCACTTGTCCACTTGCACACTTAACAATGTAATTTTTAAAAACAATATATACATATGCTCTGAATTTTTTCAGGAAATACAGGCTGCTGAACCATTCCACGCTGGAAAATGACGTGCTGAAAATGCCAAATAAAGCTGATACAATACTCTGCACAGCCCAACTGACCGAGCTGAGCTGACAAAAGGAAATACATGCTGCTGAACGTTGCCTTGCTGAACTGTCAAACACAGCAGGTGCAGTGCTCAGCTCAGCTAAACAACGGTAAGTACTGACAGAGCTGAGCTGACAACATGTATACAACTACATACTGTTTACAATGTTTCATCTATGAAATCAGGTATAATTGATTAATTACTTAGGAAGGTAGACCCTTTCTTACATCTGTTATACTTGAAAATTTCAGTGTTCTTAATATTATATTGCCTTGCATACATTCAAGAGTAACCATACATCTACTCACTCTGATATTAAAATTGTTGTGCTCAAAATGTTTTTAACACTTGCAACTCGCAGAATCATCATAATCAGTAACTTTATAAACTTGCTGTGCTGAACTTAAATACACATTCATCTAATAGACCACTTGTTTTCTAAAATTGTGCATAAAATAAATAGATCATGCATTTAAATAAATTCACCATTAGAACTCATGAACTCATGTACTAAATAAATTTAGAATGTTCCATTAAGAATAACTACGTCTATGCTGACCTGAAAATCAGTACATCCTATATAAAACAAACTTAAAATTTATTCTACAAATGTTGACCTGCTATACCTCAAGTGCATCATTATGATAATATTTGCTATTTAAATGAATTACATTCATGTTGCCATGAATAATGATTAAAAAACTTACAAATAAGTTAATAGGATAATGTTGCATGCATGATTATAAATTTCTCCAAGTTTTTTGTCAAAGTTTCTTTCATGGACTCACTGGAAGCTTCTAGCCGACCACGGTTGGAAGTAGACCAAGAAGAAGTCAAGCTTGGTTGTATTCATGAACACACCAAGCCTGAGGAGGAGTGTTGAATGAAGTGTTACAGATTGTCAATCTTGGTTGTATAAATACACCAAGCTTGAGGGGGAGTATTGAAGAGTCTGCAGAAATAAAGTAACCTAGCGAGCTGTGCCTAGCTAAAGTAAAGGATGGTGTACCGAGCCAAGGTGATATACTGAGGCGAGGATCAAGTAGGTACAGAAAGATCAAATGAGTGCAGAGCTAAGGTGATAACTCGAAGTAAGGTAGAAGTAGAAGTATTGAACCGAGGTGCCTAGCCGAGGTCAAGTCAGAAGTACTTGAAGCTGAGTTTAAGTGTTGAGCTAAACCACGCAGTGCTGAGGTAACAGAAAGCAGTGCCAAAGAAAAACAAGGCAATGCTAAGATGAAGCGCTGAGGTGAAAAGAGAATCTAAACAGATTCCCGAGCTAAATTAAGAAGTGTCGAGGTAAGTTGAAACGAGGAAAGGATGAGGTAATGAAGTATCTGAGCTAAAAAAAAGAATGCCAAAACCGAGGTAACGAAGTGAAGGCACTAACAAGGATGCCCTGTTGAGGAGATAAGGTGAAGGCATAAATGAATGGACCAAGCTGCGCTGAGCAAGAGAGTTACCACTGCCGAGCTAAAATACTTAGACAAATGAGAAACCTCGGAGACAGCACTGAAGAAATAAAACAGAGGCACAGTACAGCAGATGTACTTATACGAATATACTGTACATACATCCACTAGCTTAGTAGACCAATAAACAAGTGTAAATAAACGAATTCTAGTTCGAAAACTTAGTATTCGGTTCGGCTCGGTTCGTTAACACCCCTAGTTAGAAATAGCCGTTTGTGGCTTGAGGTGTCTTACCTCTTCTAAGCCTTATAAAGGGCAAACACTTGTACATTTCATAATGAAGTTCAGCGGATGAAACTCTACGATTAAGAACTTAAAGTCTGAATAAAATTTTTACAATATTCAGTCTCCAATTCATCTATTCTATTTTACAATTTATTCGTACAAATTCTACAATGTATGCTCTTCCAAAATGCTTTAAACCCTAAATTCTGCTTCATACCCTGTAACTCTGAAATTCCAACACTGTTGAACCTACACAATACTCAAAACGTATGCTAAATGAACAAGAACCTTTTTACCACAAGAAACTCAAGAAAATGTTGCAAAATCAAGACGATAAACCCTAGGGCAAGGATGGCAATTGATTGATAAATCTCGATAAGGAAGATTGCCAAATTGTTTTTCCGTCTTTAAGACACACTTGAGTAATCATTAATTCGCTAGAAACATAAAGACAAGAAGGTGAATCATTTTCAAACAAAAACTTCTTTTTTTCATCGAAACAGTTAAGGGAAACGTCGGGAATTTGTGCACAGTGCATTCTCCTGTACTCTAGTATAAAGCTGAGATTTCATTCACTCTTCCTCATCAACCGTTCTCTAAATTTTACTGTCAAGGAATTCAGGGAACAGTATAAACAGAAAAATGGTTCCAATATTAAAGGTTGTGATGTTCATATTCATACCTGGACTCGTAATCGATACAAGTGCGGATAATCCATGGGATGGTCCGATGGCAGTGCCCGCAAACGTCGGACCAGGTAAATTTTCTATGTTGGTTTCTCTTAAATGCAACTCTGCAACTCTGAAATTCCAAAACTATTGAACCTACACAATACTCAGAACAAACCAGGTAAATTCGTGTGGTACATTGTAAGCTTCCCTCATCGGGTAAGCTTAAATTAAATGTGGATGGAGCAGTCGGCAGGTCTGTTGCAACGGGTGGAGCGATCTTGCGTGATACGTATGGAGCATTTGTATCGGCTATATGTTTTCCGCTGCCTTTGGCTCTTCTATACGTGTTGAATTATTTGCTCTCATATACGCATTAATGTGCTTTGCGATGCAGTATCCTCAATTGATCATTGAAACGGATTGTCGCATGTTTCTTTCCTGTGTTGCTCAGCTTCATCACTATACTGGTCCTTTTGCTTCAAATATCCATACAGCTATTACATTCTTGAGTCTCAATCATTCGACACTACAATATTGTCCCTGGGGAGCCAACTCTGGTGCTCATGGATTACCTCGGTATGGCTTTTAATCGGTCAGGGTGACACTATACTCATCTTTACATAATCTGCCATGCAAGGTTGAGGTGCTGCATCTTTTGATGTATGTGTACCTGCTTTGCGTCTCTGATGTTATTTGTCTCCCATGTTAGAATATTATTTGGTTTTGATGATTTGCACAAGGTTGGCACTTGAATTTGTTAGATTAGGCGCTTCAAGTTGATGGTTTGAAGTTGTACACTTCGAACTCTCACTTCAGGCGCTTAATGTACCTTGGTGAAGTCCAGTACACTTCGAACGCCTGCATTAGGCGCTTTATGTGAGGTGTCTGGATGTGCGTACACTTCGAACGCCTAGTTAAGGCGCTTCATGTGAAGTGTATGAAAGTCAGAACACTTCGAACGCTACTTTAAGCGCTTCAAGTGTTTCACCAAGTCAAAAGTACTTTTCTCTGAATAAACACGCTTTCCCATGGTCTGGTTCTGAGAAAATGTCAGTTTTAGTTCGAACTAGCATGAAGTGCTACATGAGGCGCTTCATGTCACTTCGAATGCACTCAGTTGCCAACATAAGGCGCTTAATGTGACTTCGAACGCATGTTCTTTTTCACATTAAGCGCTTCATGCTACTTTGAACGCCTATTCTTTAGACAGTTTAGGCGCTTCATGTGCTCAACGGTACAAATGTCATCTTGCTTCATTTTCTAACCAGTTGACTCTTTGTACCCTCTTCTTTTAGTGTTATTTTCGCAGGTTTTCTCTCACACTCAGAGTTGCCAGTTTTCCATTCTTGGCCAAGGTTTTGGATCCTCTTCAAAATGTTTGCTACATGCCAAGAAAAGTTTCCCAAGAATGCAGGAGTACCTTCACAAGCTGCCAAATCCCATTATTGGCTAGGCAGAAGCTTTCAAACGGAAAGAATTTTGAAGAATGATAAAAGAAGGGTTTTCTTCATTCTCTTCTCCAACTTTCTACATTGCAAGCTCTCAAGTTCTCTCAAGCTCAAGCTCTCAAAATATTTGTAATCTTTGTACATCTTTACTTTATTGTTGAGAGTGATTATTGTAAGAAGAAGAGTCTTCTTCTTGGTGAGATTATTCTGTGAGAGATTGGGTAGATTGTTGGTCAAGGAGCAAGGGTGCTCTTTGTTTAAGTTTTCTAGACTTTGAAGGGTTAGTTGATAGTGTGTGGTGCACTATTCTCCCTACAAGATTTCTTTGAGGGCAAAGAAGATCTTTGGAGGCTAGACTTCAAAGGGTTAGAATTCTTGGTTGTGGTCTAGGCAAGGTGCCTAGTTTTGTATTTTCTTGATTTTGTTTTGATTGTTGTTTCCCCCAAAAGAAATAACAATCCCCATTTCAAAATCCTTCTTGTGAAACATCAAGAAGGTAGAGGAGTAGAGTCTCTTGACTTGAACCTCTATACATACTTGTGTTCTTTACTGTCTTTCAAGTTTTATTCTTTCTAAAGAACACATCCAAGTATTGGTTGCACTCAAAAACGAAAAATAGCCACAAAATATCCATACTTGGTGAACACACTATTCAACCCCCTCCCCTTCTAGTGTGTTCTAAGGGACCTAACAATTGGTATCAGAGCCTCATCTTGCTTATTTGAGTTCAAATACAAGATTTGATCATTTCTAGTATGGATCCCTTTGTTTTTGATGATTTGGGTTCTCCTAGTGCTGAAACCTCCAGAAGAAGGAGGCAGGAAACCCTATTCCCTTCTATCTCAAATGTTCATGTTAAAGTTCCCATGTTTGACCCTTTAAACTACCATCTGTGGAAGTCAAACATGGAAACCTACTTGCGTTCTTGTTCTCACAGAATATGGGTTGAGGTCTCTAGAGGATCTATGATTCCCATTGATATTGATGATCCTACTCCTGAGGAGGAGTTTCAGTTGGCCATAAATAGCAAAGCTCTTGCTATTTTAAATAGCTCTCTTTCCACAAATGAGAGAGCTCAGATTCAAGGTGTCCAATCCGCACACGAGGCTTGGACAAAGCTTGAGATGATCCACGAAGGAACATCTCAAGTAAGAAAGGCCAAAAGGAGACAGTTGATAAAACAATTCTAGAACTTTACTGTCCCCAAAGGTGAAAAGATTGAAGAGTCCATCCAAAGATTCACCAAGCTTGTCAACCTTCTCAAAGCGGTTGGCAAGAAAATAGAACAAGAGAATCTAAACCATTGCTTCCTAAACAGTTTAGGAAGAGAATGGAACGCGAAAGTGACGGCCATTGAGGAGTCCAAGGATCTTGAAACAATCACCTTGGACGAGCTATACGGGAATCTCATCACTTATGAGATTCATTTGGATGCACAAGAGAAGAATGATCCTATTCGTCAATCTTCAAAGGCGTTAGTAGTTGAGTCGGAGGACTCAGATGATGAAGTCGGACTTCTTGTCAAAAGATTCCGACGCATTGCAAGAAAGAATGGTGACGAAGCCAAGAGATTCGTCAAGGAAAGGTACTCCAAGGACAAGGTGAAGGACCAAGAGAATAAATGCTACAAATGTGGGAAGCTTGGTCACTTCATGAAGGATTGTCGGGTGAAGGAGCCACAACTCAAAGATAAAAAGGCCATCTACCAAAGGAAGAAGGCTTTGCAAGCGGAAGTAGCCCATTGGGAGAGTTTCCTTTCCGGATCCGAGAGCGACAATGGCGATCGAGATGATCTTGCACTCACGGGGGTGGTGGAAGATGATCTTGACAAGGAATTCTTCGCACTAATGGCCATTGACGATGACAAGGAGGTATGCAACATTTCATCTCATTATAAAGTTATTGATGAGCGAGATGATTTAATACAAGAAAATGATCTCCTTGATTTAAAGTATCAACGTGTCAAGAAAGAGTTTAGAGCATGCATAAATGAGTATAATGACACGTTAGAAAATCACATTGCATTGCAACTTGAGCACGACATATTTTTAACAATGCATGTGATTGCACTTGAAGAGAAACATGATTTGATGAAATCATATGCTCAAGCCCTTGAGGATAAGAAAAATGAATCAAGGGTAAGTGCTAAAAAGGTAGAGATCAAAGATGCATCTAGGCCAAGCATGAAAGTCAAACCTAGTGTCATGTATGCATCTATGAAGGGAAATAAAAAGGAACAAGCACAAGTGGTCAAGGAGTCTAAAACCTCCTTGAAGAAGCAAAGGCACATGCCTAAACAAAAGGCTAATGCATCAAAGGTATCACAACCTTTGGTTCATGTTGTGAAACAAAAACCTTCTTCAATTCCGAAGAAGGTGGTTCCTAAGAAGGAAACACGACATGTGCCAATGCATAAACATTCGCACAAGCATGCACCAACACACAAGCATACTCCTACATGTTTTTATTGCAATAGGAAAGGTCATGTAGAAAGAGTATGTAGAGCTAAAAATAATAAGAATCTTGTGTGGGTGCCGAAAGGCGAGATGAAGGTAACTAACCTTCAAGGACCCAAAACAAAAAGGGTACCAACTTCATATGGTTCTTTTGTAGGCCCTAGCACTCAATGGAGAAAGCGAAGACAAGAAGGTCAAATGGGTCGTGGACAGTGGGTGTTCCAACCATATGACGGGAGACAAACGTCTCTTCCATAGACTCACTATGCAAGACGGAGGAGTTGTCCACTTTGGCGGTAGCAAAGGCCAAATAAAAGGACATGGTATTGTGGGTAACGATTCCTTCTCTCTTAGTGATGTCTTATATGTTGTAGGTCTTAAGTTTAACTTGATAAGTGTCAGTCAACTTTGTGATGCTAACTATGAGGTAACATTTTTGAAAACAAAGTGTGTTGTGAAAAAGGAAGAAAAGATTTTATTTGAAGCTTTGCGTTTCAAAAATATTTACAAAGTTAGCATCAATGATTTGGTTTCTCAAAATGTATCGTGTCTAGTTGCTAAGAATGATTTGACGCAACTATGGCATAGACGTCTCGGACATGTATGTTTCAAAACATTTAAATTTATTTGCGAAAATGATAAAGTCCGAGGCCTTCCAAAAATGAGTTTCGAAAAAAATGACTTATGTGACACTTGTCAAAAGGCGAAACTTGTGAAAACAAGTTTCAAACCCAAGACAAATATTTCCACCTCTAAGCCCCTACAATTGCTTCATATGGATTTGTATGGGGATGTTGGAACAAGAAGCTTGGGTGGTAAACATTATACCTTCGTGGTAGTAGATGACTATACTCGTTATACATGGGTGATGTTTCTTGCTAAGAAAAGTGATGCATGTAGTGAGTTTATAAGTCTAATTAAACGATTGGAAAATCATGTGGGTGATACCATCAAAACCATCCGTAGTGATCGTGGTGGTGAGTTCGATGGTGATTTCGAAAGGTTTTGTGTATCCAAAGGATACTCTCATGACCTTTCGGCACCTAGAACTCCTCAACAAAATGGTTTGGCCGAACAAAAGAATAGAACTCTACAAGAAATGTGTAGAGCAATGTTGAATGAGTTCGGTTTGCCTAAGTATTTTTGGGCCGAAGCGGTTAATGCCGCTTGCCATGTGATCAATCGCGTCTATTTGAGACCATACCTAAATGTGACACCCTATGAGCTTTGGAATGGAAAAGTTCCCAACATTGGGTATTTCAAAGTCTTTGGTTGCAAGTGTTTTATACTTAATACCAAAGATACTTTGGACAAACTTGACCTCAAAGCGGATGAAGGTATCTTTTTAGGTTATGCCTCAAATAGTAAAGCATTTCGTGTTTTCAACAAAAGGAGTCAAAAGGTGGAAGAATCAATCCATGTTAAGTTTAATGAGTCACTTAGTGATGAACCTAAACTTAATGAGGATTGTGAAGAGGATGAAGATGTGACTCCTCAAGAAGAAATTCTTGAGGATGTTCCTATGGTTGTTCCTCAACGAGAGATCGTTGATGATCCTCCAAATGGAAACATCTTCGTTGACTTGAGGGTTGAACCTCTTGAAGGCACTCCTCCACCTTGTGTAAATGAACTTAGTGAGTCAAGTAAAAATGTCTCTTCTACTCATATTGATTCACAAATGTAGAAAATGCATCACACATTCCGGAACGTGAGGTTCATGATAATGATGAAGGTTCATCTCTTTCGGAACATGATCAAGAGGAAGTTGGAGGTGATGTATCCAATCTTCCTAGATCATTTAAGCACAAAAGTTCTCACCCTCAAGAGTTAGTCATAGGTGATTTAAATAGAGGTATCACTACACGAAGGCAATATAGAGAGAATGCATTTGTCTCTCTTATAGAACCTAAAAATATTAAAGACGCACTTCTTGATGAAAATTGGATCTTGGCTATGCAAGAAGAATTAAACCAATTTGAAAGAAGTGATGTTTGGGAGTTAGTTCCCAAACCACACGATCATCCTATTATTGGTACGAAATGGGTTTTTCGTAACAAGATGGATGATCATGGTAATGTCACTAGAAACAAGGCTAGGTTAGTTGCTCAAGGATATCGTTAAGAAGAAGGTATTGATTTTGATGAGACATTTGCACCCGTAGCACGGCTTGAAGCTATTAGAATGTTATTAGCATATGCTTGTTATAGAGATTTTACACTTTACCAAATGGATGTTAAATCCGCGTTCTTGAATGGTGTTATTCAAGAGGAAGTGTATGTTGCACAACCTCCTGGGTTTGAATGTCATGATTCACCACATCATGTCTTCAAACTTAAAAAGGCTCTTTACGGCCTCAAACAAGCTCCAAGAGCTTGGTACGAGAGGTTAAGTACTTTTTTTCTTAATAATGGTTTTTCAAGAGGTAAAGTTGACACTACTTTGTTCATAAAAGAACAAGGTAGGAATCATTTAATTGTCCAAGTATATTTTGATGATATTATTTTTGGTGCTACTAACAATTGTCTTTGTGAGCAATTTGCTAGTCTCATGCAAGGTGAGTTCGAGATGAGCATGATGGGCGAGCTAAATTATTTCCTTGGATTACAAATCAAGCAAACCAAAGATGGTGTGTACATTTCCCAAGCCAAATACACAAGAGACTTGCTCAAAAAGTACAACTTTGGTGAAGGAAGAGAGGTGAACACTCCTATGAGCACAAGTGCAAAGCTTGACAAGAATGAAAAAGGAAAGCATGTCGAGGTAACCTTGTATCGTGGAATTATAGGTAGTCTACTTTATTTAACAGCTAGTAGACCCGATATTTTACATGCAGTATGCTTATGTGCTAGATTTCAAAGTGATCCTAGGGAGATGCATTTTATTGCGGTAAAACGCATCCTTAGATACCTTAGAAGTACTTTAAAATTTGGTATATTTTATCCTAAGAATGCATGTTTTGATTTAAGAGGTTATTGTGACTCCGATTATACGGGGAGTCTAGTTGATAGAAAGAGCACCTCCGGAACTTGTCAGTTTCTTGGAGATTGTCTCGTTTCTTGGTTCTCCAAGAAACAAAACAGTGTGTCTCTCTCTATGGCGGAATCCGAATATGTGTCGGCCGCCTCGTGTTGTGCACAATTGTTATGGATGACTAACACGTTAAATGATTATAACATTCACTTCTCAAAGGTGCCAATTTTGTGTGATAACACGTCCGCCATAAATATTGCACAAAATCCCGTCCAACATAGTCGGACCAAGCACATTGAAGTGAGGTATCATTTCATCTGTGATTGTGTACAAAAGAACTTGGTAAGTGTAGAATTTGTTCCTACACATGACCAACTTGCGGACATTTTCACGAAACCCTTGCCTAGCGATGTATTTTTATCCATAAGAAGTAGGTTGGGGTTGCTCAATATGGGTTGATAAAACCATCTTGAGTTTTGAGCATGAAAATTTCAAAAATTTTCAAGATCAGTGGACATTAGGCGCTTCATCTCAAACTGTTAAGGCATTCGATGTTACATCAAGCGCCTGATGTTAAGGATGTCACTTGTTCAAAGTGACATCAAGCGCTTTATCCCAAAATGTTCACTCGTTTGATGTGACTTTAAGCGCTTAATCTGGATTTCCACACCCGTTCAATGTTGTTTCAAGCGCTTCATCCGTTTGTATGAAGTCGTTCGAAGTCTCTTGAGGCGCTTCAACCCTATTCCTACACTGTCATTTCCGCCGTCTCTTCAGTTTTCGCGCCATTCAATGATCATAAACTCCTGCCGCCAGTTTCCTCTCTCCCTCTTTCCCACGATCTTCCTCTTCCACTCCCCATTTTCCCAAATTCATTTCATCTTCCTCAAATCTCTCTGCAGGACCTTCAAAACGCCCACGTACTCATAGGAAAAAGCAAACTGCTGGGCTCGGGACTGCGGAACCCGAAGAACTCAAATCCATCCGAGAAGGGCTTACCAAGGAAAACCTTCCTTGGTTAAAGAAATTCGATAATGATATCAAGAAATCTCCTCGCCCTATAGATAAAGGAGTACACCTGTCACTGTACTCAAGTCTGCTCGTTGAAGAATGGCACACAAACAATCGCCCTGTAGTTCCCCTCAAGCTTCTGAGTCTCAGTGATCTGTCCGAGACTCATATGGATCAAATTGTGTCCCTGCTCGAATTTCAGGGTTGGACCTCCCTCTGGTCCAGACTTGACATGCGGAGTTTCTCCCGGGAGCACACCCGGATGTTTTATGCCAATCTGTGGATTACTCCACAGTCTGAATCTCAATCCTTCTTGCTGAACACTGTTGTTGATGGTACGTCCCTCAGTTTTTCTATTCCCGAAATCTGTGAAGTTCTCCGCATCAGAAATGATGGTCTAAGTGACTTTTCCGTATTTGACTGGAGTAGTAAATACGGAATCCCTGAACAAGATGTAAAGTTTGATCTGGGATTCTTTCCTTCCCGAAAGACTCAGAACATGGCTCTCATAGATCGCATCTTGTTAGCCATTGTCACTTTTTGTGTGAATGGTAAGTCGACAAGAAATCCAAGCAACATGGCTTTCTACGTCACTTACCGCATCAAACATGAAACCCAACTCAACTTTGCCTGGATTATGGTTGAGGTCATGTTTGCTGCTCTTTGGAAAACTTCCAAGGCCTTACCCTTTGCCAATCTTATCACCATTCTTCTCAAGTCAAAAGGCATTGTCATTCCTGATAATGAACTCACCCCGGTGGCGAACACGGACTATTACAGTAATTACAATATTGTCCAAGCCATCGACTCCCAAAAACGTAAAGCCACGAACATTCCCGGACTTGATGATGAGGCTGAAGCTGAGCGTCAAGAAAATGTTGAATCAAGTACCGTTGCACAGCTGCGTGCTCAAATTCAATCTTTGGAACAGTCTGTTCAGCACCTTCAGCTTCGAAATGCGCGTCATGAATATCGCTTTGGCGTTCTTAAAGAAGCTATTCTCCAACAAATGCCATGGGCATCCTTTCCCCCTGATTTTGATGATTTAGGGGGAGACACTGCTGCTGCTACTGCTGGAGATACAGGAACTGGTGTTGGTGGTGCTGGTGGAAGTGGCCAACAAATGGGTGGCTTTGCGAGTATGCATCGAGTCGTTTCAGTTTTGGTGATTTGCAGCATCCTGGTGGAAGTGGTGCTGGCTCTGGTGGTAGATTGTAGCTGATTCCTGCTTTTATTTTTTTCTCTCTGCTGTTTGCAAAATATTTGTAGTGTGATGACTAGAAACTTTTCCTTTCCTTTGATGTCGGTTGAAATTTCTCTCTTTTATGGTTAGCTGTTAATAATAATGTTTCTATTGCGTCAATTTATTCTGAGTTATATGGTTCCTTTCTTGAAAAAGTATAATGCACTTTGTGAGGGGGAGCATATGCTAAGGGGGAGCAAATTAAAATAACGCATGTTGTGAAATCATCAAAAAGAGGGAGAATGTTAGAATATTATTTGGTTTTGATAATTTGCACAAGGTTGGCACTTGAATTTGTTAGATTAGGCGCTTCAAGTTGATGGTTTGAAGTTGTACACTTCGAACTCTCACTTCAGGCGCTTAATGTACCTTGGTGAAGTCCAGTACACTTCGAACGCCTGCATTAGGCGCTTTATGTGAGGTGTCTGGATGTGCGTACACTTCGAACGCCTAGTTAAGGCGCTTCATGTGAAGTGTATGAAAGTCAGGACACTTCGAACGCTTACATCAAGCGCTTCATGTGCCCTGATGAAATGTGCGAACACTTCGAACGCTACTTTAAGCGCTTCAAGTGTTTCACCAAGTCAAAAGTACTTTTCTCTGAATAAACACGCTTTCCCAAGGTCTGGTTCTGAGAAAATGTCAGTTTTAGTTCGAACTAGCATGAAGTGCTACATGAGGCGCTTCATGTCACTTCGAACGCACTCAGTTGCCAACATAAGGCGCTTAATGTGACTTCGAACGCATGTTCTTTTTCACATTAAGCGCTTCATGCTACTTTGAACGCCTATTAGTTAGACAGTTTAGGCGCTTCATGTGCTCAACGGTACAAATGTCTTCTTGCTTCATTTTCTAACCAGTTTACTCTTTGTACCCTCTTCTTTTAGTGTTATTTTCGCAGGTTTTCTCTCACACTCAGAGTTGCCAGTTTTCCATTCTTGGCCAAGGTTTTGGATCCTCTTCAAAATGTTTTCTACATGCCAAGAAAAGTTTCCCAAGAATGCAGGAGTACCTTCACAAGCTGCCAAATCCCATTATTGGTTGGGCAGAAGCTTTCAAACGGGAAGAATTTTGAAGAATGATAAAAGAAGGGTTTTCTTCATTCTCTTCTCCAACTTTCTACATTGCAAGCTCTCAAGTTCTCTCAAGCTCAAGCTCTCAAAATATTTGTAATCTTTGTACATCTTTACTTTATTGTTGAGAGTGATTATTGTAAGAAGAAGAGTCTTCTTCTTGGTGAGATTATTCTGTGAGAGATTGGGTAGATTGTTGGTCAAGGAGCAAGGGTGCTCTTTGTTTAAGTTTTCTAGACTTTGAAGGGTTAGTTGATAGTGTGTGGTGCACTATTCTCCCTACAAGATTTCTTTGAGGGCAAAGAAGATCTTTGGAGGCTAGACTTCAAAGGGTTAGAATTCTTGGTTGTGGTCTAGGCAAGGTGCCTAGTTTTGTATTTTCTTGATTTTGTTTTGATTGTTGTTTCCCCCAAAAGAAATAACAATCCCCATTTCAAAATCCTTCTTGTGAAACATCAAGAAGGTAGAGGAGTAGAGTCTCTTGACTTGAACCTCTATACATACTTGTGTTCTTTACTGTCTTTCAAGTTTTATTCTTTTTAAAGAACACATCCAAGTATTGGTTGCACTCAAAAACGAAAAATAGCCACAAAATATCCATACTTGGTGAACACACTATTCAACCCCCTCCCCTTCTAGTGTGTTCTAAGGGACCTAACATCCCACTGGGTTGGCAATTCTTTCTTGTTGTTGCCTGTGTCACTACTTGATACAGACAACCTTGGTATGTTTTCCTATAATTTTGATTGCTTGCTTACGCTACCTTATTTTTATATGGTAATTACGTATATTTTTCCAAGAGATGGAGGTTCAGGACTCCGGATTTCAGTCCATTGCGAGCACCTCTTCACTTTGGCACGCTGTAGGTTGCCTGTGTTTCACGTGGAACACAGGCAGCATGGGTATGTTTTTGTTCTGGTGTCTTATCATTTTGTTTGTTCATCTGCTGCCATTTGACCATTTTATGTTCTCCGGTGTGCGTTGGGGATGGATGCTTTATATGGAGACATAATGGGTCATATCTGGAGGATCAACGTCTGCGACATGATTATATCATCAGGCTTTTGTAATTTATATCACACTTTACTTTCTTATTGGGATGGTGTATACTCTATAGCTTTTCTTTGTTGCTGCATCCCACGTAGCATTTCATTTTACTGCAGGTTTTACTGTATTCATTTTATGCATTTTTGTGGGAGAGTCTCTCGCGTAAATTGTGATCACGGTATTCCTCTACCACAAGTGAGGATTCATTGTTATTAAAAAAATCTACGGACGGTACCGCCCGTCTTTCTATATAAATAAATGAATACATATATATTTTTTCCTTTTTCTTTAAAAAAATTGGGGAGGAGAATCAAACTCGAGATCCGGAAATGGAATAAATGCTACTCAACCGCTAGACCTAAAGGTTTTTCGCATATCTATATATTTAGTTGAAAGACAGGCAGTACCGTCCAGTTATTTTTTAATAGAACCCTCACTTGTGGCGGAGGGATACCGTGGT
Organism: Eustoma russellianum; assembly: GCA_036186865.1. Classification (NCBI taxonomy): domain Eukaryota; kingdom Viridiplantae; phylum Streptophyta; class Magnoliopsida; order Gentianales; family Gentianaceae; genus Eustoma; species Eustoma russellianum. Next base: position 17,713,051 of record AP025041.1, on the reverse strand, counting down.
TACATATGATTTGGGAGGCTCTCCCGATAAAAAGATGTAGAAAATAAATAATACCTGCATTATGCGAAAATATATGTGCAAAAATAGATAAATACAAAGCGAATGGTATACATTGTACTATGGAAATAATTATGAATTTGCTCCATATGTTCCGATGTTTCCTGTATTCATTATGAACACAAGCAAACAAATGAGTAACCAACCGTATACATCGTGTGCACATGATAAGATGGCAAAAGGTACACCTAAACTCAAACTTAGGAAGAAACGACATAGTTAACCGAGTAATGTAGTGAAGAGTGTATGATAGTAAAACATCCAAACATAAGGAAATAATGACGTACCCATGTTGCTTGTACTAGTCAGTGATACAGACAACGGTATGGCAGTATAGCCAATCCAATGGAAGACAACTGCATCCATGCGCATGTGAGAATCAGCAAAGTTATTCCATAAATTCAGACAATTTACGTCATCCAACAGCAGGTATTGCCCCATTAAACGCAGTGAACAAAACAATGTTAACCAAATATCAACAGTGAAACTGATTTAAACAAATCAAGCAGGAGAAAGATCATACCAATGTTTCTATGCCAAAGGTTGACATAGGCAACTATATGATGAGCTCGCTAACCCATTGGGAGACATAAAGAATTATAGACGGATATTTAGAACAGAAGTATCCAACACAATTGCTCCACGTACTTCACACGGTAGATCAGAGAAAGATTTATAGAGAATCAAACCTGGCGAATGATATCCATGTCTTGATAATGTATCTGCGGCAGTATTTGACTCTCGTGGACAGTAAGAAATTGACAAAGCATAAAGACGCAGGAACTGGATTGTGCGTTTCAAATCTGCCGCCAAAGAACCTGTATATCGCTGCGGTGCTGAGAGATAATTTAGCAACATACGACAATCCCTCTCAACTAGTAATTGATCATGCTCTCTAGCATAATAAATTAGGGCATATTGTAGATCCATTAGTTCAGCCCTCAATGGCGATGAACCTAGTAAGGAGAAACAAATAGCAGAGACAAAGCCTCCCTGATGATTTCGTAGCACCGCCCCTGCTGTTGCTGTATTACGTCCCCCCACTGCATCCACATTTAATTTTAACTTTCCTGTCGGAGGTAATTCCCAATGGACAACTCTATGCCGACGTGTTCATAAGGAAGGAGAGAAATATCTTGCTACCAGATGAGGTATATTTTGTGAAAATTTGTGCCTCTGTGTTGTCGCACACCATGTAGACTCGCTCAAACAATCTCCTATATGAGAAACAATTAACCCCAAAGCAAATACTTGTACATTCTTTCCTAATGACCCATGCGACCAATGACGGCACCACCGCCCTCAACTGTCCGAGCATATGTTGCTTTGAAGAGGTTCGCCACCATCGCAAGAGATAAGATTGAATAGTTGAGTTGCCAGGCATTGGACCAGAAAACAAGATGGATGTTTCTTGCCATAACGGTTGTATTAATGGACAACCGAGGAAAATGTGATCTCACAAATCCGAGTTTACCTTACAGAATACGCATTGTGTTGGAAAGATGAGCTGCCATGTTCGGATATTATCAGCCAACGGAAGAGACCTCATTCAGAGTTTCCATATAAATACATTGCATCTCATAGGATTTCGCGGCCACAAATAAATCGAGTGTAATCTACTGTTGTCGAATCAGAGACAAGCAGATTATAACATGATTTAAATGTAAAATGTCCAGAAGAATCAGCAGTCCAGTGCAACCCATCCGGTAACGTTTGCACTCTAAGGGACATGTAATCATGTATGCGAAAAATATGTTTTCAAGTAGGCGAATCATAAATATGTTCACATGTAGGTCGATGCCCGTACTTACTTCGCTGTAGGCCGCCCACAGTGTGTGGGAATAATGATATTTCCACCAAAATAGACAACCATAGGCCTTCTCAACCAACCTTATATTCCTAATTCCCAAACCTCCATATTCTGTAGGGCGGCAGATATTATACCAGGTGTGCCAATGATGGTGACCATTCCACAAGAAATTTGACATTTTGCGGTTAAGTGTTGCAATTACACTTTGTGGTAACCATGAACTAGCTATAATATGTAACGGCATGGAACATAAGACGTGGCGAATCAAAGTCATACGACCGCCGTAGAGAGAAGCTTTGAAGACCATGAATTTAATTTAGCATCAAAATGTGCAATTAAGAAACACAATAATCCGCTCGATTAATACCCTTGTAAAGATGAGAACCAAGATATTTGATTGGTAAGGTAGCTAGAAGTATGCCTAACACCTGTAAAACACGCAGTCCCGAGACTCCTGCACCCACCACTACCTGATTTTTGTGAAGATTCACGAGTTGTCTAGAGGCTTGCTGATATTTGTTTAAAAAATATCTGATGCTAGTTTTTGTCTTTTGATTGGATCATTTTGAACGCTGTAACGAGTTTATAAACAAAAACTTGTAGAGATGATTTGATTCGTCCAAAATATCTCAAAGTTGACACAATCAAAGTTCATCTGCCGCACAAAAAAAAAAAAAAGGTCAAATTAAAGCATAGGGGTCTGCAATTTATGGAAATAAATCTAATTTTTACCCTTTCCAGTTAGTGGCGAAAATATCGATGCTGATTTTTGTCTTTTGATTTTCGTCTTTTGACTCGAATTTTTGGCCCTTCCCAGTTAGTGACAAAAATACTGGTCATACCCTAAAGAAAGAAACATTAAAGAAAAAAAAAAGAGTTGGCTTTCGGTAGACTCAAGCCTACGGTAAATATTGCAGATTTGTTGATAACATCAAAGAGTAATTTGCGTACTTGTCCTAAATCATTACAGTGTCGGCAATTACTTCTAAAATTAATTTATGAACAAATTTCCCTTCTGACGCACTTCCGAATACCATGACTTTGTCGATAAGTTCATACGTCCTAGACAATTTGTATAACTTGATCACTTTAATTAGTTTTGTTCATTGTAATTTTCTGCACAAAACAGTTATTTAGAATTTTTATTGGTTACACTTTTTTCCAATTGGTTACTTTATGATATAGGCATGGTGATTTTGAAATTCTCGAATAAATCTGATAAAGGAAACTTAACATATGTACCCTGTCTAAAACGTTGTTCCAATTTGGCTAAACGTCACTGAGTGGAGCTATCCTCTGCCTAATCAAGTTTTACTATGTTAATGCACATCTATCACTTAGTGCGATCATAGAGGATCCATATGAGATTTCAGCTCTTTATATTAATAAAACTTGTCAAAGAAACAAAAATTTTGAATGCTTCTGTGGTCCTATGACAGACTCTTTGTATGAAAATTTTGAATCCTTCTGTGGTCCTGTGAAAGTCTCCTTGCATGAACACAATCTCACCAAAAGCTCCACGGCTAGCAATTCTTTTGTTTGTAAATTATGTAGGTTAGAAAAACAAAGAGGACAATATATTTATGAAAGAGGACAATAATTCTTTTCTCGCTAGCCATGGCGTTTGTGCTAAGATTGTGCATGGTTTCCTGCAAAGAGAGCACATGATCAGTGTAATTAATTGGTTGACATAGCTCAAGACTTTATGGCTGTTTTTTTTTTCTATGCATGATAAAGATATATTATAATATACAATATATATGTGAATAAACAACTATGCTGCGAAAAATCTTTAGACCTAGGGCAAAGATGGCAATTCATAAATGTCGATAAGAAAGATTGCCAAATTTTTTTCCGTCTTTAAGACACACTTGAGTAATCGTTAATTCGCTAGAAACATAAAGACAAGAAGGTGAATCATTTTCAAACAAAAACTTCTTTTTTTAATTTAAACAGTTAAGGGAAACGTCGGGAATTTGTGCACACTGCATCTTCCAGCTATGCCCCTGTACTCTAGGATAAAGCTGAGGTTTCATTCACTCTTCCTCATCAACCATTCTCTAAATTTTACTGTCAAGGAATTCAGAGAACAGTATAAACAGAAAAATGGTCCCAATTTTAAAGGTTGTGATGTTCATATTCATACTTGGACTCGTAATGGATACAAGTGCGGATAATCCATGGGATGGTCCGATGGCAGTGCCCGCAAACGTCGGACCAGGTAAATTTTCTATGTTGGTTTCTCTTAAATGCATCTTCCTGAATCAAAGATATCTTGCCTGATCTTTTATTACTTATTATTTTTTTTTGACACTCGAGCACATCGAGAAAGAAGGATAGAGACTTTATTTGATATATCTAAAGAACATGTTTTATTTCCATTTTGGTTGTGTTTATAAAATGGATGGCAACGACAGAATAACACTGTTACTTCTATTCAGATATGGGTCACATTCTGACGAAACCTCAAGGTTTGTTATGCAACAAACCGAGTGGCAACTATAAAGGGCCGTGTTTCAAGAGCAAAGGCTGTAGCAGTACTTGCACCAGAGAAAACAAGTCGTTTTTTGGTGGCCACTGTCATTGGTTTAAATGTGTTTGCGTTGTAACGTGTTGAACGTCTTGAATCACTGTTACTATACTATATGCGAAAGGAAAACTTCTTTTAAATATATTTCAAGCCATCAGTTCTCATTTCTAATAAAATTACTAGTGAATTTACTAGTGAAAACTTCTTTTAATTATTGTTGTTGAGATAGTTACACATAATTCGTGTCCTATTCAATTGCTTCCTTATCAACTCATTATTCGATATCAATAATAGCATATGCATACAACAATGTTAAGTGTTATCATTTTGTTAAAGTCAGTATGGTCAAATACAAGTAACACGCAAATTTCCATTAACATGAAAATGTTGCAATCTACACAACATGAAAGTTTTGACTGGGCAATTATTGCATGTGAGGAGCAGTTTTATCTGAATGAAACAAAAGGGTTCGGTTATGTAGATATATCTTAGTAATATAAATATGCTGTAGTGACACATTATTTGCCTCATTGCTTCAGAATTCTTTTGTGGATATATCTTAGGTTGTTTTTTATTTAGACGGCCTAAATCGAACAATTAACTAGTCGATGAGCAGGGTTACACCCCCCCCCCCCCCGGGAAAC
>AP025041.1:17630349-17708000 GCA_036186865.1 Eustoma russellianum | reverse complement strand
CCCCCCCCCCCCCCCGGGAAACTCATCATTTCCTTTTAATTATCATGTCTTGTTAGAGAAACAACTTTAATGAGACACGCAATGAGAAAAACATAGGGGAAGTGCAGGTTAGATGAAAAATAAATAAATCAGTTTCATTTACCATTCAGACAGTGGCATTTTCATGTAGTTTATAGAAAATTTAAAATGTTTTCTAAACCTCACATATCAATTCCTCAAAAAGCAAAATATAAAATATAAAACTCCGGAAGATTAATCCTTGATCATGCAACATGTAATCTAAGAATGCAAATACTGCGAACAGTTGGATTTAGAATATATAATTTCATTTCTATTTTTCTCAATCTCCTCTCTTTTTTTTCTTGGAACCCGCTAACGTAGCGCCCCGCCCCAGAATAATGTCTCGGAACGGCATACCCACCGTACTCTACTAAGAGAAATACAAAGCGTCCATACCAATCGAATGCACGTCGCAATATGAAATTTGGACTGATACAGCGGAAACATCATAACATAAACATACATAATATCAGTAGGCCAAAATAAAACTGAAATAAAAGTCTGAACCAAGTACATAAGTCTCCAAAATACAATCCATCAAATCAGAAATAGCTAAGTACGAGTCCGGGTGCCTACGTCTCAATCACGGATATCCTATCTCTGGCTTGTCCTCTACAAACTTTGTACCCTGAACCCTATTATTTGCAAAGTATTTAAGCAACAAGTGTGAGCGATAATCGAATCATCCAGCAAGTATACCCAGTAGATCCGCCATGGGATCATACACGCGGAGACGGGGTTCTAAAATAAGGTACCACATATGAACAAATATATAAAACCATCTCCAGTTCACAAGTAAATCTAACACATACTTTATATATATGGCCATATATAAAATCAAAAAAATCACATAATTCCAATTTTTAGGCCCATTGCTTATTCCATGAAAGTCCATATCCAAATGATGTCCATAATCAATGAATGTTCCATGTCCATATAATGTCCGTAATCCATGTCCGAATAAAGTCCATAATCCATGTCCATATGCTTTCCATGATCTATGATGATGCAAGTGATGTAAAGTTATAAAAATACAATGCATGCACAATCCATATCTGGTGGGAGACCAGTCCATATCCATATCCGGTCAGAGACTGGTCCATATCCATATCTGGTCAGAGACCAGTCCATATCCATATCTAGTCGGATACCAGTCCATATCCGTATCTGGTCAGAGACCAATTCGATCCGTATCCCATACGGAAAGGGTTCGTGATTTTGCAAACAATGCAATATGCAATTTTTCATAAAACCAATGAATTTTGCAAACTAACGTGCATCATGATCCATGTTCATATAAGTCCAAATATCAATCCATATAATGTCCATATTTAACAATTTACAATTTAAATGCCAGAAAAGTCAACTACGGAAGCAATACATATTTTCAGGATATTAATGGAGAAGTATAGGGAGAAGAAGCGCTATTTACATATGGTTTTTATCGATCTTGAAATAGCGTATGATAGTGTACCACGTAGCCTGATTTGAGATAGTCTGGATGCAAGAGGGATCCCTATGAAGTATATAGACATAATTAGAGATATGTATGCTAGGACGAAAAAAACCGTTGGTATGCCTGTGGGGAATACGGACTTCTTTTAGGTGGAGGTAGGTCTCCATTAAGGGTCTACGTTGAACCCATTTCTTTTTTCAGTTGTCCTTGACGAATTGTCAAAGCCGATACAGGAAGCAGTTCTATGGTGTATGCTTTTTGCTGACATAGACATACCCTGAGTATGAGATTAAAGCAGTGGAGAGGTGTTTTAGAGAGAAAAGACTTAAAGATTAGTCGTTATAAAACCAAGTATCTGCACTGCGACTTCAGCGGCATAGCCGACAGTGAGAATAGGCAGCTCACCATCGATGGTCAAGTGTTACCACAGGTAAGTATGTTTAAGTACCTTGGATCATTTGTGTAGCAGAAAGGGGACATAGATAATGATGCAACACATTGAGTTCAAGCAGGCTGGTGTAGATAGAGGATGGCCTCAGGAGTGCTGTGTGACAAGAATTTCCCAACTAAATTAAAGGAAAAATTTTATAGGGTGGCAGTGCGACCGGCAATGCTATATGGGACAGACTGCTGGGCCATCAAGATGTCACAATTGCAGAAGATGGAAGTGGCAGAGATGAAGATGTTGAGGTGGATGTGTGGACATACAAGGCTAGACCGGATCAGAAATGAGGTATTTTGGGAAAGGTTAGGCGTGACTAGTATAACAAATAAGATAAGGGAGGGAAGAATGAGATGGTTTGGGCATGTCAAGCGGAGAGAGACAACATCGTCGGTCAGAGCAATTGAAAGCCTCATTGTAGAGGGAAACAGGAGTAAAGGCAGGTCCTAACTGACTTGGGATGAGCAGATTAGGCACGACCTACTAGATCTGCACCTCTCTGAGGACATGGTCTAGGATAGGAGTTCATGGAGACATAAGATTAAGGTTAACAAGGTATATGTCATATATAGGGACACCTTAGATTAAATTTATGGACATAGGTAGGCGTAGACGCTATCTACGCATTAGGTTGACTTTGTACTTGGCTGCTTATGTTTTACCGTTGTTTTGTATTACATGTACATAAACACGTTAGTGTATTTTAATATCGAAATCCACTTCTTTGTATTTCCTGAATTTCCTCACTAACACACTAACACATCATATTTCTATTATTATGTCATTTACGCAGGTACATGTAGAGCCGGAGGTCTTACTAGAAGCAGACTCTCTATCCCTTGGGATAGAGGTATTGTCTGCCTACCACTTACCCTCCCCAGACCCTAATGATTGCTTTTGTTGTCGTTGGGATATACTGGATACGGATGATGATGATGATGATTTTCTTTCTTTATTCAAAAGGACCAATCATGTTCCAAGTAATATATTTTCCAATCCATTTATGCCTAATGAAATTTAATTTCACCCATTTTCTATTTTTCACATGGTCATGGCTGAATACACACCCACACTCCCTTATTACACTTTTCATAAATCTAAGAAAACTTTCCCAAAATAAACTACTAATTCCATATATGGTTCACTATGTCTGAAACATAATTTTCAATAAAAATGGCCCGTATGGCGGAAAGTGTACACATGCATGCATACCTTTATTTTATTTTACCAAATCAAGAAAAATTACGCATAATACATTATCATCTCCCTATTATGGTTCATTATGCCAAAACTTGACTTTTCACATGGAAATGGTCCTATGGCCGAGAGTTGCACCTACATGTATTCATATATTTTTATTACACTAAGCCAAGGAAAACTAACTCCAAAGTACTCACACTTTCCTATTATGGGTTATGGTGTCAAAACACAATTCTTTTGCATGCAAATGGCCATTTGGCCGATGCTCTCATGCATGCAGACACATAATTATTTATTCTACATTCCTTGGTTTGCTTCTCTTCTCTTACCTTTTTCTAAAATTCCATAGATACAATTATCTTGTCCAACATGTAATTTGGTCACTGACCACCAAGAGATAACCAAATTTCTATTAATGCTAAAATTTAAAGGAAGTAGAGCTCTTATCATAATAGGTGTAATTGACCCACTAATGTCTTCAACATACCACTTGTCATACTCCACTAAGTGTTAGACTTGTCAAAATGATTTTTGCTCAACCAAATGGAAGAATTTCCCCTGGGCCGAGAGTCGAGACAGAAGAATCCAATGACAATTTTTATGCAAAACAACAAGAAATTTGGAATCAAACACTTAGTGGATGCATGCAACAATATGGTCATGCCTAAACATGTCAAAATAAATCATTTCACCACTTTTTTTCCAAGTGGCCAAATATACCCCTTCATCTCACCTGTAATTTGTTAGGTCCGAAATACACTCTAGAGGAGGGGATGAATAGAGTGTTTGGCTGATTTTGCGGAATTTTCTTGTTTGCTCAACTCAAAAAGATATTCAAAATCAGAGCAAGAATGGGAGATGAGAAGTAGTGAATGAGTACACCGGATACAAAGTGGTTCGAATCGTAAATGATTCTACTCCACTACCACTTTGTTTCCAAAGTGGATTTTCAACAACTACTCTTCTTATTATGAACAATAGGAACAACCACAGCAACACTTACACTAATACTTTAGTGCAAGCCACAACAACAGCAACTTCTTGCACAAAACTCACTTGTGCAACTACAGCAACTACAGCTCTTAGCAAGAACAACTTCTTGCTTCCTCACAACTTCAACAAAAGTTCCATCAAGAACTTCTCACAGTGGGTTGAAGAAATATGGTAAGGTTCACACTTTCTCACAAGTCTAAGCACAAGCAAGAGATCAAATATTTATGGTTCCTCTTGTGCTTGACTCTCTTTCTCTCAATATACAATAATAAAGATCAAAGAAAAGCTAGACAAGCTTTAAACAAATTTACAAGTATGAGAGAAATATACAACAATGGAAAATGAAGCTAGATGATGTTGAAAGTGTGTAGTTGCTTCATCCAAGCCTCCTCTATTTATAGATAAAGTTCACCACGTTTTTGAGGCTCTCCACCAAGTCTTCATCTTCAAAAATGTCAAGATAATGCCCAAATAGTCTCTAGCCACCCTATGGAGTGATTTGATCTTGGATAGCCACCCTAGAGAATCTTAGACATGTATACAATAGTCAAGGAAGCATGCATTAGGTTGGTTTAAAGTCCACAAGAAGTTTGAAGAAGATTGGAAAGAGAAAACCTCAAAAATCTGCCTTGGATTTTGTTCTAACGTTCAGAAAATTTTAATCCTGGAGGACATCGATCGATCGAAGTCCCTAGAAGGGAGAGATCGATGTTCTCTGATTCAACATCGATCGATCGAAGTCCTGGGAGGGAGAGATCGATGTTCTCTGATTCAACATCGATCGATCGAAGTCCTGGGAGGGAGAGATCGATGTTCTCTGATTCAACATCGATCGATCGAAGTCCTGGGAGGGAGAGATCGATGTTCTCTGATTCAACATCGATCGATCGAAGTCCTGGGAGGGAGAGATCGATGTTCTCTGATTCAACATCGATCGATCGAAGTCCTGGGAGGGAGAGATCGATGTCAGCCAGTGAGTTCCAATCTCAACCATCTTTGGACATAATGTGTTTTGCCCATCATGCATCAAATATCAAACATAAATTTAACTCATTCAAAACATGTTTTTATCATCAAAATGTTTTACAACTTAACAATCTTCCCCTTTTTGATGATTTTAAAACCACGATTCAAAAGATGTTTTTACATGATACTTTTTCAATTAAATTTGATATTTTACAACTCCCCCTTAGTTCATGCTCCCTCATCATATGAACATATCAGAAAATTTCAATCTACCCAACATGTGATATCAATACCAACATGCTCCCCCTCAACCTATGCATCATGTTTCATATGTAAAGTATATCAAAGAACTTCATGTCATGCTATACCAAATTCAACTTCTCAAGCTAAGTTATATGATGCAAAAACAACCAATATAAGTTTAGCCATTTGGATACCCATGCTTAACCAAACCATGCCAACATGTCCAACCAACTATGCCAAAACATGCCATAAACATGCTAATGCCCAATCATGCTTGCTAACAAACCATCATGCCAACAACAATATCAAACCATCAACTAGCACCAACTCATCAACTTAGATATGCATAAAGCTATATTTAAATCAAACCAAAACAAGTAATGCCAAGACCAAATACTACTACAAAGACCAAAAACATCATGCCAACGATACTAAAAACTTCTCCCCTTTTTTGAAAGCATCAAAAAAATGAGAGATACCAAAAACGATAAGATAAATACCATCAAGAAATATCAAGTTTTAAGATACATACGTAAACTCAAACTTTGCAAAACTACGCATGACTACGAGGGAATGGGGAATCATAGAAGAACTACTCCTCATCGGAGGAGAAACACAATCCGGAGAGAGCGGCTTTGAGCTTTGTTTTCAACTTCTGGTACTTGGTCTTTTGCACGTTCAGCTCTGTTTGCAGTGCCGTAACTTGATTGTTGACCTTTGTTTCTAGGATGTTTACACGGTCCTGAAAGTTCTTATATTCCTTTTGTAGTTCATCAATACGGACTGCTTCTGTGGCCAAGTCTTCTCCCCATTGACCAAGGGTATGACGAACGTCGGCAATTTCGGCCTCCGCATCAAACTCGTCATCAGAATCACTCCCTTCTGTCATTGGAGCTTTTCCTTTGGCCTGTTGAGATGTGGAGGTTTGTTTTGAGGGTGGTTGTGGTGATGGATGAGATGAGGGTTCCATTGGAGGTTCGGTAGGAGATGGTGGAGGAATGGGATCTTCATGTTCTTCTTCTTCTTCTTCTTGTTGTTGTCCACCCCGTTTTTGAGCCTCTTTCCGTGATTTGTGGATTTGTTGAATGTTGGCTTTTGTATAGTAGTCTTTGTTGGTGATTTGATCCGTGAAATCATCATTCAACTCCACATTTGCCTTTTTAAGCAATCTATATATGAGATTTCTATATGGAAGCGCTTTTGATTTCTTGGTGGCGGCTTCCAACATATTGGCAAACACAATCTCCCCAAAATTTAAAGGCTCCTTCATAGCAATACGATACGCAACGTAAAAATCTAAATTTCTCGGGAGTTTTGCCGATTTTCCATTGATACAAAAAGTGACAATGGCAAGTAAAACTCTATATACCAAAGGTATGTCGTTTGTATTTTTGGTCGGGTGAAAGCCAAGAAAATATTTAACCTCATTTTCAGAAATTTGATACTTGAAGGAATCCCACTTCCATGGATCAAAGTCTTCTAACCCTTCATCTGGAACCTCAAGCAATTCGTTGAATGTTTTAGATGTAAACATCAACAAGTTTCCTTCTATTATTGTATTCAATGCATAAGGCTCCCCATGTTTATAATCTACCCACATATTTGCATAAAACATTCTAGTATATCGGGTAGACATAGTGGTCATCTGTGAGACCTCCCAGACAGGTCTCCATTTTTGAACATCAAACCAATCAATAATTGGTTTTAATTCTTCACTGCTCAAAATATCCTCAATTTTGAGCAATTTTAATGGAATGGTAGCCCTCTTTTTGCGCTCCCATTCAGTGAAAACCATTTGAGCTCTAAGATTGATATAGGCAAATTTACCTGTACCAGTTGGCTCTTTCAAAGCATCTTTGAATTCTGAGGACTTGAGCCAGGGAAAGTTGTTGATGGTTAGCCTGCTTCTTGTTTCGGTCAACATTGTGCTATGAGAGGGAGTGGCCTTCTTCCTCAATCCTTGTGTCCTAGACCCCGTTGGCACTTGAGGATTACATTGGGGTGGCGTAACATCTTCTTCCTCAGAGGTTCGTTGTCTTTTTGCAGTTTGTTTCGTTCTTGGTGCCATTTTTTTTTGAGTTAGGGTTCGGATTTTGTAAAGAAGTATATAGAATGATGAGATTCAGTAGTGAAGATGAGAGATTTTGAAAAGAATTTGAGGTTTAGAGATGGATTTTGGATTTTGGTGAAGATGATTTTTCGTTTCTGCAGAGAGGGGGTTAGGGTTCGTGTTTGGGAAAGATGAAAGTGAAAGAGGAGAAAGGGGATTGTAGGTTTAATAACCCTGTCCGCGCAGACATCGATCGATCGATGTCTGGGACTTCGATCGATCGATGTCCTAGACATAGATCGATCGATGTCTGTTTTTACAGCAGTCTCTGAGACTGCCACATAGATCGATCAATGTATGCAGGAATCTGTATTTTTGACCTTTTTAACCTTCTATCCTTGGTTTATCATCTCTAATCTTGTTCTAATTGATTCGAATGTCTCGGTAGGAAGGGATTTGGTAAAGATATCCGCCAGTTGGTCATTTGTTGGAACGAACTCAATGCATACCAAACCTTTTTGAATGCAATCTCTTATGAAGTGATGCCTCACTTCAATGTGTTTTGTTCTACTATGATGAACCGGGTTTTGTGCTATACTTATGGCTGAGGTATTATCACATAGGATGGGAACTTTATCAAACTTAACATTGTAATCATTCAATGTGTTTGTCATCCAAAGTAGTTGTGCACAACATGAAGCGGCCGATATATATTCGGATTCCGCCGTTGAAAGTGACACACTATTTTGTTTCTTAGAAAACCAAGAAACCAAGCAATCTCCAAGAAATTGACATGTCCTGGATGTGCTTTTCCTGTCAACAAGATTTCCGGCATAGTCGGAGTCACTATACCCTCTTAGATCAAAACAACCATTCTTGGGATAAAACAATCCAAAGTTCAAAGTTCCTTTTAAATACCTAAAGATAAGTTTAATGGCAACTAAATGCGATTCCTTAGGCATGCTTTGAAATCTAGAACATAAGCACACAACATGCAAAATATCCGGCCTACTAGCGGTTAAATAAAGTAAACTACCAATCATACCCCTATATTTTGTTACCTGAACCGGCTTTTCTTTTTCGTCTTTGTCAAGCTTTGTACTTGTGCTCATCGGAGTGCTCACACTTCTTCCATCCTCAAATTTGTATTTCTTGAGCAAATCCTTTGTATACTTTGTTTGAGATATGTATACTCCATCTTGAGTTTGCTTGATTTTTAGACCAAGAAAGTAGTTGAGTTCACCCATCATGCTCATTTCAAATTCTCCTTCCATCAATTTTGCAAAATGCTCACAAAGAGAATCATTAGTAGCACCAAATATAATATCATCCACATAAATTTGAACAAGCAATTGATAGTTTCCTTGTTCTTTAATAAAAAGAGTAGTGTCGAATTTTCCTCTTGAAACTCATTCTCAAGTAGGAAGTTACTTAATCTATCATACCAAGCCCTAGGGGCTTGTTTAAGTCCATAAAGGGCTTTTTTGAGTCTAAAAACATGATTTGGATAATCATGACTTTCAAACCCAGGAGATTGAGCTACATAGACCTCTTCTTGAATTATTCTATTCAAGAATGTGGATTTCACATCCATTTGATATAGTTTGAAATCCTTATAGTATGCATATGCTAATAGCATCCTGATAGCTTCTAACCTAGCTACGGGGGCAAATGTCTCATCATAGTCTATGCCTTCCTCTTGCCTATAGCCTTGGGCTACTAATCTAGCTTTGTTTCTAGTGATGTTTCCTTTATCATCCATTTTGTTTCTAAATACCCATTTAGTGCCAATTACGGGATGATCACTAGGTTTAGCAACTAATTCCCAAACATCACTTCTTTCAAATTGATTTAATTCTTCTTGCATAGCCAATACCCAATCTTCATCATTTATTGCCTCCTTTATGTTTTTAGGCTCAACTTGTGAAATGAAGGCATTTTCATTGAATTTTCTCCTAGTCATTATGTCTTGGCTAGTTTCACCTAATATCAACTATTTAGGGTGATCTTTCCTATACTTATATGAATCCGGTAAATTTGAGGTATCTCCTCCTACTTCTTCATTTTCAACCTTAGGTTCAAGTGGATCAATCCTAAGGTCAATAACAATATTACCTTTTGGATTCTCAAATTTCTCTATATGGCTTTCTTCAATTATTTCATCATCATCATCGTCATCATTAATGTTTGATTTGTCCTCATTGAGTTCACTAAATTTGACATGAATTGATTCTTCAACTTTCATGCTTCTTTTATTATATACTCTAAATGCCTTGCTCTTTTGAGCATAACCCATAAAGATTCCTTCATCCGCTTTGAAGTCGAGTTTATCCAAGTTATCTTTGGTGTTAAGTATAAAGCACTTACAACCAAAAACCTTGAAATAACCAATATTTGGTACTCTACCTTTCCAAATCTCATAAGGAGTCTTTTTGAGAAATGGTCTTAAATAAACTCTATTTATCACATGACAAACGGTATTTACCGCTTCGGCCCAAAAATATTTGGGTAACTCAAATTCGTTTAGCATGGCTCTACTCATTTCTTGAAGTGTTCTATTCTTCCTTTCCGTAACACCATTTTGTTGAGGAGTTCTTGGAGCTGAGAAATTGTGTCCATACCCCTTGGATACACAAAATTCTTGAAATTCTCCATCAAACTCACCACCTCTATCACTTCTAATTTCCTTAATTGTGTCCTCTCTTTGATTTTCTAATCTCTTACAAAGCTTTATAAATTCTTGGCATGCATCATCCTTTTTAGCTAAGAACATTACCCAAGTGTACCTAGAAAAGTCATCTACCACCACAAAGGTGTAATGTTTTCCACTTAGACTTGCCGTACCAATATCCCCATACAAATCCATATGAAGCAATTGTAGAGGTTTGGTGGTGGAGATTTCACTTTTGGGCTTGAAACTTGTTTTAACAAGTTTTGCATTTTGACAAGTGTCACATAAGCCATGGTTTTCGAAATTTAATTTTGGAAGACCTTGGACTTTTTCATTTTTGCAAATATCTTTGAAAATTTTAAAACTAATGTGTCCAAGTCGTCTATGCCATAGTTGAGTCAAATCATTTTTGGCAACTAGGCAAGAAACATTTTGTGATATCAAATCATGTGTGCTAAATTTGTAAACATCATTTTTACGTATAGCCTCAAAAACAATCTTATCGTTCTTTTTCACAACACATTTTCTTTTCACAAATTCAATTTTAAAATTAGCATCACATAGTTGGCTAACACTTATCAAATTATATTTAAGCCCTTCTACATATAAAACATTATTAATAGCAAAAGAAGAGTTACCAATTTCTCTATGTCCAAGGATTTTGGCTTTCCCATTGCCAAAATGCACCGTTCCACCATCTTGGAGCTTGAGCTTGGTGAACAACGTTTTGTCTCCGATCATGTGCGTTGAACATCCGCTGTCCATAAGCCATTTGGTTCCTTCTTCTTTGGCTACTCCATTTATCTTGAGTGCCTACAAAACCAAAAGATGTATGCATTGGTACCCTTTGATGATTGGGTCCTTTAAGGTTAGTTTGTCGACCATTAGGCTTCCAAACATGTGTGCTTCCAAATCTAGATTTACATGCTTTCTTCACATGTCCTAGTTTATTGCAATGAAAACAAGTGGGTACATGCTTTGATTTAGAGGGTGATGAATTTCGTTGTGTTTTTCTATTATTTGCCTTCTTCTTAGGCTTAATAAAGGAGGATGATGAATTAAATCCTAAACCGGATTTATCATTTCCAATTCTTTGATTTCTAAGTAGTATGTCTAAATTTTTTTTGCCATTTGTTAGTCTTTGTAAATCTATCTTTAGTTTCTCACATTCTTTTCTAATTTCTACATTTTCAAGAGCTACGGTTTTATGCATGGTAAGTATGATGTCATGCTCTTGAAACATCAAAATATTTTTGTCATGCAAGCTCTTATTTTCTAAGATGCATTTCTTAAACTCTTTCTTCAAATGCTTATACTTTAAGTTCAATTTTTCAAAGGCATCTTGTAAATCTCCTATTTCATCATGCAAATTTGAAGGGTTAGAATTTACATCAAAATCATCTTCAATTGCCATAAGACAAGTATGTTGAATATTTGGATTGTCAACCATTGCAACAAGTCCAAAACCTTGATCTTCACTCTCTTCTCCTTCCGATTCCGAAAAGAGATCATCCCACGTGGTTACCTCCGCGTTGAGGGCTTTCTCCTTTTGAGGAAAGACCTTCTTTTCTTGCTTTTGCGGCTCTTTTACGTGGCAATCGGCAATGAAGTGACCGGGTCGACCACATCTATAGCAATTTTCACTTGCTTCCTTTTCTTTAGATGGTCTGTTGAAAAACTTTCTTGCTTGTGCTTTGTTTCTAGTTGCCATTCTTCTAAATTTTCTTACTAGAAGAGCAACTTCCTCATCCGAGTCATTGGACTCTACCACCAATCCTTTGTGTGATGTTTGTGTGGGCTTGATAGGGTTTATCCTATTTTGTTCATCAATAAGAATTTCATGAGTAAGAAGATTACCAGATAGCTCATCAAGAGTGAGAGTCTTGAGATTCTTTGATTCGGTGATGGCGGTGACCTTGGGTGTCCATTCTCTTGGCAAAGAGTTGAGGAGTTTTGAGACAAGGTCTTCATTTGAGATTTTCTTGTCCACCATGGAGAGTTGATTCACTATTCATGTGAATCGATCGATTGTTTCCTCAATCTTTTCTCACCGCTTTTCATTCCGAACATCTCATACTCCTTCATTAGCATAAGTCGTTTGGCCATTCTTACTTGCTCAGTTCCTTCATGTATCATTTCAAGCCTTTTCCATGCCTCATGAGCTGTTTCAAGACCTTGAAGTCTTATAAGCTCGGTGGTGGTGAGAGCACTTGAGAGAATATCAAATGCTTTGTCATTAATGGCAAATCTTATCTTTTCTTCATCGGTGTAGTCATCCTCATCTTTGAATATTGATTCTCCTTTTGAGTTGGTAATCATAGGAACTTCAATTCCTTTGACAACGGCTCTCCATATATCGAATCCATAGCCTTTCAAGTGATTGATCATTTGAAATTTCCACAAGGAATAATTTTGGGCATCAAACATAGGTGCTTTAGTGTTTGATCCGGAAAATAGCGCAGTAGGCTTAGGAGATGAAGAGGTTGAGGTTGAGGTTTGTTGAGAAATATGTTTAGATAATTTTCAAAGTCATGATTTTAAGTGGTTAATACTTAAAAATGTCATACATGGTGTTATATGTGATTAAAAGTTGAAAAAGTTGACATCAGTCTCTCAGGTTGTTGCATATCGATCGATGTCTAGGGTTTTTAGAAATATTTTTCTAAAACATGATAAAATGGTTGTTTTCATTTGTACATGATTTATACATGTTCATTATTTGCTTATTATGTGTTTTTGGTGATTATTATTGTCTTGTGACTAACGTGCCTTGGAAATTTTTACAACTTACCAAAAAGGGCAAAATTGGTATTTTAAGTTTTGTAGGAACATCATATGGTGAAAAATATTTCAAGGGTGTATTATTATCTTGGTTATCATGACAAATGTGGAATTGTGATTATTTTTGACCATCGGGAGCATTTCTGAAGTTTTCTCACACCAGGGGTATTTTGGTCATTTCACCCCAAGGGTATTTTTGGTATTTTCACTCAAGGGATCTCTTGAGCATATTATTATCTTCATTCTAGAGCTGTGTTATTATTATTTTGAAGATAATATGGTGATCTTATATCTTTTTCTCTCAACCGATGATATTATTGACTATAGCTGGATATGTGACGATTTGAGATGTCACATTCTAATTTTTCTCGAAGACCCTCTTATATATGTTATAAGAGAACATTTATCATCATTTTTCAGAGATGTTAAAAGTTTCAAAGGTGTGGAAATGATCTCAACATATAAGAAGAAATATTGGGGAATTTCGGTGTTACACGTTGACATAATCTTGTCTAGTGTTATCTATTTATTTCTTCTTCGAAAATCTAAGTTGCTACACTTATATATATGTGGAAAAACGTGAATATACTGGTGGATATGATGTGGAGTTTATTTTATGAGTTGGAGACAAGTGGACCAACCAAAAAAGCTAGTTGGCAAAATTGACAACTTGGAATTTACTAAAAATAGCCAACGTCTATAGTGTTTTATTGGTGAAATTTCAGCAGATTTTTGAAGTCAAATGAAGACTTCACATGTCCTATTATGTTGCTTGAAGTTGGGGATAATTTGGTGGTATTATCCTTTCTTATTTAATTAAGAAAAAGAAAAAAAAATTACTTTTGAAATGTAGCCAACGGCTAGTTCAATTTTGGAGCTGAAAATTGGAGTTGTTTTGTTTCAATTGGTACAAGCTCACATGCCTATTATCTTGCCAAAGAGTTGAGAAGATGGTGGAGTGGTTATGGCCTTATTATCTTCACATTTTCAAGATAATTCCAAGTCATTTTTCAAGGTGTTAAAATCGTCCAAGGTGACATCCAAGGTGGACCAATCATTGTGTTTTATTTTTCCAAGTGTACAAAGCCAACCAATGATGAGAAGACATTTGGAGTTAACGATGAAGATGATGACACATTGGCATTCTTATCTTCAAGGCTCAAATCACACTATAAATAGAGGCATTGGTGAAGAAGATGAAACACATTTGAAGCTTACAAGCATTCTATAGCTTTCATATTCATCTTCTTGTTCTTGTTGTTGTGTTTTGTTGTAGCAAAGGTGTTCTTGATATTTTTGTTGAGCTACAAGCCTCTTGAGCTTCATTTGTAAGATTGATTAGCCATCTTTATAAGGCTACATCAATAGGTGTTAGAGGAGTTGCAACTAAGTGTTGCTTAGAAGGTGATTATCCAAGTCTTGAATAGGGTTGGTGTATAACTCAAGGATCAAGCTTGGCTCTTGTTGTAAGGTACTCATTTCATAGTGAAATCCAAGGAAAGGTGTTCCTTGGGACTGGAGTAGGTCACATTGACCGAACCAGGATAAATCCTCGGTGTTCTTCTCTTGTTTCTTTATTTCTGTTTCTGCCCGTTTTTTACTGTAGTTTTCACTCAACTTCACGCAATTTGAAAAAATAGCTAAACATTTTCAAAATTCGTGATTTTTGGTGGAGTTATACTTCAGACTGTTATCTTTCATTTGCAACAAGAATCACTTGATTTGACCAAGGGAAAGTTAGTCTTTCAGTCTTTGCAAGATAACTGCTCCAATCTGGCTGCAATCTGACCAGTTTTGAGAAAAGTTAAATTCTGTATTTTTCAAGAATTGTTCAAGGTCAGGGCCTTTTGGAAACTTCATCTACACATCCTAAGGAGTGTTTTGATATAAAGATCAACCTGTTTGGTTGAGTATTCAAAGAGAAACACTATTTGCAAAATCAGCAACATTCTGTCCAATTCTGTCCAGATTGACCATCTGAATCTTTTTATTTGTTTGAAGGGTCAAACGATCTTCTTTTTGTCCGATTTTTGGACAGAGTCTTGTTAACTCATTGAAGTTCAATTCTGGAAAGTTTCATAATTTTTGGAGTTGTGTACAATTATTTGTGAATTTGTGAAAAACGGGTTCTGAATCTGAGGTGGTCTCAGATTCTGTTTTCAAAGGGGATTTTAACAAAGGGTTGTAGTGTAATTTCCGCTAACCACTATTCACCCCCCCCTCTAGTGGTGTTTATTGCAGGTGCACGGTCCAACATTTGGTATCAGAGCCAGACCAACACCACTCAAAAGAAGCAAGATTCAACACCGTACGTACAATACAAGGCCAAGAAACAACAATTCTTTATATACTGCTTGTCTCAAATCCAAGGTACATACTATGGCAATTGTTTCTCACAAAGGTGAGTTGGAAGGTATGTCTACACAACGCCCTCCTCTTTTTGATGGCAATAATTTTGTTCATTGGAAACTAAGAATGAGGCTATTCTTAATGTCTATAGACATCGATTTATGGTCTATAGTTGAAGATGGGCCGTACATTCCAACGAAAGTTATACAAGTTAGTGGAGTAACTCAAGAGGTTGAAAAATATAAAAGTGAATGGTCATCGGATGATAAAAAGAAAATGTCCATGAATACTAAAGCTATGCAATTACTTTTAAATGGACTTACAACTTCTGAAGCAGGATATGTGTCAAATTGCACAAGCGCACACGACATGTGGAAATCACTTGTATTAAAGCATGAAGGTACTAGTGGTGTTAAAGAGTCAAAAATAAACATGCTTATGACTGAATTAGAGACTTTCAATATGTTGCCAAACGAATCCATAACATCTATGGATTTGAGGATTACTAATATTTTAAATGCCCTTGAAGCTTTAGGGAAGTCATTTTCGAACAGTGAAAAGGTTCAAAAGGTGCTAAGAAGCCTCCCTGCTGAATGGGATCCAAAGGTGACTGCAATCGAGGAGACAAAGTCAATCACTAAGATGGATGAATTGATCGGGTCTCTTAACGTCTACGAGGTAAAATTAAACCAACGAAAGTCCGAATCGTCTAAGTCATCCGGTAAGTCTATAGCTTTCAAAACAACCGAAACTCATGCTAGTAACGATGATAGCAATAGTGATACTGAATTAGACGATGACTTGATATTGATCGCTAGAAAACTTAGAAAGTTTTTCAAACGTCCAAACAGGAATAAACAACGTAATTCTTCTTCTTCTTCTCAACCTAGGAAGAATAACACAAACAAATGGTATAATAAAGAATTAAAGTGTTATGAATGCGGTCAAAAAGGACATATTTCATACGACTGTCCCACGAAGAAAAATAATAATAACCACAACAATAATAAACAAGCCAAGGACAAGGAGGCTCAAACGACAAAGACAAAGGAGTCTAAGGCAAGAAAAGGGAAACGAGCAATGAAGGTGAGCACATGGAGCGACTCATCCGACTCAGAATCCGAAACTGAGGAAGCTCAAGTCTGCTTCGTATCCAACGAGGATAAACGCAAGGAATGCAAGAAGGAGGCAAAGTCAAAGAATCTGAAAACCAAATGGTTTTTAGATAGTGGATGTTCGAGGCATATGACGGGAAACCCCAAACTATTCACGGAACTAGAACATATTGATGGTGGAAAGGTGACATTCGGTGACAACAACAAAGGAAAAGTTGTTGGAAGAGGAACAATCGGGGACCTTAACACATTTCAAATTCGAAATGTGTTATTAGTAAGCAATCTATCCTATAATTTACTTAGTATTTCTCAACTTACAGATTGTGGTTATAATGTCTCCTTTCTTCCCAATTCTTGTGATATAATAAATAAAAAGGGAGAAATAGTATTAAAAGGAAATAGAGATAGTAATATTTATACTCTTACCTTAGATAACATGTTAGATGCTAAGGTTAAGTGTCTAATATCACATGACTTAGATGTGAATTTATGGCATAGAAGATTAGGCCATATAGGAATTTCAACCATTAGGAAATTATCTAAAAAGAATTTAATTAGAGGTATGCCTAAGTTAGACTTAGATAATTTTCAAATGTGCGAAACATGTATTAAGGGAAAACACATTAAAGAAACCTTAAAACCGAAACATGAAGTGAGTACTAGTCATGTACTAGAATTGCTTCACTTAGACTTATTTGGTCCAAGTAGGACAAGAAGTCTAGGTGGACACTACTATGTGTGTGTCATAGTAGATGATTACTCACGCTACACATGGACATTGTTCTTAACACACAAAGACGATGCTCCATTAGCAATCGAAACCCTTATCAAGCAACTTGAAAACATTTATGAAGAAAATGTCAAAAGAATTAGAAGTGATAGAGGTGGAGAATTTAAAAATAAAGACGTAATCAATTTTGTGAACTACATGGAATAAAACATGAATTCTCACCACCTAGAACACCACAACTCAATGGAGTTGTTGAACGTAAAAATAGAACGATTCAAGAAGTTGCTAGGACAATGCTGTGTGAAAATAAATTACCTAAATATTTATGGGCTGAAGCTGTTAGTTGTGCATGCTATATTATAAATAGGCTCACTATTAGAAAGAAATTAAATAAAACGCATTATGAATTGCTAAACAATAGACAACCTAAAATAGATTATCTTAAAGTATTTGGATGTAGATGTTTTGTGCTAAACACTAAGGATAATCTAGATAAATTTGAACAAAAGTCTATTGAATGCATATTTGTTGGGTATTCAACTAACTCAAGAGCATATAGGTGTTATAATCCTGCATCTAGAAAAATAATTGAATCTATACATGTAAAATTCAATGAAAATGCATGCTTCGAAGTTAGTGATAAACATCAACATAAACAAGAAACAAATGTTGAAAATATGTTTGATGATGATGTAATACTTGAGCCTGTACTTGATCATCTAGAACCAACTCCCCCTGAAAAAGACATGCATGAACCCTTAGGTGATATAAATGAAGAAACTTTGCAATTGAAAGATAATGTAACTAATGATCCAGTTACATATGATAATGTTCACACTAATGAAACATTTGAACAAGATGAGGGTGAACCTAGTCGATCTAGGAATTGGTGGCACCCTAGAGAATTAATCATTGGAGATCCAAGTGTTGGGGTTAAAACACGTAGAAATATAAGTCAACTTGAAGGACATAGCTTAATCTCACAATTAGAACCTAAGAATGTAAAGGAAGCCTTAGGTGACATAACATGGATAGAAGCTATGCATGAGGAATTGAACCAATTCACAAGGAACAATGTGTGGGACTTAGTACCTAAACCTGAAGATAAGTCTATCATAGGAACTAAATGGGTGTTTAGGAATAAGATGGACGAACAAGGAAACATTACAAGAAATAAGGCTAGACTAGTCGCACAAGGTTATAATCAACAAGAAGGTATAGATTATGAAGAAACCTTTGCACCTGTTGCACGACTAGAAGCAATTAGATTATTACTTGCGATTGCAAGTCTAAGTAACATTAAACTCTTCCAAATGGATGTCAAGAGTGCATTCTTGAATGGATACATCCAAGAAGAGGTGTTTGTCAAACAACCCCCTGGATTCGAAGATCCAAAGAATCCTAACCATGTGTACAAGCTTAAGAAAGCTTTATATAGTTTGAAACAAGCTCCAAGAGCTTGGTATGATAGATTTGCAAACTTTCTTATTGCAAATAATTATCAAAGGGGAACTATAGACAACACATTATTCCTAAAAAGAAAAGGTAATGATTTGTTAATAGTTCAAATATACGTTGACGATATCATCTTTGGTTCAACCAACCATACCTTAGTAAAAGACTTTGAAGAGTGTATGAAGTCGGAGTTTGAAATGTCAATGGTAGGAGAGTTGAATTATTTCTTAGGACTTCAAATTAAACAAACCCCTCAAGGAATTCATATTAGCCAACTTAAGTATGTCAATGATATGATTAAGAGGTTTGGTTTTGAAGAGTTGAAACCTACAACTACCCCCATGAGTGTTAGTACCAAACTTGATAAGGATGAAAATGGTAAACCTTTTGATGACACACTCTATAGGTCTATGATTGGATCACTGTTATACTTAACTGCATCAAGACCTGACATCATGTTTAGTGTATGTGTGTGTGCTAGTTTCAATCTTGTCCTAAGGTATCACATTACAATGCCGTGACAAAGATCTTTAGATATCTTAAGCATACACCTCACTTAGGACTGTGGTATGATAGAAACGCTAAGTTAGAATTACACGTATATAATGATGCTGATTACGGTGGTTGTAAGTTAGATAGAAAATCCACTAGCGGTACTTGTCAATTCATAGGAACCAACTTGATTTCTTGGTTTTCTAAAAAGCAAGCTAGTGTAGCTCTTTCTACCACTGAAGCCGAGTATATTGCTTTGAGTTTATGTACTACCCAAATACTTTGGCTTAAACAGCAACTTAGTGATTTTTGCATTAAAATGAAAAAGATTCCAATTTTCTGCGATAGCACAAGTGCAATCAATCTTTCCCGGAATCCGGTGCTTCATTCTAAGGCTAAACACATTGAGGTGCGATACCACTTTCTTCGCGATCATGTTCAAAATCAGGACATAGTGATAAACCATATAAGAACTGATCACCAAATCGCTGATATCTTTACCAAACCCCTTAATCAAGCCACGTTTGAAAACTTGCGTGCCAAGTTAGGTATGATGACTTACGATACCATTGTATAGTTCTATCTTTTGCATGATTTGCAAAATAAAAGGGGAGATAGAATAAGCACATGATTTTGGATTTTAGCTGGTAAGTCATCATTTGGTTTGAAATGACAAGTTTCAATTGGTTATGAGTTGAGTATAGGTTAAGGGGGAGATTCTGAGTTGAGAGGGAGCAACATACTGTTTAAAAGTTGAAAACATTTGGTTAAATTTTTAATTATAAGTTGTGACATTAAAATCATGTTAGGTTATTTTGAAAATCATCCAAAAGGGGGAGAATGTTGAGAAATATGTTTGGATAATTTTCAAAGTCATGATTTTAAGTGGTTAATACTTAAAAATGTCATACATGGTGTTATATGTGATTAAAAGTTGAAAAAGTTGACATCAGTCTCTCAGGTTGTTGCATATCGATCGTTGTGTAGGGTTTTTAGAAATATTTTTCTAAAATGTGATAAAATGGTTGTTTTCATTTGTACATGATTTATACATGTTCATTATGTGCTTATTATGTGTTTTTGGTGATTATTATTGTCTTGTGACTAACGTGCCTTGGAAGTTTTTACAACTTACCAAAAAGGGCAAAATTGGTATTTTAAGTTTTGTAGGAACATCATATGGTGAAAAATATTTCAAGGGTGTATTATTATCTTGGTTATCATGACAAATGTGGAATTGTGATTATTTTTGACCATCGGGAGCATTTCTGAAGTTTTCTCACACCAGGGGTATTTTGGTCATTTCACCCCAAGGGTATTTTTGGTATTTTCACTCAAGGAATCTCTTGAACATATTATTATCTTCATTCTGGAGCTGTGTTATTATTATTTTGAAGATAATATGGTGATCTTATATCTTTTTCTCTCAACCGATGATATTATTGACTATAGCTGGATATGTGACGATTTGAGATGTCACATTCTAATTTTTCTCGAAGACCCTCTTATATATGTTATAAGAGAACATTTATCATCATTTTTCAGAGATGTTAAAAGTTTCAAAGGTGTGGAAATGATCTCAACATATAAGAAGAAATATTGGGGAATTTCGGTGTTACACGTTGACATAATCTTGTCTAGTGTTATCTATTTATTTCTTCTTCAAAATCCTGAGTTGCTACACTTATATATATGTGGAAAAACGTGAATATGCTGGTGGATATGATGTGGAGTTCATTTTATGAGTTGGAGACAAGTGGACCAACCAAAAAAGCTAGTTGGCAAAATTGACAACTTGGAATTTACTAAAAATAGCCAATGTCTATAGTGTTTTATTGGTGAAATTTCAGCAGATTTTTGAAGTCAAATGAAGACTTCACATGTCCTATTATGTTGCTTGAAGTTGGGGATAATTTGGTGGTATTATCCTTTCTTATTTAATTAAGAAAAAGAAAAAAAATTACTTTTGAAATGTAGCCAACGGCTACTTCAATTTTGGAGCTGAAAATTGAAGTTGTTTTGTTTGATTTGGTAAAAGCTCACATGCCTATTATCTTGCCAAATAGTTGAGAAGATGGTGGAGTGGTTATGGCCTTATTATCTTCACATTTTCAAGATAATTCCAAGTCATTTTTCAAGGTGTTAAAATCGTCCAAGGTGACATCCAAGGTGGACCAATCATTGTGTTTTATTTTTCCAAGTGTACAAGGCCAACCAATGATGAGAAGACATTTGGAGTTAATGATGAAGATGATGACACATTGGCATTCTTATCTTCAAGGCTCAAATCACAGTATAAATAGAGGCATTGGTGAAGAAGATGAAACACACTTGAAGCTTACAAGCATTCTATAGCTTTCATATTCATCTTCTTGTTCTTGTTGTTGTGTTTTGTTGTAGCAACGGTGTTCTTGA
The DNA here is from genome assembly GCA_036186865.1 of Eustoma russellianum. Classification (NCBI taxonomy): domain Eukaryota; kingdom Viridiplantae; phylum Streptophyta; class Magnoliopsida; order Gentianales; family Gentianaceae; genus Eustoma; species Eustoma russellianum. Next base: position 17,686,582 of record AP025041.1, on the reverse strand, counting down.
TATTTTTGTTGAGCTACAAGCCTCTTGAACTTCATTTGTAAGATTGATTAGCCATCTTTATAAGGCTACATCAATAGGTGTTAGAGGAGTTGCAACTAAGTGTTGCTTAGAAGGTGATTATTCAAGTCTTGAATAGGGTTGGTGTATAACCCAAGGATCAAGCTTGGCTCTTGTTGTAAGGTGCTCATTTCATAGTGAAATCCAAGGAAAGGTGTTCCTTGGGACTGGAGTAGGTCACATTGACCGAACCAGGATAAATCCTCGGTGTTCTTCTCTTGTTTCTTTATTTCTGTTTCTGCCCGTTTTTTACTGCAGTTTTCACTCAACTTCACGCAATTTGAAAAAATAGCTAAACATTTTCAAAATTCGGGATTTTTGGTGGAGTTATACTTCAGACTGTTATCTTTCATTTGCAATAAGAATCACTTGATTTGAGCAAGGGAAAGTTAGTCTTTCAGTCTTTGCAAGATAACTGCTCCAATCTGGCTGCAATCTGACCAGTTTTGAGAAAAGTTAAATTCTGTATTTTTCAAGAATCGTTTAAGGTCAGGGCCTTTGGAAACTTCATCTACACATCCTAAGGAGTGTTTTGATATAAAGATAAACCTGTTTGGTTGATTATTCAAAGAGAAACACTATTTGCAAAATCAGCAACATTCTGTCCAATTCTGTCCAGATTGACCATCTGAATCTTTTTATTTGTTTGAAGAGTCAAACGATCTTCTTTTTGTCTGATTTTTGGACAGAGTCTTGTTAACTCATTGAAGTTCAATTCTGGAAAGTTTCATAATTTTTGGAGTTGTGTACAATTATTTGTGAATTTTTGAAAAACGGGTTCATAATCTGAGGTGGTCTCAGATTCTGTTTTCAAAGGGGATTTTAACAAAGGGTTGTAGTGTAATTTCCGCTAACCACTATTCACCCCCCCCTCTAGTGGTGTTTATTGCAGGTGCACGGTACAACAAGGTTGAGGTTGTCATTGCCATGATCTTTAACCTTGCTACTTGCAAAGATAGGCCAAGCAATAAAGGTTAGGCTCTGATACCAATTGTTAGGTCCGAAATACACTCTAGAGGGGGGGGGGGTGAATAGAGTGTTTGGCTGATTTTGCGGAATTTTCTTGTTTGCTCAACTCAAAAAGATATTCAAAATCAGAGCAAGAATGGGAGATGAGAAGTAGTGAATGAGTACACCGGATATAGAGTGGTTCGAATCGTAAATGATTCTACTCCACTACCACTTTGTTTCCAAAGTGGATTTTCAACAACTACTCTTCTTATTATGAACAATAGGAACAACCACAGCAACACTTACACTAATACTTTAGTGCAAGCCACAACAACAACAACTTCTTGCACAAAACTCACTTGTGCAACTACAGCAATTACAGCTCTTAGCAAGAACAACTTCTTGCTTCCTCACAACTTCAACAAAAGTTCCATCAAGAACTTCTCACAGTGGGTTGAAGAAATATGGTAAGGTTCACACTTTCTCACAAGTCTAGGCACAAGCAAGAGATCAAATATTTATGGTTCCTCTTGTGCTTGACTCTCTTTCTCTCAATATACAATAATGAAGATCAAAGAAAAGCTAGACAAGCTTTAAACAAATTTACAAGTATGAGAGAAATATACAACAATGGAAAATGAAGCTAGATGATGTTGAAAGTGTGTAGTTGCTTCATCCAAGCCTCCTCTATTTATAGATGAAGTTCACCACGTTTTTGAGGCTCTCCACCAAGTCTTCATCTTCAAAAATGTCAAGATAATGCGCAAATAGTCTCTAGCCACCCAATGGAGTGATTTGATCTTGGATAGCCACCCTAGAGAATCTTAGACATGTATACAATAGTCAAGGAAGCATGCATTAGGTTGGGTTAAAGTCCACAAGAAGTTTGAAGAAGATTGGAAAGAGAAAACCTCAAAAATCTGCCTTGGATTTTGTTCTAACGTTCAGAAAATTTTAATCCAGGAGGACATCGATCGATCGAAGTCCTTGGAGGGAGAGATCGATGTTCTCTGATTCAACATCGATCGATCGAAGTCCTGGGAGGGAGAGATCGATGTCAGCCAGTGAGTTCCAATCTCAACCATCTTTGGACATAATGTGTTTTGCCCATCATGCATCAAATATCAAACATAAATTTAACTCGTTCAAAACATCTTTTTATCATCAAAACGTTTTACAACTTAACATAATTTTTTTCCCACTTCACATGCATGGGTTCATTACTAGTTTTACATTTCACTTGATAGTCTTATCTACAACAATACTATGACTAACTTTGGTCATCATTATCTCATACATACAAGACATCTTTCCTCACTTTTTACATATCTTTTCTTCATCTAGCCCCAACCCCCTGGCTAAACTTATACACACTCCAAATACACATGCAAGCCTCTTTTAATTATTTTTCAAAGGAGCATAAAATTTTTATATGAACATAGCTTGCTTATACCTTTATCTGCTCTTTATAATGGCCAAACATTACATGCAAGCCTCAAAACCTCACATGCAAGGCCTATGGCCCATTTATACACATGAAAAGGGCCTTTCATATGCTCATGTGTGATCCATTTTTCTTATATAAAATACTTATTGAGTTGGAAAATGCATGAAGAACCTAAGTGGTATACTTGCATACTACTTGTGTTTCAAGCCTATACTTGAAGATGTCTTCTTGATGGAGATTCTAAGACTTGCTTCTTGGCCTTGGCTTGAGAGTTCTTCCTTCTCTTGCCTAAGGAAGCACACGGTTAGGAGGCTCAAAGAAAAGGGTAGATGAACAATTTATAAAAGAGGTTGAAGGAAAGTATTTTGAACCATTTATGCATGCATCTTACCTTGCTTATCCTTGCTATTTGGCCCTCTAAAATTTTGGATTATAGTCCTAGGATAAAGATGGAATTTGGCTTTTGTCTCGAAAGAGAGAGGGTGAGTTCAAGAGAAAAGTTTTCTTCTTCCTCTTCCCTTTGGTACCTATGATTTTGAAGGAGTTTGGAGCTTTGAGGATTATTGTTTTTGTGAAGAACAAGAGAGGGGGTTTGGCTTGAAAGTTGATGGATGAAGTGAGTAATTTGTCTTCATTATTCCTTTATATAGCCACGGTTGAAGGGGAGAGAAAGGGGAGAGTTGAAGGTTTGAAGACTTGCTAAGGAAAATGTGGTCGTGAATTTATGGTGTGTAAGTTGAGGGAATGAAATGGTTTGGAAGAAAAGATGGGTTGTCTTCAAATTGGAGCGGTTGGCCGCCATCTTGGGGTTGGAGAGGGGGGAAGAGTGGAGTGTGATGTAAGGGAATGATGACATGCAAAAAGGGAGGCTCCTTTTTCATTCTTTTTTTGCATGCTTATGACAAAGGGAAGGTTTTTCCCTTCCCCATGGGGGCTTGGCCGGCCTTGTCTTCTTTTTCTTTTTTTCTTCCAAGCATATTAAATTAATTTTCTTATGTCGCCCTTTTTGTTTTTTTCTTTTCTTTGATTGGAATAAATACTTGTGTCATATTTTCATTTTCATTTAATTTTTCCTACTAAATAACTTGCTACACCTTCCATTCTATTTTGTAACTATCCATTTATTCTTTACTACTCCTTATGCATTTTACTTCCTACTTATTTAAATTTTACTAATAACATAATCGTACCATGAAGATCAATCATATCAACATATATACATAATATACCATCTTAGTCAATATAACGACAACAATAAAAATGAGGGTGTAACATTTCCTCCCCCTTATAATAAGTTTCGTCCTTGAAACTTGCGTACCTTAATGGAAAAGCTGAGGGTATCGCTCTCGCATCTGTAGCTCTGGTTCCCACATCGTATCCCTTTCCAGATGATTCCTCCATTGCACCTTGACGTAAGGAATCAAACTCTTTCTCAACACTGTTTCCTTACGATCGAGGATGCGAATCGAAACCTCCTCGTAAGTCGTATTATCCTGAATCTCAATCTACTGTACCTCCAAAACATCGTTGGGGTCCTGAACATATAGCCATAACTGTGACACGGAAACACATCGTGCATCTACGCTAGTGTCAGTGGCAAAGCCAGACGATATGCTACCGGCCTGATCCTATCCAAGATCTCGTACAAACCGATGAATCCCAGATTCAATTTTTCTTTCACTCCGAATCGCATCACTCCCTTGGTAGATGAGATCTTTAATTACACATTCTCACCAATATCATTGGTTGTCACCTCGAGTCTGCCTAGCTCTTACTGCGGTCCTGGACTACCTTTAGCCTCTCACGAATCACTCTGATCTTTTCTCGAGTTTGCTCCACTAATTCTAGACCCGTGAGAACTTTCTCTCTGACCTCATCCCAATACAACAGAGATCTACACTTCGGACTGTACAACGCTTCGAAGTGTGCCATCCCGATCAAACTGTGGTAACTGTTGTTGTACGAAAACTCCATCATCTTCAGAGACTTATCCCAGCTACCACTGAAATCTAATGCACAGGCACATAGCATATCTTCTAATGTCTGTATGGTCCTAATCTTAGATTGACCGTCTATCTGCGGGTGGAATGCGATGCTCATCCTAATCTTAGTCCTCATGGCACGCTGACATGATGTCCATAACCATGAAGTGAAACGCAGATGCCGATCCCAAGCGATACTGAACGGCACTCCATACAAGCTCACAATATCATCCACATATCTTAGTCGCTCTAGGGTGTATCGACAATCACGAACTGTGTGCTTTTTTTAGAATCTCTATCTTAATATCATCAACATTCAGCACACATAATCTCCCTTGAAAACAAAAACTGCCATCATCTAACATATGAAAATCATTCACTGGCTCTAGTTTCAGCTTCTCCAAAATTTTCAGCAACTCTTTATCACTCCTTTGGGCTTCGTTAATCCAGTCTATCAAGGTGGGGGTAATCATCAGTGCCGTTAAAACACTTGCAGTGGAGTCAATCAAATCTAACCCAAACTAAGCCATTTCACGCTCAAGAGGAGTCTGTCTGGCATGGATGGACTTTCTGCTCAGTGCATCGGCCACCTTATTCGCCTTGTCAGGATTTTAATAAATAGTGGGATTGTAATCCTTTATCAGCTCCAACCATCTCCGCTGCCTCATATTTAGTTCTTTCTGAGTAAAGAGATACTTCAAGCTATTGTAATCAGTGTACACCTTGTACTTTTCACCGTAAAGATCATCATCATCATCATCATCATCATCATCATCATCCCATTATATCCCAACTCCAAGTCATACGTCGGGTGATTCTGCTGGTAGGATTTTAGTTGCCTGGATGTGTGTGCTATCACTCTATCGTTTCTTTATTTACCTTGCCCATTCCGAGAAGCGTCGCTGTAGACTACAAATTCTTTGCCAGGGATGGTTTGCACCAATATTAAAGCTAAGGTTAGTCTCTCCTTGATTTCGGTGAAACTCTGCTCGTACTCGGGGGGCAGGGTTCACTCGAACTTCGTCTTTTTCTGCGTCAGTCTAGTCAAGGGCATTGCAATTCTGGAAAATCCTTTGGCGAACCTCCGATAGTAGCCTACAAGTCCCAAAAAGCTTCTTTGGATGCACCGTTATACCCTCCTCCGAAATCACATGTCCTAAAAATGTTACGCTCCGCAACTGGAATTCGCACTTGCTAAGTTTACCGTTCAGCTTCTTTTCTCGCATAATGCTCAACACCGTCCTCACATGTTCCGAATGCGTCTGCTCATCGGTCAAATAAATCAAGATATCGTCTCCGAGTACTAATACATACTTATCCAGCTACTCTAGAAAACATTATTCATTAAGTCTATAAATGCGACAGGGGCGTTGGTAACGAACAAGTGGCTAGCGCCACTATCAAATAGTACATTATCCGGGATATTATGTACTAATATTGCACCTGAGATGATTTTGTATACACATGCAAGGTTCAAGTAATCATATTATAAAATCACTAAAAATGCATAGTTTAGAAATACATGTCTCTACGTTCGGCGCATCCTGTGCCTCTGCATCGTCCATAACATGCACTCTCGCATTGGCCCTTGGCCTGTTCTACTGTTGCGCTGCATTCCTCTGGGGCATCGTCTTTGGGTTCATGCAATCTCAAATGTGTCTAGTCTGGCCGCATTTGAACAAGATCCCGTCTTTATCAGGATTCTTGTTGGAATACAGGCTACAGCAAGTGAAGACTCAGACTAGAAACCAAGGGATCATGCCAGTGTGCCAAACAGCAGAAATTCTCTTTGAGGCATTTCATCAAATAGTTTCTTCTAAGCGTCGAACACCTATTATTATGCCTAATTCTCCGTGAATTCTATTTATTTTCATCATGTTATTGTACATAATTATTGTTTAATCATAGGTCATTAAGTACATCATCATTTTTTGATTTAGCTTGCTTTTATCTGAAGGTTTTTATCTAGCAAAGATAGCCGTTGGCTGTCTCTTTTGGCCAACTAGTCGTTGGAACTTAACCGTGTATATATATGGCTTTAATGCCTTTGTGAATGATATGTGAAGTTTTTATCCCACTTTAAGTGTTCATTGTGTGATATTTGAGCTCATTTTCTCTATATGGTATCAGAATAATCCTGTTGTGCGTTGATTTCGTCAGTTCAAATGTAAGTTTTTACTGTTTATCTTCATCTTCCTCATCTTCAACTGAACTCTTTGCCTTTAAATTTTAAATATGGAATCTGTTAGAAGCGAGGCTCCATCTAATCCTAGTCCAGCTATTGTTCCTACTAACTCAACAGCAGTCAGCTCAAGCCATAACACTATTGATTCAACTCCTGCCATAATAGCAAATCACAAGCTGAATGGGAACAACTAATTGGCCTGATCTAGAGTTGTAAAGATGTTTATCACAGGGAAAGGTAAGGAAGATAACTTAAGCCTGACAGTGGAGTTCCTGATGAGAGTGATGCTCGATTTAAAATTTGGAACACTGACAATTCCATGATTATGCTATTATTTATTGGGCCAATGACCACTGATGTATGTGATAACTTTATCCTCTATGATTCTGCTGCTGAGAATTAGAAAGCAGCTCAAGAAATGTATTCTAATTTAGATAATATTTCTGGGTTCTATGAACTTGATGTCACGCCTCACGACATCAAGCAAGGGGAGTCACCTGTCAATGTGTATTTTGGTTAGTTAAAACGGATTTGGCAATAGATTGATGTCTATGACACTCATAAGTGGCCAAATCAAAAAGCTGATAAACTGTATAAGAACATTACTGAAACCAGAAGAATCTTTAGATTCTTGGCTACTTTGAACAAGGAATTTGATGCTGCTACAGGATGGATTCTTGGCACTAAGGCATTTCTTTCAATTAATAATGTGTTCTCTGAGATAATGTAGGAGGAAAGTAGGATCAAACTCATGATGAGCACTACTTCCACAACTGATGGACCATTAATGGCTGTTTATGCACTTAAACATACTCAATGTGATCAGGCTTCTGCTCATGCAGTAACCAAGAGGTATATTCCTCCCTCTCAAAATGATAACAGGAGGAGTGGTGACTCTAGACCTTTCTGAAAATTCTGTAAGAAAACAGGTCACACAGAAGAAAGGTGTTTTGCCAAACATGGTAGACCACCAGCTAGATTCAATGAACAATGGATGAACCCTGAACCTTGGAGGTCACAAGCCTCCAACAATGGTAACTAGAGAGGAATCAGCTGCAATGTGCCTAGTAAATGTGTTACTGGACCATCTGGTATCCAAATCCAAAGTTAACTGGATGCAATCTTGCAGTTTATGAAACAACATCACTCCGAAGAACAACCCCCGGATATATACCAGGAAGCTATTCAAGCCACTATGGCTGGCTATAGTAAAAATTCTAAACTCCTTTTCACTTGGATTGTTGATTCTGGTGCCACTCATCATATGACATGGAACAAGGAAAAACTAACTGATTATGTGCTGTTTAATAATCCTATAAAGGTTAAGGTTGCTAATGGTGTTGGAATTAGTATTGTTGAATGTGGAAATATGAAGTTAACTGAGAACTTAAAATTAAGAAATATTTTGTTCCTACCTGATCTAAGGTTTAACTTGATCTATGTTGGAAAAGTTGCTGAAGATAATATATGTGAAGTTAGATTCTCACCCTCTAAATGTTATTTTCAGGAGATCTTCTCATGGAAAATGATTGGCAGACCTAACAAGGTCAATGGACTCTCCCTTCTTCAAGCTGAAGAGTCAAGTCCTCTCTGTATTCAAACTAGTGTAGGATCATGTATGATTGCTAGTAAGAATGCTTAGAGCAGTTTGTTACGGAATAAGAGATTTGGACATCCTAACTTCTTGTATCTCAGAAGGCTTAGGCCATCCTTGTTTATTAATGTCAAACAATCTGATTTTTTTTGTGCAGGCTGTTTGTTTGCTAAAAGTTGCAGAACCAGTTATCCAAAGAAAAATTATAAATGTAGTGCGCCTTTAAGTTTGATTCACTCTGATGTTTGGGGATCTTCAAGGGTAGCCAACATCAATGGTGCTAAGTGGTTCATCACCTTTGTTGATGACCATACTAGACTTACCTGGCTATACTTGATAAATCACAAGTATGAAGTTAGGGACATTCTTAAGATATTCATATGCAAGGTTCAAAACTAGTTTAATACTACAATAAAAACGCTAAGAACTGATAATAGCCATGAATATCTTGAATCATCTGTGAAAGATTACCTTAACACTAAGGGAAATCACCATCACACTTCTTGTACCTACACTCCACAACAAAATGTAGTTGCAGAGAGGAAGAATAGACATTCCCAGAAGTAAGAAGGGCAATTATGATGTCTATGAAGGTTCCTAAGCATTACTGGGGTGAGGGTGTACTTATTGCTACACACCTCTGTCCCAAAATAAGAAAAAAATAAGATCGTTTGACCCTTCAACCAAATAAAAAGATTCAGATGGTCAATCTAGACCAAATTGGATAGAGTAGTGCTGAAATTTGAAAACGTGTTTCTCTTTAATTACTCAACCAAAAAGGTTCATCTTTATGTCAAAACACTCCTTAGGATGTCTAGTTTACGTTTCAAAAAGGTCCTGACCTGAAACTATCCTTGATAAAATACAAATTCAAGTTTCTTTGAGACTGGTCATATTGCAGCCAGAATGGAGCAGTTATCTTACAACGACTGAAAGACTAACTTTTCTCAAATCACGTGATTCTTGTTGCAAATGAAAGCTAATAGTCTGAAGTATAACTCCAGCAAACATTACGAATTGTGAATATGTTTTGCCATTTTTTCAAGACGTATGAAGTTGTGTGAAATTTTTAGTGAAAAAAGACAAAAAACAGGAAAATAAAAAGAAGACAAGAACACCAAAGATTTATCTTTGTTCGGTCAATGTGACCTACTCCAGTCCTAATGAACACCTTTCCTTGGATTTTACTATAAAATGGACACCAATACAACAAGAACCAAGCTTGATCCTTGGGTTAAACACCAACCTATTCAAGACTTGGATGAACACCTCTATGCAACTCTTGGTTGCAACACCTCTATCACCTATTGATGTAGCGTTATAAATTTGGCTAATCAATTTATAAACACACCAAGAGAGGTATGTAGCTCTACACCAAATATTACTAGAACACCTTGGCTACACAAAGAATGAAACAAGAATGAAGGGAAGAAGATAGCAAGACAATAAGCTTCAACTTTTGCTTTCAAGTGTGTGTTCTTCTTCTTCATCTTTGCCTCCTATTTATAGTGTGAAATAGGCCTTGAAGATAAGAATGCACATGTGTCAACATCTTCATCATCAAGTCTTAGTGTTCTTGAGATTGTTGGTTGGCAACATAATCACCTTGTATACTTGGCAACATAAAGAAACATGATTGGTCCACCTTTAATCACCATTTGGCCGATTTTTTGTCTTGCAAAATGACATGGAAAATGTGAAAATAATACCAAAGGATAAGATGGCATATTCCTTCAATAAAGCCTCAACTTCTTGGCACAAGAATAGGCATGTGAGGAGCTTCAAAAATATGAAGAAATCAGCTCCCAACCAACCAAACTAGCCGTTGGTTTTAAATGGGAAAATCCAAGTTGGCAAGTTTGTCAACTAACTTGTTTTTGGTTTGTCCACTTGGCATCAAGTCATAAAATGGATAAAACATCCTCTCCACCTGATTATGCACATTTTTTGAGGCTGTATATATATATATACCAACTCAGATTTTTGAAGAGAAAATAATCAATAAGAGTTGACAAGATCATGTCAACATATAACACCGAAATTCCCACTTTTCTCCTTTATATGTTGTGATGAATTTTGCACCAAAAACACCTTATAATCTCTGCAAAATGATGATTAAGAACTTCTAATAACATATACATAAGTCTTCAAGAAGAAAATAAAATGTGACACGAAAATCGTCACATATATCGCCGATGTCAATAATATCACCAAACAAAGAAACATAATTGAAATACACCAAATATTATTCAAGAATACAATAAATAAACTTCGAAAATGAAGATAACAAGATACTCAAGAGATTCCTTGAATAAAATGATGAAACTGCCCTAGGAGGTATAAAATGATCAAAATGCCCCTGATGATAGAAAACTCTGAAAATGACCCGATGGTTAGAAATAGATAGTAACACCTTTTTGATGATATATAAGAAATAATGAAGTCCTTGTATGACTTTCTCCGTGTCATGTACCTATAAGAACCCAAAATACCACTTTTGCCCTTTTTGGTAACTTGTAGAAGCTTCCAAGGCACATTAGTGACAAGAAAGTTTTGTAATCATCAAAAGCAAGTAATAAAATCACAATATACATATATGAAACATATGTAAATGAAAACAATCATTTTATCACTTTTTAGAAAAATTTCTCCAAAAACACTGGACATCGATCGATGTATGTCTCTATTTTAGAGACTGATGTATACATCAATCGATCGATGTACCTCAGATTGAGAGATCGATGTCTCACAGTGGGGTTTTGTTTTTGATTCTGTGTGACATCGATCAATCGATGTAGAGATCTATGTACATCGATCTCTGACTGAGAGATCTATATAGAGATCTATGTACACACCAATCTTAGGCTGAGAGATCTAGGTAGAGATCGATATCACTTTTTCATTTGTTTCAACTTTGTTTCAACTTAGTGACATTTTCATGACTTTGAAAATTATCCAAACATATTTCTCAACGTTCTCCTCCTTTTAGATGATTTTCAAAATAACCCTACATGATTTTAATGTCACAACTCTTTACCAATTGTTTATCACATATCTACCAATTTGATACCAATTGCATCGTTTTGACAAAACTCATTAAATCTATGCCAATTTCTTTCAAACTCTCAAATTCTTTTTAGATTTAAACTATGTGCTCCCCCTCAACTTATACTCTCCTCCTTAACCTATGCTCTGAGCCAATTGAACACCAGCCAATTGAAACTTATATCAACTGAACTTGACTTATTATTGAACCTCCAAATCTTGACTTACAATCTAAAATCATGTTCTCATTTTATCTCCCCCTTTATTTTGCAAATCATGCAAAAGATAGAATTATGCGTGTAGCAACCCGCACCCCGGCCCAGTCGGATACGGTGCGCCCACCGTACTTCACTACGGAGAGTACCAGGCGTCAGCCCATATCATGACAAAGTCCAGAATAAAATATGTGGACTTTCATGATTGCACGTCAATAAGTAAGCAAAACCGAGGCAGAATAAAAACTTTCAAAATAAAAACGTCTACGCAACCATCATTAGTTTTACAACCCAATCATAAAGTACAGAAATCCCAAAAGTAATTGTTTCCATCAAAATTTCATAAAAGATCATCGATCATAACCATCTCGTCAAATCTCTTAAGTCATCCACCTCTCGTGCTTCTACGGGTAAGGAACCCTAGGTTCATCTTCGATCCAATCAACTTTAATTCCTAAGGCCTCTGGGAGGAAAAATATAAGGGGTGAGTGACAACGTCACCAGCAAGTAAACTATAAATAATCGTGAATTAAATGGAAAGTACATACAAGAACCGAACCCCCAAAAATTCGGTTTAGAAACATACCTGACCTTCCATCCAACACCCGTAAGTAATCAACTCATAACTTATCAAAGATTAATACTTTTCAAAATTCATAACTTACAAAGGTTCATAACCGATAGCAGTTCATAACTTATTAAAAGATCATCGCTCAATAAAGAGCATAACTTAGGAACTAACAAGTCATAACATCTTAGTCTAAGTATCACGTACCCATATTCGATGACTCATTAAATGCAACATGCATGAGTATGTACGTGTGATGCATCATGATGAAAATGAAAATAAGCTCTTTCGTTCTTTCATTCAAAATATCATCGTCAAGAAAACAAGAGTATTCAGATCTATTCTCCCGGATCTGAGGCGGTCACTTATTTCTCTTCGAATCTATTATTCCCGGATTCGGGCCGGTCACGTCATAAATCATAATTACCAGGTCTATTCTCTCCAGGCCTGTACGGTCAATATCATAATCAGGTCTATTCTCTCTGGGCCTGAACGGTCATTATCATAAGATCAATTAACCCCGGATCTGGAACGGGTCTTGATCATCATATCAATTAACCCCGGATCTGGAACGGGTCCTGCTCATCAGATCAATTAACCCCGGATCTGGAATGGGTCTTGCTGGCCAGAAATAAATGGTATCATAGGAGTCTTTCTTTCAAAATCGTAAACTTCTCTTCAAAAGATCTTTCTTTCAAAACTGAAAACTTCTTTTCATAAGCTCTTTCTCATCATTCAATGGCATAAAATCAGTTTCATATGCTGTATGAACATGGACAATGCAATGCATGATATGCAACATGCAACTCGTGAACACATACATCAAAACAAGCATGCACGGACTTGTCTCTTAAGCTGGAAAAACTGTCCAGCAATAACATTCTGTTCATACAGCCTTATGCTCATCGATTCGTACTCATATTCATAAACTCATGCCATACGTATGCATACTGAAGACTTAAATACATGCCATAACAATTTCTTAACATTTCGAAATGTCTAAAGTCCTCAAAACATCAAATTACCACCATAGGTACTGCTGAGATCAGTAGGCAAGTATCCGCCTTACCTCAGTTTCATGGGCCATAAAACCTTAATCAATTTGAGCGATTACCTGGAAAATATAGCTAACATACTAAAATATCCATGTGGACAACATCACATTCAAGCCTAAATGAGCAAGATCATAGTCTTACAGCTTATGTCATTAAACTGTCCTGTTTTTTAGTTTCGTACCACTAACTTCAACTCAGTTGTTAGCCATTAAAATGGGTGTTTTAAGCTGGTTTCTTTATATAAACATGTATATATATGCCTTAGGTAAATACCATAAAAATGTCAAGGCAATCTAATACACTTAAGGGGGTCAATTAACTTATTTCCCAAAGCTAGGCTCATGCAGAACCTGGAACGACCAATTTTACCACGAATTTCATTGTGACTAAACCACAAGTCCATTTGCCGAAATTCTAACTCTCAGTCTTACTAAACACATCATACCAAAAATCAGCTCATTCGCACATTCCTAAGGTTCATTTTTGAGCCAAACTACTTGTTACTCAAAACTGTCCTGTTCCAGTAATTTATGTATGACTAGTTGTCATTAAAATTTTCATTCCGGTCAAACCACAAATACTCTTACCAAAATTCCAACTCATACATTTATTACACATAGTAAGCTAGCATCATACCAAAAATAAGCCCATTTGCATATTCCTAGGGTCAATTTTCGGGTAAATCAAAACACCACATAAATTCTGTACAGTCCAGTAATTCCAGCTTGACTAGTTTCACTAAAATTTTCATTAAAAATAAACCGTAACTCCTTTTACCAAAATTCCAACTCTCATATTTGCTACATACATAGGGCTAGTGTCATACCAAAAATTAGCTTATTTGCATACTTCTAAGATCCATTTCCAGGTCATATAAAGCGTCATATTATTCTGCCCTGTTCCAGTAACTTACCTTTTTGTCACCTTTCCTTACTAAAAGTATTCCCACTTGAGTTATTTTTCACAAACAACTTACTAATCATCACACACACCTTTTTAGCCTAACTTTACAGGTTCTACTACACTCTAACGGTCATCTATAAATTACTTCAAAAACAGTTTGAATGTTACACATAACACCTCTTGATCTTGCGCATTTTGTTCATAATAGAATCTATTCTTGGCACATCTAGTGTGTGTGTACCACACCCCCAAAACAGCCCGTCACTTACACAATGCAAGGGCTTAATTTTCATTTTCATCATGAACATATTACACCAAAACCATAAAGCATACATCTTGTACAAATCCTTTACCCCACAAGTTACAATCTATCACAAGAATCACATTTATCACTCCTTTACCTCCAACTGTACCCCTTTACATGCCAAAGAAGAAAACTTGGCCATATTCATCTTCGATTAACATCATATTCATACTAACAAATAGCAAAGAATCCACCTTTGAAGAGAATCTCATACTTGCAAACCACTACTCTAAGAAAACCGAAATTTTCATGCTTCAACTTACCATTTTCACATCTAAGATTAAAACTTAGTAGCATCTAGACATTCAAGCATGCACTTTCACACACAAGTCATGAACATTTATAGTGTACTTGCCTTTCTCAAGCTTACACCTTTCCCTTGCTTTGGAATGAGTATGAAATGAGTGAAGTCTTCCTCCCCTTCACTACACAAACCCAACGGTTTTGGGAGGAAGAAAAGAGCAAACATTAGCTTTTGTCTTAAGTGAAAACACAACTAGAGTGAGGCTATGGTTCTCTTACCAAAATGAACCTTGAATGGAGATAGCAATGAATCCAACCCACCATGAAGTTAGCTTCTCTTAGTATCTTGCAAAATCTTCACCTAGTGACCATCCTTGTAGTCACGGTTTTGGCAAGAAAAGAAGGGTACTTATGTGAGCTTCATTCTTTGAAATATAGGATTACTTGGAAGTTTTAGCATGCAATTACCTAGAGAATTCTTGAGGCTTGAAGATCTTGGACTTCTTGGCTCAACTAGCCGTGTACCTTAATGGAAAAGAGGGAAGTCTCTTGCTCCTTGCGAATTCTTGAGGGAGAGTGTTCTAGAGTTTCTTGGAGAAAATTTTTCTTCCCTTGGCTAAAGGTTAGCCGTTGGATATGTTAAGGGAGAAGGAGGGTTTACCTTGGCTTGGTTAGAGTTAACTAGCCTAAGTTACTTCTAACCAAGGTTACTTTAATGTAACTAGAGTTACTTTAATGCAACTAGAGTTAATTTAATTCAGCTATAGTTACTTTAAGGCTAACTTAGGTTACTTTGTCCAACTAGAGTTACTTTATGGGTTAACTTGAGTTACTTTAACCTTGTGCTTAATATAAAGTAACCATGGTTAGAGTTTGACATTCTCCTTGGTTGACCATAGAGGAGAACCGGCGGTAATGGCCTTTGATAGCCATTATCATGCTTAATTTCTTCCCAAGTGAGTTTAATGAAAAGCCATATGGGTGGTTGCCCCCTTTTACTAATTATTTTCCCCTTTTTCTTGTTTTAAATTGAAATTAGGAAAATCTTGATTCCTCTTGGGCTAAAGGGCCGAAATTTTTGTAAGAGTTGGGGAATTTGCCAACTACTTACAACTCCTTAATTTCCATTTGGGCTTATTTTTGGAAGGCCCTTAAGATTAACCTCCTTATAATTTGGAAAAACCCTTTAAGGCCCTTTTTAAACCTTATGGCTGAAATCTTTAAGCCCTTAGGGTGAATTGGCCATGGTTGATAACTCATGCTTGAATGATTATATCATTTGCTTCATCAACATAAAATGTAAAGAAGCACTATTAAAACTTAGTGAGATGCACTTGAAGGATGCAACTTTATTCGTTCACTTATATAAGTCTTCAAGTACAATATGTCTTTTCGTTGGGACACAACAATGCGAGTCTCAAAAGCAGCTTGATTAAGGGGTTTAGTGAAAATATCAGCAACTTGATGATCAGTTCTTATATGGTTTATGACTATATCCTCATTTTGAACATGGTCATGGAGAAAATGGTATCAAACTTCTATTTGTTCGGCCTTAGAATGAAGTACCGAATTCTGAGAAATATTGATCGCACTTGTGCTATCACAGAAAATTGCAATCTTATTCATTGTAATGCCAAAATCACAAAGTTGTTGCTTAAGCCGAAGTATTTGGGTAGCGTATAAACTTAAGGCTATATACTCGGCTTCAGTGGTAGAGAGTGCTACACTAGCTTGTTTCTTAGAAAACCAAGAGGTCAGGTTGGTTCCTATGAATTGGCACGTACCGCTAGTTGATTTTGTATCAATTTTTCCACCACCATAATCAGCATCACTAAAAGCGTATAATTCCACTTGGCGTTTCTGTCGTACCAAAGTCCTAAATGTGGTGTGTGTTTAAGATATCTAAATATCTTTTTCACCGTAATGTAATGTGATATTTTAGGACAAGATTGAAACCTAGCACACATACACAGTAAAAAATATATTAGGTCTTGATGCGATTAAATATAATAGTGATCCAATCATAGACCTATACAGTGTGTCATCAAAAGGTTTTTCATTTTCATCCTTGTCTAGTTTGATGCTAACTCTCATGGGAGTATGGGTTGGTTTCAATTCTTCAAATCCAAACTTCTTAATCATATCATTTACATACTTAAGTTGGCTAATGTGAATTCCTTGAGGGGTTTGTTTGATTTGTAGCCCTAAGAAGTAATTCAACTCTCCTACCATCTTAACATTGACATTTCAAATTCTGACTTCATACATTCTTCAAAGTCCCTTACTAAGATAGGTTTAGTTGAACCAAAGATGATGTCATCTACATATATTTGAACTATTAACACGTCATTATCTTTTCTTCTTAGGATTAATGTGCTGTCTATGGTCTCCCTTTGATTTTGCAATAAGAAAGTTTTCAAATCTATCGTACCATGCTCTTGGAGCTTGTTTCAAACCATATAAAGCTTTCTTAAGCTTGTATACATGAGTAGGCTAAATTGTGGGTGATTTGTGTGTGCCAACATGATGTGACTTTGTGGATGATTGTAACATGTGAGCCACGAAATTTTAAATTATTTTTGATGTATATAGGCTAGCCATCTTTATATGGCTAGTACGTGACATGTCGGTGAAGTTTCGGTAGTCACCCAATACGACAAATTTTCGGTTTATGACCTTGTAACATGTCGTTATAATTTTGACGTCACCATGACTTATACCATATGATATAAGACCTGAATCTACACATAAATATAAGATGTATATAGTGTGTGACGTCGATGTACATTTATAATATATGTGACGTGTCAGTGGTATGTCGAAATATAACTATATAGTGCCTTTTAAAAAATATGGATATATATATATATATTATATATATGCCGTGTGAATTAAAGGGGATGAGGAGACTTTCTATTTCTAATTTGTTGTCATACAGCTTTCTCCAAATATGTCCTCATTTGATGAACTAGCTAGTTCATTAAAATAAGCACTTCACTTAATGAACTAGTTTAGTTCATTAATTATGGCACCTGAAAATAGTACAAAGACAACAAATGTTTTTCATATGATATAAGCATTAATTCTTCATGACTCGTTAGTACGGCAATAATATATATAAGCATGTAAAGCATGTTTATCACATAAGTGTGTCAAGTAATAATTTATTCATGCATTTCGTAAGCACGTAGCATTTAAATCATGCATTTGTAAATCACTCAAACCCTCTTTCTCAACAATCTCCCCTTTTGATGATGTGCAAAATAACATTGGTTCATGATTTAAATGTGATCTCGCTCCCCCTACAATTATGCACAAATTTAAAATTTGAATTTCATGTCATGCATGTCGTGCTCCCCTTAAATCATGTTTCTCTGTCCTCCTTAAATCATGCTTTTCTCTCCCACCTTTATTTTGTAAATATCATCAAAAGAACAAGTATGAATAGAAGGAAATAGCAGTTTATAACATATCAATGGAAATCACATATTTTTAGTGCGTCCTTAAGGGTTATTTATTCAGCCCTTTGGAAATGTACCTTTTGGTACCCAAACTTGGGTGACCTTCCTCGGTCTCACAAAAGGTCAGAAAAGAGATGAAAAAGCAATATAATAGATGTTTGGTGCAAAACCGTTTGGCCTACGGCCGAGAATGCGATTATGCTCATGATAATATTTTCGTTTTTGATATGACTTTGTGTTAGTATGTATGATGCGTGATCTAGATGCATTTGTGTTGTATGAATGTCGTGCTTGCATCAATTCCTTTCATATATATATGGCACATGATTGTATTTCGTATGAGATGAAATAGAAGAAGTACGATGAGATATAATGGGTTGTGCACTAGACATCTTCTTAGGTTGTGTAGTTGCATGCGGTTTCCTAGATGAAGATAAAATAAAATTCTTTGACTTGTTTTGTACATTATTATCTTCAACGCATCCTAATCCAGTTTTATCGCTTTCATACTTTGGTAGGAAATGAGACGATCTAGCATGCTCGTACCCGAATCGAATTATTTTACTGTCTTTTCTAAATCCGAGTTTCTTGATTTCAAATTTGAAATCTCGGTTTTCATTTTATTATTTTCTGAAGTTGATGATGAGACCTCTAATTTCAATGCATTAGTCAAGCATCAATACATATCAACAATAGATTCGTTTGGTAATAACTTGAAAGACTCAAGAGTAGACATAAGCATGTTTATTTTGGACTCTTTAACTTGACTAGTGCTTTCATGATTCATTTCAGGAATTCTCCACATTTCTTGAGCACTAAAGCAATTTGACACACAACTCGATTCGCTTTTACTCAAACCGTTTAAAAGAAGTTGCATGGCTCTAGCATTTATATTTAATTTCTTTTTGTCATCACTAGTATATTCTTGTTTCGGTTTTACAACTTCTAGTGTGACACCATCAACCATGGATAACTTAGAAGGGATGAAAGGATCATCTTCTATAATGGACCACAAGTCTATATCAATAGCCATAACAAAGAGTTTTATTTTAAGTTTCCATGGTATAAAGGACTCACCGTCAAAAAGAGGAGGCCTTTGACTCAGCATATCTTCTTGTTCGGTTTTGTGACTAGTGGATGTCATCTCACAAAGATCGTTGGATCCTCTTGTAGTGAGTGTGCCTGTACTCTGATTGCCTGTACTCTGATACCAGTTGTAGGACCTGTATAGCACCACTAGAAGGGGGGTTGAATAGTGAGTGCGGAAAAATTGGTTTTTAAAACTTTTTGTTACTAATTACTCACTTCTGAAAACAGATTCTGTTTTCAGACCTAGTTTTTCATTAACCAGATGATCAGGTTATAGACCTCCAAAAATCGTGAAATTTGGTGACAAAGTACTTTCGGATGCGATGTATATGTCATAAAAATTTCAGATT
Organism: Eustoma russellianum; assembly: GCA_036186865.1. Taxonomy (NCBI): domain Eukaryota; kingdom Viridiplantae; phylum Streptophyta; class Magnoliopsida; order Gentianales; family Gentianaceae; genus Eustoma; species Eustoma russellianum. The sequence goes on along the minus strand of AP025041.1, from coordinate 17,667,133 downwards.
AAAATTCAAAGTATAAGGCCTTGAAAACTGTTTTTACTCAGATTATGTAAATCTGGCAGAAACTGTTCCTCAAAATGAACAATTTATTTCTATTAATTTACAACTCCAAATGATCTGAAAATTTAAAGGAATGACCCTTAGAGTATGTAATTTAAATGGTTGGAACAGTTTTGCAAAATGCCTTTGGCAAATACGTCAACCATGTTGATGTTCTCAACCTTTGCAAATCTGAGAATCAGATTGCACTAGTCTCAGAACTATTAACGTTTGACTGATTTATACTTATCCAAATGAGATGAAACTTGTTCCAAATGAAACCTAGGATGTGTGTCTTTTTTCTGCAAAATTTTATGATTTTTTGAAAATCGTTTACTATTTTTACCGTTGTAATGAAATTGATGTAGAAAACTAGAAACTAAAGTAAAGTGCTGAAAAGTAAGAAATACCAACAATTTTATGCTGATTCGGTTAAAAAAACTTACTCCAGTCTTCGAGGACACCTTCATTGGTTATCACTAAACACAAAAAACATCTTACCACAAGGTCGACTAGACTTATACACTAACAACACCGTTTTACAATCAAAACAACCAAACAAACCGATCACGAACACCACCACCGATCGAATGAAGGTATGATCACACCTTGATCAACCTTTTACAACAATGAACGTGTATAGATGGTATATTAAAAGCCTAAATAATATGTGAAATATATGAATGATAGGCTTGAGACAAAGAAGAAGAGAAAGAAAGGAAGAAGAAGAGAATAGCCTAGCTTTTTACTCTTGTCAGAATATGAATTGTTGCTTGGTCTTGTCTTGCACCATCTTCCTCTTTTTATCAAGTTTTGGCTGCCCCCTAGGGTGTGCTTCCTTCCTTGAGAATTGTCTTTAATGTCCTTGGAAGATTTCCTTGTTGAAGAGATGACACAATCTTGCTTACTTGGTGCAATATGATTGAAGGGATGACTTGTCCTTGCCTAGTTGTCACTTGTTGATTGGTCAACATTAGTCCACCTTGTCACCCTTTAAATGGGCTGTGAATTCTTCAAAAATCCAAAAACATGTGCTCAAATTCAATTTAAATAATTATCATATCATCACAATTCAATACCTTGAATTTTGGAAGACAAATTGAAGACAAATCATAGCAAAAATTCACCAACTAGATTTTCCATGTGCTGAAATTTTTAGCATGTGATTCTTTTGAATTCTTTCCATATCTGGTGCCCTCTTCAGTGTCACCAATAATTTAAGTACCAAATAAGCTCTATCTTGGCTCCAACATGGCTGAAATGGCGTGTAGAGAGACTGCAGATGTGCTGGAATTCTCTTTTGGTAAGCATTGTCAAATAATGCACAATATTTACACATACATGGTAAATAATAATCAGCCCCATTTTGAATTTTCTAGAACACTTTAACATGTCTTGAATGTGTAAAAAGTGTCTAGGTACATGTTACATCTATGCCAAAAACGTTCCATGTGTATATGTTCGTAGAAAACCGAATTTTCGACATTCGTCGATTACGTGATTTTTCTCCAATTAATTTCAAATTTCTTAAACATGTAATATATATTATGTCACACATAATATACATAAAATGAAGTGTATATTCAGCTATAGTGGCTGGTGAAAAACATCACATGTTTAAAAAAATAAAATTGAATTTGAATTCTTCACAAATCTAGACTAAATTGTGGGTGATTTGTATGTGCCAACATGATATGACTTTGTGACTGATTGTAACATATGAGCCACGAAATTTTAAAGTATTTTTGATGTATATAGGCTGACCATCTTTATATGGCAAGTACATGACATGTCGGTGAAGTTTCGATAGTCATTCGATACGACAATTTTTCGATTTATGACCTTGTAACATGTTGTTATAATTTTGACGTCACCATGACTTGTACCATATGATATAAGACCTGAATGTACTCATAAGTATAAGATGTATATAGTGGTGTGACGTCGATGTACGTTTATAATATATGTGACGTGTCGGTGGTACGTCAGAATATAAGTATATAGTGCCTTTAAAAAATGGATATATATATTATATATATGGCGTGTGAATTAATGGGGATGAGAAGACTTTCCATTTCCAATTTGTTGCCATATAGCTTTCTCCAAATATGTTCTCATTTAATGATCTAGTTCATTAACTTAAGCACTTTACTTAATGAACTAGTTTAGTTCATTAATTATGGCACTTGAAAATAGTACAAAGACAATAAATGTTTGGCATATGATGTAAGCATTAATGCTTCATGGCTCGTTAGTATGACAATAATATATATAAGCTTGTAAAGCAATTCTTATCACATAAGCGCGTTAAGTAATAATTTATTCATGCATTTCGTAAGCACGTTGCATTTAAATCATGCATTTGTAAATCACTCAAACCATTTTTCTCAACAATTACTTCTTCTTGGATGTATCCATTCAAAAATGCACTCTTGACATCCATTTGGAAGAGTTTTATGTTACTTAAACTTGCAATAGCAAGTAATAATCTTATTGCTTCTAGTCGTGTAACGGGTGCAAAGGTTTCTTCATAATCTATTCCTTCTTGTCAATTATAACCTTGTGCAACTAGCCTAGATTTATTTATTGTAATGTTACCTTGTTCATCCATTTTATTCCTAAACACCCATTTTGTTTCTATTATAGATTTATTTTCAGGTTTTGGTACTAGGTCCCACACATTGTTCCTGGAGAATCGGTTTAACTCCTCATGCATATCATCTATCCATGATATATCACCTAAGCCTTCTTAAACATTCTTAGGTTCTAAGAGTGAGATTAAGCTATGTCCTTCAGCTTGACTTATGTTTCTACTTGTTCTAACCCCAACACTTGGATCCCCAATAATTAATTCATTAGGTTGTTTATGTTTATCTTTTATAAGCCACCAATTTCTAGGTTGACTAGGTTCACCCTCATCTTGTTCAAATAATTCATTAGTGTGAACATTATCATATACAATTGGATCATCTTGCAAGTTAGTTGTATTATTTTCCAATTGCAAAATTTCTTAACTTATTTCATCACCTAAGGGTTCATGCATGTCTTGTTCAGTGGGAGTTGGTTCTAGATGATCATATAATGGCTCAAGTAATACATTATCATCATCATACATATTTTCAAAATTATCCTGTTGTTTCTTTTTATCACTTACTTCAAAACATGCATTCTTATTGAATTCCACATGTATGGATTCAATTATCTTTCTAGATGCAGGATTATAACACCTATATGCTCTAGAATTAGTTGAATAACCAACAAATATGCATTCAATAGACTTTTATTCAAATTTGTCTAGATTATCTTTAGTATTAAGTACAAAACGTGTACAACCAAAAACTCTTAAGATAATCTACATTAGGTTTTCTATTGTTTAACAATTCGTCAGGTGTTTTATTTAATTTTTTTCTAATGGAAATCCTATTTATTATATAACATGCACAACTAACAGCTTCAGCTCATAAGTATCTAGGTACTTTGTTTTCACATAACATAGTCCTAGCTATTTCTTGTATGGTTCTATTTTTACATTCAACAACTCCATTAAGTTGTGGTATTCTTGGTGGTGAGAATTCATGTTTTATTCCATGTAATTCACAAAACTTGACTACATCTTTGTTCTTGAATTCTCCATCTCTATCACTTCTAATTCTTTTTACATTTTTCTTCATAAAGATTTTCGAGTGGTTTGATAAGAGTTTCGATTGCCAATAGAGCATCGTCTTTGTGTGTTAAGAACAATGTCCATGTGTATTGTGAGTAATCATCTACTATAACACACACATAGTAGTCCCACCTGGACTTCTTGTCCTACTTGGGCCAAATAAGTCTAAGTGAAGCAATTCTAGTACATGACTAGTACTCACTTCATGTTTTGGTTTTAATGGTTTTTTGATATGTTTCCCTGTAATACATGTTTCACAAATTTGAAAATTATCTAAGTCTAACTTAGGCATACCTCTAATCAGGTTCTTCTTAGATAACTTTTCTATGGTTGAAATCCATATATGGTCTAATCACCTGTGCCATAAATTCACATCTAAGTCATGTGATACTAAACATTCAATCCTAGCATCTAATATTTTATTTAGTGATAGTGTGTAAATGTTACCATCCCTATTTCCTTTTAGTACAAATTCTCTTTTTTCATTAGTTATATCACAAGAATCAGGGAGAAAAGAAACATGTTAACCAGAATCCATAAGTTGCAAAATACTTAATAAATTATAAGAAAGATTACTTACTAACAACACATTTCGTATTTGAAATGTGTTAGGGTCCCTAATTTTTCTTTTCAAATAACCTTTCCTTTGTTGTTGTCACCGATGTTACTTTTCCTCCGTTTTTAGCAGGTTCAAGTTCGGTGAATAGTTTGGGGTTGCCTGTCATATGCCTTGAGCATCCGCTGTCTAAAAACATTTGGTTTTTAGATTCTTTGTCTTTGTCTCCTATTTGCCTTCTTTATGATTTACCTACAAGGGAGGCAAAATTTTAGGTACCCTTTACTTAGATCCTTGAATGTTAGAGGCAACATGCTTGTTTAAATATCTCTTAGGTATCCAAACTTGGATGTACCTTCTAGGCACATATTTGGCATTATCATAAGTTGCAAAATACAAAGAATTAGAAATCATTTAACCATTCCATTTAAATGTAGGTGTATGCATGTAAGTGTTATATCTTAGTCTAAATGTATTATATTGTGGCCGTTTTTGAGAACGAGTGTAAAGCATACGATTTTGAGTTTTAAAAGGCACCTTATAAGTGTAATCGTATGATATAGGTGTTTTTCCATATACCTTATAAGAAGAATATGAAGATTGCATATGTTTATGTCTATATGCATCATAGTGAGTTGCATGCATTTTATTTTGTCTATTCACATTTGTATACATATAGGCATAATTGTTAGTTGGTCTAGAGCATAATTTTGCCTTGTTGCACGTTTATATGCGTGTGCTTTTGTGGGTGCGTGTTGCATTTTTACCTTATAATGAGTAGAAGGAGGATAGCAGGCAAAGTTGGATTTATTTTAGTTGCCTTATAAGGTTGTTTAGTATTTGAAGAAACAAACTTAGTCTTTTTTATCTACTTTGACATTTTCTTCTTTATATCCTAACCCTGTTGTATCGTTTCCATATTTCTGTGATGATATTAGTGTGTCTAGCGTGTTGCTTCCAGATTTAAATTGTTCTAACCTTTTTTCTAAGTCTAGCTCAGATGATTTAAGTTGAGAAAGTTCTTTTTCACAATTATCTCACTTAGATTTTAACATGCTATTTTTGATCTTTAATGTTTGCTTATTTTTCCAATATGATTCAATTTTAATCTCTAAAGAATCAAGGGTATTAGTAGACTCTTGTTTAAAATATTCTAATTTATAAGAAAATTCCAAGTTGGAGGTCTTCAACTTGTCATTTTCTTCAATTAGTTTCTTCTTTTCTCTAGATAACCTTTTATAGTGAGCATGCATCTTTAAAAATTCTTCGTACATTTCATCGAAAGAAATTTCATTATCAGAATCTACATTAGAAGAAGAAATTACCTCGTTGGATACGAAGCAGACTTGAGCTTCTTCATTTTCTGATTCTGAGTCGGAGGAGTCGCTCCACTTGCTTTCCTTCATTGCCCGTTTGCACTTCCTTGACTTGGTCTCCTTTGCTTAAGATTTTTGCATCTACTTGTCTTGTTTATTGTTATCATTGTTGGTGTTTTTCGTTGTTGGACAATCACAAGAGATGTGTCATTTTTGACCACATTCGTAGCATTTTAACTCTTTATTATACCACTTGTTATTATTAGAGTTATTCGAATTATTTTTCCTAAGTTGAGAAGAAGTAGAAGAAGAAGATTGTTGTGTATTTCAATTAGGCCGTTTGAAAAACTTTCTAAGTATTCTAGCTATTAATATTAAATCATTGTCTAATTCACCATCGCTATTACTTTCATCATTATTTATATGTGACTCGGTTGATTTGAAGGCAATAGACTTACCGGATGATTTAGATGATTCGGACTTTCGTTGGTTCAGTCTTACCTCGTAAACTCTAAGTGAACCGATCAATTCATCCATTTTAGTGATTGAGTTTGTTTTCTCAATTGCTGTCACCTTCGGATCCCATTCAGCAGGAAGACCCCGTAGCACTTTTTAAACTTTCTCGTTGTTGGTAAACGATTTACCTAAACATTCAATTGCATTGAAAATGTTAGTAATTCACAAATCTATAGATGTTATGGATTCAGTCGGCAAAATTTTGAAAGATTCAAGTTCAGTCATAAGCATGTCTATTTTAGACTCTTTCACACCACTAGTACCTTCATGCTTTAATTCTAGTGATTTCCACATATCATATGCGCTAGTGCAATTTGACACATATCATGTTTCAGAAGTAGTAAGTCCATTTAAAAGCAATTGCATAGTTTTAGCATTCATGGAAATTTTCTTTTTATCTTCAGATTACCATTCACTTTTATACTTTTCTACTTCTTGTGTTACACCGTTTACTTGTACAACTTTCATTAGAATATACGACCCATCTTCAACTATAGACCATAAATCGATGTCTATAGCCATTAAGAATAGCCTCATACTAAGTTTCCAATGAATAAAATTATTACCACCGAAAAGAGGAGGGCGTTGGGTGGACATACCTTCCAACTCACCTTTCTGAGCAACTATGGCCATTGTATGTACCTTTGATTTGAGATAGAGAGGCTACTATGAATTCTTGTGTTTTGTCCTTGTCTTTTTAAAACGGTGTAGATGTCGCTTCTTAGGGTGGTGTTGGCATTTCCTTGATACCAATTGTTGGACCGTACACATGCAGTAAACACCACTAGAGGGGGATGAATAGTGTTTAGCGGAAATTACACTACTACCCTCGAATAAAATCCCCTTTGAAAACATAATCTAAAACCTCCTCCGAATTTTACCCGTTTTTGAAAAATTCAAAACTAAGATTACATAACTCCAAAAATTCTGAAAGTTTCCAAACATTAATTATAATGTCTTGAATAGACAATCTCCAAAAATAAGAGAAAAAAAAAAGATTGTTTGACCCTTCAACCAGATAAAAAGATTTAGATGGTCAATCTGGATAGAATTGCACATAATAGTGCTGAACTTTGAAAACGTGTTTCTCTTTAATTACTCAACCAAGAATGTTGATCTTTATGTCAAAACACTTCTTAGGATGTCTAGTTGAGTTTCAAAAAGTCACCGACCTAAAACTATCCTTCATAAAATAAGAATTCAAGTTTCTTTGAGACTAGTTAAATTACAGCTAGAATGGAGCAGTTATCTTACAACGACTGAAAGACTAACTTTCTTTTGCTCAAATCAAGTGATTCTTGTTGCAAATGAAAGCTATCAGTCTTAGGTATAACTCCACCAAAACTCAAGAATTTTGGTGTTTTGCAATTTTTTCAAGACGTGTGAATTTGTGTGAAATTTTCAGTGAAAACAGACAGAAAACAGAAAAATAGAAAGAAGACAAGAACACCGAAGATTTATCCTGGTTCGGTCAAAGTGACCTACCCAGCCCCAAGGAACATCTTTTCTTGGATTTAACTATGAAATGAATGCCAATACAACAAGAACCAAGCTTGATCCTTGGGTTAAACACCAACCCTATTTAAGACTTAAATGAACACTTCTATGCAACTCTTGGTTGCAACACCTCTATCACCTATTGATGTAACCTTATTAATTTGGCTAATCAATCTTACAAAAACACCAAGAGAGGCGTGTAGCTCTACACAAATATCACAAGAACACCTTGTCTACACAAAGAATGAAACAAGAATGAAGAGTAGAAGATAGCAAGACAATGAGCTTCAACTTTTGCTTTCAAGTGTGTGTTCTTTTTCTTCATCTTTGCCTCCTATTTATAGTGTGAAATATGTAGAAATAAGAGGGTTTGAGTGATTTCAGAATAAGCAATCTGAATTCATATATATGTGTATAAACGTATACATACATAAATGTGTACATGTATGCATGATAACTTGCCATTACTTGCCTTATTTAGCTTATATATTATGTTGCTGTACTAGCGAGCCATTAAGCATTAAAGCTTACATCATATGGCAAACATTTGTTGTGTTTATACTATTTTCAGGTGCCACCATTAATGAACTAAACTAGTTCATTAAGTGGAGTACTTAGTTTAATAAACTAAGTAGTTCATTAAAGGAAGCTTCATTTGGAAAAGGCACAAAGGCAACAAGGCTAAGGAAGGAAAGTTTTCTCCTCCTCCCCATTTTTATTATATACGCCACATATACATATAAAAATATATATTTTCAGATTTTTTTTGAAAAAGACACATACACATGTATTCCAACGTACTACCGACACGTTATATATTCTACGTACGTACGTTAACGTCACACCACTATACTTAACTCATATTTATGAGTATATTCAGGTCTTATATCATATGATATAAGATATGGTGATGACAAATTAAATACGACACGATAAAAGGTTCTAAACCGAAATTTGTCGTATCGGGCGAATACCGAAACTTCGCCAACGTGTCACGTAATTGCCATAAATAAATGGTCAGCCCATATACATCAAAAATTGATGTAAATGTCGTGCCATACATGATATGTTCAGCCAAAAATACTTTCTATGTTGGCACACACAAATCACCCCACATTAAGGCCAAAATGTGAAGATTCCAAGTTTAATTTTGTCACATGCTAACGGTACCACTTTAAGCCAGCCAAGTGCTGTGATTTAAAGTATATATTATATATATTATGTATAACATAATATATATAACATGTGCAAAAGGTGGTTCTTGATTGTGGATCGCAGTGTCAAGGTTGTCTACTATCTAGCGTTGGTTTGATCAGCTGGTTATTAACAAATGAAGGATACTGCCAAATGAAGGTCTTTGGCCATTCCCTACTGTAGCAAAAGGGCATTGTTTTGGCGTTCTATTTTTACATTAGCAAACAAGCACCTTTCCCCTCCACGTTGCTTATGCAAGACAAGGTCTCTATTTTGGTATGAAGCATAAATATACGTCGATAATGAAAATGAGTAAATTTACAGTTAGTAGTGAAGGCGATACTTCTCAAGGAAATGAACTTTTCATTAACTTACCCTCTTCTCTGCTAACCAATGGTTCAATACAACTTCCATTTTTGTGCCAAAAAAAACATGTGCAAAAGTTGGAATTTAAATTAGAGAAAAATCGGGTAATCGATAAATATCGAAAATTCGGTTTTCTACGCACATAACATGGAACGTTTTTTCTTGTACATCATGTGACACATATCTAGACTTTTTTTACATATGATATACATCTTAAAGTTTTCTAGAAAATTAAATTAAGGGCTGATTGGAATATTACATGTGTGCATTATTAAATGTGCACTATTTTACAAAGTTAACAAAAATAAATTTCAGCACATGTATACACATCATATAACGTCACATACAGCTGATTTGGAGCACATGTGGAGCTTTTTTGGCATATTGATTGGTCAAGGATCAATCATACATTGTTGGTGAATTGAAGAGAAAAGCTACAAATGGTAAGAATTCAACATACATCTCTCTTATGTCACATGCTGAAAATTTCAACATACTAACCTAAAGCTGGCGGAATTTCGCTTATTAAATGTGACATATTTTGTCATCTTTTATTAGGTCATTAATTGGAAGAAGATATGGTAAGGTTTTGAATATAATTTAAATAAATAAATGGTGATATCTCTACATATCACACATGCTGAAAATTTTTCAGCATGTGTACATGGTGTGGCCGAATTCTTAAGCCTTTTTGTGTCCAAGTTCATTTCTTAATTGATAGCAATACTTGCCATATATTTTTGATTCATTTTTATGATGAAAAATCAAAGAATAATTGGTATTATTTTGAAAGAAATGGAAGGTTGCACATGCTGAAAATTCAGCATGGCAAGACACCTTAATGGCCGAAATTTGCATAGGTTATGGAAGAATTTTATTGTCTTGCAATTTATGGTGTATTTCTTAAATTATGGAATGATTTTTTAATTAATTTTTGGCACATGTTAAAGTGTATATCTCAGATTTTTTCCATGTCATCATGATGACAATGTTGAACCAATAAGGAGGTGCCAAGTAAGCAAAGGCTAAATGATCATCCAATGAGAAGTTGCCAAGTAAGCAAGGCCTTGTCACAATGATGTCTTACACTCTCTCAAGGAAAAAGATAACTTTCAAGAGGGGAGACACACCATAGGGGGACGGCTGGATGATTAAAAATGAAAAGAAGAGAGCAAACAAAAGAATAACAAGTATTGCATTTCAAAGGGATCAAAAAGCCAAGCTCTTCTTCTCCTACATCTTCTTTCTTTCTCTTTTCTTGAAAAGCCTATTGTATTCATATCTTTCTATCCTTGAATAGGCTTGTAATAGACCACCACATATTCCTTATCTTTGTAAAAGATTGATCAAGGTGTGATCAATCTTCATTCTTGCTAGATGGTGGTGTTCGTGCGAATTGTATTGAACATACAAGGTTTGTAAAGGGTTGGAGTTGGTGTGTAACTCCATCAACCCTGTGGTAAGGTGTTTTTGAGTTGTGTGATTAGTGTGAACCAAGGAAGGTGTTCCTTGAAGACTGGAGTAGGTTGTTGATAACCGAACCAGTATAAAATTCTTGGTGTCATTTACTTTCAGCACTGATTTTCTGTTTCAGCACTATTTACTGTTATTAATCACGTTCGTAAAAATAGTAAAAGAATTTCAAAAATCACGAAACTTTCAGAAAATATAACCACACGTTCTAGGGTTCTTTTGGCACAAGTTTCAACCCTTTTGGACAAGTATAAGTCATTCAAACGTCCAAAGTTTTGAGACTAGTGCAGTCTGATTTTCAGGCTTGCAAAAGTTGAGACTTTGATCGTATTTGACTAACTTCCCAAAAGAATTTTCCAAAACCGTTTCAACCCATTTAAATATAGTATATAAAGAGTTAGTGGTCGAATTTTCAGAGCATTTGGACGTTCACACAAATAGGAATTAATTTTTCAAAACCATCTACCGTTTCTGGCAGATTTGCACAATCTGATTACCAACGGTTTTTGAAGGGGTTACAGGTTGAATTTTAATTTGAAATTTTTAGGGAATCCTCATAACATCTGAGGCTAAGTTCTCTCAAAATTTCATAATTTTTGGAGACCTCTAACCTAGTTTAAAAATGTTTTAAAACTGGTCCTGAAAACAGAATCTGCTTTCAGAACTTGAATTGTTCAAGTTTAAAGAAATTTTAAAGAGCACACTTTCCGCACCATCTATTCAACCCCCCCCCTTCTAGTGGTTCCTTGCAGATCCTACAAGTGGTATCAGAGCGCAGGAATACTCACTTCAAGGAATCCAACGATTCAGTGAGATGGCATCCATAAATCTCAAAACCGAGCAAGAAGGTATGTCGAGCCAAAGGCCTCCACTTTTTGACAGTGAGTCGTTTATTCAGTGGAAACTTAGGATGAAGCTTTTTCTTATGGCTATAGATATAGATCTTTGGTCAATCATTGAAGATGGTCCTTATGTCCCATCTAATGTATCAACTGTAGACGGAGTTACTTTAGAAGTTATTAAAACTAGACAAGAATATACGAGTGATGATAAAAAGAAACTTAGTATGAATGCTAGGGTTATGCAATTGCTTTTAAACGGATTAAGTAAAAGTGAGTCTAGTTATGTGTCAAACTGTTCGAGTGCACAAGAAATGTGGAGGATACTAGAAATGAAACATGAAGGCACGAGTCAAGTAAAAGAGTCAAAAATTAACATGCTCATGTCCACACTTGAGTCTTTTAAATTATTGTCCAATGAGTCTATTGTAGATATGGATCTTCGTTTGACTAAATTTTACAACTCTCTAGAGTCTCTTGGTAAGGCCTTTACTACGCAGGAAAAGGTGCAGAAAGTCCTACGAAGCCTTCCTTCTGAATGGGACCCTAAAGTGACTGCGATAGAAGAAAGCAAGGAAACTAAATCAATAAAGATGGAAGAACTAATCGGTTCACTTAAAGTTTATGAAAATAAACTCACCATTCGGAAAACGGAATCATCTAAACAAAGTAAAGCTATTGCTTTTAAATCAAATGAATACGTCTCCCCTCCCTCCGATCACGTAGATGATAGTGATTCCGAATCGGATAATGATGACCTAATTCTATTGGCTAAAGGATTGAGAAAATTTATGAGAAGGTCATTTAGAAACAAAAATAAGGGCACTACTACTAAGAGAAATAAGAACAAGTCAAACGATAAAGACGTTAAATGTTATGAATGTGGCAAACTCGGACACTTATCATATGACTGCCCAAATAAAGAAAAGCAAACAACTAAGTACCCTAACAAGGAGCGGAACAGACATAGACTCGTCTCAGAACCCAAACAAAGGAAACGTGCTCTAAAGGCCTCCACCTGGAGTGATTCATCAAATTCTGAGACTGAGACCGAAGAGGAGACCGCACAAGTATGCTTTGCATCCAAAGCATCTAATGAGGTATCATCTGATGACTCTGACTCTGAACCTTCTTATGATGATCTTTTTAGTCAGTATCTAGAATTGCATAAATTTACTAAGACTCTCGCTAAAGAAAAGAAACGATTAATTGAAGACAAGAAACTGTTAGAATCTTCTAACGAGAATCTTGTCGCTCAATTAAGCGATTCAAAGAAAGAGTCTTCATGTGTCATCACTGCATTGAAAACCGAGATTTCATCATTAACCTCTCAGAATAATGAAATGAAATCCGAGATTTCAAATTTGAAATCAAGGAATACCGATTTAGAGAAAATGATGAAACAGTTTGACACAGGGTCCAACATGCTGCATCGATCATATTATCACAAAAGCATGACAGCGACAAAACTGGACTGGGATACGTTGATACTAACGAAGTATCAATCAAACCAACCAAGTTTGTTGTGTCTAAGAAAGTAGACACCCCTAAGCCGCAAGTGGCGTCTAAGATGACGCAAAAAACGCCCCCTTCCTCACGCCCCACTTCTTCATATCATGTGAAATATAACTTTGTACCTTATAGATATGAAAAGAAGAGAACAATGCATATACGAAATTTATATCATCCACGCACTACACACACACACAAGGACATATCAAAAACGTCCTTCATTTAGTGAGTATAGAGGAGTCCTTGGGCAAAGGCCCAAAGTGCATGCACCACATGTCTATTATGTCGCACCTTCATCTACATTCTTGCCATTTGATAGACCGAGAAGGATCACCCAAGTATGGGTACCGAAAGGTACCTTTACCAAAAGGTGATTAACTAACTCGAAAGGACCCAAAATTAAAAGGGTACCTAAATCACCTTTTCACATTGCAGGGAGCCCACACATCGAAAGATAAATCTATAAAGTGGTTCCTTGATAGTGGATGCTCGAGACACATGACGGGTGACCCGAGCCTATTCACCAAACTAAAGAAAGTCACAAAAGGCGGATCCGTGACCTTCGAAGACAACAACGAAGGCAAGATCATCGGAAAAGGTATGATTGGTAATCCGAACACACTCCAAATCTCCAATGTATTTTTGGTAAGCAACTTATCCTACAATCTTCTTAGCATTTCTCAATTTGTTGACAATGGTTTTAATGTGTGTTTTACTCACCCTTATTGCAACATAATAAATAAAAATGGAGAAACCGTTTTAAAAGGAAAACGAGAAGGCAATATCTTTACGCTATCTATGGATGATGTAGTAGACGCTAAAGTTAAGTGTTTTATGTCAAATGAACCCAATGTGAATTTATGGCATAGACGTTTAGGACACATTGGCATTTCCACATTAGAAAAACTTCAACGAAAGAACCTAGTACGGGGATTGCCTACGCTTGATTTAGACAACTTTCAGTTGTGTGAATCTTGCATAAAAGGCAAACAAACACGTGAGTCACTTAAGCCGAAAAATGAAATAAGCACGACTAGAATATTAGAACTATTGCATAACAATTTGTTTGGTCCTAGTCGCACTACAATCCTTGGTGGGCGTCACTATGCATGCGTAATTGTTGATGACTTTTCTCGTTACATTTGGACTTTATTTCTTGCAGATAAGGATGATAGCGCCGTTGAGATTGCTAAATTAATTAAACAACTTGAAAATCAATACGGTGTAAATGTGAAAAGGATAAGAAGCGATAGAGACGGTGAGTTTAAAAACAAAGAGATGATTTCGTTTTGTGAAGAAAAAGGAATTAAACATGAGTTTTCGCCACCTAGAACTCCACAACTAAATGGAGTAGTAGAAAGAAAGAACCGCACATTGCAAGAAATCGCTAGGACTATGTTATGTGAAAACAAATTGCCTAGATTTTTGTGGGCGGAAGCCGTAAATTGTGCATGCTATATCGTAAATCGCCTATCTATAAGAAAGAAAATAAACAAGACGCCTTATGAGATTTTGAATGATCGCATGCCTAAGATTGACTATTTCCGTGTGTTTGGATGCAAATGTTTTTTTTAAATACAAAAGATAATTTAGATAAATTTGAATCCAAATCAATTGAGTGCATTTTTGTTGGGTATTCTGTAAATTCGAAGGCATATAGATGTTATGATCCTCTCACTAGACAAATTATAGAATCTATTCATGTTAAATTCAATGAATTTGGTGAGATTGATAAAGATAAGGAATATGACGATGATTTTGAATTGAAACTCGTTTTGAATGAAGATAATGATTCTTTTGATATGCATGATATGAATGAGACACTAGAAATGCATGATCATATAGAAATGCATGATAACTTAGAAAATAATCAACCAAGATGGCATAGAGATCACCCACATGATCTCATCATAGGCGACCTCACTCACGGTGTGTGACCACGTAGAAGAATCACTTCGGATGAAATAAATGAATTTCATGCTATGATTTCTGAAATTGAGCCCAAAAATGTGCATGATGCTTTGAGTGATTCATCTTGGATTGATGCTATGCATGACGAACTTAATCAATTTGTTAGAAATGATGTATGGGATTTAGTGCCACGACCACAAGATAAGACTATTATAGGCACAAAGTGGGTATTTAGGAATAAAATGAATGAAGAAGGAAAGGTTGTTAGAAATAAAGCGAGACTTGTTGCACAAGGATATAATCAAGAAGAAGGAATTGACTATGATGAAACATTCGCACCCGTAGCACGTCTAGAAGCTATACGACTATTACTTGCTATTGTTTGCATGAAAGATTGTAAATTATATCAAATGGATGTAAAAAGTGCTTTCCTAAACGGATTCATACAAGAAGAAGTATACGTGAAGCAACCACCCGGTTTTGAAGATTTGAAACATCCAGATCACGTGTACAAACTAAAGAAGGCACTATATGGCCTAAAGCAAGCACCGAGAGCACGGTATGATCGCTTTACTACTTTTCTTTTAGAAAATAATTTTAAACGTGGTACTATAGATAGTACACTATTTTTGAAACAAGAAAAACCAGATTTACTTATTATTCAAATCTACGTAGATGACATTATTTTTGGCTCTACCTCACATAGACTTGTTAAAGATTTTGAAAATTGCATGAAATTTGAATTTGAAATGTCTATGGTTGGTGAACTTAATTATTTTCTTGGCTTGCATATTAAGCAAACGAGTAAAGGAATTCATATAAGCCAAGCGAAATATGTTAATGACATGATCAAAAAGTTTAATTTTGAAAATTTGAAACCATCCCCCACCCCTATGAGTGTCACTACTAAATTAGACAAAGACGAACATGGTAAAGACGTTGATAATGGATTATATCGATCTATGATAGGTTCTTTGCTATATTTAACTGCTAGTAGGCTTGACATCATGTTTAGTGTATGCATGTGTGCTCGTTTTCAAAGTCAACCTAAGGTGTCACACTTAAATGCGGTAAAAAGAATATTCCGTTATATTAAGCACACGCCCACCTTAGGTATTTGGTACGATAAGGATTCTACATTTGACTTACATGCTTACACTGATGCAAATTATGGTGGCTGTAAAATAGATAGAAAAAGCACGAGCGGAACCTGCCAATTTATAGGAAATTCCCTTATTTCGTGGTTTTCCAAAAAGCAAGCAAGTGTTGCTTTGTCCACTACTGAGGCGGAGTACATGGCTCTTAGCCTTTGTTGCACACAGTTGTTGTGGATAAAACAACAACTTTCGGACTTTGGAATTACCGTAAATAAAATTCCTATATATTGTGATAGTATGAGTGCAATAAATTTGTCTAAGAACCCCGTGTTACACTGTAAGGCTAAGCATATAGAAGTTCGCTATCACTTTCTTCGTGATCACGTTAACAATGGTAATATTTCATAGATCACGTATGCACAGAATCACAAGTAGCGGATATATTTACAAAGGCCTTAAATCAAGCCACATATGAATCTCTTCGCTCAAAATTAGGCATGATTCCCGTTGATATGATTTGATTTGACATTATTTGCTTTACTTTCCTTTTTGACAGGCATCTTTTGATTTACTTTCCAAAATAAAGGGGGAGAGAGAGAAAAGCATGATTTAAGGGGGAGAGAGACACTGATTGATCTTAATTGACACTGATTGATCTTAATTGCACAAATCAAGGGGGAGCCGGATTTGAAATTCGAAATTCAAATTTCAAATTTGTGCATAGTTCAAGGGGGAGAGATAGTATTTAAATCATGTACACAAGTTATTTTGAAAATCATCAAAAGGGGGAGATTGTAAAAATAAGAGGGTTTGAGTGATTTCAAAATAAGCAATCTGAATGCATATATATGTGTATAAACGTATACATAAATAAATGTGTACATGTAAGCATGATAACTTGCCATTACTTGCATTATTTAGCTTATATATTATGTTGCCGTACTAACGAGCCATGAAGCATTAAAGCTTACATCATATGGCAAACATTTGTTGTGTTTATACTATTTTCAGGTGCCACCATAAATGAACTAAACTAGTTCATTAAGTGGAGTACTTAGTTTAATAAACTAAGTAGTTCATTAAAGGAAGCTTCATTTGGAAAAGGCACAAAGGCAACAAGGCTAAGGAAGGAAAGTTTTCTCCTCCTCCCCATTTTTATTATATACGCCACATATACATATAAAAATATATATTTTCAGATTTGTTTTTTGAAAAAGGCACATACACATGTATTCCAACGTACTACCAACACGTTATATATTCTACATACGTACGTTAACGTCACACCACTATACTTAACTCATATTTATGAGTATATTCAGGTCTTATATCATATGATATAAGATATGGTGATGACAAATTAAATACGACACGATAAAAGATTCTAAACCGAAATTTGTCGTATCGGGCGAATACCGAAACTTCGCCGACGTTTCACGTACTTGCCATAAATAAATGGTCAGCCCATATACATCAAAAATTGATGTAAATGTCGTGCCATACATGATATGTTCAGCCAAAAATACTTTCCATGTTGGCACACACAAATCACCCCACATTAAGGCCAAAATGTGAAGATTCCAAGTTTAATTTTGTCACATGCTAATGGTACCACTTTAAGCCAGCCAAGTGCTGATTTAAAGTATATATTATGTATATTATGTATAACATAACATATATAACATGTGCAAAATTTGGAATTTAAATTAGAGAAGAATCGGGTAATCGATAAATATCGAAAATTCGGTTTTCTACGCACATAACATGGAACGTTTTTTCTTGTACATCATGTGACACGTATCTAGACACTTTTTACATATGATATACATCTTAAAGTGTTCTAGAAAATTAAATTAAGGGCTGATTGGAATATTACATGTGTGTATTATTAAATGTGCACTATTTTACAAAGTTAACAAAAATAAATTTCAGCACATGTATACACATCATATAACGTCACATACAGCTGATTTGGAGCACATGTGGAGCTTTGTTGGCATATTGATTGGTCAAGGATCAATCATACATTGTTGGTGAATTGAAGAGACAAATTGTAAGAATTCAACATATATCTCTCTTATGTCACATGCTGAAAATTTCAGCATACTAACCTTAAGCTGGCCGAATTTTGCTTATTAAATGTGACATATTTTGTCATCTTTTATTAGGTGATTAGTTGGAAGAAGATATGGTAAGGTTTTGAATATAATTTAAATAAATAAATGGTGATATCTCTACATATCACACATGCTGAAAATTTTTCAGCATGTGTACATGGTGTGGCCGAATTCTTAAGCCTTTTTGTGTCCAAGTTCATTTCTTAATTGATAGCAATAATTGCCATATATTGTTGATTCATTTTTATGATGAAAAATCAAAGAATAATTGGTATTATTTTGAAAGAAATGGAAGGTTGCACATGCTGAAAATTCAGCATGGCAAGACACCTTAATGGCCGAAATTTGCATAGGTTATGGAAGAATTTTATTGTTTTGAAATTTATGGTGTATTTCTTAAATTATGGAATAATTTTTTAATTAATTTTTGGCACATGTTAAAGTGTGTATCTCAGATTTTTTCCATGTCATCATGATGACAATGTTGAACCAATAAGGAGGTGCCAAGTAAGCAAAGGCTAAATGATCATCCAATGAGAAGTTGTCAAGTAAGCAAGGCCTTGTCACAATGATGTCTTACACTCTCTCAAGGACTTAAAAGATAACTTTCAAGAGGGGAGACACACCATAGGGGGACGGCTGGATCATTAAAAAGGAAAAGAAGAGAGCAAACAAACGAATAACAAGTATTGCATTTCAAAGGGATCAAAAAGCCAAGCTCTTCTTCTCCTACATCTTCTTTCTTTCTCTTTTCATGAAAAGCCTATTGTATTCATATCTTTCTATCCTTGAATAGGCTTGTAATAGACCACCACATATTCTATATCTTTGTAAAAGATTGATTAAGGTGTGATCAATCTTCATTCTTGCTAGGTGGTGGTGTTCGTGCGAATTGTATTGAACATACAAGGTTTGTAAAGGGTTGGAGTTGGTGTGTAACTCCATCAACCCTGTGGTAAGGTGTTTCTGAGTTGTGTGATTAGTGTGAACCAAGGAAGGTGTTCCTTGAAGACTGGAGTAGGTTGTTGATAACCGAACCAGTATAAAATTCTTGGTCACGTTCGTAAAAATAGTAAAAGAATTTCAAAAATCACGAAACTTTCATAAAATATAACCACACGTTCTAGGATTCTTTTGGCACAAGTTTCAACCCTTTTGGACAAGTATAAGTCATTCAAACGTCCAAAGTACTGAGACTAGTGCAGTCTGATTTTCAGGCTTGCAAAGGTTGAGACTTTGATCGTATTTGACTAACTTCCCAAAAGAATTTTCCAAAACCGTTTCAACCCATTTAAATATAGTATATAAAGAGTTAGTGGTCAAATTTTCAGAGCATTTGGACGTTCACACAAATAGGAATTAATTTTTCAAAACCATCTACCGTTTCTGGCAGATTTGCACAATCTGATTACCAACGGTTTTTGAAGTGGTTACAGGTTGAATTTTAATTTGAAATTTTTAGGGGATCCTCATAACATCTGAGGCTAAGTGCTCTCAAAATTTCATAATTTTTGGAGACCTCTAACCTAGTTTTAAAAACGTTTTAAAACTGGTCCTGATAACAGAATCTGCTTTCAGAACTTGAATTGTTCAAGTTTAAAGAAATTTTAAAAAGCACATTTTCCGCACCATCTATTCAACCCCCTCTTCTAGTGGTGCCTTGCAGATCCTACAAAATAGGCCTTGAAGATAAGAATGTACATGGGTCACCATGTTCATCATCAAGCCTTAGTTGTCTTCACATTATTGGTTGGCCAAATGATCACCTTGTACACTTGGCAACATAAAGAAAGATGATTGGTCCACCTTTAATCGCCATTTGGACGATTTTTTGTTTTGCAAAATGACTTGGAAATTTTAAAGCCAATACCCAAGGATAAGATGACATATTCCTCCAATAAACCTTCAACTTCTTGGCACAAGAATAGGCATATGAGGAGCTTCAAAAATTTGAAGAAATCAGCTCCCAACCAACCAAAATAGGCGTTGGTTTCAAATGAGAACTTTCCAACTAGCTTGTTTTTGGTTGGTCCACTTAGCATCTAGTCATAAAATGGATAAAACATCATCTCCACCTGATTATGCATGTTTTTTGAGGCTGTATATATGTATACCAACTCAGATTTTTGAAGAGAAAATAATCAATAAGAGTTGACAAGATTATGTCAACATATAACACCAAAATTCCCACTTATTCTCCTTTATATGTTGTGATGAATTTTTCACCAAGAACACCTTATAATCTCTGCAAAATGATGATTAAGAACATGCAATAACATATACATAAGAGTCTTCAAGAAGAAAATAAAATGTGACACGAAAACCGTCACATATATCGCCGATGTCGATAATATCACCAAATAAAGAAATATAATAGAAACCCACCAAATAATTTTTAGAAATGTTTTGTATTTTTTCCGTGGCTATGAAAACAATACAAAAACAAAAACTGAAAATAAAAGTGCTGAAATACACTGAGATTTTTATACTGGTTCGATTAAATCGACCTACTCCAATCTTCGAGGACACCTTCCTCGGTATTCATTAAACACCAAAAACACCTTAAGAAAAGGGTGGCTTGAGTTATACATCAACTCCTTGAATATCCACCCTTCTTACAAAGAACAACACAAACAACCGACAAAAATACCACCACCGCACTAATGAAGGTTTGATCACACCTTGATCAACCTTGTACAAGAATGGGATGTATAAGGGTGGTAAAAACAAAGCCTATACAGAATATGGAATGTAAGTATAATAGGCTTGAGGCTATGTGCAAGAGAACAATATAAGAGAAGAAGAAAAGTCTTGCTTTGCACTTGCTTGGAAATGAAAATGTGTCTTGCTTTGTCTTGAACATCTTGCTCCCTTTTATAGGTATGAGGCATGCCCCGTATGGCTGATTTATCCCTTGAAAATTGTCTTGAATACCCTCGGAAGATGCTTTGTATAGCTTTGTGGCACACTTTTGCTGACTTGACGAAATATGATTGGACAAATGATGTGTCTTCGCCTTGTCGTCACTCTATGATAGGGTCTTCATTTTTCCACCTTGACACACATAATATGACCTGGAATTTAATCATGCAAAATCTGAAAACATGTCAAAATTCACATGTGTTAATTTCCAACCAATCATGAATGGATTGCCCCTCATATTTGGAATGATTTTGAAGATGAAACATGTGTGAAATTCGGCCACCAAGAACATGTGCTGGAAACTACAGCATGTGTTTTAATTTGGATATTTTTCTTGTGTGTCTTGGTCTTCATCAATGTCACCATTCATTTGTGGATCATTCTCCACCAATCAAAGTGTCAAACAATCTCTACCTAGACTCCACATAGGCTCAAATAGGCGTCCATAAGCTCAGCTCCATGTGCTGAAATTATTTTTGAAATTTTGACACATAATGGTGTAGTATCTTCACACATATGGTAAATTTCAATCATCACCTAAATTATTTTCTATAATACTCCAATGTGTCGTAAATGTGTAAAATGTGTCTAGATACATGTCACAACAAGATAGAAACCTCGTCTTCTAGAGAAGTGTAGAAAGCTGAATTTTCGACTTTTGAGTCAAATAGTGCTTGAAATTGTCGGGAGGGAAGCGGATGGGGGCCGGCGATGTGCCCTGGTCGGATGTGGAACGGTGACAAGCCGGTCCACCGATCGACTCGGGGCGTGGACCAGCGCGGATTGGGGCGGCGGCCCAAGCCCAGGATGTAGATATTCATGTGGAGACGTCGTCGCCTCGATCGTGGCGGGGCAGCGCGCGCCTTGGCGTGCTTCGGCATCTACGCGCTCCCGGTGCTGGCCTGTGGGCTCCCCATTCGACCCGTCTTGAAACACAGACCAAGGAGTCTGACATGTGTGCGAGTCAACGGGCGAGTAAACCCGTAAGGAAGCTGATTGTCGATTACGCCATTTTTCTCCAATTAGTTTCAAACCTCTTAGTCATGTAAAATGTTTTATGCAACATATAATATACATAATATAAAGTGTAATTTCAGCTCCAACAGCAGAAGACAAACTCGGCCATGTGGTTATAGAATTTGAATTTGAATTTCCAACAAATCAAGGCAAATTGTTGGTGATTGATATGTGTAAACATGGTGTGAATTTAGGGCTGAAATGGACATATGGTGCACGAAATGTTTTGATCCTTTGGAGTGTATATATTCTGGCCATGTTTGTAAGTATGTGATATATCGGTGAGTGTTCGGTAGTCATTCGATGTGGCAATTTTCGATTTATGGACTTGTGACATGTCGGTATAATTTTGGTAACTTGATGACATATAAAGTATGACATGGAACCTGTATATACTCAAAAAAATGATGTGTATATGGCTGCTTGATGTTGACGCATGTTTATGATGTGTCAGTGAAACGTCAGGATAGAAATATATAGTTTATCGTTACAGAAATATGTATATATATTATATATATGTATGACCGTGTGTGTGAGTGTGGAGTGGAACTTTCCATTCCAGTTTTGTTTCCAAATAAGTATCTTCAAATATATCTCCTTGAGTACTTTATTTAATGAAATAGTTTAGTTCATCTCCTTAAGCATTTCATTATTTAACATGGCACCTGAAAATAGTATAAATACACCAAATGTTTGCCATATGATGTAAGCCTTAACGCTTCATGGCATGTTAGTACGACAACAATATATATAAACATATAAAGCACATCTATCACATATGCATGTCATGTAACAAATTAAATCATGCATTTCAAAAACACATAACATTTAAATCATGCATTTTCAAATCACTCAAACCCCGGTTTCTCAAAAATCTCCCCCTTTTAATGGTTTGCAAAATATCCTCTGTTCATGATTTAAGTGAGTCATAATCGCTCCCCCTACAATCATGCATAAATTTTTAAATTCAAATTTTGAATTTCGTTTCGTGCTCCCCTTAAATCAATCTCTCTCCCCCATTAAATCATGCTTTTCTCCCTCTTTATTTTGTAAAGAATATCAAAAAAGTTAGTAGCAATGGAAAGAAAAAGCAATTTGTAAAATATCAACAGAAATCATGCCTAATTTAGAGCGTAAATTTTCATACATGGCTTGATTAAGTGTTTTTGTGAATATGTCGGCTATTTGTGCTTCAGTACGAACATGTGTTATAATGATATCACCACTATTCACATTATCATGAAGAAAATGATATCTTACATCTATATGTTTTGCCTTAGAATGTAAAACAGGGTTCTTAGACAAGTTAATAGCACTCGTTGTTGTACCCAACAGAAATCACTCGTTATTTTATTTTATTCTTCTTCAATTAAATTTCCTTAAAGTAAATATTATAAGAAATGGTATAATTATATAAGTATGTCTCATGAAGCAAGTTAAAGGACAATTCTACCCTCCCAACTTTTTAGAAGAATCCGGCCTATATTGGAGTCTTGAAGACTCTTGAACAATCTCACTTATTAAAGCCAACCAACCACTTTATTAATCTTTTTAAAATAATTCAAAAAGGCTTACACATGTAGTAAATAGCCTCATGAATATGCTACAAGAATTTTGAAGAATTCCCCCCTTTTTCCCATAAGAACCGCCAGATGCAACATGGAGGGGGGTTCCATGAGATCTCCTTTATCCTTAATACCCCAAATAACCAATTTAGTTACTTTTTCTTTAACATATCCTCAAAAGCAACCAAGTAGTCAATGGCTCAAGACACTAAATACCCTTCATGAATATGTTCCATGCACAAGAAGAATCTTCTTTCTTTTTCTTGGAGACCGTCAGACACCTTTCTCCTTGTTCCCCATGAAACCTTCTTCAAGTTTATCCTAGAAGCTTCATTTCATTCCTAACTCACAATACTTTCAAGGGTTCACCCAAGCTTAAAGGCCTCTTGCACACTTAGGCTACTCTTCAATCATCTCATTTCATACGGCAAGCTTGGCTAAGGGAACTCAAAACCATCTTCATCTTAAGCTCTAAGCCTCATCTAGAAAAGTTGCATTCTAACTTCCAAAGTGAATTCCAAGTTGAAAATTTTAAAGCTCACCTTGTACCTTTTTTCCCTCTATGGAAACCGTGACCCTCTAATGGTCACTAGGTGAAGATCTTTCAAGCTATTAGGTAGTGCTAACATCTTGGTGGTTGGATCTCTTTCAATCTCCACTTAAGTTCTATTTTGGTAAGAAAACCTAGCCTCAATCTAGTTGTTTTCTTCATTTCCTCCCTAAAAACCGTGTGCTCTATAGTGAAGTTGGATGAAACTTCCATCCATTTCAACCAAGGCTCAAGCTAGGGAAAGTTTCTAAGCTCAAAAGAGGCAAGTATACTCTAGACACTCTTGAATTATTTGTGAAATTATATGCTTGAATGTCTAGAGATTTTAAGTGGTGGCCCTTAGATGAAGTACTAAGTGCAAATCATGAGAATGTGAATGTTTCATAAGAAAGATTGTTTGCATGTGTGTGATTCTCCCTAGGATGTGTTGTTTTCCTAATTTAAACTTGATATGAGGACTATTCTTCACAAAAAGGGGGCTTAAAGAATAATATGAGACTTGAAATGCTCATGTTAAAATGTATACTTAGGGTTATCAAGTTATTTTAGGAGTTGGAGTTGGTTTGGTAAATGTTTGAAGAATAATAGTGTTGATACGTATGATTCCCTGAAACTGGACAGTTTGGGTAGCAACTTGGTTGGCCTTAAAACAAACCTTAGGAATGTGAAAATGAGCTAAATTTTGGTGTGCAGGTAGCTAGATGTGTGTAGTAAATTTTGTGGTGGAAATTCTATAAAAGAGTTTGTAGTTTGGCCTAAAAGGAATTTTTACTCAGAACAGGTCACTGCATATTCTGCAGGTACCTAGACTGAGAAAGATAATTAAATGACCCTTTTAAACATGTCGGACTGCTTTGAAATTTATATGGTATTTGTCTAAGGCATAGATGCACACGTCCATGTATTGAAATTGGCTTGAAACCACTTTTTTAAGGGTTAACAACTGAGATGAAGTCAGCAGTATAGAACTGGGGAAACAGGATAGTTTGATGGCGTGTATTGTGAGGACTTGATCTTGTTTATTTAGGCTTGTATGTGATGTTTGGGCATATGAATATTGTTTCTTGGTATGTTGGCTATGTTTTCCCGGTGATAGTCCGAATTGAATATTTTTTTATGGCCCTTGAAACTGAGGTAAAGCGGGTGCTGTGTTGCAGATTCCAGTACCCCTTTAAGGTAATTCAATGTTTTGAGGACTTTAGACATCGCGGAATGTTACGAACTTTTTATGGCATGTGTCTAAGATCCCATTATGCATGTGTGTAACATAAGTTTCTGGAATTAGGCTTTGAATTGGTAAGTTTGAGGCCGTGTGAACAGGGCATTACTGCTAGACTGTTTTCCATCTTATAAAACAAGTCAGAATATGCCTTCTATGATGAATTTAGTCATGAATCGCATGTTGCACATCATGCATTGCATTGTCCATGTTCATGCGATTTATGAGACTGATTTTTTTGCCAAAGAATTGTAAGAAAGCTCTTTTGAAAATAAGTTTTTAGTTTGTGAAAGAAAAGTTCCTATGGTATTATTACTTCATGGCCAGCACAACCCGCTCCAGATCCGAGGTTAATTTATCTGATGACGATTATGACCGTCCAGACCCAGAGATAATAGACCTGAGGATGATGATTATGACTGTCCAGGCCCAGAGATAATAGGCCTAATGATGACAATTTATGACCGCCCAGGTCCAGAGATAATAGACCTGATGATGATGATTCATTGTATGACCGTTTTCAGTTCCAGAAATAATAGATCTGAAGGGAATGGTATGACCGTTTCAGATCCGGAGATAATAGATCTAAACCCTCTCTGTTCCTTGTTTTGCGACAAATATGTTTTCAAAGTAAGAATGATTGAAAATGGTTCTCATCATATCATGTTGCATTACATTTGCATATTCATACGCATTGCATATGATTGTGAGTAGAATGCTTAGCCTATTGTCACTTAAGTTATGATCTTATTACCTTTGCAGCTATTGGGTTGAAGGTCAGGTATGTCGGGAAAGTTGAGATTCTTGGGGTTTGGTTCTTGTGTTATTTCCCATTTAATTCATGATTGTTTATGGTATACTTGCTGGTGACTTTGTCACTCACTCTTTTATTTTTCCCCAGAGCCTGCAGAGAATGGTGTAGTTAGGATTGACGATGAGCCTCAGGTTCCGTATCCGTAGACATGAGAGTGGTTTGCAGCTTAAGGACTTTATGATGGGCCTATGTTTTATGGACTTATTTTGAGGACATTGATTTTGGATTTACCTTTATTTTGCAGACTTGGTTGTAAACTCTATGTCGGATATTCAGAAATGTTTTCTTTGAAGTTTTTATTTTGCCTAAATTTTGCTTACCTGTTAAGATGATGACATTTTAGTTCATGATTTTGTCGTGGAATGTGACATGTTATGCATTGATGCCTGATACTTTCCGTAGCGAAGTACGACGGGTGCACCGTATGTAGGCAGGCCGAGTACATGGCGCTACAGGTGGTATCAGAGCCCAGGCTCTAGATTCGGGCAGAATGTAGAACTAAGTTATGATTCTAGAAATCTAAGTTTGATCTTAAACCTAAGTTATGATCTTAGAAGAGTGTCAAATTTAGACTAGGATGACTTAGATTGGAATTAGGAGCTTAACCTAATGATTAAATCCTAGTCGATAAGATCCTAAATGCCTCAAAAATCTAATCTGAATCTTATCTCCTCCTTGTTTAAGTTTCCTTTAAATTATGATTTTATTTCTGTCAGATATCCTGATTTTTTTTCAACTCTGAATAAATTGTGACGCTCTATAGTGCAGATGGCTCGGCCTCGTGGCAGACCCGCTAGAGGCCGATCCGCTGCCAGGAGCCAGTTCCTCTGCAACCTCAAGAGCCTGTTCTTCCTCCACCTGCTCAGGTCCCTTCGCCACCACCACCGCAAGATCAAAACCCACCTCCTGCTCAGAATAATCCTCCACCTCAGAGGCCCTTACCTCAGATGATTCTTGATATCCATGCCTTCTAGACTTTTTGCCAGACTGTGACTCAAATTGGACAGGTGATGATGAAGCAGAATGCCCCTCCTCAGCCACATGAGCCAGTTAGAGATGCACAGTATTATTTTGAAAAACTGAAGCGAGCTAATGTGCCACCATTTGAAGGAAAATCAGATCCTTACATTGCAGAAAAGTGGCTTGATGAAGTGGAGAACTTCTTTGAATTGATCCGTGCACCGAAAGAAATGAAAACACAAGCTGTTAGACCATTTTTGCTTGGAGAAGTAAATCAGTGGTGGAAAGCTAATATGCGATCCTTACCAAGGCTGATACCGTGGGAGAGATTCTTGCAAGAATTCAATAAGTTCTACATTCCCCTTTCAGTTAAGCTGCAAAAGAGACACGAATTTGAATCACTAAAGTAAGAGCAAGGGATGACCGTTGCTAACTATGCAATAAGTTTATAGCCTTGGGGAGATTTCAACCATCGACGATGAATGATGAAGAGACAAAGATGTTGAAATTTGAAAGAGTGTTAAATCCGAGGATAAGGACTTGGCTTGTTAATGCAAATCTCGTAAATTTTGGAGCATTACTTAATGCCTGCTACAAGATTGAGAGACACATCATCCGATGTGATGAGCTTGGTCAGAAGAGGGGAAGAGAAGCATCTGGTAGTGGGGGATCCCGTAAGGCAGCAAAACAGAATTTCAGAGGACCCATCGTCAGGAAAAGAATCAGAATCGTTTTCAGTGCCACCCACAGCAATAGAATTTTCAGCAAAAGAATCAGCCTAGAATCAGGGTCAGCAGCAACCAGCTATTCCAGTTTGTCCTCATTGCCAAATGAACCATGTGGGAGAATGTTTTATTCAGGTAGGAAAATGCTTTGGTTGTGGTAAGGTGGGCCATGTGCTTAAGAATCATCAAGAAAAGAGAACTACGTGTTTTGGATGTGGAAAGGTCGGCCATTTAATCAAATATTGTCCAGAAAAAGGAGCCCAACAGTAGCAACAACCAAGGAACCAGCGTCAGCGCGCAAATGCAAGGGTCCATGTCATGACCGATGCTACTGTTGATGAAGCCACTGATGTTGTGACTGGTATGTTTTAAGATTTATGCAATGTCTACATTTTACAAGATATTGTTGTTTTGTTGTTGCTTAGTCAATTTTGCATGATTCAGGAACTATCTTAGTATGTAGTGTGCCTGCAAATGTATTGTTTGATAGTGGCGCTAGCCACTCATTTATCTCAAGAAAGTTTGTGAAGAACATTGATCTTAGCCCCGTCCAGCTTGGGACGCCATATAGAGTTCAAGCAGCTAGTGATCAGGTGCTTGTTTCTCACCAATTGTACAAGGACTGTGAGATTGAGTTCGATGAACAGCGGTTTGCAGCAGATTTGATTCCAATAACTATGAGGGACTTGGACATAATTCTTGGAATGGATTGGCTCTCTAAGAATTACGCATACATTGATTGTCATGAGAGGTGGATTACCATTAAGGACCCAACACGTGAAGAAATAACTTTTCATGGAGGCTCGAAATTGAAGAAATTTCTCAGGAATGTCTATGTGAATGCGATCCGTGCCAATCGTGCGTTGAAGAAAGGACATGAAAGATTCTTAGTTTATGCTCTGAGTACCGATCAAGC
The DNA here is from genome assembly GCA_036186865.1 of Eustoma russellianum. Classification (NCBI taxonomy): domain Eukaryota; kingdom Viridiplantae; phylum Streptophyta; class Magnoliopsida; order Gentianales; family Gentianaceae; genus Eustoma; species Eustoma russellianum. The sequence continues at coordinate 17,638,351 of AP025041.1, read as the reverse complement.
GCCATTTGATCTTTCTCAAGTCCCGGTAGTTCAGGAGTATCCTGGTGTTTTTCCAGAAGAATTGTCAGGCCTTCCTCTAGATCAAGAGATTTCATTTGAAATCAATCTAATTCCGGGAGCCGAACCTATATCAAAGGCACCCTACCAAATGGCACCTGCTGAATTGAAAGAACTAAAAGAGTAGTTGCATGACCTATTAGAAAAGAAAATTATCCGTCCAAGCGTCTCACCTTGGGTGCTCCCGTGTTATTTGTAAATAAAAAGGATGGAGGCATGCGTCTGTGCATAGATTATAGAAATCTCAACAAGATCACGGTAAAGAATAAATACCCGTTGCCTAGAATCGATGATCTATTGGACCAGCTTCAGGTAAGCAATTAATAAGCTTCATTTCGATAAAATTCTGTTTTAAGCCCTGTCTAAAGGTATCTTGGTGTAGGGAGCACGAGTCTTTAGTAAAGTTCATCTGCGATCTGGATATTTTCAGCTGAAGATCAAAGCTGAGGATATACCTAAAACTGCGTTCAGGACGCGTTATGGGCATTACAAATTCCTTGTGATGCCATTTGTTGTACCCAATGAGGAATCACATTTTACTTTAGACTTGTCTAAGTGAAACTACGAAAAGTTGCATCTTCAAGTACCATTCATTTCGTTTTATGATTACTTCGTTAATTAGATTTGTGTTAAGGAAAATATTGCATAATAATTCAAACATGAATTGTGGACTATGTGAAGTGGCCAATTCACCCCCAAGAGCCTAGGAGATTTCGACCACAACGCATAAAGAGTACCTTAGAAGATTTCTCAAATTTTCAAGAAGGATAATCTTAAGGGCCATCTTTAAATAAGCCCAAATAGAAATCAAACCATCTTAAGTAGTGGGCAATGTTTCCCAAACTCTCACAAGGTTTCGGCCCATGAGTCCAAGAAGAATCATAATTTTTCCTAATTATATTTTAGGAAGAGAAAAAGGGAAAATAATTAAGAAAAAGGGGGCAATTACCCACTTAGCTTTTCATAGAGTGAAGCTCACCATGCTACTCTTTTGACTCAAAAACCGTGACCTCCATGGTCCCTAGGCCCAAGCTTTCAAGCTCTTAAGTGGTGCTAGTGCTTAAGAGGTTTGAAAACACCTTTCAAGCTTCATCTTGGTAAGTTAATCTAGCCCCCATTTAGCTCTATCTTTTATTTTAAGATAACAACTAATGTTTGCTCTTTTTCTCCTCCAAACCGTGGGGTATATGTAGTGAAGAGGAAGAAGACTTCACTCATTTCATACACATTTCAAGCCAAAGAAAGGTGTAAGTTTGAAAAAGGCAAGTACACTATAAATACTCATGGCTTGTGTGTGAAAGTATATGCTTGAATGTCTAGATGTTATTAAGTTTTAATCTTAGATGTAAAATGCTAAGTTTGAAGCATGAAGTTTTCGGATTCTTGAGTAAAGTGGCTTGCATGTATGAGATTTTCTTCAAAGGTGGATTCTTTGCTCATTTTAAGTATGAATATGATGTTAATCTAAGATGACTACGACAAAGTTCTCTTCTTGACATGTAAGGGGGACTGTTGGATTAAAATGGGGAATAAATGTGGTTCTTGTGATAGATTGTAACTTGTGGGGTAAAGGATGTGTACAAGATATATGCTTTATGACTTAAGTTTAATATGTTCATTATGGAAATATGATTTAAGCCCTTTCATGCGTATGAAATGGGCTGTTTTGGGGGTATGGTATGTACACACCAAATATACCAAGAATAGATTCTGGTAGGAACAAAAAGTGCAAGACCAAGGAGTGATTTGTGTAATCTTCAAAACTGTTTTTGAAGTGATGTGTAGATGACCTTTGGAATGTATTAGTACCTGAAAAAGCTTATGCTAAAGGTGTATTTGATGATTAGAATGGCATTTATGAAAAATAACTCAAGTTGGGACACTTTTAGTAAGGAAAAGTGACAATAATGGGAAATACTGGAACAGGGCAGAATAATGATACATTTTGCAAGCCCTGAAAATGGATCTTAGAAGTATGCAATTAAGCTAATTTTTGGTATGACATTATCTCTATGTATGTAGTAAATATGAGAGTTGGAATTTTAGTAAAATAAGTTGTGATTTGTCCTTAATGGAATTTTTAGTAAAACTGGTCAAGCTGAAATTCGCTGGACTGGACAGAATTTAAGTTGTGTAATGAATGACCCGCAAATGGACCTTAGGAATATGCAAATGGGCTGATTTTTGGTAGAATGCTATCCCTACGTGTTTATTAAGTTTGTGAGTTGGAATTTTCGAAAAAGGACTTACGGTTTGATCACAATAAAATTCGTGGTAAGACTGGTCACTCCGGGAATCAGCATGTAACCGTTTTGGAAAAGCGAATAGATAACCCCTTGAATGTTATTATGTTACTCTGGAAATCTTATGAAAATTACTTAGGACATAGATGAACACATCCATGTAAATTGTTCACCTTGGAATTTTTATTTTATTGGGTAATTGTCGAGGCTAAGTAGGTATTACTAATATGAAAAACTGGGCAGAATTAAGGACTTGGTTGTATGGCTTTATTCTTGCGGACTTAGACTCAATTGTAGGCTTTAAGCTCATGAACTATAATTTTCGGTATATCTACAGTACTTTCCAGTTGGTGGCCCAAATTCAAATGAGACTTAATGGGATTAAAAGAAAGGTAAAAGAAAGGGCACTGCACTGCTGAAATTCAGCGATACCCTGTTGGTAATTAAATAATTTAAGTGTCTTGCATGTCTCATATCGTTACGAAAATTCGATGGCAAATAGAAAAGGCACCCATATGTGTATGTATGATAAGAAATCACAATGATGGGCCAAAAATATGAGGATTCTAGGCCGCATGAATAGAACGACAAATCTGGAAATTTTTCCAGACTAAAGGATAAGAACATACATTTACGTATGTAACGCATTTTGTCATGAACTGCATTGTGCACATCATACATTGCATCATCGTCATTTACATGATTTATGAAACTGGTTTTATGAGAAAGAATGATGAAAAAGCATTTTTTAAAGAAAAGATTCCGTTTTTAAAAGAACGCTTTCCACCGGTACCGTATGTTTCTGGCCAGCAGGACCCGCTCCAGGTCCGGGGTTAATTGATATGATGATAATGACCGTTCAGGCCCAGAGAGAATAGACCTGATTATGACGATTATGACCGTACAGGCACGGAGAGAATAGACCTGGTGATTATGATTGATGACGTGACCGTTCCAAATCCGAGAATAATAGATTCGAAGAGAAGAATATGACCGCCTCAGATCCGGAGAGAATAGATCTGAACACTCTCTTGTTTTCATTGACGATGACATTTTGAAAGAAAGAACGAAAGAACTTATCTTCATTTTTATCATGGTGCATCACATGTACATACTCATGCATGTTGCATTTAATGAGTCATCGAATATTTGGTACATGTTACTTAAACTAAGTTATTATAACTTGGCAGCTCCTAAGTTATGATCTTTTATAAGTTATGATCTTTGATCAGTTATGAGCCGATTACTTACGGGTTTTGGATGGAAGGTCAGGTATGTTTCTAAACCGAATTTTTGGGGTTCGGTTCTTGTATGTACTTTCCATTTAATTCATGATTATTTATAATTTACTTGCTGGTGAAGTTGTCACTCACCCCCTTATTTTCCTCCTAGAACCCGCAGGAAATAGGGTCGAGTGGATCGAAGACGAACCTAGGGTTCCTTATCCGTAGAGGAGCGAGAGGTGGATGACTTAAGGACTTCTGCTATGATGCAAGTGATTGATGATCTTATGATGACTTTATGACGGAAACATTTACTGTTGGATTTCCGCATTTTTATGAACATGTTGTAAGACTAATGATAGCTGCTTAGACGCTTTTATTTTAAAAGTTTGTATTCTGCCTCGGTTTTGCTTACTTATTGACGTGTAAGCATGAAAGTCCACGGATTTTATTCTGGACTAAGATACAATATAGATTGACGTCTGGTACTCTCCGTAGTGAAGTACGGCGGGCGCACCGTATCCGGCTATGACGGGTTGCGGGGCGCTACACCATTTGGACTGACAAACGCCCCTGCTGCATTTATGGACCTTATGAATCGAGTATTTCAGGAGCAGCTAGATAAATTCGTTGCGGTTTTCATTGATGATATCTTGATCTATTCGCCAAATGAAGAAACTCATGCAGTCCATTTGAGGTTCGTTCTTGATATCTTACGGAAGAAGCAGTTATACGCCACATTTAGTAAATGTGAATTTTGGCGCACCAGTGTATCATTTCTTCGCCATTTCATATCTGAGGATGGGATATCGGTGGATCCCAAAAAGATTGAAGCTATCACGGAATGGCCAAGGCCAACGAATGTCACAGAGATGCAGAGCTTTCTTGGTCTCGCTTGCTATTACCGTAAAATCGTTGAAGGGTTTTCTAGAATTACTATGCCTCTCACCCGACTGATGCAGAAATAGAAAAAGTTCGAATGGAATTCTGACTGTGAAAGGAGCTTTGCGGAGTTGAAAGAGAAGTTGACATCTGCTCCAGTTTTGGCTCAACCTATCCCTGGTGAGAGTTTTGTGGTATATAGCGATGCCTCGAAAAAGGCCTCGGATGTGTATTAATGCAGAAAGATCGAGTGATTGCATATGCATCTCGACAGCTAAAGCCGTTTGAACAGAATTATCCAGTACATGACCTTGAGCTTGTAGCCGTAGCTTTTGCTCTAAAGATATGGAGGCATTATCTATATGGTGAAAAGTGCGAAATCTTTACCGACCACAAAAGCCTTAAGTACCTTTTCACCCAGAAAGAGCTAAATATACGCCAACGTCGATGGCTAGAGCTGATAAAAGATTATGATCTCTCCATCCAGTATCATCCAGGAAAAGCTAATAGGGTTGCCGATGCTTTGAGTCGAAAAACAAATCATCTGCGTGAACTGGCTTTGTAGCATGATATGGAAGAATTTGATATTGAAGTGGTTGATTCCATTGATGATGTACTTGCTAAGTTGCTCTTGATTCCTTCATTAATTGATAAAGTTAAAGAGGCTCACAGAAAGGATGAAGCTTTGAAGAAGATCAAGGATAAGTTGAAAATGAAGCCATCTGAAGATTTTGAGGTCCGCGGTGATAACAGCCTATGGTTCAGGGGTTGGTTATGCGTACCAATGATGATGTGATAAAGAATGAAGTCCTTCAGGAAGCTCATAGTTCCCACCTATCCAGTCATCTAGGAGCCAACAAGATGTATCAAGATTTAAAACAGAAGTTCTGGTGGCATGGCATGAAAAAGCGAATTGCTGAATTTGTAAAGAAATTTTTTATCTGCCAAAGGGTGAAAGCGGAGCATCAAAGACCCGCAGGATTGTTGCAGCCCTTTGAATTTCCTGAGTGGAAATGGGATTATGTCACTATGGATTTCGTGGCTGACCTACGGAGGACAAGGAATGGATATGATGCTACTTGAGTTGTGGTTGATCATTTGACGAAGTCTGCCCATTTCATGGCCATGTCAATCAAAGCCTCTATGGAGAAATTGGCTACCATGTATATTGATCAGATTGTATGCTTGCACGGAGTACCCATGAGTATAGTTTGTGACCACAACCCTGGCTTCACTTCTAGATTTTGGACAGCCTTTCAGAAGGCGATAGGCACTGAAATTCGGATGAGTTCAGCATTTCATCCTCAAACTGATGGTCAATCGGAAAGAACAATCCAAACGCTGGAGGACATGTTACATTCTTGTATCCTTGATTTTGGAGGGAGTTGGGACAAAAGTCTTAAGTTGGCTGAGTTTTCCTACAACAATAGTTACCACCGATCCATTGGAATGGCCCTATATGAAGCACTGTATGGAAGAAAGTGCCAATCTCCACTTTATTGGGATGAAATTGGAGACTAAATTTTTGCAAGACCTGACCTAATGGAGCAAACACGAGATAAAGTGATGATTGTCAAGCAGAGGTTGAAGGCGGCTCAAGATAGAAGCAAAGTTTGGGCCGACCATTGGAATTCCAGGCAGGTGAGAAAGTGTTCTTAAAAGTCTCGTCAACGAAGTGCGTAAGAAGAATTGGCATAAAAGGTAAACTGAGTCCAAGATTCATCGGGCCATATGAAGTTCTTGAAAGGATTGGAGAAGTTGCATACCGGTTAGCACTACCGCCATTGCTGTCTCAGCTGGACAATGTATTTCATGTATCCCAGCTTCGCCGGTACGTGCATGAACCCAGCCATATCATCGTGGAGCAACCGTTGAAGATTGAAGCCAATGTATCTTATGAAGAAGAGCCTGAGAGGATTATTGATCGGAAGGAAAAGGCCCTAAGAAAGCGATCTATCCCCATGGTTAAGGTGCAATGGAAGCATCACTCTATTGATGAACCCACTTGGGAGACTGAGGAAAGCATGAAGAGCTCATACCCACATCTCTTTGACTAGTGCCCTTAAGTTTCAAGGACGAAACTTGTGATAAGGGGGGAGGATGTTGTACCCAACAGAAATCACTCTGTATATCCGACTCTTATGAGGTGAGTCACTAAGATATCTGTCCTTCAAGTGCATTTTATTAAATTCCATTTTATTATATTTTATTCTTCTTCAATTAAATTTCCTTAAAGTAAATATTATAAGAAATGGTATAATCATATAAGTATGTCTCATGAACCAAGTGAAATGAAAATTCTACCCTCCCAACTTTTTAGAAGAATCCGACCTACATGGAGTCTTGAAGACTCTAGAACAATCTCACTTCTTAAAGCCAACTAACCACTTTATTAGTATTTTTAAAATAATTCAAAAAGGCTTACACATGTAGTAAATAGCCTCATGAATATGCTACAAGAATTTTGAAGAATTCCCTCCTTTCTCCCCTAAGAATGGCCGGATGCAACCAAATAACCACTTTATCCAAATAACCACTTTAACCACAAATAACCACTTTAGTTACTTTTTCTTTAACCTATCCTCAAAAGCAACCAAGTAGTCAATGGCTCAAGAAACTAAATACCCTTCATGATTATGTTTCATGCACATGAAGAATCCTTCTTTTTCTTGGAGACCGCAGCACCTTTCTCCTTATTCCCCATGAAACCTTCTTCAAGTTTGTCCTAGAAGCTTCATTTCATTCCTACCTCACAATACTCTCAAGGGTTCATCCAAGCTAATCACTAAAGGCCTCTTGCACACTTAGGCTACTCTTCAATCACACTTAGCCTCTTGCACTTTTTTACCATACATATATATATATATATATATATATATATATTCAGATTTTTTTCGAAAAGGCATATACACATATATTCCAACGTACTACCGACACGTTATATGTTTTTCGTACGTACGTTAACGTCACGCCACTATATTTAACTCATATTTATGAGTATATTCAGGTCTTATATCATATGATATAAGTCATGGTGATGACAAATTTATTACGACATGTTAAAAGGTTTTAAACCAAAAATTATCGTATCGGGTGAATACCGAAACTTTGCCAACGTGTCACGTACTTGCCATATATAGATGGCCAGCCCCTACACTTCAAAAATGGCCACAAATTTCGTGGCTCACATGGTATATACAGCCATAAAATCATTCCATGTTGGCACACACATATCACCCCAAATTAAGACCAAATTGTGGAGATTCCAAATTCAATTTTGTCATATGATTAGGCGCCATTTTAATCAGCCCTAAGTGCTGAATATTAAAGTTTAATTTATGTATATTATGTGTAACATAATATATATAACATGTGCAAAATTTTGGAATTTAATCGGAGAAAAATTGGGTAATCGACAAACGTCGAAAATTCGGTTTTCTACGAACACGACACATGGAACATTTTCTGTATGGCATATAACATGTATCTAGACACTTTTTACATATCCTATACATTCTAAAGTATTCTAGAAAAATCAATTAAGATGATTGAAATATACCATATGTGTATAATTATATGTCCACTATTTTACAAAGT